>JANCRA010000007.1:4900000-5644402 GCA_024362935.1 Setophaga petechia
AAAATGGCAACAATCTCTTGTTCCAAGGGCTTTCAAGACTAGATTATCCAATGAAGAACTGACACCTGGATTATTTTCCCTTTTAACCCAATAACTGATCCCACAGAGCTGCAATGGGGACTTTTCTGCCCAATTACAAAATGCCACCCAAACCCATGGAGAAGGAGGAGGAAGAAGCAGCATGGAGAAGAAACCCAGGATGACACCCTGTGCCCTCCATCTTGCTGCCATCCACAACACACCAAAAATCCCAAAACCTCCATTTCTCACCAAGTGATACACCTACACTGCTCTCTGTAATCTATTCCACATTTTTGTGTGGGTTCCAGTCTATTCTGGAGTTTAAGAAACTTTCTCCATGAGTGAGGGTCAGAGTCAGTGCTCCCCTGGGGATCAGGGCACCCCAGAGCAGACAGAGAAATATCTCAGTGCTCTGGGTTTCCACAAGTGCCTTGCTTAGTTTTTTAAGTGATGGAGATACATTTCCTCTCAGATTCTCTGGCTTTGTTTTTCCACAGTGCCAGGGGAAACTGTCACCAAGTTCATGGAGCATCCTGCAGTCACAGGGAGTGGGACAAATTCTGTTCATCCTGTCCCCAGTGCACGAGGTACCTTTGAAATCTGAATATTCCCCAAATGAACACACGTAATTCCTCAGCCTGCAGAGATACCAGAGATACTGAACTGCCCCAACAAGCACTTCCAGCTTATCCACCTCACCTTTCACCCTTTGCACAAAGGGGGTTGAATCCTGTGTATAAGTCAAGGGTGGATCTGCAGCCCTAAAGCCTCACTTGTGAAATGTCAAATCAGAAATGAGCCATGAAAGCCAAGCACAGATTGCTGGGAGCACCAGAGATCCCAGGTTAGGGCATTACCTCCTGGAGTCAGCAATCAGCACTTTAATGAGAACAGGAAATGTTTTTCCTTTCCTTGTTCCATAATTCAAACGCACAGGATCATCCCCAACTTTCAGAAAGCTGGTTGAGAGAACAAGAGCTCCAGAAGTGACAAGAAACCAGCCACTGAAGCACTGGCAACACCCACTGCTGCTGGGGACTGCCACAGCCAAAAGCTGAGCTCCAAACCAGTTTGCCAGGATTTCACAACGGCAGAGAGGAGCCCAAGGCAGGAACAAGCTCTGCACCTACCTGGGTCTTCTCACAGTGCTGCAGAGCTCACTTCAACCAGCCCAGGCCAGGTGTTTGATGCCTCAGTGCCACAAGCACTGCTGCTCCCCAGCAGGATCCTGCTTCCCCCCACAGCCTCTGGGCTGCACTGACAGCTCTGAGGGATCCCACTGCAACTGGTCCAGCCTTGGGGATGGCATCCCACAGGCCAAACCCCCACAACCATGAGGGAAATGGTAAAAATGCAAATTAATCAATCTCACAGCTGCTTCTGTCACTTGCTTTTTTAGGGTAGGGACAAACTTGTGCTGTTCTCCAAGCACTGCTCAGCACAGGATGGCAGGGTGTGTGAGGCTGCAGGGGCTCAGTGGGCACCTGGTGTCCCCTCCCTGCTCCAGCAGGGCCATCCCAGAGCCCAGGGCACAGCATTGTGTGAATTGTTGGGCATCAGCTTCTGCCCACCAGATCTGTAAACTAAGTTCTGACAGGGGTCCTTGAATTTTCTCACTCACCTATTTTTAGTTGTTTTTTTTTTTTTAATTTTTAAATTCATATTTCTATTTTCCCTTTGCCTATCTATAAACTTGCAGTGCCTCCAAGGTTTCCTTGCCAGTGCCACAGAACCCAGAGCAATCTCAGCTCCCACTCTCAAACAGACCTTATGCTCTCCTTCTGATTGCACACCACAGCTTCAAGATATAAAATACATAAAATATATATCCCTGCCAGGATCTGGACAACACTCCACAAGGAAGGGAATATTGATTTTACAAGTACCTTTGCTTGGAAGCAAAATAAGGATTCTTATCCTTTTGTGGCGTGTCATATTGCAGTAAAGATATTTATTTATTGAGTGTAATTATCTACTACAGGTCTGTTGCCTTTGCCCTATGTGATTTCTTATCCCTATCACAGACTTTGACCCATATCCCTGCCTTGTTCCTTTTACAATACCAGAATAAAAATCCCAGCTCCTGAAATTTTTTCAGACCCACTTTCCTTACAGTAATCTGGAAACTCAGGAAGTCAGATTAGAAGCCATGTATGTCTTCTTCTAAAATAGCCTGGCAGAAAAAAAAGGCCAGAGATATCTACAGAGACACCAGTCTGGCTAAAACTGCCACCAGGACAGTGGGGATTGAAGCAGAATCAGTTGAGGAGGGTCCAAATTAAAACCCAGCCTCTCCAGGGCCAGTGTTGGAGCTGGACAAGCCCAGACAGGTAGGGAAGTCAGCTCCTGTCACATTTTGAAGTGTGATTTCATCCTAATCCTTTTACAAAGCAGCCAGCTGGGACAGCAGCTCCTCCTGTCACTCCCTCCATCTCCAGACACTCGTGAGCAGGAGCACCAAGCACTTTGCCAGGCAGCACAGGGAAAAGCCCATTGTCCTCACCTGTTTTCACTCCTGGGCAGAAGCAGATTTAGGATCTGAAGTACACTGCTGGATTGTAGCATTTTCCCCCTGTGCCATTCCCTAGTGGGGTTTGTCACACAGATTTCCAGACAAGCTGTCAACCATGACAGATGTGTGCTGCCACCAACCAAGAAAAGGTTTCTCACAGGAAAACTTCTACTGGTTTGGTAAACTCAATCTCAATTTTGCTGGTTTTAGAATAATCCAGAGAAGCCTTTTTACCACTCTCATAGAAAAGCAACTCATAGGTAGAAGTGATAAGCTTTAAAAAAAAATCAGGGTGATATTTGCTGTTTGTGGCAGTGATGGGTGCTTTATTCAAACACTGATTTGGAGGCACCTTAAAGCCCATCCAGGGTCACCCCTGCCGTGGCAGGGACACCTTCCACTGTCCCAGGCTGCTCCAAGCCTTGGACACCTCCAGGGATCCAGGAGCAGCCCCAGCTGCTCTGGACAAAGTGGCCCAATAGCCATGAGAGAGTTCCAAGCTCCTGACAGCTCTCCATTCCTATGCAGGATGGAAACAATTCCTCATTTCCCAGCAGAGCTGAGTCCTGCAGCCCAGGTCTCTGCTCTGCAGGCTGTGTGTGAGAGCAGAACAAGTAGGTCACATGAACCTCTGCTGCTCCTTGTCTTGCCTCATCCAGCTGGGAGCTCCAAACACTCCCAGATTTGGCTTTGACACCCAACTCTGTGCCCAAAGCTGGGTTGATCAACACCCACAGCACCTCGTGGGGGAAAAGAAAAAGGAAGAACCTGAACCTATCAAGAAGCCCCTTGAGTCACCACCTCTGTCCTGCCTGAGCAGGGATGTGGAGCACAGGGCACTCAGGCCATGGCATGCTGGGAGTGGCACTTGCTCCCAGTTCTGCCTGGAAAGGATGCAGATGGACACAGGGGAGATCTGCTCCATGGGAACACTGGAGGATCCACCTCACCTGACCTCACACCCAGGAGAAGAAAGGCAAAGGGGAAACTGTCACTGTCATATTTTCTGAAAAATCCCCTCACCAGGATTTTTCTCCTGAGAAGCTGAAAAGCCTCAGAAATGTAAACAATAATTATCTGATTGCTTGGAATGTGATCTGGAAGTTGCTTACTTTCAGGAAGGTGCATCTTTGATTTGTTCCATGTGAATTGTTTTAACTTAATGGCCAATCCCAGTCCAGCTGTGTCAGACTCTGAGCCTGTCACAAGTTTTTATTATCATTTTTTTCTAGCCTTTTGACGTCCTCTTTTTCTTTAGTACAGTTTTAGTAAATCACTTTCTTTTAATATAATATAATGAAATAATAAATCAGCCTTCTGAGAACTTGGAGTCAATTCTCACCTCATCCTGGGGATCCTCACAAAAACACCACAACAATTAATAACCACAGGAAACCCAAACATCCTCACTGGTAGGTTCAGGGCAGAGCTGCATTCCCTACAGAGGAAAGATGTGCTGTTCTTTGCCACAGCAAGGCCCACATCCCTAGATGAAGAACAGCCTGATAATTCTGGGTTATGGGAGATGAAATCTGAGCCCCAGAGGCTTTCCTGCAAGGCCAGGAGCCAGCAGGATTTTGCACATGCTTCATGCTTGAGAGGGCTGGGAGCACGAGGCCCCAGGGAAGCAGGTCCTGGACAATAAAAGCAGCAGGCATGCAGGCAAACAGAGAAATGCAGGATACAGCTAGCAAAAAAACTCTTTATATTGTAAGAAATGAAATTTGTTCTACGCAAATCCACGTGCAAGAAATTATCTGTGGCATCTGGTGAGAAAGTTCTGTAGCAGAAGATGGAACTAGAGCAGAAAACCTCCACAGGGCCACAGAAAACAGCCCTTGACCAAGCAAATAAACATAAAAACCTCACTGGCCTAATGATTAACCTTCCTGAGACAAAAAGGGAGGGAGATCTCCCTGCCAGCAGCAAGCTGCTTGTTGGACCTCATCTGGAAAACCAAGGACAATGGTGGGCACTAAAGTTCAGAAGAACTGAAGTGAAACAAGCCAGCACACACATGAAATAAGCCAGGTGAGGAGGAGAGATGGAGTGGGATCAACTGATCAGATCTGCCAAAGCCAAGACTGAAATGAGATGCAAGTGGCACCTCCAGAGGGATCAGGGCAAGGACTGTGTCAGGACACAAAGGGTGAGGGTAACATCACAGGCTGCAAACCAAACCCCTGAGCACCTCACATCTCCCTTCTGGCACATGAACCCTCAGAGAGCAGCAAGATAGCATTAATAGCAAGAAGAAGCAATACATCATACACAGAGGACATCTTTGGGATGCTATTTTATGTGGGAGAAGTGTGAAATAAAAACCCAGAAAAGTTCACAAGAATTATCATTTCACTCTTTTTCAAGTCAACAGCACAGCCTCACCTTGAACAGTGTGTGCAAGTGTGGCTTAGGAAAAAATATATTTATAGGCACAGGGTAAAATCAAGCCAAAAATCAAAGTAGCAATGAGAACAGAATAACTTCAGCACAAGGAATAAAGAAGATGAGCCCCTCCCATGTGAGGAAAAGAAAATCAAAGTCACAAGTAGCAAAGTGTGATGCAAAGAGGTCAAGTATTTAACTGCTCTCCCAATAAAAATGTTCCAAGGAATGGGATGAATTGCTGGTATTGAGGAAAAGAACACTGAAACAAGATCAGTATCACCAGAGCTGCTCCAGAACACATGCCAAGCCCCAGCATTTGCATATGGTAACTAATTCTGCTAACTGAGAATGCTGGAAGCTCTCACTGGTTTCAAATCACAGCTCCTGGAAACGTGGCTGAAATTCCAGTCTGGCAGGAGGCTCAGGTGAGAGGAGCTGGACCTTCCCAAAGCTCCAGCTGAGCTCCAGCATCCACCTTATCCCACTGCAAAACAAGGAACCATGGAATCACAGGAAGGTTTGTGTTGGAAAGGACCTTAAAGCCCATCCAGTGCCACCCCTGCCATGGCAGGGACACCTTCCACTGTCCCAGGCTGCTCCAAGCACATCCAGCCTGGCCTTGGGCACTGCCAGGGATCCAGGGGCAGCCACAGCTGCTCTGGGCACCCTGTGCCAGGGCCTGCCCACCCTCACAGGGAACAATTCCTAATTCCCAATATCCCATCCAGACCTGCCCTCTGGCACTGGGAAGCCATTCCTCCTCATCCTGCCACTCCAGGCCTTGTCCAAAATCTCTCTCCATGTTTCCTGTAGCTCCTTCAGGCCCTGCAAGGCCACAGACTGGTCAGCCCAGAGCTTCTCCTGTCCAGGTGAGCACCCCCAGCTGTGCCAGCCTTTCCTCCCAGCAGAGCTGCTCCATCCCTCTGCCCATCCTGGTGCCTCCCCTGGGCTCTCTGCAGCAGCTCCAGGTCCCTCCTGTGCTGGGGCAGCTCTGCAGGTGGGGTCTCACCTGAGCACAGGGGCAGAATCCTGCCTTTGGGTTAGGAAAGCACCAGGAGAGCTGTGCAGAAGAGAAATCCCTTAAGAGAAATATCTAAAGCTAAACACAAATCCACTGCCCTTAGCTCAAAAACCCTGTAGCCACAATCAGGAGTGGATGGGGAATGTTTGCTCTGTCCCCATGCTCAAGGCACCACGTCCCACCAAAAGCCAGAGGGCACCAGGCCAAAGGACCCTGAGCCTGACCCCACCTGGTTCCTCTTTCTGGAGTGGTTCCCAGACCACCTGGGCACCTTCTGCTTCTCTAAGAGGTTCAGTTTCTGTTATCATAGCCAGGGAAGCATTTGAGAGCTGCAGGTCACTAATGTGGACAAGTCTGCAGAGCTTTTCTGACCCAAAATAAATAATGCAAAATTCACCTTGCTCCCTCCACACCATGCCTTGCACAGTAATCCCCTCCCTGAAGATAAGGGATCTGTTTCTGCTAACTGAACACAGTAACAGGCGTGCTCTAACCTTTCAGCAGAGTGTCAGAGAAACAATGGGCCCTTGAAACTCAAAGGAATTGTTAAATTAAATAAATAAATGAGTCCACCACCATAAACACCACAGGCTGTTAGCCTGAACCTCCTCAGTCCTGACCTTCACTCCAGACCAGTCAGGTCAGGAGAAAATCTATAATTTAAAGCCCAGGAAAGCAAGAATGCAACACTTTAAAGATAAGCCATTACTCCTGCCTCAGCAGCACCAGATAATATCACCTTCCTTTTGATAGTTAGACAACAAACACAACTCTTTGATGTATTAAAGACCCCAAAACCAGGGAGAGGGGAGATGGATGGTGCTGATGGTGCTCCTTCCCCCAGGGGTCTATGTGGTGTCTTCATTTGAGAGGATTTCCCTCTTTGCCTCTGACTGCACAGTTTGGGGGCTTTTCCCTGCTTTAAACAAAACATCCTCTGTTGTTTTCCATGTCCAGCTCTCTTACAGACCAATACACCTTCACAGAAAATGCAGAAACAGCCTTCAATCACAGATGATGCCATCCCAGCCACAGCACCCTTTCTGCATCTGCAAAAACCTTGCCAGGAAATTGCTGCTGCTTTTTATACCAGGGTTCCTGGAAACTAGAATAAATCTTTAGTCCCTTCAAAATGTGAGCATAAAAATCTAATTAAAGCTAGGTTTTTCCTTAATTAAGGCATTTTCTATTAACCACCAAGAAATCTGATGACTTCAAATAATCAGACACCAACACAGGTAACAGCAACCTCCCAAATGTATTTTGAAGAAAAACAAAACCATGATTCCAAAGATCATTTCATTATTGCTGCTCAGACAACAGATCAAGAAAGTGTGCAGTTTTATTTCACAGCACTAAAAAATCCACATTTCAAGTTCTCCAAATTCATCCAGTTAGTACCAGATCATTACAAATCAGCATCTGACAGCTCCATGCTAACCAGAACTGGACTGCAAAAATTCACTTGCCACAAAGATGAACCATTTCACAAATTAAAATGTACTTCACACATACTGAAGGCAGCATACCAGAACACTGTTGGTATTTCCCACCAGTGAAAGCTTCCAGTTGCAGAGAGAGTCCTTGAGAGGTGTCTGAGATGAGGCCTCCAGAGGCACAGGAAGGAGGAGAAAGCATTATTTGTCCTGCAGGATGTGGGAATGTGCACTGCCAGGAGATGTGGCAGCCTGATCAAACACTGTACACTGAGCCAGTGCACAGCTCTGGAGAATATTTTGATCCATTTTAGCTTGGTTTAAAGTATCTAAACAAATGTCTTTGTTTATCAGACAAAGGATCAGCACCTCCCCAGTGCTAAGAACCAGAGTAAGTGCCTGGAGTATTTACATGTCCCAACACTTCTAGAGTGCCACAATGGTGTAAAATTTCCACACTGAGCCTCTAATTCTGCCAGAGGAGTGAGTCAGAGCATCCTCTAAACACAGATCAGAGCCCCAACAGCTCTTTTTCCTCTCCAGTTAATCACTGACAGCCCCTGAAGAGAGATCAGTTACAGGGGTTTGAGGGACCCAGCTCCAAGGTGAAACAGGGAACAGCTTCTGAGGCATCACCCACAGAATTAAACACACAATCAACCTGCTCATACACAAAGGGTTCTCCACAGCAGCAGTTTTTTGGTTCCTGCACCTCACCTGGCACACACTCAGAAAAGCAGTCAAGTGCAAGGTATTCCTCCCTCCATAAGGAAGAAGGATGTATCTTTTAACAAATGTGATGCCTTAAAATCAGTCTTGCTGAACTGACAACAGAATCTTCCATTCATCTCACACAGTCAGGCTTTCATCCCTTCTGTTCATGAATCATCACTGACTCACAGAAAAAAAATATTTGTTCAAAGGTGGATTTTCTCACTCTCATATCTGCTCTTTCCAAACTTAACTGCCTTTAAACAAAGGCTCATTTCTTTATAGCCTGACTCAAATGTTGCAATAAAGTTCTTAACTGGGCTCTGTCACAACCATTTCCATCAGTTGACTTAGTCTCCAGGTAGGATCATGTGAAAAAGAAGACATGCAAAGGTGGTTGAGCAGTAGTCATATGCAGGGCTTGACAATTATCCTGACCTATATTCCTCTGCTTGTTGCAGCACTGAACTCCTCCCTAACCACTTCCCCAACTTCAGAAAGAGCTGTGGATTTTACACAGGCAAGTGCTGAAATATTTGAATCAGTATCTTCAGTGATCTCTGCAGCAAGTGATGCACAAACCTAACAGGATCCTACAGCCACAGGTAGGGAAATGCCCTTAACTCAGAGGACAGCAGCAGGTGTTCAATTGCTCCTTAACTTACAGGATGTAAACATGAAGTGCTTCTATACAAGGTATATTAAGAAGAAAAAAGTGACCAAAGGCTGAGTCCTCAAGAAAAAAATTTTAAAAACCTACATATACTCAGTGCACCTTCTCAAGTTGAAGTTTGGCTTTTTTCTGGTTTTGTTTCTGCAGCAGTTAAGTTCCCAGTTCTGGGGGTGAGCCTACAAAAAGCACAAATCAGGTGCACTATAGACATTTATACCCTCAACTGCTGCAGGCCATGCTGTGGTAATCACTTCACCTCCTGCCCAGGAAACACAGCCAAACAAACCCCACTTTACAGGGTGAGCTCTGAATGCTCATTAGATGGTGAGAGAGAGCTACCAGCACCAAAAATCCATCCTTCATTTGCTTTGGGCCAACCTGGTCAGCCATTCCCTTTCACGTGAAGAAGGAATCTTTTTCTGACTTAATTCAGACATTTCTCATCAGTTATCTTCAGTCTTCCTTTTACTATCACACTGCAGAGCTCTAAAATACTCCCCAGCTTTCAGGCATAAGGGAACCTACTTAAAGTGCATTTCCTTTAAAATACCACCAGTCCTTCTATGCCATTCACCTCTTTAAACCAGCTGCATATCAAAAGCAAGGAGGCACATCAAATATGTAAGGCCTGCATAAGTGGCAGCTCGTTTGGTGCCTTAAACTCAGCAGAAGACAAGCCTCAGCCCAATCTTTATACAGTTCAAAAAACTGGATTTAGAGCTAGCAACAATTCCATTTCAAGCAGGAGGCTGGAGACATCAGAGGTGCTTTCCAGCCAGAGTTGGTAGGAAAACTGTCAGCACCTGGCCAGGACCAAGAGATTGAGGGCCATGGCACAGCCTAACCTGAATGCCCCAGCCCAAACAACACCAGAAATGGATGGTGTTAGTGAAAGGACACTCCAGAGTATTTAGACAATAATTGCTGCATTTCCCAGAGCACCTAAAAGGAAGAGTGGCTACTTTCCACTCCCTCACTTTTATTTCTTTTTTTTTCCCTACTTCTTTTTAAAGATAATTTACTTACCCTGGAGACTAACTCGCTATGCAGGATGGGTCGATGATGACCTTAAGACTTTTAATTCCTTGCCCCTTTTCAAGCAGGTGATGCATGCAGGAAGTCCTCCTGCTTTAAAATGCCCAAAATAGAAATGGTGTTGTCCAGGCAGAAGTTGTTCAGCTGTGGAGAAGAATTATGTACCCTCTCCCTTCTAGAAGCTTGAGAAAAGGATCAAAAAAAGGTTTGAAATATTTCATGCATGGCACAGGAAAATAGCAGCTAGAAACACAGGCAGCAGAAAGCAACACTGATTCAGTCCAACCACCTTCAGATTCAATAAAATAGAAGCTGCCCCAGCTCTTAAACCCATCTATGGCCCATTCATAACAGCAGTGACCAATGAAATCAGCTCATTTGCACATATAAACACACAGGTATTTGTGTCTTGCATCATGAATCTGTTACAACTTCCCTGTGACAGCAGCTGTTTGTGCAGTTGTGCTTATGCAACAAAGAACCAGTGCACCGAGCTGAGACAACCCCCCAGATCTGCAAGGTTAGGAAGTCAACACAGCAGCAGCAAATCATCCCAAGTGCTTGTTCCCAACAGCTGTGGAACCGAACCCAGAGCAGTTTGAAGAACACTTTATTCCCTCACAGCTCATCCACGGCGGTGACGTTGACCGGGGGCAGTTCGCACTCCTCTTTGAAGTGGCAGTTCTCCAGGATGTCCTTGTAGTAATCCTTGAGGTCCGTGTAGGTGGAGGTGGTCTCGTTGGAGTGAAGGAAGGGCAGCAGCTTCTCGTTGAGCAGCAGCTGCACCTGGTACTCCTCGTGGGAGGCGTTGACGTGGTCACAGTGGTAGAGCACGAACACCAGGTTGGCGGCGTAGGGCACGATGCGGCCGCTGCGGAACTTGCGCTGCGCCTGCCGCGCGAAGTTGGTGGCCAGGAGAGGCTCCTTGTCTTTGAAGTAACCCATCAGGGCAAGCAGGGGCTGCAGGGTCTCTGCGTGCCCAACTTGGACAATCAAAGGTGAAGAAATGGGTTTGGAGCTACAAAAGAAAAGAACCAGAAGGGATGAGCAAGAGGTTGTGCTTTAAAACAAAACTCCAACACTTGGTACAGTTGCCAGTGACCACAGCTGAGGGACATCATGAACCTCTGGGGAAAACCTCTTTGGGAATTTCAGGCTGGTACTGACATTTTAAATGCAGCTTTCTAAACTTTGTCCAAGTATTGATCCAAGCCCAATGCAGTGAGGTTCAGCAAGTGCCAGGCCCTGCAGCTCCAGGCTGGGCAGAGGGGCTGGAAAGGGCCCCTGGGGAAAGGCCCTGGGGGCTGTGCCAGGGCTGGGCAGGAGCCCAGGGGTGCCCAGGGGACACGAGGCCAATGGCCCCTGGCTGTGCCAGCCATGGGGGGGGCACAGGCCAGGGCAGGGCCTGTCCCCTGGGCTGGCCCTGCTGAGGGACCTGAGGGCTGTGTCCAGTTCTGGGCCCTCCTGGCCAGAGAGCCCTGAAGGGGCTGGAGCGTGTCCAGGGCAGGGAACGGAGCTGGGGAAGGGGCTGGAGCCCCAGGAGGGGCTGAGGGAGCTGGGAAGGGGCTGAGCCTGGAGCAAAGGAGGCTCAGGGGGGACCTTGTGGCTCTGCACAACTCCCTGCCAGGAGGGGACAGCCAGGGGGGGTCGGGCTGTGCTGCCAGGGAACAGGGACAGGACAAGGGGAAAGGGCCTCAGGCTGGGCCAGGGGAGGCTCAGCTTGGACAGCAGCAGGACTTTCTCCAGGGAAGGGGCTGCAGCTCACACAGTCAAGCCCTTCATTAGATGTGAGAGAGTCTCCTTCAAATCATTTATCAAATTTAGTCTGAAGACAGAAACCCAGTGATGCAGAACAACAGCTGTCCCTCCCCAGTTTGGCAGTCCCAGTGACCAGTAGGAACACTGCTGTTACCAATTCCTGAGGGCACCAAGCAGTCCAGGAGGAGATGATGCTCCCTCAGGAACAGGTCAGCAAATCAAGGCACTGATTGGTACCATGACCGAGGACAGCTTATGTAACAAAAGGTTACACAGGGCTCAGCCAAAGGGGAGATAAGAGCTGGCTTGCTGTGCCAGGAAACACCAGCCAAGAGGAAAATCTGACCCTTGCTCCAGAGAAGGATGATGGCTTTTGGGAACCATTTCCAAGTGGCCCATGTAAATCCAGCACAGGTAAACACAGGTTTAGCTTTCAGGAGACACCTCTTGACTGGTCTGAAAAGGAGGAGTTTCCTCAGCTCCCACTCCAAGCAATGGAGAAATGGTTAAGTGGGAGACTTGCCTGGGGATTGGAACTTTGATCAGCTCAGCAGGAATTCAGTGCTGGCCAGGATGGGCTCTGCCAGCTGCCACGGTGCTTGTACAGTCTGACACACACCTTGTACCATGCTCCTGGTGAGCCTGAGCCCTTCTGACTGCACTCCTCACACTCTCCCCTTAGACAAAACAGCCCTTAAAAATATATCCAAACCCTGCCTCTGTTTTCTGCTCAAAAGCAGCAGCCTTCAAACCACATAGAGTTCTCTGTGGAGGACAGTGTATTTTTCCCCACCTATGCCTCTGTGGCATCAAGATCTTTACATTCACCACTCTTCAAGCTCCTCCAAAAAAGATGTTCCTGCTCTTGTTCTTCTCTTGCTACTTATGACTCTTTCACTCACTTTAAAATTATAAAGCTTTTGAATCCTCAAATCCCTTTCTCTTCCCTTCCCTCTCTCATCTACTTGACCAGTTCACATGTATCCTTCCCATCCACACACACCTGCAGGGAAGTATTTTTAGTTTCTAGGACACATTCACATCCCTCCTGTCACAGCTGCCAGACACAGATGTCTGTGGAAGGAAACAGAAGGCCATTCCTTTGATCTCCTGCAATTTCCAGCTCAGAAGTCTCCAGGGCCTGAGGTGGCTTCTAGGTAATGAATCCCTGCTTTGCCAAATCTCTCCTTCAATCCACGTGCATTTCTAGCACACACAGTGTCCTGTGGCAAGGAGCTGCACAGCTTCACACACTGCTCTGAATTTTTCTATCTGCCATGTTCCATTTAATCCATTCTACTCACAGCTTTGCAGTAGTGTTTTTTCCAAGCTGAGAAATCCTACCTCAGTCATTTCACAATATTCCATATCCCTTTAGATCAGAATATCAGAATGCACAATACTCAAGAACCATAAGCTACACAGAAAACAATGCTGCACCCATGAGCTCTCTGCTTAACTCCTGATATCCAACATGGAATCATGGAATGATTTGGATTAGAAGGGACCCTAAAGATCATCTCATTCCAACTCCCTGTCCCTGCCAGGGACACCTTCCACAGGCCAAGCTGCTCCAAACCCCACATGGCTGAAGCCCGAGATATCTCAGACAGCTACAACAACCTCATACCAGCCCCTGAGCAATAGGCTCTCCCAGATTCTATTCAACAGCTGATAAGAAAACCATTTTTCCTCATGTGGATTACTTGACAGCTCTGCAGTTTTCCAGCCCAGTCAGTCTCTCCAGGTCCTTTCACAATCTTCCTTGTAGAAACACTTCAACTTACTTATCTTGAATAAAACTGCCACACTTGCAATGCCATTGAACTTGTCATCTCTTCTCAACATTCCAAGCAGGTCAGATCTTTCCAGCTCTATCTCTGCTAGGAAAAATCAATCAGCTGTCCCAACCCTCATTTCTTGTTATTTTATCAATTTTTTCCCTCTGTAAGGACCTTTCCCAGTAATCCCAGCCACCTGGTTTCTTTAGATAAGGAAACCTGTTCAGAAGGATGTTTGGAAATCATGACTGTAGCTACCAGATCACCCTATTTTATATTTGCTGATCCCTCCCAAGAGCTCCAAGAGGAATGTTTTCCTTTTAAAGAGCCACCCTAACACCTCTCAGGTGTTTCAGATTCATCAAGGTGCTCAGCACTACAACTCTGGAGCATTATTTCTACAAGACTGGCCTGGAATTCTGATTATCTCCTGCAGCTGCTGTTTAAATTTTTCCCTTATTTATTTGTATTTTCATGTCTTCCCAGCTGCATGGTGGGCTTGGTTTTGTTAACTAAGAGGGAAGCTGGGAATGCAAATATGCTGCTAGAATCTCCAAAACAATCTTATATAGGTGTTACTGACTCCACAGGGAATGGATTTCACATCTCACCACTCAAAAGAGGCTTCAGAAATGCTAAGACAAAAAAAACCATAATAATATTCTGGCTATCAATGCTGGCTTTAAGGAAAGTTCAGCTTTACTTTCCAGGTGATGCTAAGCAGGAATGTTGAAATGGAAGTAAACCACAAAAAAATAGAGCAAAAAATAAATCATAAAAAACCAGCAAGGCATATGTTTGCAAAGCAGGAAACAAATTATAGCACAGACAATTCTTAAGAACAAAGGAGGAAGTGGGAAAAGGACTGAACAAGGTGCTCACTCTCAGTGTAGCTTGACTTTTTCCTTCACCTGCTTTAGTCTCATGAAATCCTCATGCCAACAGGCCAAAGGGCCTTGGGAGGCAAAACAAACCTCTCCCACTCAGCACCATCCCAAAGAGCCTTGGGAGGCAAAACAAACCTCTCCCACTCAGCATCATCCCACTGGATCAGTGTAATGAAGATTAAAACTGCTTCCTGATACAGCACAAGCCTGAGTTCTCCACAGCCTCCTGAACCCAGCACTCCTGGTCCTTCAGCAGCACTGGAGATTTCCCAGACTGTTCAGGGCCAGGTCTGGACTCCAGCTCAGATGAGGTTTCCTATCACCCAGTAATGACAATCAAAACAGCCAGCAAGGTTACACTGCAATATTTTTAATTGTGGGGAGAAGGATGATAGATTATGTCTTCAGAGAATACCCACAGGCAAAGGTTACAACTGTCCCTGCATTCCTGATAAAGGCAGAACAAGCAACCAAACAGTGATAAACAGTAGCACAGGTTAATAAAATATTAATGGCAGGTCAGATGGTTTCCATGCTCAACTTGCCTCACAGTCTATCAATGACTCAGGGTCTTGCTGGAAGCATCAAAGGTCTCAACATTGCACTCTGGCAATTACCAATGGCATTTCAATCCACCTTTCCCCTCCTTTTTAGTTACTAGGACATGGCTTGGGAAAACCCACTGAGGGAATCTCATTCCCACCTTTGAAGGGATTGTGCATTAAACTCTGCCATAAAGTATCAGGAGCTTGTCTGGAAGTGATTGGTTTCATATTCATTTCATGGGGCACTTCCAAGTGAGCAGAAGAAGATCTCAGGCAGAGCACAAGCAGATTTCACTGGAGACATGTGCCAGCTCCTCAACTGCCCACATTTGAGGTTTTCTGTTTTTTTTTTTTACCTTTTAAGTTAATCTGACCACAGATGAAAATGAAGAAAGTACTGAACAATTCAGCACGACCCCAAAAGCAAAGTGTCACCATGGTGGGGGAAAAAGGCATCATGGAAAAAAGGCATCATGGAAAAGCACAGATGTGGGATTTATCCCACCCAGGTAAATTCTAGTTCTGGATCTCAGCAGATTTGGGGTTAACTCAATCTTCTGCATCAACTCACCCATCCTCCAGAGTAGATAATTCCTACTCTTCCCAGGATTACTGATAGTTCATTTTCCATATGGAAAAAATGAACTTTCTTTTAACCAAAGTTTATTTCCTAAGCACTGACTGGATTTTCAGTTAGAAATAACTCAAACCCCAGGAAATAGTGGGATAAAATTCAGTATTTCCTGCAGCAAAGCTCAACCAGCCAACCTTCAAATTTCATTTAAAAATCCCTCCAACAACTGCACAGAAGTTAAGATTTACCACCTGTTTAACAAGCAAGCTTAGACCACATTCTGTCCCTTTTCTCCCTAATAAAAAGGCAGGTCAAAGCACTCCAAAGCCTGCTTTCAACTGTGGGATGAATTCTTCACCCTTCTCACTTCCCCCTGTGATTTATTTCATGGAAAAAAAAGCTGGAAAAACCCTAAACATAGCAGGAAAGGCAGTGGTGGCACTCAGAGAGCAGCAGAAATATTTAACAGTGTTAAAGCTCAGAGGGTTTTTATCAGTGGGAAGAAGAATAAAAAAAGTATAAAATATATATCTGTCAAATAGTAAAGTCCTCATATATCAAAATTTCCACCATAAACCCAGCCAATCATTCCCAGAATCTGCACCAGCACAAGAAAATGCCACCACTAATACTGACAGCAGAAAATTTTCTTCTGTTGCAACAAGGAACAAGCTCACTCATGACAAAACCAAACTTCAAAAGCTGATTGGTCTGCACAGAACTCATTAAAAACCCTGATTAAAAGCTCTTATCTGGTCCTGCAACACTTTATCAGCTCGAGGTAATTAGGCCAGGCCTCCTTGTGTTTCACTGGAAGCTGCTGCACTTTCAAAGGCTCTTTCCTGGCTGATCCCACCTCTCCCATTGTTTCAGACCTCAGAGATGAAATGCATTCCTGCAGCAGCAGCACAATAATGCTCAATGCTGATCCATCATGAGCCAAAACCAAACCAAGGGGCTGCTGGCACTTGGCAAAGCCTTTGTGCCCAAGGTGGACTCTGGTCAGACCAGTTCATTTGCCTGTGACTTGCCCAGGGACTGTTTAGTTTGGCTTTTTCATTCTTACATAAAAGAGGATGACTCCATCAAATTTGCTCAGATATTTGCTCAGGATTGATCTGAAAAAGTATCCATTACCTTATTAAAGTGAGATTGAGGACGTGCTGGGGAGTCTGAAAGGCCCAAGAAACTTTAAATCTCTAATTCTGGGTAGACAGACAAACAGCCACACTCCCAGAGGAGAGACCCTGGGCTGCCCAGCTCTGGGAGAAGATTTGAGAGATTGCTGACTTCTCTCAGAGAATGAGAAAACACACACACACATCAGAAATGCAGCCACAGGGATGCTGCTGAATGTGCCACAAGATCTGTGGTGAATTTCACACCTCTGGCTTCCCCAGAAACTCCTTTCAGTCACATCAGAAGTCCCACCTTTGAAAGATGGAGCAACCAGAGCCAAGCACACACTTTGATACAGAGCTGCTGACTGAGCCATGGACTGATTATTAATGAAAGCCACCCCAGCAACAGTGAAGGGGTTTCCAGAAAAAAACCTGACTGAACACTCAGAACCTGAGCAAAGGGGGATTTTCAATCTCATTATTTCATTGCTGCTGCATATGTAGAAGCTTTTTGCTCACTTCCCTTTGTGGAGTTTTGAACTGTGAGGTGGTTTTAGACCATCCATTAGACTCCTTGGTACTGAGTCATGGTTTGAAGGAACAATTAGGGCACAGCAGTAAATGAGTCCTGAGAGGTACCAATTGTGTTGGGAAGTGACCTGCAAAGAGGAAGGCAAATTACATGCAACAATAAAAGCTACCAATAAATTGCCAAATTGGTCTGCTTACCATAAATCACAAAGATCACCCTCAATTGATCTTGAATCATATTCAAATTAGTCTTTTATTTTTAAATACCTTGGACCCATTTACTCTCTCAGAGGAAACCATCACCAAATATTTTGCAATGCATATGTGCAGCTAGGCTGGTATTATCAATACACACTGCAAATAATGAGATAGCTGCACAAAGCATCCTCCCAATCTCCAGAGCCTTATGGTAACCCATTTGGACAGTACAAGTAATAATATCTTTTATTCTTTCAGCAGGAAATAGTAATGTTAAATATTTGAAGCTACAAGGAAAAAAAAAGAAAGTCTAAAACAGTTTAGTGAATAGCTGATGTGATTTAAAGTGTGCCACAACTGATTTGCAAATCCACCTCTGCCCAAGTGTGCAGCTGCAGAGATTTTTAAAATCAGATGAGCAGCTTCACATTGCATTAAGCACCAAAATACCTGAATTTCTCACCAACATACAAAGACATCCTGTGGGCAAAATATTGTTCATTAAACTGCTGGGAAAAGCAGCAGTGAAAAGTAATTCTTCACCAGCTTCTCTGGTTATTTTCCATCCCTAGCAGACAGACTTGGGAAAAAACACAATTCTTTATGAATTATGAAGACATAAGACAACTGCCCAACTATGTCATTTCAGCAGAGCAAATCACACAGGTTTGATATGGAACAAGGGAAACTTTTAACCAAAGTCTATTTCTCAAGCAGAAATGGTTTCATTTTATATACATCTCATTATGTTTTTGTAACTAAGAAAATTTGTATGGAAGAAAGAGTCCTGGCTCCCAACCTTTCCCTTTCACAGCTTTTAACAGCAAGACCTGCACAGAACAGACTATTCCCAGTTTAAACTCCAGTTATACTGGAATTCACATGATGGAAGAGCCTAAAAACATCTGAAACTTCTGCACTGCAAACTGAAAGTGGGACTGATCAGCAATTGGTATTTATTACCACCTTCATCATGCTCTTAAGAACAGACTAACCAGAAGGAAGGGCTTTCTACCAAGGAAATAAAATCAAACTTTGATAAGGCAATTAAGTTTGGTGATAAGATTGCAAGGGCAACAATCACTTCAAGGAAAAAATAGGTTTTCTCTTTTTAATTTCACTGTAACTAGGAATGAAAACAGAACAAAGCTATTGAACATGAAGGCATAAAGTGTGCTACAAAAATGCAGCTTTGCCAACACTGCTCTCCACTGTCAAGTCTGGAGCAGCACAGATAACCCAGATCCCTCAGCTTCTTCCCAGAACAGAAATGCTTCCCTTTTTACTTCTGGATAGCCCAACCTAAGCTTTCCAAAAAGAAAAGAGATTCTGGAGCAAAGATAATGCCATGGAAGAAAATTTCTTTTTCGTAAATGTTTTAGAGTAATTTCTTAAAATTTTAGAGCAAGCAGCCAGTTATAAATCCATGTTAAACACAGCTAAATTTAAACAACATTCCACTGAAAGACATTTCATCATCACAAAAGTTCAATTTCTGAAAAAGCTGCAGAAATGTTTAACCTGCTGCCTTGAAGTTGACCATCACCATAAAAAGAAAGACCTTATGCATCTTTTTATTTGTCTGTTTTCTCATTTCCACTGTAGTCTCACACTGCCACAGGGTGTCTCTCTCCATATATAAAAGAGATCAATCTGTCTCTGTAGATGAACTAGGATTAGCTGCACCTCTGCTCCCTGGATTCCAAGAGAGACAAGCTGGCCCTGCTGGAATCCCACAGGCTCTCCAGGGTTACCCAATCCCGTTTATTCCCAGGTCTCCGGTGCTTTATGACTGCCACCTTCTGTTGTGGAAGGGAGTAACACATTCCTGTGGCTCTCAGCTTTCCTTTTCTGTTTAGGATGAGGCTCATCCAGAACACTGCTCACCCAGCTTGGAATTTTACAAGATTTAGGGTCCTGATTCTCTACATTCACTGCCTGCTTCCCTCTGTGACAGCAAACCACGAGAGCCCCTGGTGCTGCAAATGAACTTCCAAAGTTACCACTGTGCTTGGGACACCTCCCAATAAACCAGAAATCTCCATCTGTACCTCCTTCTTCCAGCTACAGCTCTTGGGTTTTTAAAAATTGGTATTATTAAACTTACAGGGATGTTTGATAGACACACAGCTGCAACTAATGTGTGTAATGTAAGGATTGAAAGGCTCTCACTGTTCAAAGAGGAAATGACACTAAAAGGGAACAAAATTGATCACTCTCCTTCCATTATACAACTTATGGCCCTGTCCTTGATATCCTGTACTTCTTTAAAATTTCCATTTAGATCATCCATTAGAAAGCCACTGATCTGCTAAGGTGTTAATTCATGTGACTGATTATTAACCATGAATTTCTAATTGCTCAGTTCCCACAAGAACATGAACACAAGCTGCAAATTAACATTTAAGTGACAAATTCTTTTTAACAAGAAAGCCACATTATTTTTACTCATTGTCTCCTCTCAAACTGCAAGAAGAAAACACCACTATCAGGCAGCAGTCTCCTGAAGGCCTGTGTGGATCAGCAAGTTAAAAGATGGAAATACTTTAGCTGAGCACAAAAGCATCAATGAAAGCAAAAAAATATACACCCTTCAAAGTTATACTGTAAACTTATCCAGTAAAAATTGTATTCCCATTGTTAAAATTCTCTCCTATTGTTGCTATGCTCAGAAATAAAGTACTGAGCTTCCTTCCAATGAAATCCAGCTCAGGACTGAGCACAGAAAGCTCACACCCAAAGCACTGCAGGTTCTTGATTTACCTTTTGCTCTCCTCCACTGCTTTGTCCAAGTGCTGGAAGATATCTTGGAATAAAATGCAGCTGGAGCGACTGTTGATGTCGTAGCCATATCCTCTCTTCCAGTATTGCTTCAGGTCATTCAGGTATTCCAGCACCTAAAATTGGAGTTCATAAGTTTTTATTGCTGCACCAAGGGAAAGCAAAAAGCTCACAGCCTGGAGGAATGACACAAAACCAACCCCAAACACCAGGGCTCCAGTTCAAACCACTTCAGCATAAAACCATGTCACCATATTTTCTGAAAAATCCTCTTTGCCCAGGATTTTGTCCTGGGAAGTTGAGAAGCCTCAGAGAGGAATGAAAACAATAATTATCTGATTGCTGCTCCTGTGTTTGCTGCTTTGGAGTGTGGCTTGGATATTATCAACAGGTGCATCTTTGATTGGGTCCATGCGAATTGTTTTTAATTAATGAACAATCACCATCAGCTGTGTCAGACTCAGTCAGTCAGGAGTTTTCATTATCATTCTTGTAAAACCTCATGTAGCCTCTCTCTGTAGTTTAGTATAGTTTTAGTACTGGATTCTTTTAATATAATGTAATATAATATCATAAATAATAAATCAGCCTTCTGAGAACAAGGAGTCAGATTCTCATCTCTCACCTCACCCTGGGGACCCTCACAAACACCACAACACCACACAACAGATCAGACCAAAGAGTGACCAAATTCAGCATCTGGTAAGAATCACAAAAAAACCCTCAGGTGCTGCACATCACAAGACAACCACTATCCACTGCTTTTTTAGCACTTCTGATTTTCCCCTTGGCTTGTCATTCTTCTCACAGAATCCATCCTACACCTTTAGCCCAGCTTGTTTCGTGTCTGTTTTCAAGTTCCAGAGACATGCACACGTCTCAAACAGACAGAACTGTGCCTTGGAATTATTCAAGAGCATGCAGTGCTCTCCTTGCTCTCTGTTCCTTTCCTGACAATTCCTGGCATCAAAGCCATTTCCCACCTCCCTGCTGAGTTATTTATAACCAGACTGAACAGGGCAGGTCTCAGCAGAAGCCCATGGTGACCCTGATCCTCTCAGACACACCTACCTATGCAAAGGTCTCCTCTTTTCCCAGGGGTATAAATTTTCTTTAAGAGCCTTGGGGGAGCCTTACTGAACATCAAAAGTTCCATCACACAATGTTGAAAGAAGAGGAATAAACATTTGTCTCATTTATCTGGGTTCTGTTTTGGTTTAGAGCTGATAGACCCCAAAACCAGAGAGTCTTAGAGGCCCTGCAAGACCTCATTTGATGTACCCTGGAGTGAATTTTATCACGTGGTTCTATCATGTGAAAACCACACGTTATAGAATGGTTTGGGATGGAAGGCCCTTTGAGATCTCCTCATTCCAAATCCTCTGCCACAGGCAGGGACACTTTCCTCCAGAGCAGGTGGCTCCAAGCCTCACATACCTTGGCATCTTCTTCACTGAAGAGTGAACACCATGGGGAGGTCACATTTTTTATGGCCAGCTCATAGGAGCAGGTGAGAAAAGCCACTTGAACAAGATCTGCAATAAACCCAACAAGCAAACAAGAGATAAATAAATCACTGCTACACAAGCAGCAACTTCCTCTCCTCAGTTTACCTCTAAAATGAATTGTAATTACTGTTTGGCAATACAAACAATGACATCCAATAAATATTTGGCAGGACAAAGACCAAGCAGCAAAAATACACAGTTTAACACAATTATTGTGCAAAATCCAAATTTTGGACTGCAAGTTCTTGGCATTACATCATGATAAGAGGAAAACAAGAGCATTCCACATTAAATGCTGTCCATCAGCTGATGTGAAACAGGTGTCAGCTGCTGGTGCAGCCACCCAGGTCAGAAGAGTCAAAGGGAAGATGTGAGCTCATGGACAACACCCCCTCCACATCAGCAGTTGTGTACAAGCAGCACCAGGTTGAACTTTGTCTCCAGCATGTCCTTGATGCTGCAATCCCCACAGTGGCACTTATTTTGGGGGGCTTTTCCCCCCAAAACCACACAGGGAAACCCAGAACTTCTGCTCTGAACAAGTTTTAACACACAGAGCTGCTTTTCCTCAGGTCATTTATGTGCTGGAGCTGTAACGCATTTCACAAAAGCAAAATTAAACATTCAAATCCTTCCATAACTAGGAAGAGCTGATTTTATCTAGGGGAAAGATGTTTTCAAGCATCTTTTTCTTCTGACCACTATCCAACAATCATTCATTACTGCAACACCAACACAGACTTACAGTCTCATGCACTTAATTAGAGACTGCATCTCCAAGTCACAGCCACTCTAAATTACCTACTTTGCATAACTACAATCTTGAAAGCTGCTCTCGGCCATCCTTGGAGCCAAAGCCACCTGTGACAGGAATTCATTACCTGCATTTAGCTCCTCCACTGGCAAACACAAGGCACTGGCCACCTTCTCCAGGACCTTCTTCATCTCAGGCCCCTCTTTGAAGGCGTTCACCTGGCCCATGGCCGTGTCATTCTCCTCCACCAGCACTACAAACTTGGCGCAGTGATCAAAGAACCGCATCAGGGAGTCGTTAACTTCAACCTCCACCTCTGAAAACAAACGTGGAGATCAATGGGAGCACCACCATCCCCAAAGGCACCAGGATGTGACAGCCACCAAGGGACAGGCCACCCACCACAGCTGTGTCCCCATGGAGGGGATGCAGGGTCCCCCTCAACTACAGGGAAAGCAGGGTACATCCTCAATGGCTCTGAGAGCTCCCATCAGGGATTCTTCCAGCCACCCAGGAAGGGCATCAGGAGTCCCCCAGACCCTCAGAGATGTCATGGTCCTTCCTCGGGGCTGGATCATGACTCCCCGGCACACAGGGAAAGCACAGGGCTCTCTCAGGAGAGAGATGGAGCACCCGCAAGGAAGGTGTGAAGCACCCCCATCCCCTTTGGTGGAGCCGGGAATCCCAGGGGCTGCCCTAGTCCCTCAGGGAGGACACGGGAGCCATTCACTCAGGGAATGGGTCTCCATCACCCCTGAAGGAGCAGGGAGAGGTCTCCTTTACCCCCAGAGAGCACCTGGCGCACCCTCAGGAAGGCATGGGAGTCCCTCCATCCCCTTGGGACAGCAGCGAATCCCTCAGCCCTTCAGGAAAAGGGGTGGGTGTCGCTCACTCACCGTCGCCGCCGAAGTCGAGGGTGGGCCCGAGCCCGCGGCGGAAGGCGGCCCCGCTCTGCAGGCAGCGGTGCTTGGAGCTGCTGGCCAGCGCCAGGCGGCGGCGGGCGGCGAACAGCGCGGGGAAGCGGGCGGCCATGCGCCGGGCCAGCTGCTCCATGTCGCGCCGGCCCTGCGGCGCCAGCCGCCCGTCCAGGCTCTCCTCGTACCACATGGGCCACTCGGCCAGGGCGGCGGCGGCGGGGCAGGCGGAGGCTCCCGCGGCCCGGCGGAGCAGCCGGGCGTGCAGCTCGCCCAGCCGGCGGATCTGCCCGGCCGTAGGGTAGCGGGTGCCGTGCCGGAGCACGGCGCGGAGCTGCAGCGGAGTGCAGGAGGAGGGCAGCGACCCGCCCGCCACGGGACCCAGCGACAGCGGGTCGCTCACCAGGTGCGGGTTCACCTCCTCGTAGCGGGACTTGGTGCCGAAGTAGCTGCTCAGCCCCGCGCTGGCCAGCGGCAGGGCGAGGAGCAGCAGTAGCAGACCGGCTTCCCGGCGAGGCGCCATGGCTGCAACTGCGCGGCTGCCGCAGGAAGAGGCGGAGCGGGGCCGACTCTTCACGGCTTCAGCGGCCCCCGGGCCCGCCCCAGCCCCGCTCCGCCCGCCCCTTCACAGCTTCACTCGCCTCTCCTCATGGCTCCTCGGAGCATCACCCACTCCATCCCAGCTTTAGCCGACCCCTCTCGGCTTCGTCCGCCCCAGCCCGGAGCCCTGAGGGGAGCCATGAGCTGTCTGACCTACTTTGGCATCTGCTTTGCCTCTGTGGAGCCTCACTGGCTTCACGGAGCTCAGTAAAAACAAAAAAGTCGATACATAGTCAGACACGAGGGGAATGGTTAATTCCTCTGTACGGGTAGAACAACTGGATGGACTGCAGTAGGGAAACGGAGAGGAGGTATGTTGTCTTTCTTTATGTATAAAAATCACAGCAAACCCCGTGAAGCAGACAGGCTCAGGACAACCTAACCTCCTTCTTGGTGGTCAGTGTCCAAGATGCGCTAGTTCCGAAAAACTTAAAGTTGCTCCTCTTTCTTCTCTGCAGTTGTGCAATGTATTATCAACTCTAAGGTTTACTATTGCCAAAAATGCACCTTGTTCAACCGGTAACAGAATGTGCTGTTGTCCCTTGGAGTCCTGTTTTAGAGAATCTGTTTGTAGACATAAAGCAACAGCAGAAACTTGCTAATAAATCTCCACCATGTTGTATTCATAAAATTAGTCTAATTAGCATTTAAATTACCTAACTGTTAAGATCACTTCAGTCAAAACCCTGGGCCTAGGCCAGGTTGGGAGTGGGGCAAGTGAGAATGTGGAAGCAAACTTTAAAGCTGTTTCTCAGAGCTCTGTGAAAACTTCAGCTTCAACGTGAATATCTCCATCATTAGAGAAGCCCTGGCATAGATAGATTTTTTTAAAAGTTAGTACAATCTTCTCTTTATTGCTTCTTCATGGGAGAAATTCATCCCAAACCAGGAATGCTGCCAGGGACTGCAGCTCCCCTCAGAATTCACTTTATCCTCCAACATGAGCAACCAAAGCAAAGAAGCATTGTCATCGTAGCGCAAGAGCTCTATAACCTTTGTATTGCAAAGGTTACATATTGCTAGAGTTCTGTACCTCCTCGATGTTTCTTGTAGGTAGCTCCTCTAAACACTGACTCTTCCTCATCCTCACAGCAGCCATCTGACTCCAGTTCCCACCAATCCACTTTTTTATAACTCTGCTCTTATTGCCTACAGGTGTGGCCTGTTAACATCAGACCTGCTCCAAATCTTCAGTAATTGGTTCAGCTGCAGCTCTTTAGGGGATAAGATTACATTCTATACCACCTTCATTTACCCGTACTGTATCCCCCTACAAAGAAGGATCTTTAACAGGTCTTTTTGGCTCTTTTTTTGCTAAAAACCAGCTGGATGGCACTCAAGGTAAGGTAGTGGTGCTGTGAGGGGATTGGAGGTGGCTGCTGCTGGGGTCGGCAGTGTGGGCGTGTGGGATTTCCAAAGAATCATGGAATCTCTTGAGCTAGAAGGGACACACATAGATCACCACAGAATCCAAGGGTCATTGAGGTGAGAAAAGTATTCCCAGCCCATGGAGTGCCAGCTATGCCCAGTGCCCACCTTGTCCCCAGCCCAGAGCACTGAGTGCCACCTCCAGCCCTTGCTGGGACACCTGCAGGGATGGGCACTGCAAAGCTCCCTGGGCAGCCCCTGCCAAGGCCTGAGCACCCTTTCCATGCAGAAATTGCTGCTGCTGGCCAAGCTGAGCCTGCCCTGGCCCAGCCTGAGGCCCTTTCCCCTTGTCCTGTCCCTGTTCCTGGGACCAGACCCTGATGCCCCCCAGGCTGCACCATCCTGTCAGGGAATTATGGCATGATAAAGACACCCCTGAGTCTCCTCAGAGGAGTCCAACTCCTTTTAACTCGCTTTTTTTAGTTCCCAGCAAGAGCAGGTAGGAATAAACAGCTGTGTAAAAACAAGTGGGAGCACAAAGTCTGCAGCCAGGGATGCTTCCAGCTGGGAGCTGTGTCCACACAGCCACCAGTATTGGTTATAAACACAGGATGGCAGGGTGTGTGAGGCTGCAGGGGCTGAGTGGGCACCTGGTGTCCCCTCCCTGCTCCAGCAGGGCCATCCCAGAGCCCAGGGCACAGCATTGTGTGCAGCCAGCTGTGCCCCAGCCCCAGGGAGGAGAGCCCCCAGGCTGTGTGGGCAATGTGCTCAGGGCTGGGCAGTGCCCAGGGAAGAAGTTGTGCCTCCTGTGCAGGGCAATTGCTGGGCTCAGGCCCTGCCCGTGGCTCTGGTGCCATTGCTGGGCCCCGGGGCAGAGCCTGGGCCCTGCTCTGCCCCTCCCTGCAGACACTCAGTCACAGCCCCCTGGCACTGCTGGCAGCATGGAATGATGGCATTGCAATGACCCATCCAGAAAAGCTTAGAGAGGCTTAGAAAAGCAAAGAATAAAAAGAGGCATCCTGTGGAAAAGCCTGAGCAGCACAGTGGTGACACATCAGGTTATAAAACAGTTTGGGCAAAAGCATAAGCAAAACATCCCCATGCTGATTATACCCATTTATTTTCAGCTAAACCCTCACTACTGAATAGATACCAGCTTGTAGCTAAGGAAACAGAGTCATCTGAGCTTTTGGCCCATGGCACATCCTGGGAAAACCTGTGTTTTATTCAGTCAGACTTTACTCCCTGCCTGCATATTCGGGCTATTGTGCAGCTGAGAATTTTCAGTGAATAAATAAATTTTCATGATCTATTTAGTCCACTAGTGAAATTCTGTTGGAAAGTGTGTGCCTCACCTGTCTCCCACCTCCTCAACATCCAAATAAAGTGTTAATGCAAGGGTGTGCTAAGGCTCAAACAGGGTAGGAAAAGCCTGTAGTGGTGAAAGAGAAAGGGAGAAGAAAATATGGGAATAAAAATGTGGTTTAAAGCTTCTGGGCACAGTTATGGGCTCTCTGGTAGAGCAGGGCAGTGTGACTCAGCTGTCTCCCAGTGACTCTGTGCAGGGCTATTTGGCCCCTTTCCTGTGGCTCATTTAGTTTATATTAGACATATCTCCCACAAATCACTTCTAGCATATCATCTTTCATAACAAAACCAGCATGGGACTACATGCAGTGTTGCTTTGAAACCTATTGAGGGTATTTTATAAATACTGAGAAAAATACCCATTCCATCTTCTGCATAATTATTCACTGCAAGGAATCTGTAGTTGGTTTTAGTAGAAAAATGAATTTTGCATATTACATATAGTATTTTTTCATATTATAGTGTGCTGGTGAGCTGCTGTGAGGGAGAAAAAGAGAACTCAAAGAGTTTTCTGTCAGAGACTGTAAATGTGAAGTTAAAAGGTAATGAAATAAAAACTGGTTTGTGATCCCAGTTTCTGTTCCACAAAAGGATTTCTGTGTTCTGAGTTGTCAAGGGCAGACAGTTACCCCACACAGAATCCCTTCCTTGCTCCTCTCACATCACATTAAATCATCACAGCCTATTTTATCCAATGGAATTGTTCAGATATGTATTTTGAATGGTTTCACAGGATATTTTCTATTAGGACAGGGAAAATCTTATCATGAGGAGTCACAACACCTGTAGCTCATATCCCAAAACTCTGGACAAAGCATTTGCACAACAGCCACATTGCCATTTTCACCCCCCACAAGTATTGTGATGTTCTTTTTTTGGTCTTTGTGTCTTCTTTACATCTAAGTTGGAGGCCAAAACCATTGACAAATGTTCCAAATGCAACATTATCAGTTTTCTCTTCTGTTTTCCTTTATTGTTTTTTTTTTTTTCTTTCCATCTTCAGTTCTGGTGCTGCTGAGGGTGGTGAGTTCATGACTCATATTTCCACAGCACCTTTTTTTTTCTGTTGTTCTCTTGCAGTGCAATCAAATAGCCCTGTCCTTAATAATTTCCTTGTTTCTGCTTCATCTATGGATTTTCTGTAGAGGTACATCCATTTCCAAACCAAGCTCTATTCAAAATGCAACTGAGAAAGGTAATGTACCAACCTCTTCTGAAAACACTTTTTTTTTTTCTTATAAACCCTTCTACTCCTCACTGCTTTGCTGTCTGTAATTGCCATTAATGGAAGTGTATTTGTTTAGCAGTGAAAGGAGAGAAAACCCAAATTTTCCTGTGTTCCCAGCTGAGTGTATGCCAGGTCCCTGCTGCTCCTTTTGGGGTGTGGGCTCTCCAGAGGGACCTTCTGCTCTTCTGGGCAGTCCTTTGCCTTCTCTGTGTGTGAGTAGGGACAGTTTATTCTCACCAGGAAAACAATGGGTTTTTCCATAGCTGATGCCACATTTTGGTTAGCAGTGAGAGAACTGGGAAAGGAATGGCACACATTATTACTGCTTTCTGCAGAAAGGGCTGAATTCAGATCTCATCCATGCTGTCCTGATGGACAGAGAGTGCTCCACATGCTCTCCCCTCAGCACCATTTAAATGTGTGTGACACAGCCTGTTCTCCCAGAAAACACAGAAACCTCTGGGGATCCTAAGTGGTTTGACCTCTTTGCAAGCAGAGTTTCTGGTCTTGCAGTGTGGCTTCACCCTGTGTGGGCAACATTGTCAGCGTGGCCACCCCATAATTATGTGGTTGCCTTTCTGGAACATGGCAGGCCCTTCCAGTTCTGGAGCAGCATGACCCCATGCCAGGCTGTGAAACAGCTTGGAGATTCAAAAACCCAGAGATAAATTCAGAAAGCCTCAAAACCCAGCCAAACTGGGTTTTTCAAGGGTAAAAGTAAATTTAAATAAGAGTTTCCTTTTCCACGTAAGTAAGGGAAGACAGAAACTACAGAAACGGTGTGGACCTGTGCTCTGTATATGGAAAGGTAAATTTCTTGGTTGTATTTTCACCAAAATACAGGCACAAAGAAAGCTCAAAGACTCAGGCATGCTAAAGGCAAGGGACTATTCAGGATAGTCAGGACTGGGACAGAACAAGGGGAAAGGGCCTCAGGCTGGGCCAGGGCAGGCTCAGCTTGGCCAGCAGCAGCAATTTCTGCATGGAAAGGGTGCTCAGGCCTTGGCAGGGGCTGCCCAGGGAGCTTTGCAGTGCCCATCCCTGCAGGTGTCCCAGCAAGGGCTGGAGGTGGCACTCAGTGCGCTGGGCTGGGGACAAGGTGGGCACTGGGCACAGCTGGCACTCCATGGGCTGGCAGGGATTCTCCAGCCTCAGGGATTCTGGAATTCTATGAACCAGCAAGAGCAATTAATTAATTAATTAATTAACCTAGTGCCATTCTTTTTAGTGTGGTTCTGTCAGAAAGGGTTTGGGCTTGGATGGCCCAAAGATGATCATGGTAAGGAAGTTTGCTGACAGCACAAAGCTTGACAGTGCCCCTGTACAGAGAACAAGTCAGAGATAGGATGGAGCTTAACAGTGAGAAATTCTTGCAGCAAGCAGAGATTTCTGCTGCAAACTCCAAAGCTCAGAAGGACAAAGGAAGAGAGAAAGGCTTGAACAGACCAGAAGATCTCCAGGGAGGTGGGAGCCCTGGGTGTGGCACGGCCACCTAACGGCAAAGAGGAGCTTGGGGCAGGTCAGAAGTGACATTAACAGCACGCAGGGAGAGATTAACACTCCCCACTGTGGGTGGCCACAACCACCCACGGGCAGGGCTGCAGGGAAGCACTGCTGATGGTGCACAGCTTCTGAGAGGGCACTCAGGAGTCTGCAAAGCAGACATGAGTGAACATGGATGGGCTCTCAGCTGGAAAGGGATGCTTTGGGAACAGCCCTCCAGCAGTAAATTGTAGCTCCACATTTCTCTTCACAGAGAAAAGCAAGGCACCATTCTTCCCAAGAATATTTCTGGGATTCTCATTCTTTGAACCTCAGAGAAAGAAAACACAATTCTTATCTCATTTGCTGTGCCTGTGTTGTGCCAAAGTGGAATGCAATATGGAGATTGTTTACCCAAAGTGATGGGGTTTTGTTTCCTTGGCCTATCAGGGCCAAGAGTGTGTGTGTGTCAGGACTGTTGGGTGACAGTCACGAAATTCAGTGCAAAGTCTGCAGGGTGAGTGCTTGGCAGATTCCATTTTAGATGTATGGAATAATATAGTATAATAAAGTAATTAATTAGCCTTCTGATATCAATGGAGTCCTCCTCATCATTCCTCCCTCATTGGGACCCTCGCAGCATTGCTTTAGTAAATATCCCAGCTGACCTCAGGTGAATTCAGCAATCTCAGTGAGGTGCTCAATCTCAGTGAGGTGCTTGATTGAGGATCTCAATCAAGGAGGTGCTTGGTGACATGGGATGTTTCCATCCTGTTCCCTGTTCTTCTACTCTGCTTCCAGCCAGAGGTTCCAGCCTGCAGAGCTCTTTTACAAGCCAGCTCTTGCCCAAGACAAAAGGGATGTTATAGTAACAACAATAGTGATTTCCCCTGACCAGTGCCATCCATCCCTGCAGGATAACAGGGTGGAAAAGCTCTGAAAGAGCTTCAGAAAAAATCAGTGTCAGGAGTTGGCATGAAACGAGCCCAACTGTATCACGCTGCATTCAAAGCCACATCTTATTAAATCATTCAGGATGAAGGACTGGAAACAGGGGCAGCTTGCCAACTTATTCAGCAGATGTACAGTCACAGCTGGTCAGCAGCTTTCTAAAATAACCACAGTCATCTAAGACAGTTTTTCTTCATGACCAAGGCAGGTTTTTAATAGATTCAGGAAACAAAATGTTGTCTGGTAACATTTCTCCTAGTTCTAAGGCAGTAAATTATATTTGTGATACTGCTTTTCAATTCCTTCTGTGTTTTCAGTTGCAGTTCAGAATTTTTATTTTCTTTTAAAAAATGCTGATCACCTTCACTTACTCTTAGAAGAGTGAAGGCCATGCTAACTTCTGTCTTGTTGTAAAAGGCTGGTTTCTAGGGAATTATTTCAAGAAGTTTGGAGGCAATTTAAGTACAGTTCAAAATTTTTTCTGATCTGGACGAGTTAACTTTTGTCACTTTATTTTTTATGCAGGATGTAACAATTCACTGCTGCTCACTTTGCTTCTCTGCCTGCTCTTCACTGCCCTGTTTAATGAAGTTTAGCTTTCATCTCCTCTAGACTGGAGAGAAGGTGAGGCATTAGGAAGCCAAGGAAATTACTGTACTTGCCAATACACTCTTACAAGAGGAGAGGCAAATATCGAGAGTGAACTCCCAGTCCCTTCAGCATTACAGGCAGTGTGGGTTGCAAACAAAACATATCATCCATTTTTACTTTTGGGAAGGTTTTGCCCCACCCAAAGCCAGGCTGAGGCTGGTGGCAAACAGCTTTGCAGAGGAAATGTGGTGTTGTGCTCCCAGCTCTGCCCTGGGCTCAGCTGATCCTGTGTTTCAGAGCACAGATTCCAATAACGGGAATGAAGCAGCACATCAGTCATCAGGCTCTTTCTTTTAGCACTGTTAGCAGTTACACCACAAAAGGCAAATGAACAGAAAGAGGCATTCAGCTGGGGCTAGCTGAGTCTTGGTCTTTTGTCTGGAAAATCCTTAACATCCCCATTGAGGCCTGGAGTAACAAATTAAAAACTTTTGTGTGCTTGCCCCTCGGAATCAGCACGTGTCAGTAACACTGGGAGTGGATAAAGGAAAAGGGAGGTGTGGGCTGGGCTTTACCATTCATGAAGGTAAAGTCATTTACTCTTCTTTACACAGGCTTGAAAAGGGCTGCCCAGTGCAGCAGTGCTTGGGGCGTGGATCTGGACACGGCAGGAGTGGAGGAATGGTGCTGCCATGTCCTGCTTTGGGAATGGCTGAGAGCAGAAAGCTATGAAAAACAGCTTATTTTCTTCATGTGTGCATGGAGAATCCACTCCAACTCAAAATTACACAGTGAATGGGATGTTTTACCCCTCTTCAGGATCCTTGGTGTTTGCAGATCTTTGGTTACAGAGCTGTCAAAGCCAAACCTTTCCTGGTAGCAACAGGGAGGGACCAATGGTCCCTGACCCCAGACTGCAGCTGGGGGGCTCAGGGTGGGTGTGGGCTAGCACACCTTCCATGGAATCACACAATCCTTATGGTTGGAAAAGGCCTCCAAGTTCTCCAACCTTTGATGGAACCCCTCAATGCCCACTAAGCCAGCAGCCCCAGGACAGACACGGGAGGGTTTAGGAACCTCCCTGAAACAGCCCATGAATGAGGGACCAGTGCAACACTGAATGGAAGAGATGGGAAAGCTTCCTGTGAAGCAAAACTCGAATACCTTCCTTTGAAGGTAACTCAAATTCATGTTTGACAGGTAAACTCAAATTCCTGTTTGACAGGAAAAATAGTGTTTTTCTGTTTTCAAGTTTTCTGTGTTGTTGTGGCTGAGGAAACAAACCCCTGTGCACAGAAACAAGCTGCACGTGGGAGGTGCTGCCTGATAACATGCTCAAACCCCAACAGTTTTCTTTTTGCTTTCTGTGGGAGGTTGCAGGGGCTGTGGTGGTTTTGTGGAAGGCACTGCTCCATTCAGGAGCCATGAACTCAAGCTTTGCTTTAGAGTTTCACAAGCAGCAGGGTCTCTTTTTAAATCACTCTTTTTATGTCTTGGTGCTGTGTAGAATGGAGTTCTTATTTCTCTTGGCTTTCCTGACATCTACCCTGATTGAATGTCTGTTTGTTTCACTCCAGTCAGGATAAAATCTCTTCTTTTTGGCAGATTCCCTGGCTGGAATTCACTTTTGCAGCTGATACGTTAATGGCACATGGCTGCAAATCGATTTTGTAAAACATTTTACTTAAAATGCCAGGATAATAATTTACCCTGCTTGTCATTAGATCTCCTTTTGCTTAGACACTTTTTGAGCTGTGGATGTGAAATAAGGCTCAGTGAAATTTGGCAGGATGTGAGCTGCAGCATTAGTTGTACGAGGTGGTTGTACCCAAACCCATCATTTGGGAAGTTTCAGTGCCTCTCCTCCATAAGATGCTGTTACACATGTTCATTACATGAACACAGGCACCTTTGTGGAAAATGTTCTTCAGCAGACCCACAATCTGTGACTGTCGAATAAATTCACTTGTGAACTGATTCTGTGTAAAAAGGGAGTCTTATACTCATTTATCACAATGAAAGGAATTCCTTAAGCACTATGGGAAACAGCCACCTACAATTATCACTCAGTAATTTAAAATGCCAGTTGCTTTCCTTTCTGACACAGAAAATATATGTCTATGCGTGCAGTAAAGGTAGTTAATGATCACATGCTGCATTAACAGGATGGGAAAATTAATCCCATCCAATATAAAAGTATAAATATCATTAGCTGAACCAAGATGAATGTGACGTTCTTGGTGAGTGAGTCTATTTTTGGGAAATCACGGGGTTGGAATAAGATTAAAATAAAAAAAGGTGACACTTGGCTCTTCCAACTAACTGTAAAATACTCCCTTTTCCACTAAGAGGTTGCAGCTTCTTCCTTTCATAAAGCCTCTGGTTTAGCCTCTCTATGAGTTCAGCTTGAGAAGAACTTCAGGGTTGAAGCAGACCCTCCAAACCATGGAGTGACAGGACAAGGAGGGGCAGGTGTAGGTGAGCTATTAGGAACAAATCCTTCCCTGGCAGGGTGGGCAGGCCCTGGCACAGGGTGCCCAGAGCAGCTGTGGCTGCCCCTGGATCCCTGGCAGTGCCCAAGGCCAGGCTGGACAGGGCTTGGAGCAGCCTGGGACAGTGGAAGGTGTCCCTGACATGGCAGGGGTGGGATGGGATGAACTTTAAGGTCCCTTCCAACCCAAACCCTTCTGTGATTCTATGTAACCAGTGTTGCTTATTTTTGCAGAAAAACTTTATGAAGCAGCTCAGCTTGTGCCACCCTTAACATTTCCCCTGACCTTTGAGACTACTTAAACTTCTCATAAGGTAAAATTCATTTGGTTGGACATAGCCAAAGCTGTTGTTTATCTCATGGAATATTTTAAAAGCCAATCTGTTCCCTCTGTTGGTGTATTTTTACTCTGATTTAAATAGACACAGAACAAAACACTTGTGGTCTGTGTGTTTAATGGGCTGTGTGTTTAAAGATCCTGCCCTGCCTTTTCTGGTCCTACCAAAGCTGCTGATGGCAGCCTGAATATCCTTTTGCAGCTTCTGTTGTCATTATAAATCTTCCTGCTAATGAACAAGGCTGTTCCTCAGAGTTTATTTAAGCAGGAGGAGTGCTGGTTGCATTTGAAACCATCTCACCATTACAATTTTAAGCCCCCAGGTATTTTGCACAAGGAAAACACATTTTGCAAAGCTTGATCCCAGCAGCCAGGCTCAGAGATCTCCTCCTGGAGGCTCTGACTCCTGATGCACGTTGGCATTTGGCTGCTGAGGCAGCAGCAGAGCCAGGGAACCCATTCCAGCACATGTGGTCAGAACAAGGGCTAATTCATCCCCAGGAATAACTTTGAACTGACACAGAAAGTCAGCACTTCTCCCTGCTCAGGGAAGCCAGCTAATTCTTCCCAGGCCTTATTTTTAGCTGGAGACAACCATGGGCTGTTGAACACCCAGAGAAGCTGCTAGAAGCCCTGTGGCACCAGGAGAGCCCTGCTGCAGCAGCTCTGTGTTCCATGTGGGCCTCCACATCCCATTCCTATGGGGACTCCACCTGCACTACAGCCCCCATGGCATGGAGATAATGAAGTGGGGTTTGAAAGAAGCCAGAGAAGAACCTTTCTAAGGTAACAGGCATCATATTTATACATATATATATATATATATATGTGATTTTCTTTGCTGCTGCCAAGCAGATCAGGGCAGGAGGCAAACTCGCCTATGCTCCCCCTGGCCTGGGGAGAAGGGTTCAGCAAATCACAGGCAGGATTTGGCCCACTGATGTGTTTGGATAGGTGGCAGATCTTAGGTGGAGAAAAATGTTCTTTAATCAGTATCTTTTACTTTATCACCATTAACTCTGTCATGCTAATACAGTGTTACTGATTAAAGCTCCTGAGCTTCCCTGTAATAGTCCTGAATTACTGTCAGGATAATGAGATTTCCATTTTTTCCATTTCTAAACGTCCTGTTCATGCCATCCAAATCACATCTGCATTCATGTACGTACCCAGCAGGAATTATTCTCCCTTCCTGCATCAAAAATACCACACCACACTCAGCTGGAACCAGCTTTGCCCTGGTTTAGTGCTTGGTTCAGGACTATTATTATCAGCCCTGGGTTAGTGCTGCTGTGTGTTTAAACAGGTTTTGAAGGACATTGGTGCACAAGGCTGAGCTCTGAGGGACACAGGATACTGGGTGACACCAGATAAATTATTTGTGCTTATTAATCATGTCTAATAAATCCTTCTTGCACCAAGGGTGCTCCTACAGTGGTGATAATCACACCCAGTGATGGTTGGGCATGGAAGTCAAATTGCTGCTGCAGAAGGAATTGTTTCCAGCCAGGACAGAGGCAACAGACAGTGGCAGTGCCACCAGAAAAGAGAGAGCAACAAAGGGATAATGGCCAGGAGGTCTGACAGTGAAGCCACCACAGTGGCAGTGGCATTTGATACAGCCCTGTGACAATCCTCAGCTCCAAATCTGGATTCCAGCACAGCCCATCTAACAAGAGCTATTTCAGCCACCTACAGCTTGTTTTAGGGTGAGGCTGTGTGGTGTTTTTGAGGTCCCCAGGATGAGGTGAGAGATGAGAATTTGACTCCAAGTTCTCAGAAGGCTGATTTATTATTTTATGATAATATGTTATATTAAAAAAAGTGATATACTAAAACTATACTAAAGAAAGAGAAAGGATACATCAGAAGGTTAGAAAGGAATGAATAATGAAAGCTCCTGACTGACTCCTGAGAGTCCAACACAGCTGATAATGATTGGTCATTCATTAAAAGCAATTCACATGTTTGGATAAACAATCTCCAGCCCACATTCCAGAGGAGCAAAACATGGAGAAACTGAGGCTTCTCATCTTCCCAGGATTTTTCAGAAAATATCACAGTGACAAGGCTGCTGGGTTAACCTGAGCTCTGTGTGACCTCTCACAATGCCATCTCCACAATCTGCATTTTTATCCAAAAACTCAGGGCAGCCTCTCCCTTTGCTGGCTGCCAGGTCCCCTGGGTGTCACAGCACCCTCCAGGACAAAGCCCAAGCCTTGGCTGACTCGAGGGGCTGCAGATTTCATTGTGTTCCAGCTGTCTCATTCCAAACCAAGAGCAAAACTAATATTTAGAATTGTATTATTATCAATGAAAAGATTGACAAATTTATGTTGTGAACATATTGAAATCTACTTTGTGCAAACAACAGGGTTTGGTGACATGAATCTTACACTTTGTTCATGCCCCTTGGTTGTTCTGGAGCTTCATTATTCCACTGTTCCTCTTGTATAATTTCAGGTACCCAATTGAAATCAACTTGATTTTGTAAGGTTCTCTCATAAGAATATGTGAAGACAAAGCATAAAAGATAAAACCAATCTCTAAAAAACCCAGCAAAATACCAGTTAACAATCATTCCTTGGCATGAAAGCAAAATCACATTATGATCTGGAAGAAGATGAAAGTGCAAATAGGATTTCAGGGGATAAATACAGTAATGGTTACCATTCTCATGCAAGAGTAAAATTCCAGGAACTGCTAAGTATAAATTAGTATTCTTTTCTTCCATTTAGAAGTACTTACAGCCAAAGAAGTGGATCCTGCAAATAGAACACATCAGATTCTTCTGGGCTCCCACTGATGGTTTCCCAAAGCAGAAAAGATTAAGTTAATAGCACAAACATGGGGAAGCACTAAAGGCATCAATCAACACATAATATAGTAATTTTTGCAGTTATTTTTAGATCAAAATTTATTTTTTAATACTCCTGTACTTGCTTCAAGGGTATGTGATGAGTTCCAGGGAAAGAGCAGAACAACAGAAATTTTCAGCCCAGGTAAGCTAAAGGTAAAATCTATTTGCTATACCCATTGCTAAGCAGTTAAGTGTTCAGCATGACTCTCATTTATTGAACAACTTTATAAATTGAGAACTGAGGAGAAAAGCAGAAATCAGAGCAAAACTTTGTAATTAAACAATCAAAAGATGGTGGTTGTTATTAATGACATGGAAGCCTTCCTTAGCTGTAAGTTATCCTAAGACTGGATCCGAGCTAACACAATTTCAAGGAAACATTCTCTGCTGTGATCTCCAAACAGAAGCCAAACACAGTTACACATCCTCTTTTATGCTCCTCACAATATTAGCCCCATTTACAGAACAAACACATTCAACCCTGAGCCCCGGGGCCGTGACCCGTGAATAACAGCGCTAATGGGATTGTGCTGCACACAAAACTCCCGCTGGATTTACGGGAGCCGCTCCACCTCCTGCCTCCTTCCCACACACCCTCTGCCATCCTCTCCTCCCGCAGAGGGAGGGCTGAGCCCCAGCAGTGCCTGAGCCACCAGGTTGCTTTGAGCTGCCTTTTCTTTCTTTAGCACAGGTGGAAATGACATTTTTTTTACAGTTATAAATTGTGTGGCCACGCTGAAAGGGTCCAGGCTCAGCAGGAGTGAGGAGGTTTTATCATTCTGAGCTTTCTGTGGTTTATACTGCAGTACAATCCCACCAAGTTCTGTACTCTAGCTCCACTTGGACTTGGGTGTTAAATCTTCAAATTACCAACATTTGCCATCAAAATGAGAACCTGATCACCAGCTTCTCCTCTTGTTTCCTTTCTTCCCTGAGTGGCTGAAATTCCACATTGCACAGGATGCTTCCCAGACCCAAGCTGCCACCACTGCCAACTCGGGCTGCTTTGACAGTGCCAAGAGCCTCCTGCAATCTGCCATCAGGAACCTGGGATGGTGAGTTTTGTTTCCTAAGCAGCATCCAGTGGCTGTTGCAGGGAAATCTGTAGAAGCCCCTGTAGAAGTGGGAAACATTTGATGCTCCTCCTCACATGGAGAATCTGATGCTCTCAAGGTTTATTTGAGTCTATGTGTTTATCAAGCGGGTAAGAGGATATTCATCTGTTTTATCTAATGTTTCCTGGAAAGAATGAGAGGATCAGACAGAGATTTCATCTGTTTTAAAGAGAGAATCATAGAACACCCAGAGTTGGAAGGGAACCACAGGGATCATCAAAGCCAGCTTCTGACCCTGCACAGACACCCATAAATAGTCTCAGCACTGCCTGGGAGGGCTGTCCAAACACTTCTGGAGCTTGGGCAGCCTTGGGGCTGTGCCCATTCCCTGGGGAGCCTGGGCAGTGCCCAGCACCCTCTGGAGAAAGAACCTTTCCCCAATAACATAACCTGAATTTCCCTCACCTGAGGCATGACCACAGCAGTGTTTGGAAAGGAGCTCTGGAGATCTCCACTCCAGGGCAAGACTATTGCCTGCAATCAATCAGGACAGTGAAGAGATATTCTATTATTATTGTTGTTTTTATTGTTATTGTTGTTATCATCATCATCATCAAAAGAAGCTTGATTTATAGACCTTATTCTAATTCGAGGAATGGAGCTGCCTTGGGGATACAGGGCACAAATCACTAGGCAGCTTTAGGCACTGAGTTCAACATGATAACTGCTAAACCCATTTAACAGAGGGTCATTCTGACCTTAGTGCTGGTATCAGAGCTGCAGTCACTGGGAACAGGAGTTTGGTTTTTAAATACAGATCTTTTTCTCCTTTTGGGCTGGCTTCAAAGGCAACTGCTGCCCCTACAGGGAAAACAGAGAAAATCCAGTTTGAGAGTGAAACTCGTGCCCTCCCCGGGTGCCAGCACAACAGGAGCACAGAATCCCCAAACCTTTTTTTGGCAATGGCAGCTCCCAAAATCACATGAGGTGAAGGACAAATAGAGGGTATGATAAGAAAAAGCCTCCAGGATGGGATCCTGGCATTGAGCAGGAAGGAGACCTGCCACCAGTGACTGCAACACCTCTGGGCTCAGCAGAAAACCACACAGAGCTTCAGTGGGAGCCTCCAGGTATCCTTTTGCTCCTGCCCCTTGAGCACCATGGAGGTGACACAGTCTGGAGCTCAGTGGCCAGGCACAGGGGGACAGCCAGGTTTTCCTGGGTCTCCAAAGGAGGTGACTTCAAGATGATCTGGAGGCATCATCCTGTTTGTCAGCTTGACATCAGGTTAAGGGGGGACATTTCCTCCTGTTCTGCACTGGGGGGCCATGGCTGGGCACTGGGACCACTTTGGTGCTCCAAGGCATCTCCAAAGTAAACTGAGCCTGGGGACACCCTGGCAGGGGTGGGTGGCAGCCAGGGAAAGCAAGGAGAGGAGGAGGCAAAGCGGGATGCAATGGCCTCCTCTCCTGCTCACAGACATCTTGGGGACATTTGGGATGGGCTCTGCTCAGTGGGACACAGCTGCATCACAGGAAGCCCCAGCCAGTCCCAAGAAAACAATTCTTATTCTTGTATATTCACTGTCAGCCCCTTGCCTCAAGAAATCTGCCACTTCCCAGCCTCTGCTGTGCTGTAAGCTCAGCCCTGAGTGCTGGCAGAGCCTTTCCCTCCTGTTTCCCAGGATTTCAGCATGTTGCTTGCAGAATGAACCTGCTGGCAAAGTGAACACAGGGAGCATCCGCAAGGTAATCTCTCCTGAAAGCCTGGAGCTAATCAGGCTTCCCTGAGTCACTGCAGAGCCACAGCACTGCTAAAACCCCACCTTGGTGCTGCTGGTTTCCCAGAGCAAGGCTTTCTTCTCCCAGCTCCTGCCTGGCGAGGTAACTGAGTTTTAATGACTCCATAATTAATGGCTTTTGGGCTGCCGGACCTGCCCGAGTACGCAGGCTCCGTGTGCAGGGAGGAGGATGAGGAGGATGCAGCAGCGCCGGCTCCGCTCCAGGCTCAGCTGAGCCCTGCTGGTGCGTCTGGAAATCCCTTTTGGGGACAAGCACAGGTTTTCCAAGGAAACAGGCACGCCGAGACATGCAGCACAGCAATGTGCTGATCCACATGCACTTCAAGGTTTATTTATTCACACTTCATGTAAAGGAGGGGAAAAAAAGCTTTTGGGACGAGCAGTGCTGGCATCGTGGGAAAAACCAAAGGGCTGCAGCACGTGAGGCATTGTTTGGGTAGGAATTTCACAGCAAATCAGATCCAAACTCCTAACTCCACAGAGATACTGGCCCCGTGGAGCTGCTGCTGTCCCTGTCACCTTGTACCATCTGTGACAGAGAGAGGGTGGCACCGTGCCCTCCTTGCTGACTCAGCAAGAGGGCTGCAAAGCACATTCTGGTGTAGAAGGGGGTTGTCAGGAGCACCCTGCTCCGTGGACGGCTGCTGAGGAGCTGCTTTGGCAGCCCGGGAACGCCTGGCGGGTTTTGACAAGCCTGGTCAGGAGCAGCGCTCGCTCCTTGGGAGAGGAGGCAGCGCTGGAGCCAGGCATGGGGGAGGAAAGGGGGTGAGTGATTTGATGAGCCTGGGAGCCACCATTTCTCAGGAAATACAGCATTTCCTGGAAACTGCTTTTTTCCTCTAAGAGAAGAAGCAAATCCCATTAGCAGCAAGGGAAAGAGGGAGCAGAATAACTTCCTGGAATGCTGGAGAAGCTCGCTTGCTGAAGGGGCCAGGAGCGGGGATATCTGCAGCAGGACACCTGGAATCCTCAGCTCCATCCTGCTCCCAGCTACTCATCATCTCCAGCCCAGTGGGAGCTGCAGATTTTATCCCAGAGCCATTTTTGGGATCCTCTGTCACCCTTTCATTATCCCACGGGAAATGCCTGGCATGGCACTAAAGGAAATGCTGTATGGATCCACCCAAGGCACGGAATGGTGCTCCTGTCCTGAAGTCCAGGGACATATCTAGTCCCCAGGACCCTGGGGAGAGCAGTGCCCAGCCCAGCCAGGACAGCTGAGCTCTCCCAGAGTCATTTTTTGGGATCCTCTGTTAACCCTTTCATTATCCCATGGGAAATGCCTGGCATGGTGCTAAAGGAAATGCTGTATGGATCCACCCAAGGCATGGAATGGTGCTCCTGTTTCTAGTCCTGAAGCTCAGGGACACATCCAGGACCCTGGGGAGAGCAGTGCCCGGCCCAGCCAGGATTGCTGGGCTCTCCCAGAGCTGTTTTTCAGATCCTGTCACCCTTTCATTATCCCACGGGAAATGCTGTATGGATCCACCCAAGGCATGGAATGGTGCTCCTGTCCTGAAGCCCAGGGACATCTCCAGGCCCCAGGACCCTGGGGAGAGCAGTGCCCAGCCCAGCCAGGACACTCTGCTTCCAAGGGATGTTCTGGCAAGGCAATGACAGGCTGTGCCTCTGGAAAACCCACCAAGAGAGATTACTTTGTGGATGCTCCCTGTGTTCACTTTGCCAGCAGGTTCATTCTGCAAGCAACATGCTGAGATCCTGGGAAAACAGGAGGGAAAGGCTCTGCCAGCGCTCAGGGCTGAGCTTACATCACAGCAGAGGCTGGGAAGAGACAGATTTCCTGAGGCAAGGGGCTGACAGTGGATTTGTAAGAAAAATAATTGTTTTCTTGGGACTGGCTGGGGCTTCCTGTGATGCAGCTGTGCCCCACTGAGCAGAGCCCATCCCAAATGTGCCCAAGTTCTCCCATTTGGAGAACTGCTTGGGCTTGATTTTACCTTGGAATTGTCTTGTCTTCCTTCTTTTATCATCTTCCACACTTCGTTTTTCTCTCTTCTTCTGTTTAAATGGGGAAATGTTTTTGCCCTCCCTCCATTAAGAGTTTCTCCTTTGACTTCCAATTTTGACGCATTTTCCCCAGACATGTGCTATTTTAATCAGAAGCAATCAGCCATTAAAGCCAGATTAATTAAAGAAATGAGTTTACGTATTTTCCTAATGATCTGAAACAATCTTGCATTTATAATGCTGTTTGTCTGCAACCCATCACTGCTTAATATCCCTGATCACAGAGGATGACGCCACCTCACCATTAATCACTGCTTGAATAACAAAGTAGCAGAATCGGAATCTCCTGCATCCTTTGGAACACAGGGATTTTGGTCTCTTTCACCATTTACACTGCAGCTAACAGCCCTGCCCTGCAGTTCCTTAAAGCCACAGCATGTGGATTCACTGTGCTCTTTGCTCAACTTCATTCACCATGTATTTAATTCTGATTTTTTGCTCTGCTGCCTTATTCTGAACAGCCTTTGCTACCATCAGGGGACAGGGACAAAGCCCTGTGGGATTCTACCCATTTGGAGCAACGACCTCTCTGGCTGTTCTATTTCTAAAGCTTTTAAAACCATCACAGTCAGTACAACCCCATCAAACATCAGGGTTTGGTGTGAAGACGCTGAATTAATGATGTCATATGGGGTCAAAATGATCCCAAAATGACATCCCAAAGACACTGAGCTGATGGTGCTGTTTGGTGTAAATGATGTCATGGATAAAGGCACTAAATGAATGATGCAACCCACAGAAACGATGTCATAAATACCATCAATGGGAAAATGATGTCACCAAGTGGTGGCATAAATGATGGGTACGGGGCCATTGCTGACCTCAAAGAAGGACCCATGGTGAGTAAGATGAAGGTAATTGAAATTTTACTTAATTTAATGTTATCTCATTAATAAAGTGCCAGCATGCTAATAATCAACATACCTTTCTAAATAAAAATATCTCTTCCATTGGAACATCATTGATTTATGGATTATTGATCAGTGCCTAATGATTGTGACCTACTAGCATTTCACTGTTGATCCATTCACATTGATTCTGATTAATCAATTTATTCCAAGCTGCAGCAGAAGAAATCCCCCATGGGCAGGGACACCTTCCAGGGCTCCAAGCCCCATCCAACCTGGCCGTGGTGGAATGTCCCCCACACTCGGGGGCTGGTTGTAGCCAGGCAGGAAATGCTGTTTGCAGTGGCTCAGCAGGATTAAGCCCAGGCAGCAGCTCAGGACAGCCATTCCTAAGCCTTTTGGATGGCCCTTTGTCATTCCCAACAGGGAGGTCAGGCTCCCAGGGAACCAATTTGCACAGGCTTCAGGTTCCTATTATCTGCCGGAAAACGCCCATCCTGGGGGAACAACCCCGGGAAGGGGGGATTCATTGTACAGGGAAGTGTCAACAACATTAATCCTATTAGAGCATTGTGAGATGGGATGGCAAGGAACCATAGCCAGGAAGGAAACAGCCCTGCTGAAAAGCAGGAACCCCCTTAACCCCTCTGCCTTGATGGCATCGCACAAGGGGAGCAAATGGAAGGGTAAATTGGAATTGGGATTGGGATTGCCAAACCGTCCAAAGGCTCCACTGCTCCAAGGGAGATGCAGCAGCACCCCCAAAAACCTTCCCTATTCCTAAACTCTTCCTGGTTTCTTCTTCCTCATGCAAGCCAGCCTGATCAACCTGGGAAATACCAGAACAGAGCTGCTTCAGTATTAGATCTCCTCACAAATAAATCCCTCCTCAGGGATGAGAGAATCAAAGCTGTTGGCATTGGTGTCCCCAGCACCACTCTCCTGGACTTCTCCAGAACCCTTCTCCAAAGCCATTCTCTTCCTCCTGCATTTTCCCTCCTAAATACCAAACAGCCTGCACAGGGTGAAAGCTGTTGCCTGGATCCTGAGGTCAAACAAAACTTGTCCACTCTTCACTGGCACTGAGGAAAATCTGTGAGGAGCTGCAGGTCACAGCAGATTTTAAATAACTTCCAAACTGGCTCTAAATTTGCATTTTATTACACTGAGAATTTTTTCTCAGAATGGCTCAACTCCATTTTCAGAAAGTGCAGGATCTGACTGATCCTGCTGGGCTTTTTACAGAGGCCGAGGACACCATTGTGTTTCACCTGTCCCAGTGCATAAATTACTATTTATTCAAACTTAATTTTGAATTTTGCTTAGGTAATGTCTGCAATGACTTGTTGATTGGGATAAGTCACGAGGGTTTTTTTTTTATATTTTGTTTTGTTTACGTGCCAAGATCAGCAAAACATGTCTCTTGCTCAGTGTTACTGAAACACACCGGTACATCCAGTCCCTCCCATGTGTGTTGTCATCCTCCCATGCCTGGGACAGGGGGAGCTGGATGTGTGGCTGTGCTATCTGTACAATCTCCTGGCTGGAAAAATGCCTGAAATATGGGAAAAGTTTTAATCAGACCTTGCAGATCTTCCCACGCTGGGGAACAGCCCTGCAGGGAACCAGGCACAGCACATGCAGAGACCCCTCTGTGGGCACCAGGAAAGGATTTTGACCTTTTGGCATGGAAAAAAACCCCAGTTTTGTGTTGAAAGTCACAATTTATGAAGCACAAGGTTTGAAAGGAGTGTTAGTACTCACAAGATTTGAGCCTCTTTCTACCTGGAGATGGTGACACCCAGGGGTTGCCCCTAAGCTAAATTATCCTGTGAGTTTATTTTCACTGAGATTTTATTAATAAGAACATCTGACTTCTCACATCTCCAGAGCCGACAGAGAACTGAACCCAATGGCCAGTAGAGCTCCTGCAGAGTGAAATAAAGGCAGGTAGCAGAGTTTGCTCCAACACCCTGCACTCTGCTTTTGGGGATACTGGGACAGGACATGTTCATCCCAGTCCAGGATCATGAGGGAATTCTCTCCAGCATCCCATCTAACCCTGCCCTCTGGCAGTGGGAAGCCATTCCGCCTTGTCCTGGCACTACACGCTCTTCTGAAAAGTCCCTCTCCATCTTTCTTGTAGATTTCCTATAGGTACTGGAAAGCTGCCAGATGGATTTAGGAGGAGAACTCACATCCTGCTACTCCTCAGCTGCTCCACTGATGGCAGTGGGGACGGGGACGAGAATGGGACTGGGAAAGGGGATGGAGATGGAAATGGGGATGCGGATGGGGATGGAAAAGGGAATGGGAATGCGAAGGGGAATGGGAATGGGGATGCTGAGGTGCAGCGCTCCCCAGCAGGGAGGGACGGGCACAAGATGGCGGCCGGGATGACACGGCGGTCACGTGGCACGCGGTGCCCCCGCCCCGCCCGCGGCCGCCGCACGGGACACGGGACACGGGACACGGCAACGGGGTACTGGAAACGGGACACGGGCAGCGGGCTGGAGCCGCCGCACCGCCCGGGGACCCGCCCGGCGGCCGCACCCACCCGGCCCGCAGCGAGCCGCGGCTCCGCACGGTGAGTGAGCGGCCAAGCAGCGGCCTCCGGCTCGGCGCAGGCCCGCGGGTGGCGGCGGGACGGGACACCGGCGGTGACAGCGGGGACGCGGCCGCCGCCGCCCCAGCAGGGACGTGCCGCGGGGGGGTTCCGGCTCCTCATACCGCCGGCGGCCCCCGCAGCCCCGCGGGATGCGAGGAGAGCTCCGGCCCCCGCAGGCTCCAGGGGGGCTTCGGGCGGCTCAGCTCGGGGGTGTGACAGAGCTCCGGCCCCGCAGCACGGGCGGATCTGGGCCCCGGGCGCACCGCGAAGGTGCGGTCTGCTCAGCCCTGGCCAGGCTGGGAGCCCAGCCCGGGGCTGCGGCCGCTGGAGCTCGGGGAGCCCTGGGAACCCAGCCCGGGGCTGCGGCCACGGAGCTCTGGGAGCCCAGCTCGGGGCTGCGGCCGCGGGAAGCCCACGGCAGCTCGGGGCTGTGCCCGGGGGAGCTTCGCATCCCCGGTTCGGGGGCCGCAGCCCTTCCGGGGGATCTGCGGGTCCCCGAGCTCGTGGGACCGCAGCGGGTCCCGGGGGAGCTCCGGGAGCCCGAGCCCGGGCGGTTGCAGGTGGTTCTGGGGAGCCCTGCAGCCCCCACTCTGTTCCCTTTTGCCCGGTCAGGGCTGTGCCTCCTCCGCAGGGTGTTGGGGTGTCGGGTCTGGTGCTCCCTGCCCCAGAGGCTCTGCGGGGACATCTGGTGCCCTTAGCTCAGGTGGCGGTGTGGGGGTGAGCCCGGACCCCTCAGCCTGGGGGCTGCGGTCCTGCTGCTCGCTGGGATGCAAAGGCAGGATGCTCCCTGCTCCAGAGCGAGCTGGAGGCATCTGCTGTGAGTGCGAGCAGCTTCATCCCATCCCATCCCATCCCATCCCATCCCATCCCATCCCATCCCATCCCATCCCATCCCATCCCATCCCATCCCATCCCATCGGGGCTGTGCTGCCTCCCTGGGGCTCAGGTTTGGCAATGGGATGATGGCTTTGTCCCCCTCTTGGTGATGAACAGAACGGGGGTGGAAAGGAGAGTCTTCTCCATCACAGGCACCCTGGCAGGAGGGTGTGCTCCCTGTTTGCTCGTGGGATGGTTTGCTGATTGCCTGGCTGCAGTGTTTGGATTTTTCACGGTGTATAAGGCATGGGGCTGTCTTTGTACTGTGTTCCTGCTGGAGGCCCTGTTTTGATCAAGGTTTCTAATTTATTCTGTCTTGTGTGAAAACCTCATTAAAGAGTGCCTCGGTGCCTTCAAGGCACCGTAAATACACGGAGTGAGGATGGGAAGAGAGAGAAAAAGATGATTATTTGTAAAAAACGGGAGCTCTGCCATATTGACATGGTGCTGCTGAGGCTTGCTGATGCAGGCAGCCTCTCCTAGCAGAGCAGCACTGGGATGTCGATGAATGTCCTCGTGTCACTTTGGCTGATGGTGCAGCCTGGTGTGACAGCAGCATTTGTAGTGATGCCTTCAGACTCCCTTCTCCCCCAGGTCCACATGGCTGAAAATGCTTTTTTTCTTGGCTTCTGTGGAGCAGTGCAAAACACAAAACCAGTGCAAACCACCTGGCTGAAGTCAGTGGAGGTGGTGCTGTGGATCTTGGTGGGTTTGGGCTTGTCTTGTGTTTTTCTGGGGAGTGGATGCTGTATTGGGGGTTGCATTCTGGTTTGTTTTGTGTAGTGTTTTGTGGGTGTTAAAATTGCTCCAGCTTTGTGAAGTTGTGTGGAGTTTGGAAAGAGAGGGCAGTCGCCCTGGCTGGTGGCAGACAAAAGGTAAAGGCTGCTTTTAAAATATGGGTAATAAACCCCCTCTAAATCCAGAGAGATTGCTGTGATTTTTCTGAGTTTTTGGGCATATGGAGCAGAACTAAACTCGGCTCAGATGCCTTTAGACTGTATTTGTGATCTGTGCAACAAATGGTGATTCCCAAATTATTACGCTTCTTTCTCCTTCCGCATTATCAACCTGGGAACAGCGTCTCTCATGTTAATTAGCTTTAATGTGACACAAATTTAATAAATCCAAGTAGGTGGATGATTTTCAGGACTTGGAGGTGTTAATGGATGTTATTTGACTGCTTAGAGTTAATGGTTAAAAGGCAGTCATTTGTTGTTTTCCATGGATCTCATTGCTTCTCTCAGCACTCATCAAGCTTGAATAGGTGCTGCTTTTAATTAGATAATTGACTTCCCTTGAACTGGACCCGTGCACTGTGGGTGATGGTGACTTAAAAGTTCTTACTTCTTCTGGTTGCTGCCTCTGTGCATCACTCAACGTTGGTTAATTGGTGCACTAAATATGGGTGGCCTGGGACTTACTCAGATTTAAAAGCAATTTCAGCCTGGCCGTAAGGAATGGTTGCGGAATTAAAGGCTTTTTAATTGGGGCAGCAGGACATCCTGTGAGGGAAAAAAAAAAAAAATTGCTCAGAAATAATCCAGACCCTTGCTGGAGAAAGGGCTTGTTTGAGTAATAGATAAACCCATATAGCATCATCAGAAAGTGAAGGAGTGCTGCACACAGGCCTGAAGGCTGCTGTTGTTGGCCGTGGCACGAGGTCCCTGTTCCCTGGGGTGGTTTGCAGGGGCTGGTGGAGGGCAGGAGGGATTTTCTAAGGCTGCCCAGCCAGGTAGGTCCAGGCTGTTCTTTGCTGGAGCAGAGCAGAGCACCTGATGCTATTTCAGTCGTGATTCAAGTGCAGCACATCAAACCCAACCGTTCGGCTCTGAAGTGGAGCTGAGCTTAAAAGGAGCTCAAAAACTTGATTTTGTTAGAGGTTTTTTGGATCTGATGGTCACAAACTGAGCTCCCAGGTACTGGCAGTGCTTTCCAAAGGATTTTTGGTGTCATTGGAGGTTTTTTGGGCCCGAGGCACCAGCACATAGTGAGGGACAGGAGCCCTCTGGAAGGGCTGGTGTTCTGGTTGGTATCTCCAGCTTTTAATACAGCTTGAATTCCCAAAGTGTGTGGTGGGCCATCATTAAGTTAATTATTAAATCCTGTCCCCCTCTTTGCCCAAAATGCTGGGGGAAATACAGAAAACTGAGGATTGTGTGAAGCCTATTGTCTCTTTGGGATGATTTCATCCCAGTCATATTTTATTATTTTGAAACTCTGAGCAGAGGCAGTGTTTGGTGCAGGTTGCCTTGCCTTTCATGGATTGAAAGAACATCCATCCTGATAAGCTGCCAGGTGTAACTGTGTGGTAGGGCTTGGTGGAAGGTGTCCAAGTGGGGTGGAAAGAGAGGGTCTTTGAGGTGTCTTCCAGCCCAAACCATTCTGGGATTCTGGGATTTAAACATCTCTAAAATATTTGTGTGTATTGTTTCTGGTCTTATCAAATGTGGCGTTGTAGTTGAGGGGAGAAAAAAACCCCAAATTCTTGAAAGTAACCCATGAGCTTTGTTCTGATAGTCCTTGATCAAGAGCTGGAAAGAAAAAACTTAATTTTGGAGACTGTAACATGTTTTTTAAAGAAATGCAGTTATGCTGTTGTTGGGCTTTACAGTTGACTCATCCAAATCAGGGGAGCAAATCTCGAGTGGGACAGATGTCCTGTTGGAGTTTCCTTTGTGTGCTGCTGCAGTCCTGCTCTGCTGCCCTATTACACATCCATAATCAAAGAAAACCACTAATAAATCCTTATTGGGAAAGCATCTTCCCTAGGTTTGCCTGATTTGCTAATTTGCTTAGATTTAAATGCACAACAAAATAAATCTCCCTCTGTTTAGAGCCACACATGACTCTAACACATTTTTTCTCTCTGACTTGCCAGTCTGGTCTGCCTTGTGTCTCCCTGATTTTGAAACTGTTTGAAGGCAGCTTTTTCTGTTTAAATGGAACTAAAGCAAGGCATATTACCAGTTAGGAAACAAAAAAGGAATGTCTGAAGTGCAGTAGGTTTGGATTTTTCTAGTGCAGGAAAACTGTCAGCTTCCTTAGCAAGCAGGGTGAGGCTCAGGTGTGGTGGCAGAATTCCTCAGGTGGCTTTGCTGGCCTGGCTCTTTGGGGTGCTGTGGGCACTGTCACATCCTCATCAGCTGTGTGGGACAAGGCTTGGGAGTTTTATCCCTGCTCTCTGTGTCTGGGGAGCAACTCACAGTGGGGCTGTGCTGTCTAAGCCTTCAGCAAAAAAAGTAGGAGGAAACTGAAGTAAAACCAGGTAAATCCTGTCTGAAGGACTGAAAGAGCCTTAAAATTGCCCTTTTCTGAGCAGGTGGATCTGGACAGCTTTTGCAGCCTTGGCTTAAGAAGGATTTTTCATAGCTGCCATCTCCTCCTGTCCACTGCAGCCTACTCCTTTAATTTCCTTTACTAAAAAAGAGCATTGCAATTGGGATTGTTTTACAATTTCCCTTGCTGGTCCATTAGTGTATTAGCTTAGCTCCGTGTGTGTTGAATGCCACTAAATGTCACTTGCAAATTTAATGTTGGGAGCGCTGAGATTTGTGCTAATTGAATTTAAAGTCTCATACTTGAATTTGTTAAAATGGCAGAGGCAGACAATTGAAATGCTTTAATGGGAGAATGGAGGAGCACTTGCAAATCTGCTCTTAAGAGAGAGTGAATCCAACAGTGCATTTGTGTAGATGGAAGGGGAGACCCTGAGCAGACAGATCAGGGTTTGATGGGGTTTTAGTGTCCCTTTGTACATTGGTGACAGCTGGCAAAATTCACTGTGTTGAAAGTCTTAATGCTTGACGTCTGCTCAGGGTCATTGTTGACACCAGCTTAACCTGAAATACTTAAAAATGGTAAAGATTATTGAGCCTTTCAGTGCAATTTGAATTTCTGCTTCTGCAGCCATAGTTTTAGGCACTGCTGGAGAAAGGTTAATTGTTTGGGCTGTTGGTCTTTAAACTCATTTGTCTGTGTTTCTCTTCTGGGGTTTTTATTCAGGATAATAGCAACTTCTGCACATGAGAGTTTGTTGTTCTAGGAGGGGCTGGGGTGGTTTTTATTTGGTTGATGTTTTCTATGGGTTTTTTTAAAATTTTTTTTCTGTAAAACAAAAACTGTGCCATTAAACACTTATTTTTTCTTAACTTCAGCCAAATACCCAAGGATTGGATAGACATAGAAAAGGAGACCCTTCTGCTGTGCTTTTTGTGAGGTAAAGTGTTAAAGAAATAACCCTGGCTTGGAAAAGAGTCATAAAGCTTGGTCCTTGGCTTTCCAAGTGTGTAAATCTGTGCCTCCCTAGATAGCACAGTGCTTTTAAGAAGTTTGTCTGGAAACACTTCCATTAAATCTCCTGATACCAGGCTTTGACCTTCTGCCACTGAGCTGGCATTTCATACAGGCTCCTGGCATGAGCTCTCCTACCACTTTCAAGTAAAATCTTATCAGGCATTGAAAAGTTTGACTCTGCAGTCAAGCACTGTGCCAAAGCTGTAAAAGCCCTATTTGTACACAAAATGGATTTTTGCTTGCTAGGAGGGCTGGGGTAGTGCTTCAGTAACTGCAGGAATGGCTTTGAATCTACATAGTAATGAAACAGCTCCATCAAAATCCAGTGTCTCCTCCTCCTCTCTCAGCCCTGCTCTTTGTCTTCTGCGTGTCCCTGCCTGGAGTTTTACACAGCCAGGTTATATTGCTCTGGCAGAATTTCTCAGGGAAAGTTAATTTAAAGCTATTTGAAAGGCTTAAAAATGGCTCTGCTGTTAGGATGATGAAAAAGACCTTGAAAGTGCCTTGAGAGTGATTGCTGCTGGAATACCTGCTTGGCCATGTGAGTGGTGAGCTGCTCCAGGGGGAGCACTCCAGGGTGTCCTCCTTCAGTGCTGGCAGCCACAAAAATCGTGGAGTGCCCAAGGTCAGGTTGGACAGAGCTTGGAAGTGCCCAAGGCCAGGTTGGATGGAACTTGGAAGTGCCCAAGGCCATGCTGGACAGAGCTTGGAAGTGCCCAAGGCCAGTTTGGACAGAGCTTGGAAGTGCCCAAGGCCAGGTTGGACAGAGCTGGGAAGTGCCCAAGACCAGGTTGGACAGAGCTTGGAAGTGTCCAAGGCCAGTTTGGACAGAGCTTGGAAGTGTCCAAGGCCAGGTTGGACAGAGCTTGGAAGTGTCCAAGGCCAGGTTGGACAGAGCTTGGAAGTGCCCAAGGCCAGGTTGGACAGAATTTGGAAGTGCCCCAGGCCAGGTTGGACAGAGCTTGGAAGTGCCCCAGGCCAGGTTGGACAGAGCTTGGAAGTGTCCAAGGCCAGGTTGGATGGAGCTTGGAAGTGCCCAAGGCCAGGTTGGACAGAGCTGGGAAGTGTCCAAGGCCAGGCTGGACAGGGCTTGGAGCACTCTGGGACAGTGGAAGGTGTCCCTGCCATGGCAGGAGGTGGAACAGGTTGGATTTTAAGGTCCCTTCCAGCCCAAACAATTCTGGGATTCTGTGATGCACCAGAACTCAAAACCCACTTGCTCAAAACCCACTGTGAGGGAAAATCCAGCCCTTGTGGGTGAGCTGGGAGTGCCAGTGGCCTGTGGGATGCTGAAGACATTTTTAGTGGAATAAGAAAGTAACCCGGACTTAGAGGAAGGGAGGGGAGCACCCATGTTCCAAAGGGCTGAATTTTGGGGTGCTCAGCAGAGGCAGTGAGGGGGAGGTGATGCCCAAAGCAGAGCTGTGAGCAAGGCAAGGGTGGACAGAGAAGGGTGAGTGCAAGCACCTGAAGATCCCTGCTAAATGACTCGACAGAACACATTGTTCCCTTTCCCTGGGTGCTTTTGGGATGGCAGGATCCCTGTTTAATGGAATTGTGGTTTTATGGAGGCTCTCCACCCTTTGCCAAAAGCAATACTCAGTAATGGGCTGGGGGTTCTTATCTGCTCTCCATGAAACACTGCAAAAACCTTATTTTGCAGTAATGAGCAATTACCCACAAATTAACAAAACTCTTTGTCAGATATTGCCTTTGTTTTTGTGCCTTTGCAATTTCCTAATTCATTTTTTTCTCCCTTTCAAAACATAAATAGATGGGTTATCAAAGGCCGTTTTAAAAACAAAGCCAGGGCCCTAAGCACATTTATCAAAAGGGGATTATTTATTTGGGTTCTGATGGTTTGTTCAGAATTCCTTTGCTTGCAAAAAACTGAGTGCCTGTGCTGAGAAGACACAGACCCATCCAGCCATGTGTCTTGTGTCCAAGAATTAAAATGTTTTTGAGAGGGAATGCCAGAGTTCAGCCACGGGTTCAGGAAGTGCAAGTGGCTGAGAGGACACTTGTGGAGGTGACAATCACAAACCACAGGCAAATTTATATTACTTCCTCCTCTGAGCAGGCCTAACCCCAAAGAAATGTCAGGTTTCTCAGGGTCCCACTGGGGTTTGAAAATGCCCAAAGGAGGAGCTGGGCTGCTCTGGGGAGAGGGATTCCCAGCTGGTGTGGGGAGATACCCTGCAGGCTTGATTCAGTGCCAGGGCAGGAGAGGGAACCTGAGAGCCAGCTGATATTGGATCCAGGTGCTCCAGATTGATGCACTAAAGGCCATTAGCTGTTTTCTCCTCTGAGCCTGGCCAGCTGAGTTGATGTTCTTAATGAACTACTCCTTAGCTGTCTTAATTTCTGACTGCTGCTCCTTAACTCATGGTCCATCAGGGCACAAGTGAATTGAGCAGCATCATTTATAATAACTGTCTGCAGGGAACTTTCCTTGGCCACTTTATTGAGTGGCTGCCAGTCAGAAATCCTTTTATGATTCTTCCTGTCGGACTTCTTGTACTTAATGCAAACAATCTCCTTTAACCTCATAACTTTGTAATCACCCTCACACTGTAATTGTGCTTTAATGCTGCCCATTTGTAGCTGAATATAAGCGAATATTTAAAATAATTGTCCACTCTAGACAATGTTGATTGATTTCATAGATTGTTTTGGCTTTTGTTTATTAACTCCCTGGGGATCTTGTTTCCATGTTCAGGACATCCATTTAAGTCTTTCCAAGGTAAAAGGTTGGAAAGCAGATCACAAATCCTAGGGAATGCTGTATTTCTTCACGTGGTTCCACTGTCATGGCTGTGTGTTGAAATCCAGCCTGCAGGATGTGATGTCATGCTAATAAATTAATGACTTGTGTTTATTTGAAGATTGGATAATAACCCAGGGAGAGCTTGGCCCTTCTGCTCTGAGCTTCCCAGAAATTGTGACGTGGATCAAGCTTTGCCTGCCTCTGTCTTGCTGCACTTTTCACCATGAGTATTATGGGGTGGGAGCCTTGCATTCATGCAGAGACACCTTGCAGAGGGGTTTGGATGTGTGTATTCCTGACACAGGGAGCTTTGGGGACACAGCTCCCAACCTCTGCAAGGTGCAGGTTCTGAACTCATCAGAGATTACCTTGAAGGTCCCTTCCAAGCCAGGCTGGGATGGTTCTGTGCTCACTGGAGAGGAGCCTGTTGAATTTCCCAGCCTGGAGCACCGGTGTGTTCCTCTGTCAGGGAGTGGTTGTGGCAGGGTGGCTTGTGGCAGGCAGAGGCTTCCCACCCTGGCACCCCGGGGAGGAGGGCACACCTCAGAGCTGTGGCCTCTGATCCCTATCACTCAACCTCTGCTTTCATTTCCAGAGAAACCCAAGCTCGGGATTCATCTGTTCCAAGTGAGCTTTCTGGGCTGATTTAATTCACAGCTGTCAAAGAGCAGTCTTTTATTCCCTCACCTTGTCTTCACATTCCACATTTAAAGGGTGTTCCATGAGTTTTGGAGACAGGCTCTGTGGTTTGCCTGGCAGGATGGGGCCTTATCAAGAGGGAAATAACAGCACTGAGGGAAACAGCAGCACAGGGAATATCAGCAATGGGCTGCCCTTAGGTCTGGCTCATGCAAAGCTTTAATGACATTTTCTGCACCCCTAAACTGGAGTAACTTCTGCAGTGACTGTCAGCTGTGTCAACAAACGTTGTGTTTGGGACTGAGGTATTGTTGAGTTTTATTTTTATTTAAAAACAAGAGGCAGCTGAGGGTCTGCAGTAGACTGAGCTGAAGTGGGTCTTGCTTTTGGGAATAACTGGAGGACACTTGCTGGGGGTGAACAGCCAGTGCAGTGACAGGGTGGAAATGCTCAGATTTGCTTGCTTCCAGTACTGCCCTAAATTAGGATAGCTGGGATAGAGCCCGACTTGTGGGGTGTATTCCAGTGTAACATTTGCACACCAGGCTGTTCCCTGTTGAGTTGCTCACTGTTGGGAAGAAGCACTCAGGTGTTGTGGAGTCTCTTTGCCTGGGGTTGCTGGATTTGGGGGTGTTGGAGCAATGCTTGAGGGAAAAATTGTGGTTCTTGCACCCTTTTGTCTTTGTGGTGTTGATGGTCATGGAAGAGGCCCCACAAACTTCAGCTGGAATGGAGGAAAAGTCCATTTATTTCCACAGACACTGCAAAGTGACAGGAGAAGAATTTGGAGAGCTGAACATGCTGGTGCTGCTGCCTTTATAGCCTTAAAAGTGGACAAAGAATTAAAATAAGCAAAAAGAGGAAGGGTTTCTGTAGTGGCATCTCTGGAGGCAATATTATCTTCTGGTTCTGAGGATTTGTTTCCTTTCCTGGTCTTCTTTAAAAACATTTCCTTTTTCATCAAAGCAGTGAATTACTCCTTGGACATCTATGTGAAGGAACTGCTGAGTGCTTAATAACCTACTTATTTTATTTGGGCTGGACTTTTAAAAAATGAAGTGTTCAAGTCAGGCCTTTAGAAGACAGATTGTCCTGCCCGATTGTCTTGAGCAAAAAGTCCCTTTTTGGTTTTAATTGGGGCTTTTATTGCTATGATTTACAGTGGCAGGGTGAGGGCAGCACCGTTCCTGCAGTGCCTCAGACAAGTGGGAAGAGAAGGAGAAGGAGCAGAGCTATTCCTTATCTGGACACTTTCTTAGGTGCTTGCAGAGCTGTGTACTTAAATAACTCCTCCATGGCAGTACTGATGTGCAGCACAGCCTTTAATACAGGTATTCTCAGTGTGACTTTGCAAATATCCCCAAGTTTGGTTTAACACCTCTGGTGCTGCCTGTTGGCATCAGAGTGAGGGGGGTTTGTGCAGTTGTGTCATCCAGGTTATTTTTAATCCTTTCCCCTGACAGTTTGTTGAGCAAACTTCCAAGGTGGGGGACTGGGACACCCCTCCAAGTGCAGGATTGTGGGGACAGGGACACCCCTCAAAGTGTGGGATTGTGGGGACAGGCACACCCCTCAAAGTGTGGGATTGTGGGGACAGGGACACCCCTCAAAGTTTAGGATTGTGGGGACTGGGACACCCCTCCAAATGTGGGTTGTAGAGGACAGGGACACCCCTCCAAGTGCAGGATTGTGGGGACGGGACACCCCTCCAAGTGTGGGATTGTGGGGACAGGGACACCCCTCAAAGTTTAGGATTGTGGGGACTGGGACACCCCTCCAAGTGTGGGATTGTGGGGACAGGGACACCCTTCCAAGTGCAGGATTGTGGGGACAGGGCCACCCCTCCAGGTGTAGGGCTTTGGGGATTGGGACACCCTCAAAATTTAGGATTGTGGGGACTGGGACACCCCTTCCAAGTGGGTTGTGGGAATTGGGACACCTCTCCAAGGTCAGGATTGAGGGGGACAAGGATACCCCTCAAAGTTCAGGATTGTGGGGACTGGGACACCCCTCCAAGTGTGGGTTGTGGGGACTGGGAGGATGCTCTGCCACACTTCCTTCCTTTTGTTTAAGAAGCAAAGCACCGAGCAGAGCTGCAGGGCAGAGGAGGGAGGATCCTCACCCTGCAGGCTGTCAGGGGACATGTCTACCTTGTCCCCAGGCTGGCTGTGGTGAGCCATGATGGAGCTGGAGGCATCCCAGTGCTGCTGCTGCCAGGTGCCACCGTGCCAGGCCCTGCTGGTCCTGCGGGACATCCCCTGCATGTTCACCCCCAGAAATGCAGCCAGGATCCCATTTCCAAGGGGTCCCAGGTGTCACTGTGCCAGGCCCTGCTTGTCCTGCAGGACATCCCCTGCGTGTTCCCCTCCAGGATCCCATTTCCAAGGGGTCCCAGGTGTCACTGTGCCAGGCCCTGCTTGTCCTGCAGGACATCCCCTGCGTGTTCCCCTCCAGGATCCCATTTCCGAGGGGTCCCAGGTGTCACCGTGCCAGGCCCTGCTTGTCCTGTGGGATATCCCCTGCATGTTCCCCTCCAGGATCCCATTTCCAAGGGCTGCTTTTCCCTGCACAATGCCTGAAGCTGGAGTCAGGGATCAGCATCCCCCCAAGGGCAGGGCGGGAGAGCTGGCTGCAATTCCAGTTAAGGGTGGTCCCATTCCAGCAATTAGGAGGAATTAATTGCTTGGCCAGAGCCTCACCATATTGCAGATGGCTTTTAGAGGGATGGAACAGATTCCTGATGCTGAGGAGTGTCCAGTTTTGGAGAGGTGGATCCAGAAACTGCATTTTTGCCAGATAGGAGGCCAGCTGGCTCATCACATCTGCAATAGAAAAGTTTCTTTAGCTGAGAAATGGGATATCTTGTTCTGCTGATATTTCTGAGGATGAGGGAGCTTAAATTTCTTGCTTACTTTGGGAACTGAAAGCAGACAATCCCTGGTTTGGGCTGTTCCACAGGAATGGGGACAAACAACCATTTTCAAATGGGTTTGGTTATTGTCATGACTTTGGTGGTTTTATGCAGGGCTCCTCTTGCTGTTATGTTCCTGTTATCCCTTTGGAACAAGGCATCTCTGCATTCCAGGGAAGGTCTTTTCTGCTGATAGTGACTCCTTGCTTCTGAGAACAGGATTTGTGTGCAGCCCCAGCATGGAAGATTTAGCTCAATTTTCCACCCTATTTTCTCTTAATTTTTAGCAAAAATATGTTGCTTTGTTCAGGTCAAATTTGCAAATTTATGGAGCTTAGTTTTTCTCCTTCCTGCCAATGTAGTGCTTTTGCACCTTTCATAAATCATCTGATGAATGTTGAAGCTGGAAGAGACTGTTTGGCATTTACAAAGCTGATGGAAAGCTTGAGTAAAGGATGCTTTGCAGGAAATGGCCTCTCAAAAAAGGGAAGTAGTGCAAAAAACAGTTATATATTCCTTGTTCACAAACTTGTTTGGAAGATATTATTAATCCCTCACATCTGTGCAGGTGCAGCCTTCAGACTCCCAGCTGGGTATTTTAACAGGAGCAAACCACAGCAGGGAATTCCCTTCCCCCTGTTCCAACCCAGTATTTTGGTTTCTTTAGGGAACTTGTGTATCTTTCAAAAGCCACAGTTTGGTAACTGGGTGTCAAAGTTTACCACAGAAACTTTCAGGAGAAAAAAGGGGAAGGCAGCTCCTGCTGAAATACCAAAACCACTGCAAAACCAAGTGTGAAAACTTTGGGGTGGGGTGGAGGGAATGGATGGGACTGAAGGGGTCAGAGTTCAATCACAACCTGGTTCTGCTCAAAATGAAACTATTTGTTCACTAATTGCAACCGTTGCTTCTGGGGGTGGGGAATTCCAGGAAAGGCTGTGGAATTCCAGGAAAAGCTGTGGAATTCCAGGAAAGGCTGTGGAATTCCAGCCAAGCGCCCCTGCAGAGCAGCCAGCAGAACTTTGCCAGGTGCCAGATCTCTTGCTGAGGGTGCATGGCCAGGTTTGCCTGTCCCAAAGGGATTTTTCCATGAGGAAGGCAGAGCCTTAGCTAACAGAGTGCTCTCCAAAGCTGACTCTGAAAGGATATATTTTTGTTAATATGGAATTTCTACCTGTACACCCATCAAATCCTGGGAAATTCCATCCCTTACCATTTGTTTACCCGCACAAGAGGATTGTTGCAGCAAGGCCTGGAAGAAGCAAGATTAAAAAGCAATTACTGTAGCCTGGCAGGGGTGTGTTGTCCAGAAAATACCTTTTCCAAGTTAAATTCCTTCCCCAAGTTGATTCCTTTAAGGCCAATACAGAGGGTAAAAAACTTTGAGCATGTGAAACAAATTTCTGCTGCCGACCATGGGAACCTCTGGAAGTTGACATAACTTCTGCAGCTGGAAGTTTCAATTTGTTTAATTTATTTTGCTTCCTTAGGGCTCAGCTGTACTTGTTTTGTTGAGTTCGTTTATTTATGGACACATTGTGCTGTTCTTCCACAGGAATGACCTCTCAACTCCAGCAACTTGTTAATGCTGGTGTCAAGCCTGTTTAAAATCTCTTCCTGAGGTTTAGAGGTCTTTTCCATCAGTCTGGGGATGTGTGGATGGTTAGCACAGAGCAATTACTGCTCTTACAGCTGCTTTCTACTAATTAAGCCCACAGCTGATTGGCACAGGTGTCATCTTGTAACTTTACCTGCAGCAGACAAATCAAGTGCAAACCCAGCTTGGATTCCTTGTGTGCAGGTAGCTCATTTATTCTTTCTTTGCAGTGGCCAGAAGGATCTCTTTTCCCAGGAGACTGGAGTCAGTGTCAGGAGAGAAATGTTCCTGCTGAATTTGATGTGAGGGGCAGCTGAGGACAAAGCCTCTCTGGGAGTTTGAGGTCTGTGGTCCCTCCCTGAGCATGATGTCCTGGCAGGAGCTTTGCTGCTCACCTGCCACGAGGGAATAAAGCACTCCCAGCACATGGAGAGCACATCCCCTGCCAATGGACAGCCAGGGAACAGGCTCTGCTTGTGGGATTTGGGAGAATAAAGCATCCCAGCCTATGAAGAACACATCCCCTGCCTCTGGACACTCAAGGAACAGGCTCTATTTGTGAGATCAGAGAGAATAAAGCACTCCCAGCTCCTGGAGAGCACATCCCCTGCCTCTGGACAGCCAGGGAATGGGTTCTGTGGGATTTGGGAGAATAAAGCACTCCCAGCACCTGCAAAGCACATCCCTTGCCTCTGGACACCCAGGGAATGGGCTCTGTTTGTGGGATTTGGGAAAATAAAGCACCTCAGCCTATGGAGACCACATCCCTTGCCTCTGGACAGCCAGGGAATGGGCTCTGTTTGTGGGATTTGGGAAAATAAAGCACCCCAGCCTATGAAGAGCACATCCCCTGCCTTTGGACACCAAGGGAATGGGCTCTGTTTGTGGGAATTTGGGAGAATAAAGTCCTCCCAGCACATGAAGAGCACATCCCCTGCCTATAGACAGCAAAGGAACAGGCTCTGTTTGTAGGATTTGGGAGAATAAAGCACCTGGAGAGCACATCCCTGCCCCTGGACAGCCAGGGAGCAGGCTCTGTTAGTGGAATTTGGGAGAATAAAGCACCCCAACCTGTGCAGAGCCACCCTGGAGTTGTTTTCCTGTACCTTCACTTGCTGCCTTCCAGCTCCCTCCTCCTTCCCTCTGATGCCCGTGGCACCAACAGAAAAAGCAACATGTGAGACAATTTGAGCATAAGAGCAGAAATGCTGCCTCACTTGAGCTGCACTTAACCCCTGGCTTTAAGTGGCTGTGAGAGGCTTGTGAGACGTGCTTGATACGTTTAAGAAATAAAAAGCTGTGAGAGAGGGGAGGAAGGAGCTGCAGCAGAGCTTCAGGCTGCTGAAGGCACTTGTGGGTGTGCATCCCTTCCTTGCTGGCTGGCTGGGGTGACAATGGGCTCTCCAGCAGGACAGCTGCTTCAGGAGGAGCTGTGCTTGCTAATGGCCAGTTTGCTGATTTTTCCTCAGCTCTGTTTTCTTGCCTTGTGCAGGATTTGCCCCCCAGGTCTCCCTGTGTGATGTGGTGTGTTGGGTTTGGAAGGAAAGGAGTTTCAGTGACTTCTGGCTCCTCATAGCAGACATTTCCTTGCTCAGCCACCACTCAGGAGTCACCTGCTCAATATTCCTCCCTCACACCTGACCCAGCTTGTTCAATCCTGCTCTTTCCCTGTGAAGCAAGAGACAGCAACAAAATAAAAAGCAGCATTTGCTGTAGCTCACAAGGCTCTCAGATGAATTTAGGTTGGAAAACACCTCCCAAACCATGGAGTCCCAAGCTGTGCCCCATCCCCACCTTGTGACCAGCCCAGAGTACTGAGTGACCTCCCTGCCCACCCTTCCCAGGAAGAAAGTCCTCCTGATGTGTCATCTTCTATATCAACAGTTCTATTATCATTATAGTGCAAGGATTCTATATTGCTAGAATTTTGTACCTCCTTGATGTTTCTCACAGGCAGCTCCTATAAGCACTGACTGTTCCTGATCCTTGCAGCAGCCATCTGACTCCAGATCCCACCAATCCACTCTTTTATACCCCTTGTTCTTACTGGCTACAGCTGTGGCCTGTTAAGATCAGGCCTGCTCCTAATCTTTAGTAATTGGTTCAGCTGCAGCTCTTTAGGAGATAAGATTACATTCTATACCACCTTCATTTTCCCATACTCTGTCCTTCTGCAGTGATGTCCCCCCTGACCCTCCCCTGGCACAGCTTTTGGGATGGTGACAGGCTCTGTGCCTGCTGGGAAGCCACATGAGAAGGTGACATCCATGTGCCAGGACAAATCTTGGCTCCAGAAATACTCAGTGTGAGGTAAAAGTGTAGCTGTTTTAACAAAACATGAAGTGGAAATGTCTTATTTTTGGTTTGCTTGCAGCTGTTGTGCCTGTGCCCATCCTTTTTTTCCGTCCTGCATCAGGAGTTATGACCTAAAAATAAATAGTGTTGTGCAGAGGAGTGGGAAATGAGACAGGATCACTGATTTCAGGTTTTATTGCTGTGTACACACACAGAGTCTCTGTGCTGAGAGACTCTGTGCTGGTCAGGGAGCTGCAGCTGGGGCTGAGCAGTGCTGGCTGTCACCACCCAGCTGGGACTGAGCTCTGCTCTCTGGCCTGCTCTTAATCCACACCCCAAATTAAAAAAAAAAAAACAGATCTGGAGAAGGCAGAAATGTTGTTAGAGTTTCCCTGAGGTGGGGATAACCCTTGTAGATGTCTGAAAGGGAAGGGACAGGTTTATTTGCTGTGCTCTGCAGTTTGGAGATGTCTCAGGTGAGGTGGCTGTGGGCTGCTCTGTGCTGGGGTTTGCCCTGCCTGTGCCACACTGGTGGGTTCATTGGGCTGACTGGGACAGCTGTGTCACTGGTGTTTGGAGAAGAAATGGAGTGGACAGTGAGGCCTGAAGGTCACTTCTGCATTCCAGCCTCTTTGTCTGCTTTAGTGTTGACATTAAATTCACGGGTCCAGGGCAGCTCTGCCTGTTGCTCTTTGTGCCTTGGCAGCAAGGACTGAAATCTCTGTTTGAGCTGGCAGCTGGCCCCAGCTCTGGTGCCTCTTGCATGATGACTTCTGTGTGCTTCAGAATTACTTTCCACAGCTTTGGAAAGGGTCTTTGGACAAAGAGAGAGGGAGATCTCCTTTATAAAGGTGATGGTGGTGCTGGGTGAGCCTTTTAGTGTATGGCAAACCTGCCTTTCTGCCCCTCCTGTGCTCTCAGAGGTGTAAAACAGTTCTTTCCCCTCCTTTTTTCTCTTAAGCTAAGCACTGAGGATCTTGTGTGACTTGCTGATTGTGTAGTCTGTACCTCAGGAAGTGCTGCAGCTGGGTTGATGTGTTGCATTTAGGCAAACCAGCTAATTTTGGCACTTAGCATGCCTGGTGTAATTACTTTTCTCCCAGGTGTAAGGAAAAAAAAAAAAAGGGAAATAAAGTCTGGTTTAAAATCACACCAGACAAATTCCAGCTTGGAAGACAGCAGGAGTAAGTGAAGGTCTGTGTGGTTTTTTTTTTTCTGTTCATACTTGGTTAATTCTACTGTTGCAGCAGAAAGAGGTAAGTCCATTAATTAATTAGGCAATTAATGGATGTAAGGAACTGGTGCAGAACCAGCTGCTGGTTGGGAATTCCCTGGCAGGAGGAAAACAACCAAACCATATCCCAAGAAAAACATGGATCTGGAGCTCTGGTGAGCCTGTAGAGACAGATAAGGATTCAGCCCAGGAAAATGCACTAATTGATAACTGCTCCAGAACCAGTGGGGTGGGAGATAAATGTCCCCTGCCCTCTCCCAAAGAATTCCCCAGGCTCAGTAGGGTGAGCAGCAAGGTCCAGCACACTTTATTTCCTCTGCTGAAGCAGGGATTGTGTCTACTGCAAATGAGAAGAGCTTTGAGCTAGAAAATGAGCTGCTTTTAGGCCATAACATTCTAAATATTTCTGTCCTGCAGTCCTGTTCCCCTGGGGTAACTGGGATCAGCTGAGTTGTGATTGTTGTGGGACTGTCTCTGGTCACCACTGTGCTTGATTCCTCTTGTTTTAAACAGCAGCCTTGCTGAGTGCTTGGGGCAAAGTTGTGTTTTAAGGTGGGTTTTAGGGCTGTTGTAGGGCTGGGGGACAGTAGGTGATGTGCAGGCTGGCTGGATTTCACTCCTGTAAGGGAAATGGTGGGCCAGGCTGCAGGGAAATTCCCTTTGTTATGATAGTGGTTCTCTAGAGCTGCTTACTGGGGAAGACCCCATAAGTTTTGGGTTTCCCTGCTGCACCCTCAGGTTTTTCCTGCTGCTTGATCAATTATCTGCTCTGAAAAAGTGAGCAAGACAGAAATTACAGCCTGGCTGTGACAACCCTTTGCAGCCCATTACTAAAAGGTGACACTTTTTGTTTGTAGCTTTGCTTTAGCAAAATAATCCTTCATAGCTGGAAAGCCTTAAATCAAAAAAGTTTCTGGCAATATCTGTAGGAGTTGCAGTTCTTTGCTGTGCAAATGCTGAAATCTACATCTTGCTTTAATGTTTCTCAGAGCTAAAATATTTTTGGATAAACAAAGCTTTTCACATACTGTTCAAAGTGCTTGCAGGCAACCTTTACCCCCAGAGTGGAATGCAGCCATGGGGAAAAGTGCAGTGGGAACAAGGACCTCTAACAGAGTTGATGGCCAGGAGTGGGATGGAGTGGGGAAACATGTCATATTTAAATGTTAATTTTGATTGGCATATCACATTCCAGGCCATTTATTGTATGAAAAATTACTGGCGTCCATTACCAGATTATTTTTTTGTTTATGGAACAGTCTGCAGTCAGCTTTTCTCCCCCAAGTTTTCTCTGGATATTGCTGGGTAAGTAATTAGGAGCAGCTAGAAATGTGCTGGAAAATCATAATGTGGCATCTGAGGAATATGGAGGAACCTACTGAGATAAAATCTGCTTTGCTTCCAGAGGAGAAGCACATTTCTGGTATTTGCTGATTTACAGTAAAGAACTTCCAAAGTCTCTTCTAATTGCAGAGGGGAAGAGTTTTTTCCCAACCTGGTGTCTGTGAGAGAGCAAACCCTCCCAGCTTGTTAGGTAGTAATTAAACATAGCTGCATGGCCAGAAAAAAAGGATTTTTTTGCATTCTTGTGACTGAGAAAGGTGGGATGAGGCAGGGCCTGGAATCCCAAGGAGTGGCAGTGGCACCCAGACTCCTCTCTTGGGGACATGCCAGAATCCTTTCCAGAGTGTTGTGAATACAAAGAGTTTCAGTGGGATCAAGTTGCAGGGAGTGGAGAGAAGCTGAGCAGGTCCCGGGATGAGAAATTTCCCAAAAAGTTGCTAAATCCAGGAAGCTCTTGGAGCTGAAAGTAGCCAAAAGCCTCAAGCAGAGCCTTGTCTGGTTGGGGCAGTTCAGCCACTCTTAAATGTTAATTTAACTGCTAAGGCTGAGCAGTTTTGAGGCTTAGGGTTTGGGTCATGGTTTTATTTTTGCTTCTTCTCTGTGCTTTTGCTTGTTTGTGGTTTTTCTGTTGCACGAGGCTCTAAAGGAAATAAAAACCCCTAAAGCTTGGGGTGACTGACTTTGAGGGTTGTGACAATGGAGGCAAACCCTGACTTTGCATTGAGTATTTGCAGCACCAAGGGGGATCTGCAAAAAGTCATCTCTGGTCTTGGGTGTGCTGACTCCTTCCTAGAGGTGCCATGGGGGCCATACTTTGCCTTTTCCCATTTTTCAGCCTTTCTTTGATGGAGTTTTCCTGGGCAGGAAGATGAATTACAAAGGTTAACATGCCTGGAAATTTGCTGGGCTGATATCAATACAGTTACAGTGCAAATCCTCACTTCATATGAGACCCACATATGGAATTATATTTTAAGAGCTCAAAGTAGTCTCTTTTATAAATTTAAGTGCCAGCAGCACATTTTTTATACTCAGAAGATCTTTTAATTACTGAAAGCTGCTTGGGCTCATTCTGAGGTATTTGCCACATTGTGTTTTTTCCCATTTCAGTGGAGCTCTCAGGGTTCTTCATGGCTCAGGTTGTTTTTAGCTGTCCTGAGAAGTATCCCCTGGCCTCCCTGCCCAGGAGAGCCACGGCATCCTTGTGGAATTGTGGAGTTGGCTGTGCTCCACATGTCCTTGGAATGAGCTCTGTGCCTGGGGTGGCTCACAAAGGGGACATTCAGGCAGTCACCAGCTCAGGATCCTGTCCCCCTGAGTCTGCACTAATGCTCTTAACCCTGCTGGGGCTGGAGAAACAGCCTGCAGCTCTGGGCTGCTGCCCTGCTCCTTTCATATTGGTCTGTTACTACATTTATGTGTTGTTATTATTATTACTATTATCATTATTATTATTGTTATTATTATTATCATTATTGCTACTATCATCATTATCATTATTATATATATATTACATTATATACAATACATTATATATTATATTATATAATATATATAATATATCTTATAATACATCATATGTAATATATATTATATATTGTGTATTATATAATATATATTATATGTCTATTACATATCATATATCATATACTATACAATATAATATCAAATAATATAATTATAATATCTATACTAATGATATATTAATAAATATAATATATATTATTTTATTAATATATTATAATTTAATATAACAATAATAATATAATATAATATTATTATTAATGTTATATGTAGTTACTGTTATTATATTTATATTATTCTATTTATTATATTCAGCTATAAACCTTTGTATTTACACTTTTTGTTTGTACCAGTATTTAAATTTAAAGGGACTTCCTGTGAAACAGAACACCTTGCTGTAAGTGGGGCTTTCACAGACATTCTGCCTCTGCTGGGGAACAATTCCTATAAACAGATTTTTCAATATGAATTGCAGGAACAGGTTGGACTATGTTGTGTGAGGAAAACAGAAATTCTCTAATGAGATGTGGTCTCTGCAGGCTGTAAATGGCTTTGTCTCTCTGCTCTGCCCATCCTCTCTCTGGGATCTGCAGGGAAGCACCAGCATCCATCCTCTCTCCTCCTTCCCAGGAGTCATGTTCCACTTAGTGATGTCTCATCCTCCTAGGGACTTTTCTGGTGTCAAAAACTTGGAAATCTTGGAAATCTGATCCTTGAGGACCTCTTTTTCTGAAGGAATTATTGTGATTTCTGTCTTTGCAATGGCTGAATCTCAGCTCTTACCTGTTAAAAGGTGGGATATGTCTGAGGTGCTGTTGTCTCAAGGCACTTGCAGAATGGGAAGAGCTAAATTCAAACTGCTGTGGCTCATTTCTGAGTCAGTGGATAGCTTGACAGGGAGGCTTTTGGCTGTGAAATCATGGGTTTAAGTACAGTGGGAATTCTTTGGAGTTCAAAGAATTCCCACTGTGCTTAAGTCAAGGGGAACCATTCCTGTCTCCATCTCTTTAGCTGGAGCATATAGACCAAGCTTGTCATGGAGTCCTCAGCTTTCATCCCATCCTCCTGCTAAACCAGAATAGGTCACAGGAAAATGGTTCATGAGATGCTGAACACCAGCTTGATTGGTAAAATTAATCTGTATAAGCAATATGAAGTGGTTCCTGTTGGTGGTGGACAACAGGAAACCTCTCTGATGTCATTATAATCCATAACTCTGGTCGTTCCCTGAATTCCTTATCCCTAACAGGTCTAAATGATCAGACCCTGGATTTTTATCTTGATGGGTGTGGCTGTGCACACCCTGACCAGGTCTCAACAGTGAGCAGTTACACTGTGTTTCATGTTATTAATGTTTTCTGACCTAGCCATAACTTGCTTTCTTGGAATTAACCAACCTTTCCTTTTCTTTTCAAAGTATTTTTGGGTGAATGTGGGGAATTCTGAGCATCTCACCCTTTGGGGACAGTTGAAAATATCTATCAGTGTGTATACCAAGTCACTTCTCAGTGTCCAGGCATCCACGTGGAGCTGAGATTTCCATGGGGCACTTGGCTGAGAAGGGTCATGGCAACACTGGGGCTGGGTTTGTGGAGAGGAATGTTGCCTGGAAGGTGTTTTTTGGAAGGATGAGCAACAATAAGGTGGGGGAGGAGGTCTGGGAACAGGAATGATTATTTTGGAAACATGAAAAAGTCTCCTGCTGCAGAGGTCGGGTGTATTCAGGTCACCATGATACTGCAAGAACTAAGAAAAAAAAAATCCTATGAGCAAATCCTACTAATTCACATAATTATGTTGTTGTTGATTGCAGTAATAATTTCTTTTTTTACTTTTTGGGGCACTAGGAATGAGTTTGCACCGTGCTGGCAGGTCTCCTAGCAGCTTTCCATGCCCAGAAGATGGAAGGGATGTTTCTGCACTGCCTCCCTGAGTTCATCACTGCACTATTTAGTGGCTCCCTAGTGCAGATCTGTCTACTTAAACCAAATGAGGATCATTCCTTCCCTTTCACATTGCTATTAGCTGGATGATTTTATTGTCTCTGCAGGAAGAGAGCAGAGACAAGCAACTGTAGATTAGGAACAATTTGCAAAATAGTTCCCTGATTAGCACACCCGTGGAGATGTTTTTCTGTCTAAGGGCTGCACCACAAATTTTACTGGCTCCCTACACTCAAAGAATTAACTGTGAGGGGGATTAAAATGACATCTTAGACATCAGCTAAACATCCTCTCAAAATCCCTTACGTTGTCTCTAAATCAATTAATTTGATTTCTTCAATCCACAAGCAAATGGGGTTGTGAACTTATATGAGTGATCTCTTTAGGCTGAATTTCTCCTGAGTATTTTAAAGACTACTTCAGCCCTGGTGAAATGGTGCAAAAAAGAAGTAGTGAAATATGGAAATACCCTGTGCCAGGCTGCTCTAGTCATGGGAGTGCCTTCTCCAAGGAGAGTTCTTCAGCCCTCACAGATATTCCTGATCCCTGCTGGTTAAATGGAATAAGAAAATAAGACAAGAGCCTGATCTTGCTCTTTTTGCCATGGTGCTGCTTGTGGGAAGTGGGAAGGAAAAGACACAGGAGAATCCTCAACTCCAAAGCCTTGCTGATGAGCAGCACAAGGAGTTCTGTGAAGTCTACAAAAGTGGCCCTCAGCACTCAGATGTGGCCACTTAATTCTCCTAAATCCTGGTTTCCTTTTAATTCCACATGGATAATAAGGATGGTGGCATTCACCTGGGAAAGACTGGAATATTAATGAGAGGAATTATGTGGTCTTTTTGGGAATCCTGCAGCTCTCCACTGCTGTGACATCTCCAGATGCATCAGAGGTGGAGCTCCCACTCTGAGCCTGCTGCAGGCTGTGCTGGGGACACTGCTGGAAAATGGGGAATCTTCTGGGAATAAGGCAGCAGAGCCCTGCAGGTGTCTGGGTCCTGTTGCCTGGTGGTTCTGAGCTGTGCTGTGACACAGAGAATGAGGCTGGTGCTAATTTCACTCATTAATCCTCATAGCATCAAAACCTCCCGAATTTCTTCTCAGCTGGTGCTCCTGCATGAAGGAAATGTTGTGGCTGTCAGAGCAAGGGGTGGCACAGCCAGAGCTGAGCATGGTCATGATAGATGCTGAAATTCACAGAATTTACAGAATCACTGGGATGGAAGAGCCCTCCAAGATCATCGAGTCCAACCCAGCCCCAACACCTCAACTAAACCCTGGCACCCAGTGCCACATCCAGGCTGGCTTTAAACACACCCAGGGATAAAGTTCTGCCATTCCAGAACTTTATCACCCTTTCTGTAAATAGCATGGGCAGGATGCTTTTCCAGCCTTAATAATTCTGTGGCACAGCTTGTCATTTATGTGCAGATATTCCCCAGCTCAGCATCACTTAGCAACTCCAGGAGCTGCAGTGTTTCCACAGGGATACTGAGTTTAGGGAAGCAGGGCCCTGAACCTTCTGCAAGGAGAAGGGTGTCCCTCAGGAGAGGGAGGAATTTGGATCATTGATTTGAGGAAGACACACCTTGTGTTTTCTGAAACGTGTATCAGCAATGTTAGAGTTGGGCAGTGCTGTGTGTGCCACAGCACAGAGCTCTAATCAAACCTTGCCACGCAGTCCTGCTGCCAGCACAGCTGCCAGTACCCAAACTGTCACTGTGAATTGCTCCTCCTGTCCTTTCCCCAGCCCAGAAATCATTGTGGATGTGGCAGGAAACGTGTCCTTGCAGGCTCCATGGAGAGGAGAGGGAGAGGCTGCAGCTGCGAGGGAGCAGCTCGGGATTCTCCCAGCAAATGCTGCTGATTCACAGCTTGCTCATCAAAAATGTGTTTGTGTGTGAGCACCACTCTGGGCTCCATGAGAGCTATCATGGCTGGGAGAGGGACCAGGCAGGGTGTGGAGCTTCCTCCTGGGGGCTCAGCAAACTCTGCAGATAAGCGAGTTTGATAAGCCTGGCCGGGCTGCTCTGGTGAGATAATGGCCAGTTACTCATGGAAACATTCCTGCCATGGCTGACACCTCTCATGGTCCTACAGCAAGCAGGGCAGGAGGCTGGAAAGGCTTTCCCTGGCTTTTCCATGGCTTTGTTCCTGGCTTTTCCGTGGCTCTCTCCAGATGGACAAAAGCTGCTTGATTTCCAGCCTGTGGCACAGAAGAATCTTCTGGGATGGGTGACACTTCTCATGGTCCTACAGCAGGCAGGGCAAGAGGCTGGAAAGGCTTTCCCTGCCTTTTCCATGGCTCTGTTTGTGTGCCTGGTGTCCCCCTCCCTGCAGCACTCACTGAAGGTGAGGCAGTGTGAAAACTCAAAAGCAAATTTCCAAGCAATCCTAAATGCAGTTAAAAAGGAGTCTCAAGAAATTAGAATTACCAGGCTTCCATCTGCTTGTTTCCTGGCTGACAGCTCTTTCTTTGGGTTTGGTGCTGCTTCAACAAGCAGAATTGGATTTATTTATCCCCCCTTCCTCCCCAACTTGTATTTGAGTGGAAATGTATGAATTGCACCAAGTAATGTGAATGGAGCAGGGAGACCTCTGCTTTTCCTTTATCTAAGAGTGAAAGCTGAGTTGGAGGAGCCCTGTGCAGCACAGGACTGGTTCTGTTCCAAATCTCCACCCTGGTTTTGCCTCCCTTGGAGGCTGGAGGGATGGGATGAGGACTGGCTTTGCTTTCCAGGGCAGGATGAGTGGTCTGTGTGCTGCTGCTGGCAGAGCTGGGCACAGGCATGGGGAGGAACCTGGTCCCTGGTGCTGCCACCTGAGGATTTTGACCACGAGCACTTTGGGTTTCCTTCTTTTTGCTTCTTCCTCTCTCTCCTAAATGATTCTGGTTATTTTGGAGACTATCAGGAAAGTCTTCCAGCCTTTCTCCTTTGCTCCAGGGTCACTTGGGCAGCTCCCTTCAGAGCAAACATTGAGGTTAATTTCTTTACTTAGGGCTCCACATGGCATGGAGTGTATCCCATGAGTGTGTATCCCATGAGTTCTCTGGATTGCTCTTGTAGTTAAGAAAAGGTGCTCTGGGTGTAGCAGGGTGGTCAGCAGTGGGAAACCCACATTGTTCTGAGGGTGGTGGTCTCCTCCTGTAGTAATTTCATATCCTTTGAACAGAGAGAGACATGGTTCTCCGAGGAAAATCATGGCAAGCTGTGTAGAAGCTGTGGAAAACTTAATTATTATCTCTGTATAACCATTGTTTATAGATATGGTTCTCCAGAGTGTGCTATTCATGGTTCACCAATAATGTCAGAGAAGATTCTTTAAGGCCAATCAGGTCTTAGGTGCACATTTTGTTTCTATTAGAACTGTGGATTTCTAATAATAAATTGGCTTTTCACACCTTCTGATAGTGGAGTCTCTGTATCACTTTTGGCTGTGCCTGATACCCCTTTGGTGAAATCCTCCAGCCCTCATCTAGGCCTGTTTGGACACAAGGATAGTCTCTCTTTCTGTGTCCTGTGGGAAATACTGTTTTTAAAATGCAGCTGTTCTATCCCTGGAAGTGTACAAGGCCAGGCTGGATGGAGTTTGGAGCCACCTGGGACAGTGGAAGGTGTCCCTGCCATGGCAGGGGTGCAATGAGATGAGCTTTGAGGTCCCTCCCAACCCAACCCATTCCATGGCCTTCCCTGTATATCCAAACTCTCACCAAACCTTGAGGTCATCTTCCCACTGAAACACCTCCTGATGCTCTAATGAAGGCTTGCTGTTAGCTCCACCTCTTAAATGTCCTTATTTTTATTTGTTTGCTGTTTTTTGTTAACAGTGACTCTGATGACTCTGTGAGAAGCTGCCAGCAGCAGGTCTGAGCTTCCACTCTCCTGTTCCAAATGAGTTTCTAAGCTGATGCATCGAGTGCTCTGGCTAGAAAAGCAGTTTCAGGTAGGTCAGATCATCTTGCATTTTGCATTTTCAAGTGTGTTTACCTTGTTTACTGTGACCTGAGTTGGGGCACGTTCTTGTTATGGACATTTTGAATATTTCACAAACTGTCTAACTCCAGTATTATTGAATTGTAAAATCTTAGGGAAAGAAGCTGAAAGATCTCTTAGATCAGTTCCTTCTGCCTGCTTGCAGGGAAGGATGACTAAAAGCAGCACTGGAAGATGTAGATTGTGGATAAATGCTCCCAAATTTCTGCTTGTAAGGAAATTTTTGCCCTTCTGGCTGTGGAAACTGGTGGTATATTGTGTAGAGAGCCAGAATGAGGCTGGAATATTTGTGTCCTGTTCCCAGCTCTGGCTTTGGCATAGATAAATGACCTGCAAAGAGAGAATAAACAGGGTGGAATAAACATTGCTGCTTGTAGTTGTGTTTTTGTTTTTCAGTAATCCTTTGAAGCTGCGTGAGGATTTGCTGAAAGGCATCTCATAAGATTTGTCATGGTTTAGTTGGGCTTGATCCGTGCTGGAAAGCTCCATGACTGATTGAAGAGGTAGAGGGGAGGTGTAGTGAGAATCAGAAAATAAAAAGTGGAGTTTTGAGTGTAAAGATTCTGAGGAAGAGTGTTCTAAAAGCTGATATTTGTTTGTGTGCAGCCCCAGTGTCCAGCACCTTGAGTGAACCAAGTCTCTCATGCCTCCCATTCCTAGTTGGGAAACCTTTTGCCTTTTTCCTGAAGATGTTCTGGAATATTAGTGAGCCTTAACTGGCTGATTGTGAGAGGCTGTGGTGGGAGACAGAGCAGAAAAGCACCTTTCACTTGTGATTCTTCCTAATCCAGCCGAATTCTCCCTGAACACCTTTGTCTTTGGAAAATTTGGGTTTAGCCCCTCTCCAGTGGCTGTCCCAATACTGCATCTCTCTGCATCTCAAAGGCTGTATAATTCAGATGTTCAGTGGCCTTTCCACAGAATCTGTAAGAAATACCACCAGAAATCCTGAGAAAAGTGCTGTGACTAAACACCAAGGCTGCTGAAATAGAGAGAAATTATATTTTTGTATGTTACAGGTCAGATGAATGATGAGCAGGTTTTTTGCACTTGTTGCTCTCTGAAAGCTGCCTCTGTGTCACAGTTCTGGAAAAACTGTAATAATACCAAGGCTTATTTACAGCACTTGTTAAAAATTCCTACTTTCCCACCCTTCTTCAGGTGCCTCAGTGTTGGGAGCAGGAGACACTTAGAGCAGACACCTGAATCTCCTGTCACTGCATTGATTCAGCTTCTGTTTGCTCTGCATCCAACACACAGCAGTGATGAATAATGCAGGCATCTATTACTTAAAGTTTAATGCAGCTTTAATCAGGCTTGGACATCAAGAGGTGCAGAGGAGGCTGCTCTGCTCTGTGCTGAAGGGAAAAGATTCAATCCAGGTGTGGCTGGGTCTGTGTTCTTGGATTGTTCCTTTGCCCAGGGCTGTCCCTGTCCCCTGGCCTGTGCCCAGTTCTGGGTCCCCAATGCAGGAAGGACATGGAGGGGCTGGAGCGTGTCCAGGGCAGGGAACGGAGCTGGGGAAGGGGCTGGAGCCCCAGGAGGGGCTGAGGGAGCTGGGAAGGGGCTGAGCCTGGAGCAAAGGAGGCTCAGGGGGGACCTTGTGGCTCTGCACAACTCCCTGCCAGGAGGGGACAGCCAGGGGGGGTCGGGCTGTGCTGCCAGGGAACAGGGACAGGACAAGGGGAAAGGGCCTCAGGCTGGGCCAGGGCAGGCTCAGCTTGGCCAGCAGCAGCAATTTCTGCATGGAAAGGGTGCTCAGGCCTTGGCAGGGGCTGCCCAGGGAGCTCTGCAGTGCCCATCCCTGCAGGTGTGCCAGCAAGGGCTGGAGGTGGCACTCAGTGCTCTGGGCTGGGGACAAGGTGGGCACTGGGCACAGCTGGCACTCCATGGGCTGGCAGGGATTTTCCAGCCTAAAATAATTCTGTGATTCTGTGGCACAGCTCATCATTTATGTGCAGATATTCACTTGCAGCTGCCTTGGTGTCTGTGACCTCTGGTTTTTGCTGTATTTATCTCAGTCTGTGACAGCCCAGGTTCTGTACTCGTGGGGTCAGAGAGCACGTGGATGACTCTGTGATCCAGGGATCTCACAGTGCAATATCAAGGCACTGCTGTCTCTTCAATGTTTTTTTTTTTTTCTTCTTGGTATGAGTATTATTTTTTTAAACAAAGGAAAAACATCCCTTTCATCAATTGTTCTCTTTGCAGAAGTTGAGCCTTAAAATAATCCAGGAAGCCTTTTGTTATATAAATATACTCATCCTCAAGCTTGGCACTGAATGTGCTTGACAGAGCTGCTTGCTGAATTCTGTTTTAAACTTGAATTTCAGTGGCTATGGAGGAGAAACCCTGGGCTCAGAGAGCAGAGCAAGCACTGCATGCTGTGTAATCACAGTGTAACAGGGACTATTTAGAGCAGTGGAAAACAGGGGTTTATGCCTGGAACTCAGTTTCTGTGTCTCAGAGATTTTTGTTTCAGCTTTTTACAGCCAGGTATGCTCATACCTACCAAATTTAGCTCCATGGGAAGAGAGCATATGTGCAGTCTTTTGAAAATATTCCTGCTTAAGTTGTTTGCTCAGGAATAGAATTGTGTGTGAAAACAGCAAGGGTTGGAATGGTTAACAGTAAATTCCAGTGCAGAGCACTCAGTGGTGAGGTCTCCCAGTTAAGTGTGCAACAGGTGACTAGAGCAGATGTTTAAATAGAAAATGAACAAAACATCACCACCAAAAAAATCCCAGAAACTCAAAAATTCATCAACCACTCATCAAAAACTCACCACCCTGTGAATTTCAAATAATCGTTGTTAGAAGTGGTGGCTGTTTCCTGGGTGTTGTCCTGTGCCTGTAAAAACACCTTGGGGGGAATTTATAAATCATGTGGAGTTTTTCTGTGTCCTCTGTAGGTCACACTTTGATTGTGACATTGGCTTTTTAAGTGACACCTTTGGTTTGTTTTGCTGCAAGCCTGAGCTTGAAGCTGCTGCTGACTGAGGAAATTGGACTCAGTGTTCTTGGAGGTCTTTTCCCACCTAAATGTTTGATGATTCCTCCCAGCTTTTCACAGAATCACTGGGTTGGGAGAGACCTTCAAGAACATCAAATCCAAATCAGCCCTAAACACCTCAACTAAACCAGGGTGCCACATCCAGTCTGTTTTTAAGCACATCCAGGGATGGTGACTCTACCACCTCCCTGAGCAGGCCATTCCAATATTTTATCACTCTTTCTGTGAAAAACTTTTTTCTGATATCCAACCTATATTTTCCCAGACACAGTTTGAGATGCATTCACCAAAACTATCCCAGAGAAGTGAGGATGTTCAGAGGGTGCTGCAGGATGTGCCTGGCTGGTTTTGGTACAAACAGGGACAGCTTCCACCATGCCAGGCCCCATCCAGCCTTGCCTTGGGCACTTCCATGGATGTGGTATCCACAGCCTCTCCAGGCAATTACATCTTTGCAAAACTAAAGGTTTAATGGGATTTTGGAGCAGAGATTTTACATACCCTGTGTTCAATTTGTTGGATCAATCAAGTTGGGTTTTGGTAGATTTTTTAGCTGCTTTTTTCAGCGGCTTGGCTTGTTCTGGGTGCTGTAGATAATTTCCTTCTTGTCTCCTAATTTATTTGCCTTCAGACATGTAGCTGCTCCCTTGTGTTTCCAGGAAAATGGAAAGGATGTGCCAGCAGGAAATGGCTGCAGTTAATGAAAATAGGTTGTACTTGCTGATGATGAATCCTTCATCCAAAGAGGGAACGTTCCCTCTCAGCTTTGTGTCCTGAATTAGCATCTGACTGTTCCTTTGTCCTGGGGCTGGCTCTGAATGACTCTGGGATTGATTCACGGCTTAGGGCCCCCAGTAATGGGATTTCCTGTGAGGGTGTGTCACCAGTCCTTGCACAGGTTCAAAGGGAAAATGGCTTTTCCCTCCTGTGTTGCATCCTCTGGACTTGTGCCCCTTGCCTTTGGCTCCCTTTCCTCCCTGCCTCTGGAGCCCAGGAGGTTTCAGCTGGGCTTTGAGGATAAACTGTCCAATTAAGAAATGACACCTAAATTATTTTTACTTTTAACTCAATAACCAACCACCCATGGCCTCCAATGCAAACTTTGTTTCAAAGCCATCCCAGCTCCTTTCAAGTGCCCCATCATCCACCCAAGGCTTGTGGGGACTGGGCTGTGTTCTCCTTGGGTTCAAGAGTGAGCACAAATACATTTAGTGCTTTCTGAAAGGCTTTCAAGTGCAGCACTGCTCTTTTGCAGCTCTTTTTGCTTCCTTTGAAGGCTGAGCAGCACCACTGAACTCGGGGCTGCAGTGCGTGACTGCTCCCTCAGCAAGCAGTTAAAACATCAGCTATTACACTGATGTGCAAATGTTATTTTGTGCTGAAGTCATGCTGGAAATAGTTCAAAATGTCTTGTTTATTTGGATTCACGAGGGGCACGCTGTCTCGCTGAGCTCTAATCTTGTTTTGCTCTCTGCTTTCTTGGCAATCAGCAGAGCTGGATTCAAACCACGCTGAGGGGTTGAAGGTGCCTCTTGCTCTGCACCCCAGGCTGAGGGCAGCACCCCTGGGTTTGTGTCTTTTGGGAGAGCTGGGGTGGTAATCACTTGTTTTCCCTCAGTCCTTGGATGGGTGGAACAGGCTCTGCTCCTGGGTTGAATTAAACCCTCTGTCCCTGCTCAGGTGAGACCCCACCTGCAGAGCTGGCCCAGCACAGGAGGGACCTGGAGCTGCTGCAGAGAGCCCAGGGGAGGCACCAGGATGGGCAGAGGGATGGAGCAGCTCTGCTGGGAGGAAAGGCTGGCACAGCTGGGGGTGCTCACCTGGAGAGGAGAAGCTCTGGGGTGACCAAACTGTGGCCTGAAGGAGCCAACAAGAAAGATGGAGAGAGACTCTGTACAAGGGATGGAGGGACAGAACACTGGGAATGGCTTCAAAATGACAGAGGGCAGGGCTGGATGGGATATTGGGAATTAGGAATTGTTCCCTGGCAGGGTGGGCAGGCCCTGGCACAGGGTGCCCAGAGCAGCTGTGGCTGCCCCTGGATCCGTGGCAGTGCCCAAGGCCAGGCTGGATGTGCTTGGAGCAGGCTGGGATGGTGGAAGGTGTCCTTACACATGACAGGGAGTGGAATGAGATGAGCTTTCAGGTCCTTCCTGTGATTGTTTTAACTATCTCTTACTGGACAAGCACTGACTCACTTGGTCATTATCTTAATGACAGATGCACTTGTTTAAAATGACTCCATGGTTTTGCAGTTTTATTGTTCAGCAGATAATACAGTTAGTGGGATTCTTGCACAAGATGCTTTGTTTCAGTTCACTCCTTAAATGTTTCTCTCTGTGTTTGCAAGATGCACGAAAATGGAAGGGTTTTTTCCCTGGCCTGTGCTGCCCTGTCTCTGCTGTCCCCATTCCTAGGGAGCAGTGCAAGGCTGTCAGCTGCTGTTTGACAGATTTTCCTGTACTACTTAACAAGACAAAAAGTTACATCTCACATATTTTGCTGTGCAGGGATAAATACACAGCAAAGGGTGGGTGAAATATTTGATGTGAACATACTGAGGGATTTTGTAGTGCCAGCACAGGATGTCTGCTCTGTCACCAGAGTGCTGTGTGACTGTCCCAGCTGTTCAAATGATGTGTGCATCCCTGCTGCACCCAGGCAGGTTTAAATATCCTCCTGTCCATCTCCAGCTCCCTGCATTGTGGAGCATCCTCACAGCCATCTCCAGACACTGACACATCACTCAATTCCCCAAGCTTTGCTAGGAGTTTCTTGGAAAGCTGGGGAGCTCCCTGAGCTGTGTGTGGCACATTCAGAAGGGCAGAAAGGTGAGGGACAGGCTTTGCACACTGTGGCTGTGTCATTATTAGGATATGTTAACATCTGGGGTGGCTCCAGGTGTTTTGTGGGTGCTGGTGCTGATCCAGGTGAGCTGAGGATGAGTTCCTTGTGTCTGCCCCTGGTGCTCTGTGACAGCAGGAGTGCCCTGCCTGGGCATTGGTTACTAATAAAAATCCAGGTGCTGCTTCCCAAACTCAGGGGCAGCCCCCAACTTGCCCTGGATGTTTTGTTAGGATTTCCCCACCTGTGTTTAGGTCTCTGTGAAGCTTCTCAGGGAAGGCAGCTGAACACCAAGGCAGTGTCTCCAGCTCTGCAGTTCTGCTGATGTGTTTGAAGTCCCCAGACAGTTGATCAGGCAAACTTGCTGCTAAATGGATGATCTAATTCCCGGTGAATGCTGTGATCACAAGCATTATCCTACATCACAGAAACAATTTGAAAACCCGTGCGTACTCCTCAAGCTGTCAGTTGTCTTTCAGCACCCTCCTTGTGCTCTTTCATCTTGAAATGCTTGTGCTGAAGCTCCAATAAACTCACCTGTCAGCAGCTGCAGGGATGTCTCTTCTGTCTCCAGCTCCTAGCTGTAGCTGGCAGTTTAAAAGCTGTTTACAGAGGAGATAAAGCAAGGAGCTCCCTTGTAGCTGCTGTTTCTCTAAATGATTTTTCTTACACTCCAGTAACACTCAGCACAAGGTCGTGTTGGTGCTTTGTGAGGATTGCTCAAAGCCAGCACATGAGTTCTGTGCTCAGAACCTCTGAGGACATGGGCAGGGCAGGAAGGTGTCTCTGTACAGAGGGAAAATGGGATGGAGAGAGGTGACATCCTGGAAAAAGAATGGGACACAGCATCCAACAACTTGACTGCCTGAAAAGTGGCCCCCAGCAGAGGAATGCTGTTTCACAGCCCACAGATATGTGGCTTGAATTTTATGAGGGAGAACGCTTTTGAAACCTGAAATTCACAGAATCATAAAATCATTAGGTTTGGAAAGACCCCTGAGTGCCCAGTGCCCACCTTGTCCCCAGCCCAGAGCACTGAGTGCCACCTTCAGCCCTTGCTGGGACACCTGCAGGGATGGGCACTGCAAAGCTCCCTGGGCAGCCCCTGCCAAGGCCTGAGCACCCTTTCCATGCAGGAATTCCTGCTGAAATTCCAAGGAATTGGTGCCTTGAGAAGGCTGACCGAGAACAGAGGCCAGACAGAGTTAAAGAATAAAGCAGGGATTTATTAAAAGGATCTCCTCCATGGATCCACTGTGGGCAGCACAAGAGCCCAGCCAGGGCTGCACCCAAGGTGAACCAAAATGGGCACAAAATGGACACCTGGGCACGGGGTCTGTCACTTTGATCAGTTCTGCTCCATTTGCATCTTGGAGTTCACTGTCCAATTCCAGCTTTACCCCATGCAGTCCCATCCTGCTTGTTTTTCTCTCTCCAGCCCACGTTGTTTGTGCTCTTGGGCCTGAGATTTGGATCATTTGTCCTTGGTCCCCAGCTAGAGCAGGAATTGTTTTGTCTCCCTGCTCTGTGCACAGAGCTCACCATCCCTCAGTGTGAAGCTCAGACCCACACACTAAAGCAGCACAGAATCTGAAAAATATAAAAGCTAAAACCTGAGACATCAGAATATCTGAGAGAGTTTGTTTTTTGTGGACCTATTTATTCTCTTTCTTCTCAAGGTGGGGTCCTAGATGGTCATTTCAGTGAAATCCCTGTTCTCATCCTTCCTTTCAGTTCTAGCATCCAAAACTATGCAGTAGGAGTACCTGACAAATTGCCCCAAGGAGCAGCTTTATTTTTACACCACAGCCTTGCAAAAAGCAACTCTAAAAACTTAGATAAGTGGACTTAATTTAAAAGCTACTTTAAAAAAACAGCAAATTTTTGTTTTGAGCCCTTCTGCTTCTTGCTTGTGCAGGAGGCACCATCCTTGTAAAAGTCTTGCTAAATCTGAAACTCTTCTCTGTCTGTTTACAAAAACCCACCCATTGTTTCCATGTGGATGCACTGGTTGTTAAGTTTTATCTGGAGAATTCTGATACTCAGCCAGGATCTGCTTCTCTGTGGTAATTTGAAGTGGGGTGAAAATGGACACTTCAAAGCAATCCTGTGTTGTCATCCTGTGAGTTTGAGATGCTAAAAACAGGGGGAAAAAATTAAAAATTTAAAGATCTGTGTCTCAGCAGGAGTTTGAGCTACAGCTCTGCCCCTGGGTGTACTGTGAATATTATAAACACAGAACTGTGGGCACTGTGCACATGAAAAGAGGAAACCCAGGTGTGTTGAGCAGGAATCAGGTGTGTGCTGCAAGGTCAGTGAGGCTGGAGAGCAGCAATTGGTTGCTAATAAAAATCCAGGTCATTTTCTGTGCACCTCCTCAGGGGTCACTTTGCTGGTGCTGCATGAGGAAATAATAAATGTAGGTGACCTAGGTATGTGTATGTGTAATTATTTGATGTTTTATTACCAAAACCCATCTTCAGCTGAGGGGGAGGAAGGCACATGCACAGCCAGGGATGTGATTAATTCCTTGCTCTGCTGCTCTGGTTTAAGAAAAATTTTGGAAGCCTCTGTTTCAAGATATTGAGAGGTTATTGCATTTTGCAGGCCCTTTCCTGTCTCTGAAGCCTAATGCTTGTTTTCTGCATTAGAAAGCAAAAGCATTATTAGTTTTGGGTTTTGTTCTGCTCTTGGGAGGTTTTTTCACTGCAAATAGCTGCAAAGTCAAAGTAGTAAATGCATAAATATTATTAGGGAAGGAGTAGATAACAGAACAAGCTACTGTAAAAAATAATTTTTAAAATTACCTTTTTCTCCATGATTCTGCGTGTCCTGAATCCTCTATCTCCAAAAAGAAAAAGGTTCAGCAAAGGATGATGAAGGCGATCAAAGGCATGGAACAGCTGTTGTAGAAGAGGAGATAAATAAACTTTGTCTCTTTAGCATGGAGCAGAAACGATGGTGAGGGGAAGAAGCAAGGAGAGGAATGTTAAGTAGATTGGGAGCTTTGCATCTTCCAAAGAAAATGACTGTACCCAGGCCTTCCTCACTCAAATCCCAAAAAACCAAAACAAGGAAGGAAGCAACGAGTTTATAAAAGGGAAAGCTTTTCTTTTGGTGCTGTGGTATTCCTGGTGGCCAGGATGTTGCTGGAAGGTGAGAGGTTCCCATCCTGTTAAAAGCCATTGAAGACAGTGTCTCCTGGCTCAGGAACAGTTATTAAAGCAGAGTTGGGAGGAATCCCAGGGTGTGTGAGGCTGCAGGAGCTCAGTGGGCAGCTGGTGTCACCTCCCATTGTGTGCACCCAGCTGTGCCCCAGCCCCGTGTTGTAAAAGGCATCACTGTCTGTGGTAAACTTTTTGTTTCAGAAACCTGAAACTTCCTTTTGTAAGCAGGTCAGAAATAACACCCAGCTGTTGTGTAGCTGTGTAACACAGGGGCTACAACCTGGAGTAGCAGATGAAATGTGGGATTTCTTGGCTTCCAGACTATTTCCTACTTTTGGTGGGTAATGGGAAACAGGCAAGCAGGAATAGCAAGTGATCCAGGTGATAGCAAGCTGGTGTTCAGGAGCAGATGATAGCAGCTGCTGTCTTGGCTGGTTGGGCTGTGCTCCTTTCCCAAAATCCTGCAGTCTGGAGCGTGCTGGGAGCAGGTGGGTTGGGGTGGCAGCTGCTGCTGGGGTGATGCTCAGGTTACCCTGGTGCACGCTCCATTCCCAGCCTGCTGCAGTGTTTGGGTAGAGCTGGAAGGCTGGGGTTGTAAAAACAGAGCTTTTTACCACACCCAGGGGGCTGCTCGGTGCCATCTGCAAGGACTGAATTTCCCTGGAGATGTTGACGTTCAGCAGCGTGTGGGTGTCAGGAGGCTTTGGGAGGTGGAGGAGGATGGAGTTGGAATAATGTCCTTTGAATCAGAGCTGTTTTGATCTGCCAGAAAGAAACTGGCTGCTGTTAAAGGAGGGGAGAAATCCTCAAACACTGGGCTACTCTAGAATTTTGTGCAGAGAAGAAAGACTTGGAGCAGGAGCTGTTTGAGAATTGATGCTGGTCTGGGTGGGGTAGAAATCCAAGTGTGGTGAGCATGTGTGGGGTCACTGACATGCTGCACACACATCCCCAACAACCTTGCCTTGAAAATGGACAGAAACTCTTGGCTCAGAGGGCTCCAGCCCAAGGAATGGGCTTGATGACCTGTGTGATAACTTGGAGAGTCAATTCCAAGTGATTCATCCCTTTTCTGATCTCTCTTGAACTCTGACTGCTCGTGTCTGTTGCTGTCAAGTGGCTGCTTCTGTATTTATGAGCGAGGTGGAAACTACTGACCTGCTTTGCCTCTTCTGAAAGGCAAGTGATAGTTCTCTCTGAGATGGCAGGGGTGCTATTTCTGCATGTGCCTGGACTAAATTTACTGTAAGGAACTGAAAAGTGTAAATGGTGACGGCTGCTGGAAGGGAAAGCCTGTATTTACTGCTCCGTGGCAATAGATTTATAGACAGATAGTTTGGTTTATAGATAAATATTGTTGCCTCTATTTCTGTAGCCATAAGCAGTAGGTTTAAAGCCTAAACTTTGCTATAATCTAGGGACCTTTTAATATTTTTTTCCCCTATCCCATCTGCCGAGTTCATCGCTGGTGGCTGAGGCGTCACGTGGCGCCAGGAGAGCCAAGAGAAGTGACGCATCCTGGTATCCCATGGTAACTCTGCTTTTCCTCTGCTTTTAGCTCCTTTGCTTTGCTCCCAGATGGAGTAACCTGCCTGTGGGATTGCACTGCCTCTGCTCACTCACAGGTGAAGCTGAGGTTGCAGGGTTTTCACTCCCTGCAAACAGTTTGTGCTCGCTAAACCAAACTGAAAGGGGAACAAAGAGCACCACAAAACACCAAACCAACACCAAGCCCAGAAATCTGCAGTTCCCCACCCAAACTTCTCAACATGCAGGAAGCATTGGTGGGAGTTTGCTCTTTGTTTGCCATTCAGGATATTGAAGCTTGTCTGAGAAGTTTCTGCAAACCACAGGTTGGTACCCTGTGAGTGAGGTACAATTCTCACCAATGATTCACAATTGTCACCTAAATTTGCAGTCTGGGTCTTGCAGTTCACACAGGTTTTGCTGCTGGAAACTTGTTAGGTGAGGCTTGCTCTTTGTTTTTTTTTCCTCTTTCTTCACCACCCCCATCAGTTGTTTTTAACCTCTGGTTGCTGTATGCAGTTACTGCTTGCATTTTTGGTAGAAATATCCTATTTATCCCCCAAGAAAACTCATGGTTTTGCATCCAGATGTGCTGATATTTTTTAGACTTCCGATTTATTTTGAAAAATGGATAATTTAATTATAGAATTATAAAATAGCTTGGGTTGGAAGGGACATTAAAGCCCATCTTGTTTCACCCCTGCCATGGGCAGGGCCACCTTCTACTATCCCAGGTGGTTCCAAGTTCCATCCAGCCTGGCCTTGGGCACTGCCAGGGATCCAGGGGCAGCCACAGCTGCTCTGGGCACCCTGTGCCAGGGCCTGCCCACCCCTCCAGGGAACAATTACCTTAAAGCCATTTTCTCCTCCTGTCTTATATCCACTGTAACTTTATTGTATGAAACCAGCCATGGTATTTGCTGAGGCTGCAAATGGAGTAGCTCCTCACCAGGTGTAAACAGTGAGTAGATACCTTGCAGTGAGAGACCTCCAACCTGGTTTTGTACCCTGTTTCCAAACTCTTCTGTGCCTGTTTTCTGTGTGCACTGAAGCACAGCTAAAGCAATGTGTGTCTGGTTTAACTCTGCCCTGCCAATTGGATTTTTGCTTTAGGGCACAGCTTTCACAAACCCAATTTATCCTCAGGGAGGAAGAAGAAAAAACTGATTTTGCTCACACATAGTCCCCGTGTAGTGGAGGAGTCGGTGGTGAAGTTTTTCAGCGTGGCAGGATTTGCATTTCTGTTGCCACAGCTACAAGTGAGCTCACAGCATTTCAGTGCTCCGCCGGGGACGAGCAGGAGTTTGCAGAGTGAGGGCACCAGTGCACCCAGATGAGTCATTCTGGTGTGTCCAAGGGCTGGGGAATCACTTCTTCAATGGCAGAGGATGCCCTGGAGTGCGGGGGAGGAGGCAGAGATGTAGTCTGAGCAGTTTGGGGCTGCCTGGGTTTATTTGGGGCACCAGCTGGGAGATGCGTGCTGGGAAGAGGCTGCTGAGCTGTCACCTGATGCACAACATCCCTGTGGGCACCTGGATGTTGGGAAGGATCCCAGGATTCCTTTGATGTGCTTCCTCTGGCTTTGCTCCAAGCAGGTATTTAGTAAAAATCTCTCTTTTCTTCCTGATGGGACTGAATTCCTTCTGTTGTGTTTCAGTTCCAGGCTGTCCATCGTGCTGCCCTGGCTTTGCATGGGGACTGCTGCTGCCTGGCTAAATCCAAACAATAGCCTGCTTGTGGCAGCTGAAAGTGGTGCTGGAAAAAAAATCCCTCCTCTGTAATTGCAGGAAAAAAAACAAGCCTGTGTGCAGCAGGAAGCAGCATGACTATATTAACTCATATTAACTCATACTTTTAATTTTTTTCCCTGTGTCTTCTGCACAGTCTGTGATGATTTAAGCATAAATTGCTTAGGAAAAGTCCTTGGCCTGTTATTTAATTACTGATTGCTTGTGTGCTAGGGGGTTGGGAGGTTAAGGTCTCCTCCAAACCAAAACAATCCATGATTCTGCAGTTTGGGTGCATGTCAGAGGATGGTTACCCTGAATCCAGAGATTTGCCATTGTAACCATTGTAAGTAAGTGTAGAATATTTAATAAGGAGATAATTACCTTCATCTAGGTAAAATGTAAAACTTTGAGCTGTCTTGATGTCAGGTTTCTTTATTTTCCCCAATGAAAACCTGGCTGGGTGCCTTTCACCTCCAGAATTGCCTGCTCCTCTTGTAATCAGTGTTTCATAAGCTGCCTGCAATGGCCTTTTCCTGCTGATTCTTACCCTTGGAATGGCCTACAAAAAGCTGTTTGCTCCGTGTTATCACATGCAAAGTACTCTGCTGTGACACTGCTAAAAGTCTCAGAGCTGTGGTGTGAGACAGGGGTTGCAGGGACAGAAAAGCTGGAGATGGGAGAGAACTGTGATATGTGGCCAGCTCAGTTAATTCTGGGATCTGGAACTAAAACACAACTGAATCAGAAGTGTTGAGAGCAGTTGTGACACTTTTTTCCCCAACAAACAGCTGGGACATGTAACACAGGTCACTTCACTGGCATCCTCTCTATTCACCTGGGCTCATTAAAAAAAAAATTCATTATTGCTTTTGCTTGGTGCTGTTGAGGTTTTTAATTTTTATGTTTGAAAGTGCTTTTGTACTGATGATGTGCTTAAGGGTTTTTTTTTTTTTTTTTGCTGTGTTGGAGGCCTTTTTCTGCTGTGGCATCTTATTTTTGGAGCTATGGGTGTGTAGGTTTATGGATTAAAATAAACAAGGAGGGGGAGAACCCTCCAAACAAAGCCCAGCAAGGAGCTTAGGAATCAAATTGAAACTGTGGCATAGAGGGAGGACAAGAGTTTAGGGCAGCACAGATACAAAGTGAGGTCTCCAGGGGGTGTCTTTGGACAGGCAGGAGGGATGATACTCCCAGAGAGCAGTGACTTTTCTCATCTGTAGGTCAAGGGCAGGGGCATCTCCACTTTGCCTTCATGTGCACTCTGGAATAGACCTGGAATAGGGAAATTCAGCTTGTGTTTGACAAGGAAATGCCAGGTGCCATAGCAGGTGGAACAAAACAAGCAGCAGATCAAACTGAGGGGCCACTGGCCTCCAAAGCTGTAGGAAGGAACATTTTTCAGCTTTGGGAGTCCCATCAATGTGTGCTGAGCTTGTGGGGTGGGCAGGGAAACTAAACAGCTAAATTATGGATTTGCTACTTGGGTTGATGATCAGATGGAAGAAGGCTGAGGGCTATAATACAGGCAGGATTGTGAGGCACAGGAATAGTGCTTCTCACTGCTTTTTTTGGACGAGGCTGGCTGAGGAACAAGGGTCAGAATGGCTGGGGAAAGCCTTTTGGCACCAGCACGGTGCTGCCTGCAAGTGAAGTTTATCCCTGCAGGCAGCTGCTCACCCCAGCAGCCCAATTCTGGCTTTTGTTTTTTGGTTGTTTGTTTTTTCTCCTCTTAGTAACTCTCCAAAACACACTGCAGGGTGTCTGCTTGCACCTAAGGGATTTACCTTTGTGGGCAGGAGAATAAAAGAAGAACAGAGCTGCTGTCCTGGAGATCTGCATTTGTGCTTCTACCTGGGGATTTTGGGCAAGCTGTGGTCCCTGTGCCACGGGGATGAGCCTCTGCAGGTGACACAGTGTCTGGCTGCTCTCACTCTTGTCCAAAATCCCACTCTTGGTCCAAAATCCCACTCTTGGTGCAAAATCCAAAAGGATTTTGTGGTCTGTTCCCCTGGTGGAAGCCAAAGGAGTGGATCTGAGCATGAAAATTATTGTGGAACCGTGACAGTGGATCTGGTTTGGATGCCTAAAGGTGCAGTTAAGGCTTGAGAGAAATGTTTTGAACACTTGTGGAGAGTTTGGATGGATGAAAGAGCTCTGCAGGATCCAGCAGAGCCTTGGGAAATGCTTACCCAGAGTGTATTGGCACAAGGTATCCTGTGTTCCTTGAGTTCTTTCACCTTGAAAAGACAAATTAAAAAGGGGTTTCTGCTGCCCAGTGGGCTCTGTGGGGTATTTTCCCATGGGAATCCTTCTCCCTTCCTTTCTAAAGACTTGTTTTGATCTCACATTGTGGTGGGATTTAATGCTTCCAGTACAAGAAATTAAACAAAGGTTTAAAAATAAAAATAGCCCCCAAATCTCAGAATGACTTTTGAACCAGCACAGGCAGGAGAGAATCCCTGTGTGGATTATTTGCTCTCTTGGGTTTTGATCTTGTTTTTTTATTGGCCCTAAAAATGTCCAGAGGTTAAAATTAGAATAATAAACATTTACAAGGGAATTTTCTACGCTCAGCTTTCATTTAGCACTGAAAGCCCTGGAAAGCCTGGTCCATTTTGGGATGCTGAAGGCAAAGTGAGTTTTTTCCTGTTTTATTTTAGAGCTGCATGATGGATGTGGAAACTTGAATTTTCCTTTATTTAGTAGGATAACCAAAACCAGCCTTTTGCTGTATAAACAAAGGGTCACATTCATAACAGCAAGGGCAGTGACTTAGAGGGGGAATATCTTGGTATTGCAAGTGTTTTATGAATAATGGAGGTCTTTTGTGCCAAAATCTTTCTGAATTTGTAACACATTGACCACACAAAGTGGTGCAGCATTTCCTGGGCAGGAGGGAGAGCTGCTGTGTCCATCTCTGTCACACTGCCCTGTTACATGGTGTATTTGGGGAAGGAGCACTGCTCCTTTTGTCACCAGATGAACAATCCTAGACTCTGTTTGGGTTCCTGCTGGGTGAGTCTGTGATGGAGACCTGGCTGTGCTGTGTTGGTTTTGTGGCTGGTCCCCATCCATGCCCTCAGTGTAGGGATGTTTCCTGTGCTTCACTTACTACTTTTTGGGTTTAGGACCACTCCAAAAATACATCTTGGCTATGTAGCTGCCTCAGGTGATCCCCAGGCTCCAGATCTGCTTCTTTGGGGCAGGATGGAGGCCTGGCTGCATCTGGGTTGATGTGTAATTTCCATATCTAATAATTTCTCTTCATGTGTGTGTGCCTGTGTATTTATTTCTCTGGTTCCTTGAAACTTTGGCCAATAGTTCCTTTCTCTGCCAGCAGCATGCCAGGATCCTTGGGGTGGATCTCAGCAATGTGCAGGACATGCAGCATCCCTGATTCCCCCTTGGTTTGCTTTGTTCTGGGTTTCAGTGCCAGCTACAACCTCCTGGGGAAGGAGCCACTGTCCTCCAGCAGGGTGACACAGAGACAGGGCTGGTGATGCTTTGCTGGCAGTGAGGAGCTGAGCTGGGCTGTAATTAGCAGCCTCTCTTTTCCCTTGCAAGTCCAGAGTAGTTCTTTCTGTGTTTAGTTGGTTCTGCTTTATGGGGTTTGATTCAGTATGTAACAGTAGCTCATGCTGCCCAAGAGAAGAGTCCTGTATAAATGGGAATTGTTGTGTGTCCTGAGTGCCTCAAGTGTAAGGCAAGTCCTCAGCCTCCCCAGGAGGAGCTGCTGTGATGGCTGGAGATGCTGGTCTGTGTTTGTGTTCACAGCTGCAGGAACTGTAAAGATGAAACTGTGAGCTGAGAACCTGAGCCCCTGTGCAGATCTTGTTTTGGGGCTGCCTCTTGGTGCACCTGCTCAAGGAATCCCAGAAGAGTTAAAAGGAACCCTAAATCCCATCCCATCCCACCCCTGCCATGGCAGGGACACCTTCCACTGTCCCAGGCTGCTCCAGCCTGGCCTTGGGCACTGCCAGGGATCCAGGGGCAGCCACAGCTGCTCTGGGCACCCTGTGCCAGGGCCTGCCCACCCTGCCAGGGAACAATTCCTAATTCCCAATATCCCATCCAGCCCTGCCCTCTGGCACTGGGAGCCATTCCCTGTGTCCTGTCCCTCCATCCCTTGTCCCCAGTCCCTCTCCAGCTCTCCTGGAGCCCCTTTAGGCCCTGGCAGGGGCTCTGAGCTCTCCCTGGGGCCTTCTCCTTTCCAGGTGAGCAGCCCCAGCTGTGCCAGCCTTTCCTCCCAGCAGAGCTGCTCCATCCCTCTGCCCATCCTGGTGCCTCCCCTGGGCTCTCTGCAGCAGCTCCAGGTCCCTCCTGTGCTGGGCCAGCTCTGCAAGTGGGATCTCACCTGAGCCCAGGGGCACAGGGGCAGAATCCCCTCCCTCAAATTGCTGCCCACTTTTAATTACAGAAAAATGAGAGGAAAAAAAGCTAAATTTTGAAATCCAGCTCTCACCCCCAGCACCTTCTCCAGAGCTGCTCTCAGACCTTTTCCAACCCAACCTTTTGTGTTACAGTAGAATCCAGCTGGTAGCCACAAGAGGAACAATCCATACAAACCTTCCCAAGCTCCTGGATGGGACCATGGTGTGGCTTAGGGCCATAGACCCTGCCAGAAAATGCACCAGCTTGGGGCAGGGACTGGTGACCCCAAAAGTGCCTTTCAACATGGGGCATGTGGGTTTGGTGACACCAGGCTAACACTGGGACAACACTCATGGCAAGAAGCCAGAACCCTGGATGGCCTTAAATCCCTGTGAGGCAGTGCTTGCAGGGAGTCAGTGTAAAACTGCACTGGTGCCTCTTTTTGGGTTTTTTTTGCTGTGTGAAGAGACCTCGAGTGCCCTTGCCCCAACTGTGCCAGCTGCCACCACAGCAGAGCCCAGCTGGGCTCCCCCTGTCCCTGCTCTGCCCCCAGTGTATTTGCAGAGAGGAGAAGGAGGAGGAGGAGGTGTGCTAAACTGAGAACAGGCTAGGCAAATGCACTGACAGTTAGAGAGAAACATGTTTTATTGGGAGCTTTTGGACAAAATCCTGGGTATTGCATGGAGTCTTCTCTGTCCCTCCTCTTTAGGGTGAAATATTGATAATTTTAAGATCAATTTTGTACTTTCCTCCATTGCTGATGGCTCTCACTTGGCCTCTTTTTGCCAAACCACTTCCAGCTGTGGGAACAGGGAATGTTGGAGATTTAAAGAAATTACAACTTTAATTTATCTCTTGGCCTTCAAATAAAAAAAAAAAAATAGTATTTTTGTTGTTTTACACCAGCAAGAAGTAGTTACCTGCTAAGTTAATGAAGATTTTGGCCTGTAAACCTAAGTGATGTCCATGTCTGACTCTTGTTGCTTTGTTCTAACAGAGGATAATCATCCTCTGGTTTTTAGAGGTGTAACAGAGCATTTGTGGGGCTGAGGGCTTTTTTAAAGCATTCATCCCAGTGGTAATGCTTGAGGGGAAAAAAAGGCAGAAGGGAAGCAAAACTCAAGGGAGATGGAGACTGTAAGGGACCTTTATGGAATGGGAGTGATGAAACACCTCCTGCCTGGTCTGTTCACTTGTCTCTGACCCCTGAGTGACACTGAGAAGGCAGAAGTGGAGCCAAACCATGGCCAAGGTGAGTGAGCAAGGGCTGGGAACTGAGTCTGGAGCTCAGGAGTGAGACAGGGCTCGTGTCAGGTGTTCTGCTGGGATGGGTGTCAGCACTGTGACATTGTGGCACTGTGCCTTACACAGCCTGAGGTGCTGCTCCTGAATTCCTGGGGGTATCATAGATGATCTATCCAGGCTGGGAGAGGGGACTGGCTGCAGGCTCCCAGCATCCCAGCCTGCCTGAGCCTGGCATGGACCTCTGCAAGGTCACCTTGGCAAGCAGGGTCACCCAGAGCTGCTTGTCCAGGGCCATTTGCCACTCTGTCCATGTCTCTTTGCCACTGAGGAGTGCAGAACTTCAGGAATGGTGTCACCTGTGCTGAGTAGAGGGGCAGGGTCACTCTTGTCATGCAGCTGGTGGCTTTTTTTGCTGCCTCCTGGGAGTTGTTGTCATCTGTCCTGCTTGGCAGAGCTGTCCCCAGCCTGTGCTGGCTCCTGGGGTCACTTCCCCCAGGTGATGGAAGGACTCTACTTTGTTTGAACACCTTGAGGCTGCTGCCTGCCCTTTGCTCCAGCCTTTTAGAGTTGATCCAAGTGGCAGTGTGACCCTCTGGTGTGCTGACCACTCACCCCAGTTATTGTGTAACCAGCAAAGTGCTCAGGGCACACTCTGTGCATCCTCCAGGTCAGTAAAAGAGGTTAAACGATTTTGGCTCTCATATCAGCCTGTGGAAAGTGTCTGTCCTCCAACTGGACTTGGTGCCACTGACCTCTCCCTGCTGGGCCACTTTTCCACCCACCTCCCTGCCCTCCTGGCTGCTCCACACTTTGCCAGCTCATCTGAGGGTGTGAGAAGAGCCAGTGTTGAAAGTCTTGCCAAAGCCAGGACAGACAGCATCCTCTGCACCCCCTCCATCCACTGAGATTGTTTCATCCTAGGAGGAGGCCAGGCTGGTGAAACAGGATTTTCTCCCTCTGTATGTCCATGCTGACTACTCCTGATCACCCTCTTGTCCTTCAGGTGACTGGAGATGGTTTCCAAAGTTCAAATGTGGCCTTACAGTGACAAAAGCCAGCTCTCTTAGCACTTGGGGATCCATCCCATCAGGTCCCAACCTGATCCTCTTCCACTAAGGATAAGTCTTCCTTGTCTGGATTTCCCCTTTGGCTCAGGGCCCTGCAGTTCCTGAAGGTTGGCCTCACTGGCATCCTTCACATCCCTTGCCAGATTCAATTCCAGATGGGTTCTGGCTCTCTTAGCCCTATCTCTGCTCCATCAGTGTTCCTGAGATTCCTCCTGCATCACCTGCAGGATCAGTGTTCCTGAATTTTTCCTGCATCACTTGTCCCTGCAGGATCAATGTTCCTGAAATTCTTCCTGCATCACCTGACCTTGCAGGATCAGTGTTCCTGAGATTCCTCCTGGATCACCTCCAGGATCAGTGTTCCCAGATTCCTCCTGCATCACCTGTCCCTGCAGGATCAGTGTTCCTGAGATTCCTCCTGCACCACCTGTCCCTGCCCTGCTCTTTGCACTTGGCTCTGATCAGGAGCTCTGTGCTCCTCCATGGGGGCCTCCTGCCCGCTCAGCTGCTTGTTGGGATGGTCCATCCTTCAGCCTGGAGGAGGTGATCAGCCAGCTCTTTTGGATCCCTTTTTCTTCTTGTCAACCAGCTCTTTTGGGTCCCTTTTTATGGGCAAACTCTTTTGGGTCCCTTTCCTCTCCCAAGCCCCTGGGGTTCTCCAGGCACACCCTGAAGATGATGCCTGTTCTCCTCAAGTCCAGGGCTGTGGTGCAGCTTTGTCCCTCAGCTCCTTCCTTTGAGGGCTCTGAGCTCTGTGGTCAGTGCAGCCAGAGCTGCCCAGACCTTCACACCCCTGACCAGTTCCTGCCTCTGTGTAAGGATGAGATGCACTCCCAGGGGCAGGGCAGAGAGATGAGATGGATGAGATGAGATCCACCATCCCAGGGTGTTCCAAACCCCATCCAACCTGGCCATGGACACTTCCAGGGATCCAGGGGCATCCCCAGGCAATGGCCCCGGGTGGGTGGGTGCAGGTGGCTTTGCTGGTGTTTATTTGGACGTGCAGCCGTGTGTGTGAGCTCCAGGGTGGCAGCAGAAATAGCACAGCTCCTGGCAGAGCCCGGGATATGTGAGAACCTCCCTCTCTGGCTGCATGCATGCAATATTTCTCTTGGCTCCTTCAGCCTGGCTGTGGTGTCCGAGTCGAGGCTGTGTGTGTAGCTTTAGGAAAAGAAAAGCTTTATTTCTGTCTGATTTTCTCCCTACTTGCGTGTTTGCAGTCTCTCCAGAAGGGCTGTGCTTCTCCCTCCTTCTCCCCTGCCTATTTATATCCGCGGTGACGTTGCAGGAGTGTTTGCTTTGGAAGAAATCTCTCCGTCTGTCTGAGCCAAACTGAAAGCAAACCCGCAGGAGAAAGCATTCCGAGCTGCAGGAGAAAGCAAAGCATTCCTTTCTTCTCCTGCTGGGGAGAAGGGAGGCCTGGGGAGGCAGAGGAAATGATCACCTGGCAAGGACAGGAAGCCTGGCAAGGTAAACGCCTTTTTCTGTTTGACTAATGCACTGACATCCACCCCCAAAAGCCGTGAACTTCTCATTCCGGGGGGTGGAGGCGTGAAACTCTGGGGTGGGTTTTAGAGAGGAGCTGTGAAATGAGTTGCTGAAAGCCTCCAGGCTCAGGACAATGGCTCTTTAATAATCCAGCGAGACTTGTCTCATCAGCTGCTTGCCTGCACAGCATCACAGCTCAGGGATTGCTGTGCCCCCTCATCCGGTGATGCACAGGGGCTTTTCCTGCTCCCCAAATATTGTGATTGCACCGTGGAAATGATTTCCTTACAGTAAAACTGAATTTTGCCTCATCTGTACCTTTCTAAGCCCTTCAGAGCCCTGGCTCTGAAACTTCCCAAGCCTTTCTATTATTACTGTGCTGGGTCTGAATCTAAAATAGATAATTTGCTTGATAGTTTTATAAAGGTATAAACTGAATAGTCTGTATTGTGTTTGTAGGGTAGTTTGCAAAATAAGAGCATTTACTTTTGGTTAAGGCCAGGTTTTCTGACATCTGAAGCTGCATTTGCTACTTTTTGCTGCTTGTGTGCTGTAGAAGACACAGAAAGTAACACTTGAAGGTTTTGAAGTGCTCAGTATGAAGCTGAGCCCTGGTTTTTGCAGAAGTTTCAATCCCTGAGCAAATATAACAGTCCAGCATAAATAAACAGCCAAGAAAGCAAGTCTGCCTCACTAGAAAGTTGAAGTATTTACCTTCACTGTTTTACTCCCTATTAGATATTTTTAACTCCTAACCAAACTGCATTTTTGTGAGCTGTAATTGCAGGGGTAAAACCTCTGACAGTGATTTTTAGGAAACACAACAGACAGTGGAAGTTCTGTGGAGATGTTCTGGATTGGAGCTCTTTGGTGTGGATGGAGGAGAAATGGAGCTATTCTTGCTCTAGGAAATCGTGGGTGCAGCACAACAGTACCCAAGTGAGGTCAGCCTTTGGGAGTAGCTACAGGTCCTTAAAAAATACCAGAGATTTCTTTGACTGAGAGAAGGGCAGGGATGGTGGTGTCCCCAGTTTGAGATACACACCTACCCCATGTAACTCCTGTGGGATCAGCTCTATGATGACCTTGGGAATCCTCTGGGAATAGCCAGGAGGCAGCAGGGAATGACAGAATCACTGAATCATGGAATGGTTTGGGTTGGGAGGGACCTTAAAGGTCATCCAGTGTCACCCCTGCCATGGCAGGGACATCTTCCACTGTCCCAGGCTGCTCCAGCCTGGCCTTGGGCACTGCCAGGGATCCAGGGGCAGCCACAGCTGTGCCAGGGCCTGCCCGCCCTGCCAGGGAACAATTCCTAATTCTCAATATCCCATCCAGCCCTGCCCTCTGGCACTGGGAGCCATTCCCTGTGTCCTGTCCCTCCATCCCTTGTCCCCAGTCCCTCTCCAGCTCTCCTGGAGCCTCTTCAGGCCCTGGCAGGGGCTCTGAGCTCTCCCTGGAGCCTTCTCCTCTCCAGCTCTCCCAGCCTGGCTCCAGAGCAGAGGGGCTCCAGCCCTTGGAGCATCTCCAAGGCTTCCTCTGGACTCACTCCAGCAGCTCCAGACCCTTCTGCTGTCAGTGTCCAGCAGAGTGAAGCCCCCTGTGTGTGCTCCTGGAGAGGGCCTTTTGGTGTTCTGGAGTTTGAAAACAGGAACATAATCTGTGTGTTGTGGCTGGTGTCAGGAACAGAAATGCAAGTGCCAGCACAGTAAATGCCAGCCAAAACAGGCATGATGAATGCCAGGGGAAAGGTATTTGGCCATGGCTTGATTTAGCTGCTCTGTGTGTGCTGCAGCATAATATGTTTATTTGAGTTTATTTAAGTTTAGTTTAATCAGTGTGTGATTATAGGGATTTTTGAAGGAGTTTTGAATGAGTTACAGATGGGACTTTTGAGTTGGTTTTGATGATGTGGTTTATTTTTTTTATCTTTTTTTATAGGTAGGAAGGATGAGTTTGGTTCATATTGTTACAGTATGGTTTAGAAGGTCATAAAACTTTTAGTTACAAGATTTTTTAGGAGTCATTTACTAATAAAACACTTATTAATAAGTGTTTTATTAGTAAATAAGGATAATAAGGATATATATGCTAATAAGGATATTTATGTTTTTGACTTAATTTGAAAATATTTTGTCTTATCAATTTATGTTATAATGTAAGTTTTTTTAGTTAATTATGTTATAACACACAAACATACAACACTATATTTTAATCTCTTTATTTACTTTTATAACTACTTATTTTTTTCTATTTTAAATTCTAAAACTCTGAATTTTTAAAAATTAATCTACCATGTTTCTACTTTAAACTATAACTCTCTATTTCCACTTGTAATACTTAAGTTCAAAAGCCTTTCCCAAGATCTCAAATCAAATCCTGTATTTAATTCTAAACTTTAACTTACAAACCCAAAGTTCTAAAAGTTCCATACATTTCAAATTCCAACACATGATGAAGTCCAGACAGAGCAGGGTGCCCAGAGCAGCTGTGGCTGCCCCTGGATCCCTGACAGTGCCCAAGGCCAGGCTGGACTTTGGGGCTTGGAGCAGCCTGGGACAGTGGAAGGTGTCCCTGCCATGGCAGAGCTGGAATGGGATGAACTTTAAGGTCCCTTCCAATCCAAACCACTCCCATGATTTTATGCCTTTTGTGCCCAAAGCTGCTGAGACTTGGCTTTGGTAGAACCAGGATGAAGTTCCTTCAGATCCCTGTTAGAGTTGCTATTTGGAATTGTAGTGAGAGACATATAATTCAGGTGCTTGTAGAAAAGTGTCCCTGTAAGAAATATGAGTTGGGATTTCATTGAATGTTGATTTTTTAAGGACATATATCCCAGAAAGCAGAATTTTAATGGTCCTGGTAGGGGGACCAGGCTGTTATTTTTCATGCTTACACAGAGCTTGAACATTTTTAAAGAATAAATTGGACTGAAGGTCAAGGTCATAAAAATAAGATCTAGCAGGCTAAATTTTTATTGCATTTTGATCATTGGTGGAGATAAAAATACAGTTAGATTTTATCTGAGTGACACCAAAAGCAGCCTTTGCTTGTGGTGGCATTGCTGCCTATTCCCTTTTTTGTAGGATGAGATAAGGGGACACATAAACACACTTCCCCTGAAAACCTTTTAAGCCTTTGAGATTAATGGCTTTGGCTTCCTGAGCATAATCTGTTCTTTCCAGCCCTTAATTAAGGTCATCCTGAGAACCCAGGTGAACTTGTGGCCGGGGAAGTCACAAGCAGGAGGATGAGAGCTGGAATGAGGGAATTGCTCAGCTCAGCCCTGTGCAGAGCCCTGAAATGGGATACTGGGAATAGAACACCCTGCAGCCCTCACAACCAGCTCCTTATCACTCCTGGTGACTTGTTCCCTTTGCCCTTGGGGCAGAGGAAGTGTGGGCTTGAGTATTGATCCACAGCATGCTTATTAATGACAAAGGTATTGGATAGGTGGACATGGCAGGGCCGTTTAACCTTTGGATATTGACTGCCAGCTCCTTAGGGAGAAGGGAACTGGAGGCTGGCATGAATTGGGAACTGGAGGCTGGGATGAATTGGGGACTGGAGGCTGGGATGAATGGGGAACTGGAGGCTGGGATGAATTGTGAACTGGAGGCTGGGATGAATTGGGGTCTGGAGGCTGGGATGAATGGGGAACTGGAGGCTGGGATGAATTGGGGTCTGGAGGCTGGGATGAATGGGGAACTGGAGGCTGGGATGAATTGGGAACTGGAGGCTGGGATGAATTGGGGACTGGAGGCTGGGATGAATTGGGGTCTGGAGGCTAGGATGAATGGGGAACTGGAGGCTGGGATGAATGGGGAACTGGAGGCTGGGATGAATTGGGGACTGGAGGCTGGGATGAATTGGGAACTGGAGGCTGGGATGAATTGGGGACTGGAGGCTGGGATGAATGGGGAACTGGAGGCTGGGATGAATTGGGAACTGGAGGCTGGGATGAATTGGGGTCTGGAGGCTGGGATGAATTGGGAACTCGAGGCTGGGATGAATTGGGGTCTGGAGGCTGGGATGAATTGGGGTCTGGAGGCTGGGATGAATTGGGGTCTGGAGGCTGGGATGAATGGGGAACTGGAGGCTGGGATGAATTGGGGTCTGGAGGCTGGGATGAATTGGTGATGGGTGTTTTATCTTCACACTCTTGGAGTGGAGTGTCCCAGTGCTGGGGCTGCTGCCTGGCAGGAGCAGCAGGTGTAGTCAGGTGTTTGAGATAACAAACATCTTGCTGAAGAGCCCCAGGAGTGGATTTCTCACTGCTTGGTGTGGCTGTGGCGTGCAAGCAAACGCTCAGGATGTGCAGACAGGGTTGATTTATCTTTAACAGGAAAAAGCCCCCTCCACACCCACGAGCCCTGCTGTTGAACTTCAGCACCAAACATCATCCTGTATTAACTCCTGCTTTGTTTTTGGGGTTGTGGCTGGGTTTATTTTTGGTTGCTTTGGGTTTGTTGTTTTGAAATGTTTATTTTGCTTGATGGTGTCTAAGGCCTTAACGAAGCCAGAGCATCTGATAGCAGCAGCCTTGTCCCAAGGGGTGGGGCAAACAGCAAACTCTTTAGGTGGAAAAATCAGTGGGACACCAATCTGTGTCCCATTACACTGTTTGGTGAGGAAACTCTCTGTAACAGAGGCCTCTGGGTTGAAATTTTGGGTTTGGAAGAGACAGAAGCAAATGAGAATTTTGAGGCGGTGACTTTTTTAACAGGAGGTTTTTAACCCACCTGGGTGATGAGATTTCTGTGAGGGCAGAATAAGTGGATCAGGGAATAGGAGTGGCACTTCCCAAGCTGGAAATGCTGGATGTGGGATGCAGTCACATGGGAATGATACCCTGCCCTGTGAAAAACATCCTTATTGTTGAGTGGGGGGTTTGAAAAGGGCATCTCCTTTCTATTTTTCCTCTTTTATGGAAAGCTTCACTCTTCCAGGCTCAAAAGGGACCTCAGTGGTGTTAAATCCTTGCTTTGACCTGGGTTTGTGATTGTACATGCCCTGGATGGAATTGCCATTCCACAGTGTTTTCCCTGGAGAGGTGCTGGGTGTTGAGCTCTGCTGAGCCACCCATGGGACAGTCCGTGTGTTTCTCCAAGGATCTAAAGGTCAACCACAGCCTTGAACCAAAAAGAACAGAAGGTTGGGCAGCACACATGATGAGCAGAGTGAGGATTTTATCCACTTAGATTAGATGAGAGCTCCAGGAGCTGCTTGGATGATGGATGGCACGGAGTGAAGACACCTCATTGTGGGGTCCCATATCCTGGTGGACCTCAGGGGTTTGGGATCCCACTGCTGCTCCTGCCATCCCTTTCAGAGTGACACAAGGAGGGGTGTGTGATCCCTCAGAGCTGTCCCAGTGTGTCCAGGGGTTTGTAGGGAACAGGAGTGGGCTGGGAGTGCCCGGGATCAGCTCAGCCATGCAGAGCATCATCCCGAGTTGCAAAACTGCTGCTGCGAGGGCAAAGGACAACCACGTGTCCAAACACAGCAGCACGAGGTGTTTCTTCACTCCCTGCTCAACCAGGAGCAGGAGGAGCTTCCAGCTGATTTTCCAGACGATTCTGGTTTGCTGCCAGGGTTTAAAATACACCTTCTTCCCTCTTGCATACGTGCTGGAGCACATGATGCTGAAATTGGAGGAATTCTGCTCAGGGAACTCAGTTCAACTTGCAGGCAAGGCTGAGCTTTTTTTAGGGAGAGAGGGAGCGGAGTGGTTTCCTGCGGACGTTGCTCTGTGAGTCACACAGAGTTACATGACACAGCATTCCTGCCGGGAAACTTCATCGCTGGAACTGATGAGCGCATCAGCGCTCTGGAATCTCCCTTTGTGTTAGCAAACACACCTAAAGCACTTCACCTGCTGCTTCTGGAAGTTGTTCTGATAGTACTTGAGAGGTTTTAAACTCAGCTGTTTCTGAGTTTTTAGTTTCTTTCAGAACCCCATTAACGTCAATATTTTTAGTGTCAAAAGCAGCTGTCCATTAAGAGCCTTCCACACAAGGAGTTGTAATGGCTTTTAATGCTGTAACACAGATGAAATAATAATTATTATTTAATTACACGTGCAATAATGAAATTTCACACTACTTCTCTAAGTGTTTTAATGCAAACACTTTTAAGGTCAGAGTAGCTTTATAATTCTCCTGTAGCACATTTTTTCTGATGTGTCAGTGACCAGGACAAGTTACTTGAATGGACAGACAAAAAAAAAACACTTTGAAGGTTTTTTTGGATATGTGAGGTGGATGTATAGATTTACATTGCTGGTGTGAAGCCCTGTGAACACATCACACAGTGACAGTGATGGGCTGGCCCTGCTCAGGGACCTGAGGGCTGTGTCCAGTTCTGGGTCCCCAGTCCAGGAAGGACATGGAGGGGCTGGAGCGTGTCCAGGGCAGGGGCTGGAGCCCCAGGAGGGGCTGAGGGAGCTGGGAGCAAAGGAGGCTCAGGGGGGACCTTGTGGCTCTGCACAACTCCCTGCCAGGAGGGGACAGCCAGGGGGGGTCGGGCTGTGCTGCCAGGGAACAGGGACAGGACAAGGGGAAAGGGCCTCAGGCTGGGCCAGGGCAGGCTCAGCTTGGCCAGCAGCAGCAATTTCTGCATGGAAAGGGTGCTCAGGCCTTGGCAGGGGCTGCCCAGGGAGCTTTGCAGTGCCCATCCCTGCAGGTGTGCCAGCAAGGGCTGGAGGTGGCACTCAGTGCTCTGGGCTGGGGACAAGGTGGGCACTGGGCACAGCTGGCACTCCATGGGCCGGCAGGGATTTTCCAGCCTCAGCCATTCCGGGATTCTGAGAGTTTTTTCTTACTTGCCTGAGACTTTTGTTGCCACCCTCAGTGCTGGATTTCACCTGCTAATGCACAATTCTTTTCTGATGGGTAGGGTAAAAGGGGATAATAATAATCTGACTGTTTTTGATGTTAAGGCAGATTTAAGCTGTCAGGGCTAGGAAAGCCTTTCCCCAGGGCTTTGGAAGGACATTCCAAATGCACGTGGTGCTTGAATGATCAAGACACATCAGCACTGGAGCACTGGGGTAGCAGCCCTTTCTCCTCAGTGCCAGCAGTCAACCTTAAATGTGTTTTTTGTCACATTGCTCATGTTTTGGTGGGAAAAAAACAACATCTCTGTGGCCATCTCTGTTCTTCAGGCATTTCTTGGATGATTGTCACTCTCCTGTTGAAACAGGATGGGGGAAGGTAGAGGTGAAACAGCAACAGCCACTGAGCTGAGGGCAGTAGTCCCAGATACTCAGTCCTATAGAAAGAAAATTATGTCATCAGCTCAGGCTGTCCTCTCTTTCAGCCCTTAGGCTAAATATGTCCTGGCTGCACTGTGTAGGAGAAAAAACCACCTTCCTTTGCACATCCAGTGGAAGAGTTCATTGTGTTTCTTTTTATTTGTTTAGGGCTTTTCAGGGTGTTATGTTGTATCTGTCTGGACACATGCAGTATTTAAATGCACCATGGTTCTCAAAGCTCCCTTTTAATTACCTGTAATACTCGTCCAACTGTCTTTTCTTCTCCCTTCTGGCCCCACCTGACTCGTGGGAACACAGGGCTGCCTTTGTTATGTGCCTTGAGGTCACTGAACTCACACAGGCCTGGATCATGGGGGAAAAAAATATCACCAAGATAAGATCTGCTGGAGGAGCACAAGAGCATTTCTGTCAAATATGAACGCATTTATTGTCTGGAGGGAGTTACTGAGTTGGCCTCTGGCCGCACCAGGTGACTTATGCTGTCCTGAGAGGTGTGTGAGTGTCCTCAGCATAACAAGGAGTCCTTCTTGCCCTGTGGCATCTTGTAATTAAGCTGTAGATTCCTCATGTATATTCTCAGTGGGAGGGATTTACAGGATTGGTACTGACTGAATTACATATAAAGAATCTTTAGGAGATGAGCAATTACTGTTTTCACTCCAGAATCCCTCCTGGAAAGGGGGGCCAGGTTGGGCAGATGACATCTGTTGGGTGTTACAGAGCCCAGTCACTAAAAGACTGCTGGAAAAAAAACCCCAGAGCTCCCTGGTGCCTCATTCCATGTCTCAGATTTTAAATAAAATGGGCTGAGTTGAACTTGACCACGGGCCATTTTTAGGTGTCTAAACTTTGTGGAGGAGCTGATGGTGAGCACGTTGTTCCACTGGATACTTGGCTGTCTCCGTGTGTTAGGAAAAAGCACTGCTGGGCCATGCTCAGGGGCGTGGATCTACTAACAAACCCCAAAGCAGCTACGCCTTTAAAATACTTGTTTTCTGTGTGATAGGATGAGTGTGGAAGGATTTCTGTGTGCAGCTTCTGAAAATTCTTTTTCCACCCTGTGGCTCTGCAGATTCCTCAGTATTCCTGGCAACAGGCTGCCTCTCTCGGGATGGAGCTCAGAAATGCTGCTATTTGTTACTGCTAGTGCCTGTTTTTCAGTTTCCACATTATTTCATCCGTGGAGTGGAAGCAGGCTGCTTCCTACGCCTCTGACTTCACTCCTGGACAGTGTCTCCGTTGGATCCAGCAGGCTCGGGAGAGTCCGTGCTCTGCTGGAAAACACTGCCAGCACTGCTGCTCATCCCATCAGTGTTCCCAACATGACTCAGCCTGCTTTGTGTTGTGGTTTTGTACCGAATTACAGCAGCTCCCCGCTGTCCCGAGGTGGCGGCCAGCAGGCATCCTCTGCTCCCTCTCACCTGGGATGCTTTCCCCAGCCTTTCCCGCTGGATCCAAGGGCAGGAGATCCCGTGTGCTTCCAGTCCTTGCTGTGGCCTTTGGGATAGAGGCTGGATGCCAGCGCTCGTGGGGTGGCGATGCTGCCTGGCCAGGGACTCTGCTGCTGGTGGAGCCAAAAATTCATGGAAAGCTTAGGGAATTAACTGGTTCTTGTGCTTCGTGTTAGTGTGGTGGAACACGACTTTTCTTTTTGGTGGAGGGCTTTTTTTAATTTCTAGGGTAGGATTTAACATCTGGTACTGATATATACTGGAAAAAGGAATCTTTCCTCCCTGCAGTGAGTTTTAAGTGACACTTAACGAAAGCGTTCCGCGCGTCCAGCAGGAATCCCCAGACCGAGCATGGGCGATGTCCCCACTTCCCCGTGTTTCAGGCGCTGTTTGCCGGTAGGGCAGCACTGCCGGGATCTGTTGCACCACCCGCGGCCGGGCTGGCACTCCCGGCCTCCTCCTCCTCCTCCTCCTCCTGTGGCCGTTGTTCCTCCCGTGGCGGGCGCTCCGTCCCCTCCTCTCCCGGCGCTGACGCACTGGCGCGCCCGCGGGAGGAGCGGCGGGAGCGCCGCCGCTCCATCCCCTCTGGAGCTTGGATCTCCGCTCACCTCTCCGCGTTTCCCTCCGCAGGAGCTTCCCGCGGGGCTGGCGAGCAGCTGGCACAGGAGCACTGAGGAAGCCCAGCCCGGGGGAAGTTGAAAGGCGAACTTTGAAAAGGCGAAGGAAGTCGGGGCTCCGCGCTCCGGGAGTGGCCGCGCCGCCGCCGTGTCCCCGTCCTGCTGCTGCCGGGAGCGGCTGCGGCTGCAGGAGGACAAGCCGCGTTTTCTGCTGCTCTCTGCCGCCTCATTTCCAGCAGTGAGTAGCTTTCCCCTCCGCATGGTCCCGTTTGAGTGTAAAGGGGTGTTTGGCTCTGCTGGACGGCCGGGGGCTGCGTTTGGGGGGGCACAGAGGGGCTGGGGTACAGTCAGGTCTACAGCACAGCTATGGGGAGTTGGTTGTCTTTTTTGCTTGGGTGACTTTTTTGAAAGTGGCGCTTAAACTTGTGGTTACTTTGTTGTTTCGCTGCTTGCTTTTAATCTTAGTTTTCAGTTTAGCTTGAGGTCTTTTTTTACTAGAAACCAGCCAGGCTGCCAGCATATGGGACAGCAGTGACCTGCCGGTGGCTTGTCCCCCAGGTTGTGTGCGACAGGGTTGTGTTTCCATCAGGCAGCTTCACCTCCTGCCGGGGCACAGAATCTCCCCCTGGTTTCTGGGTTTGGAGGTTTGTTTGCAGCACAGCTGTGGCAGAGAACCAGAGTTACACAGCGTGGCAAGGGCACAAACTAAAAGCCAGGGACAATCTGCTGTCCCCTTTGGTGGCACCTCGGGCAGCTCTCCCCACGCCTGACCTCCCCCTTGACTGCTGCCAGATATCCCCAGGGCGGTTGTGTGCGGTGTTTCTAGGAAGGAGCAGGAGCAAGAAGGTTATTTTAGAGTTTCTGTGATGTTGTAGAGTGGCTGTGCCTGCTCCGTGTATGTCACGGTGTCACCGCAGCACGACCACAGCTGTGAGTGTACAGCAGCGTGGCCCTGGGTGTGAACAGCCCGTGAGTCACTGGGAGAACACTGAAACCCTCTCAGAGGGCACAGGGGAACAGAACTTTATCCCTGGATCCACTGCGGAGTCTTTCCAGGGGCTGTGATCCTATTTGTGTGTTTTGGGCACGGCCGCCTCTTCTGCTCATCCTAAACCTCTTTGGAACTCAATGCTTTAAGCTGGAAGCTTTCTAATAGATTTAGAGCGATGAGTCAAGGAGGTTTGTTTTTTTTTTTTACTTCTGGAGAAGAAACTGAACCCAACTGCCTGCAGTGGCTTATGTGTGTGTATTTTTGATACATATATTTGTGTATATGAACACACAAGTGTACACACAGAGAGAAAAGCTACTCCAGGCGTTGATTTTTAGGCTCTGTGTGTATAGATGGGCACGTGTATCTGTATAAAAAATGTGTTTTTATAGCAGGATGGTGTGAGCAAGCTGAGAGGAGCATTAATTTCTTCCTGCTCTGTTAAGTAATACCCTGCCTTCTTCATTTGCCAGTTGATTTGGTTATGCAGACAAAGGCAGGAAAACAGACCATAACAAAACCACTCTTATCTAATCTGCTTAACAGCACTGTCAGGTAAATGATTAACCCACGGGCCTGGTGCTTGTAAAAGATGCTAAAGAGGTTTCCCTGAAATTCCCCTTTTCCAGAAGGTAAGAAATGAAATTAGTTGCAGATCTTGGTTTCACACGTGGGTGTTTGCTGCTGCCGTGGTTTCTGTGCCTGTTAACAAAGTGCTGCAGTCCAGTGGATTAATGATGGGAGAGGACCTGCTCACCCTGAGGTCTTTTTCCTAAGAGAGCAGCTCCAGCTAAGGCAGAGGCAAAACACAGCATTTACTTACTTGTAAACACTGTCATTCATTAATGAAATGTGATTTCACGTGGGTTTATGGCTGATGGAGTGTTTTGCTCAGCAGCTTCGTTTCCTGGCATCCTGTGATTCAAATCCCTTTGAGCTGGGAAGATTTGCTGTAGGTCTTGCTGTGCTTAATTCCACATCAGACTTCTGTTCTGGTTGACTTTTGTTTCTGTAGGCATGTAAGTGATGGGTTTCTCTGAAGCATTTAATACTCAGAGTCTGTGCAGTCCTGTCTGCAGTTGCTTTACATTTTGATTGATCATGTTGGCAGTGAGTTTGTTTTGTATGAGTAACTTAAAGCATGGAAAATCTGTAGCACATGGACAACAGCAGAAGTAGCTCCATTTGTGATGTTTGCAGCCGTGTCCTGAGCAAAAGAGAAAGGGTTCAAGAAGGACTTAAGCTGTTCTAGCTGCCCATGTCCAAGAGCATGACTCAAAACTTCCAGCTAAACTCCTCTAAGCTCCCTGAGTCGGTGTTGGAATTGTGCCTTTCCCCCCACCCTAAGCCGGGTCTGTTTCAAGTGCCAAACTCTCAGCCTGGCTGTCTTCTACCAAAGGTCTGCCTGGTCCTACCAAGGCATTTTCAGGCATCTCCAGGGAGAAATTAATCCAATTGGAGGGCCCAGCTCAGAAAACTGGACCCCGCTTTCAGTGCTAGCTCATGCCCCAAGTGCTGTGTGCCCAAGTTTGGCACAGCTCAGCGCCCTGCACAGCCTGTGCTCTGCTTGCCCGGCTTTCCAGCTGCCTGGGAAAGCTCCAAAGTGCTCCTGCTGCTCAGGAAAGTGCCCTTTTTGCTTGGTTAACTTTACAGCCTGGCTGCACATTAGCTTTTTAAAGCTGAGCTTTTTAAAGCTGCTCTCCCACGTGAGGAGAGAATTCAGGGGTTGCTGTGTGTCTGACGCCTGACACCGAGTGCCTGGGGGAGGAGATATCCAAACCTGGAGGAGAAGGTGACTCCAGACCTTTCCCCAGGAGGTGGGAGCTTGTGGAAGGAGGTCTCTGTGCTGGGGACACCCCAGCAAGTGTTCCCAAGTGCTGTGTCAGGGGGTGATGCTGCCTTACTGAGGGCAGAGTGGTCCCTTCTCCCTGGAAAAGCCCAGTGCAGGAGCAGATCCATGCCCTGGATCCTTTCTCCTTTGAGGTTTTAGGGACAAGAGGTGCTGATTGGGATCTCAACCAGTTCAGGTGAGCCATGATCCTTTGGATAACCAGGTTGCCACACTCTGTGTGCAGTCAGAGCTGTTGTGGCCACAAGGGACAAGCAGAAGGAGCACACCTTGGGAATGCCCCTTGTGCACTCTTCTCTGGCCTGAGGATGGTTTTTTGCCAGGAAAATTGCCCTGATGGAGCACTCTGTTGTCTCCAGCTGCTTTCTGCAGCTGTCTGCATGGCAGAGGAGGTGGGGGGAAATGACTCTGGTTAAAAATAGAAAGGTGGATTAGGAAATGTGAGCTATGGTTTCAGCATCCAGCAGGGCTGCTCTCACAACTCGCTGCTGCCACCGAAAGGGGAAGGACTTGCTCGTGCTCCTTGCCTGCAGAAAAGCAGGAAAAAGAGCAGGTTTTCCTGCAGAAGACCAGCAAAAGAGCAGGTTTTCCACCCAGGTACAGGAGAAGAGGAGGGGGATGTCTCTGAAAAAATCTTGTTGAGCTCTGCTGGCACAGGTGACACAATCCCAGGTGTGCAGGGACTGGAATTCAGGTGAAGGCTCCCATTGGAAAGGTTGGGTTTGAACTCATCTGGGTTAGTCTGCCCAAGTTAAGGACAAAGATTTAAGGAGATTTACTCTGCTCTTTGAATTGTTCTTATTCTGCTGTTTTGTGAGAAGAGTTCTACTTGGGGTGAAAAAAATAAAGCAAAACCAAAAAATAGTGAGGGTGTGATTTCACTGAATGTGAATGTGTAATATGACACTCTCAGAAGAGACTTTATTTTGCAATAAATGTGTGAAGTGTCAACAGACAAGCCAAGGGGAAATAACTTGTGCTTTGGAAACCATGGACTTTTAAAGTTGCTTTTAGGAAGTGTTTGCTGTACAGTGCTTTGTCACCAGCCTTCAGTGTTTACAGTGTTTATCACTGTTCCTTGTGGTTATCACTGGTCCTTTTGATGTATTTTCTGTTGTCTTTCCTAAAACAACTGAATTCCTAAAATTCAGTTAGGAAAACCATTATTTTCTTTGGGAAAAATTTGTTTCCTACTGCTTTTTTTTCCCTTTGATTTTGGGAGTTTGAGTTTATTTTTATTTACTTTCTTTAATTCTTTTAGAACTCTCTATCAGCCTTTAGAACAGTTTGAGTTCTCCTTGGTTCTGCCCCTGTTGTAGCACTCCCAGCCACACATTGATAAAACAGTGACCCAACCTGTACAGTGTTGAGAAAGAAATATCCAGGGGCATTTCAGATATCCTAGGTAGATCCTAAAACCCAGGATGCATCCTGCACCAAGCATTCTCTGCAAAGGATGTGGTGAAGAGACTGCAGCAGTTATTTATCATAGGTAAAGAATGTTTATCTAATACTTAGTTCAGAAAACCTGTCATGTTTCCTGGGCAAATACTTTGGAGACAAAGAGCATTTATTCATGTTGAGAAGCTGTAAATACAAGGTGGAATTCAGTATCAGTTTCCCTTTACCTGGAATTGTTCTACCTTTTAAAAGTGAATTTAAGAATTGAAGTTACACTTCAACGTCTGAAAGAGAATCTTGAAGACAAGCAGGTATTTTTATTCAGTTAGGTTTCACAACACTTCAGCATGATTTCTCACAAATTACTGGGCTGCTTTTCATAACCAGGAGTAAAAATTAATTGTCTCAGTGATAGATGTAACACTGTTTTCTTGTAAATTTAAAATATCACTTCAGCAGTCAAGCAGGTTTTTCACCACTAAGAATATGGATGCTGAAATACTTGGTTTATTTTTTAAAACAAGGAAACTGAGCACATTTGACTCCAGTTTATTTGTATTGGAGAGGCTGATGCTTTGGGATTGTTGGGTATTAAGCATCAAAGGGTGAGAAGGGTTTAGTTGGAAGACCAACAGCAAGTGAGTTTTGGTGTAACTTTGATTTCAGTTTCTTCATCTTCCCACCTTTCTGGGTTTTTTCCATATTATTTCTAACTCCTTTGGTGTTTTGCAATTTTCGCTTTTCATCTCAACCACCTGCTTTGCTCTGGGGACAGTGGTTTGTCTGTTCTAAACCAGTCACACCCCACCTAAATCCTGGCATTGTTCAGCTCTCTCAGAGTGTTTGGATGTTGTACTGAGGTTAAAACAACAAAGAACAACTTCACCAACAGCACAGGCTGGGGAGGAGCTGCTGGAGCAGCTCTGTGGGACAGACCTGGGGACACCGAGATGTCCCTGAGCCAGCAGAGTGTCCTGGGGACACCGAGCTGTCCCTGAACCAGCAGAGTGTCCTGGGGGCCCCGAGCTGTCCCTGAGCCAGCAGAGTGTCCTGGGGACACCGAGCTGTCCCTGAGCCAGCAGAGTGTCCTGGCCCAAGGAGGCCAATGGAGCCTGGGGCAGCAGCAGAGCATTGGCAGCAGGGCAGGGAGGGATCGTGGCCCTGGGGCAGCCCTGGAGGCACCTCTGCAGTGCTGTGTCCAGCTCTGGGTGCTGAGCACAGCAGGGCCAGGAGCTGCTGGGGCTGAGCCAGGGCCTGGAGCGTGTGGGTGCCCAGGCAAGGCTGAGGGAGCTGGGGCTGCTCAGCCTGGAGAGGAGCCCCAGCTGAGAGGGGCCCTCAGGCCTGGCTGGCCCTGGCTGCAGGGAGGGGCAGAGCAGGGCCCAGGCTCTGCTGCGGGGCCCAGCAATGGCACCAGAGCCACGGGCAGGGCCTGAGCCCAGCAATTGCCCTGCACAGGAGGCACAACTTCTTCCCTGGGCACTGCCCAGCCCTGAGCACATTGCCCACACAGCCTGGGGGCTCTCCTCCCTGGGGCTGGGGCACAGCTGGCTGCACACAATGCTGTGCCCTGGGCTCTGGGATGGCCCTGCTGGAGCAGGGAGGGGACACCAGGTGCCCACTGAGCCCCTGCAGCCTCACACACCCTGGCATCCCGTGATCTGCCCTGAGCAAACCTTGAGAAACTTTATTTTTTCTTAATAGAGTTGCATAGAGAGAGTGGGCAGATGTTTCAGGTGGTGAGGGGATCTCAAGTTCTGGTGGAGTTATGAAATGTGATATTATTACAAAAGCCAAATGAGAAATGAAAGCAGCTTTCTGCTGTGTTTGCCTTGCACAGATCTCCTTGCAGCTTCTGGGAACAGAAGTGGTGCAACTGTTTGCTGGGAACAGGATTTTTGAGGAGGGAAGAAATGCTTCTGGGGAGTTGAAAGTGAAGCCTCATAGCCCAGAACAGTTTGCCCCTGGTTTAATTTCTGAGCTACTAAATTTACATCAGCACTTCTGTCCCAAGCCACATGTGTTTTACATGATAACAATATGACTGTTTAGCACAGGGACTGTTTGTAAACATTTTTCTCTCTGGTGGTGGCCTGGCTTTTATCAGATGTGAAGGGAAAGGTGGGAAAAGAATTGATCTGGTAATTTTGGGCTACTTAAGCTAAGAGCACTGGGTTACTGATTTGGATTTATCTAGGAGAAAAGTGACCCGGGCTCAGACTTTTGTTAATGTTTAATGTTGTGTAACGTTCTGCCCAGGCATAATTGAGCCATCAGTGCAGGAGTGATCCTGTTGGAGGGGTTTATTGTGAGTGATTACAGAGCCTGCTGTGGCTTTCATTTCATTGCACCCTGAGCTCATTGATGAACAGGGTCATCATTTATTTACAGTTCTTGGGATCCTTTCACACTGATTCTCCTCCTTTTGGGCAGGGAGGAGGATGAGGAGACACCACAAAGTTATCTAAAACACTCTGCCTTCTCTTTCTGGTGGTGGTTTGGCATTTCCCTGGTTCTAGCAGCCTCTCCACTTTCTCCTGGTGCTGGTGATTTTTCATCTGGATTGTGCCACTGGGCTGGAAAGGGTCTGACCTGGGGTTGGGAGGAGCCTCAAAGGGTGGAGGAAAGGAGGGAAGGAAGAACAGACTCTACTGAGATGTAAAGGAAAATAAGGAAGGTAAAAACCAAAGAGCACAAACATCCTGCTGGTTCTTGTCTGGGTGTCAGTTTGAGATGAATGCTCCTGATTTTTCTCAGTGATTTGCCTGATTTTGTGAGATTCCTGTATAGTACAGTTTGCCTCCATGCTCTGCCATGCAGAACTTTGAAGCAGAGAGGGAGTCCTGCCTAAAAAGTACCTTGGAAGAGAGGTGAGCAGAGCTGCAGAGAGAAGCTGTGGCTGCCCCTGGATCCCTGGAAGTGTCCCAGGTCAGCTTGGAGCAGCCTGGGATAGTGGGAGGTGTCCCTGCCATGGAAGGGGTGGCACTGCATGGGCTTTAAGGTCCCTCCCAACCCAAACTCTTCTGGAACTCTGTGAATTTACACTCAGAAATAACTTTGGGCTGAAGATTACTTTCAGTTCTTTTGAACCTCTGAATAATCAGAGGAAGAGGCATCCACAAGCTGAGTGTTAGGGCAGACTTGGCAATTTCTGGATCTTCAGTGGGGACCTGTTGAGCTTTGTAAGGTAGGAAAGAGGAGTGTGAAGTCCCTGAAAGACCTGAGCACCACTGGCTTGGAGCTTTGGTTGTCCTCTCCTAGGGAAATTCACTTAATACAGCTGAGCACATCCTGAGCTCATCCATCTGCCTGCAACATCACCTCAAGCCCACTCTGTAAATACAGAGTAGTAAAAAGGTAATCCAAAAATACTGTGGGTCACATTTTCACAGTGGAAAGTGGTTTGCAGCTGCCTCCAGGGCTGTCATGACTGAACTTGGAGGTTGTTGTTTGCCACCAGCTGTCTGAAAGCTGCTGTGCCTTTTCAATCAAATTGTACAAACACAAAAAAAGCAAGATGTTGTGCATTGGAAGCAGCAGTGTTATTTGTCAGTCAACTGCCTGAAATAAAAAAAAATCTCAAGAAAAAGGAGATGGCAGTGATTGGGGGCAAGTTTTCCATAAAGCAGCTATTACTCCTCCCTAGAGAAATTACAGAGCAGCACTTGCAACTGCAAACACTTGAAATTGTAAAGATGTTGTGTTTGTGTGGCAAAGCTCTGGAAAACAGATACAGCAGTGAGTTTGAACAGTGCAGTTCATAACTGCTGTTGTGGCCCCAGGCAGGAAAATCAGACAGAAAGGAGCATTTTGGTCATTCTGGCTGAATTCCCAATGAGACTCCCTGTGAGTGGGCAGGCCCAGAGCAGCTGTGGCTGCCCCTGGATCCCTGGCAGTGCCCAAGGCCAGGCTGGATATTTGGACTAGGCTGGGACAGTGGAAGGTGTCCCTGCCCATGGCAGGATGGGTTTTATCAATTCCAGACCATTCTGGGATTCTGTGCTGTGCCATCCCATTCCAAGTGCTGGGTTTGGTGGAGGCCCACACCAAAATCACCTGATGTTTGTCTTGAGGCTTGATTCTGCCTTTCACCCATCTGGCCTGACTAAATAATCCATGAACTAAAGTGGTTTCTGCTATTTTTAGGCAGTGCAGATCACAAAGGAGAACATAGATGCAACATTTCTTCATATCAAGCTCCCTTGCCTGCTGCCTGACCCCAAATTCTGTGCCCTCCCTTAGGGGACACAAGTCCCCTTGTCCTCAATGATTTATGCAGCATCTACAATAACAGGGCCTGTTGCTTTTGGACGTGGGTGCATTCATATTTTATGTCTCTGCCTGCCCTTCATGTTTTATTTACTGGAGAGTGTAAGGAAATTGGTTACTTGGCAAAAAGTGGCTTTTAGTGGGCTAAGGAGCTCCAGGTTTCCTGAATTTTGGGCTGGCTCTGTGTCTCCTCTGCTCCCCAGGGGCTGTTCTACTGCTTCTCAAGAGCTTTCTGAATATTGATCCTTCCTCTTTGCTGCTCCAGAAAGGAAGGAGAGCCTGCAGCCTTGCTGCTGGCAGCCTGTCTGCTGCAGATTGTGTTTGGGGAGGGCAAGAAATCCCAAAACCAGCCAGGAACGTGGTCTCCTTGTGCTGTCCAGGAGCTGCTGGCTTCTCTGGGCTGAGCTCAACTGTGTCCCCATTAAATCTGAATTTACATGGTGCCAAATGTGGCATGTCTTATATTTCATACTGATCCAGAACAGCACAAGTTTTTCTTGGGATCAGATAAATTCCAGATCCCTCATTGTTTTACTGCTGATGTGAAATCAAACCTAGAATTAGACCCTTGTTGTGGTGCCACACAGGGGGAGCTGCATATTTCAGCACTTCTGTCCCCTCACCCACATGAAATATTTGTGGATTTAGGTTATTTTCAGACCCAGTGAAAAGCTTTTCCAATGCCCAAGGACAGATGATAATATATTTACTTTTAAAAGAGAACCTCATGTGTATTTATATTGTATTTATATCCTGTGCTATATCTAGTAGCCCCACCCTTACCTCTAAAAACCACACAAACAAAACAAAAAGACCTGAACAACCCCCAAACTCCAATTTCTGTGACTGTTAACATTTTCTGGTGTGTACTTTAGTACTTTTATCGTGTTTCCAAAACACCATTTGTATTTTTCCCACCAGCAGTCATTTCAACAGCTCTTGTGTGGCTTGCAGGAAGACTTTTTGTTTCCTTTTTAATAACCTCTTACTGAAATGTCATATTTTATCAGGTTTAGAAGGTGTGGGAGATTTATCTAAAAGTTGCATGTCAGAGCAGAGCTCAAGGACAGTCCTGTAGAGCAGGTCTGGTTGTGGGCTGGGTGCCCCTCATTTGTTTTGTGCTCCTGAGATATTCTGGAGGTTCATATGCATTTCCCAGGCCTGGAGGGAATTCTGGGGAGTCACAGAGCCTGGCATGAGGTGTCTCCATGGGCTTTTCCTGCTCCCAAGGGCTTCTTGTCAGATCACACAGTGCCAGCATGGTTCTGCTTGGAAGGGACCTTAAAGATCCTCTCATCCCAAGCCCTTTCCACCCTCACAGGGAACAATCCCTTCCCAGCATCCAGTCTGGAGGAATTCACCCCAGATGAATTCCTGCAGTACCAGAACATCTTACCTCACCCTTCCTACTCACAGAAGCCCCCTGCACATCAGAAACAGCAGCAGAATTGTCATTCCCTGTTTTTGTTTGCTTTGGGATAGTGGATCCTGCTGGACATCCCCAGGGATGTGTCTCCTGAGCATTCACCTTTGGGAAGGGCTTATTCTCAGCAACTCCTGTGTGGCTGTGCTGCAGGGAGATGGAAAGCAGCATCACACTCTCCTGCATCTCCTTCTGATTTTTCTAGACCAGCTGTGCAACAAGAGCCTTCCTCTCCTTCCTGCACATGAATAAGTCTTGAAGAGACTTACTTGATTTTTGGTGCAACTCTGAGCAGGTATTGCTGGAAAGAAGGAACTCTCTGTTCAAAATTCAGACTGCTGCTTCATTATAACCCTTTTATCTTCAGCCTCAGCAGCTTTTCCCAATACTCTTGCAATTTCTCATTCTTCCCCAGCAGTCACAGAGCCCTGGCTCCGTGGCCATGGGTCTCCTGATCCAGCTGGGAGAGCAGATAGGGCAGAGTGGGGCTGTTTTCAGGCAGCTCCTCATTGGCATCCCTGCCTTGCTCTCCTTAATACCTTGCTAATCTGAGCTGCACCCACCTGCAGATGAAATCTTTCCTCCTCTCCCTCCCTCTCATCTGTTCACACTTAACAACAACAAATAATTAAAGATGCTTAAGCCAGATGCCTCTGGAGCTGCTTGGTCATGCAATACTTTGCCTCAGAAGGGATGGAGGTTGATTTGTTTGGGTTCCTCTTTCTGGAAGAAGAGCAGAGCCAGTGGGTTCCTGCAGTTTGGCTGCTGTAAGATGCAGGGCTGGGCCTTGTTGCATTTCACTGTTTGTGTAACAGCAGCTGTGAAAGCCAGGCTTGGTTCTGCAGTGATCCTCCCAAAGCCACGGGCATCCCTTCGTTAATTAAATAGTTAATTCCCGTGTCCACTTCCCAGGATGGAATGCTGGCTTTTATGAATTGTTTTTCCAAGGGTGGATGTGGCTTTTGAGTGCCTGAACCAACTGAGATTATCTAAGCAATGGGCTGTGTTGGCTGTGTTTGCTGGGAGCAGCGTGTGGCAGGTGCCCCACAGGGAGCTGCACTAATGCTTTGTGAGATTGTGAGAAACACAGCTCACTATTGGAAAGTTTTATAAAAGTTTATTAAGGGATAAAAGAGATAAATCCAAGTGCTGGGATGCTTGGCTATTTGCACACAGTTAACTTAAACCATATGTTCTCTATAAAACCATTCTTAAACCATGTGTTCTCTATATGCTGTTACATTATAGGGGGTACATGGATATTCATAAGGGTTTCAACATATGCAAATATTCTTTTGAGTTTTAACCTTTGACTTGTCTTCATGCCATCTTGCAGATGAAACCAATATATTTTATTTTTCCTTCTCATTGTATTTTCATTCCCTGATAATGAGGGTCTATAAATTCTTCTCTTTTTTTTGGTGCTCTGGTTTCTGTTTCTGTTATCTTGTCTTTCAGATAAGACAGTCCCCAAATGTGGGAAATCACTTTGAATTCTTTTACACTATTTTCTGAATTAGTTACATGAAAAGATAATTTCAGCATTGTGCTACAGTCTAAGATAGTATATATGACACTGCTACTTATAAAAGCTATGTGGTGCATATATAAACTGACAGATTATACTATATCTAAAGCAGTAATTACAAATTGTACTATATCAGGATTTTTGTGACCAATAATAGCTTGCAAAACAAAAGTTATTACATAAATGCAAAAGCCAATAACTATTTGTTATTTATAACAAGAGGAAACACTTGCAGGAGGGCATCTTCCAGTCTATAGTGTAAGTTTTGGCTTGCCTTCTTTTGGTTAAAAGAAAATATTTAGACTGGTAAGGAAAGTTTGCTCAAGGCTATGCTGGCTGCTGGACACCCCTCCATTCTTTCTGTGGCAGGAGGAGAGAGATCACATGCCCACCCATTCAGGAGGCATCTGATGGAAGTGTTTTTAGTGATTTCTGGCTGTGAAGGGTGGACAAAGTGCTGGCTGAGCTTTGCACTCTGTTTTGGGTTGCTTTGCTGTTTCATGGGCTGTGGGTGAGTGGTGGATGACAGAGTTCCTCAGGTGGGGGACTTTGGAAGGTAAAATCTTCAATTTGAAACTGACAGAGAGCAGGGTTAGATTGGATATCAGGAAAAAGCTCTTCCCTGGCAGGGTGGGCAGGCCCTGGCACAGGGTGCCCAGAGCAGCTGTGGCTGCCCCTGCATCCCTGGCAGTGCCCAAGGCCAGGCTGGACAGGGCTTGGAGCAGCCTGGGACAGTGGAAGGTGTCCCTGCCATGGCAGGGGTGGCACTGGGTGGGCTTGAAGGTCCTTTCCAACCCAAAGCACTCTGGGATTCTATTTTTAAACACAGCTGCATTTCCATGGCAGGAACACAAGCTGCTCACACTCACCCGGGACCTCCGGCTGAGATTCCCTTGTTTGGCTGGAATTACAGGTTACCTTTGGAACTGATTTAATTGATGTGTTCAAATCCTACCAGTTGAGCCTGTGGATCTGTTACCCAGCCATCCAGACTTTCCTGTTCAGAGTGCCAGGTCGTGGAGTGATTTGCAGAAGAAAGGATGACTGAGAGCCACAGTTCCAGAGATGTTTTCTGGGTTCATCCATAGCCAGGTGCCTGATGGACATCTCCATAAAAGTTTTAGTTCAGCATGACACAGGCACATCCCTGTGCCTCAACTGTGCCACTAGGAAAGGAATTTAGAAGCAATTGGATGTGTCTGCAGGAGGAATTTACTTCTGAGGCTTTCAGGTGGTTATTGAAATATTCATAATTTCCAGAACAGTTACATGGCGAGATCTGAGTTTTTTATCTTCCTTTATTTCTCCTTCTTTTTGAACCTAATTGATCATAAATTTTGAGCTGAGGGGAATGTGTAAAACATATTTTCCAGCCTTTGAACACACTGTAATGACTTTGAGTGACTCTCTGTGTGATCTGGGCACTTGTTTGACATGTACCTGGTGGTACCCACTGTCACCATTGCTGTGAGTGTAGAAGGAAGCATGTTTGCAGTGTTATTTTGTGATCTTCAATCATTTATCAGTTAAAATTGTAAGGAATGCTTCATGTTTCAGGGAGGATGTTTGTGTTTTTCTGTTCTTTGGGTTCAGTGTCAGTAGCAAGATTTGAGCAGGATTTGCAGTGTCACATGTGACATGGATTGACAGCAGCTGAGTAGGAGCAGTGGATGGAATGAGTAGGAACAGTCTGACACACAGCTAAATCTGTGGGCAAGGCACTGGGCAAGGAATAGCTTGGGTTTCTGGAGACCAAATTCTGAAATTTGGAGCTTGTTGAATCATCAAAGTGTGACATTCAGTGCCCAAAACACTGAGCAGCAATGATGAAATTGTCTGTAAAAGGCAGAGGCCAAGACCCCTGGAGCAGGAACCAGAGCTGCTCTGAATTGTTTGGTGCCCTCTTTGTGGATGGCTGGGCTGGGGAGGGGAGAATTTGTGTCCCCAGTGGAAGATCTGCACTGCAAACAGAAGGATTTGGCTTCCTGTGATGGAGAGTAAAGAAAGGTTCTGGGGTTTGGCAAATAAACAGAGAGGGTTTTTCCTGCTTGTAGCATAACCCCAAAAAGGAAGATGGCAGAACAGCTCGTCTGCAATGTCAGGAGATCTGGCTCTAAGACACATCCCCACCATGCAGGCTGTACACCCATAATTTGTTGGCAGTCAAGGTGGTTTGGGATTTTTCCTTTTTCTTCCCTTTCTTGTGTTTATGATTTTTCTAGACCAACTATGCAAGAAGAGCCTTTCTCTCCTTCCTGCAGATGCATGTCTTGAGGAGACTTATTTGATTTTTGGTGCAACTCTGATTAGGTATTGCTGGAAAGAGGAGGACTCTGTGTTCAAAAATTCAGACTATTTATACAAGAAATAATCTTGAATACATGTGGTGTTTTGTCTTTCAGACCAAGGAACACTCAGTGTTACATGAAACTAAATTAATAAAGGCAAACCCAGGGATTGTTTTGTTTTCCAAGAGGAATGGCATTGAAAATGAATAATGTTGATGGAGTGTCTTTTTGGGTGGGTTTATGAAAAGTAACAGCTGAAGTGCAGAGAACAGCATTGTGCATGAAGATATTCACATTTCAGCTCTGGAGGCTTGGAGTCTTTGATGTGGGTCTGATGTGCTGGGACTTCAAAAGCAGGATGTTTGAAATAAAATATTTATATTGCTAATGAAATATGGAAATATTATTCTAGGCTGGGAATCGTAGCGTGTAAATTTAGTTTTCTTTTGCTTTAGTTACAACCCTGGCAAAGGCATTTGGGAGGGAGCAACTGTTGTGGTCTGGCTACTGTCTCATACATGGCCAGTAACAAACCCTAATATTAAAAAAATATGTCAAGTAACTGATTTAAGTCTTCAGTGAGGATCTGTTTTCTCTGTGATTTCTGCCAGGTTTCCTTTTCCTAATCTGCATGGCTGGTTTGGCAAATTATGCTGGAGTCTGCATTTCAGAGCCACGTTACCATCAGTCACAAGACTGCTCTCAGTTTCCTTGGGCACAACTTCCCTTTCTGTTCCCATGATTTTTTAATTTTTAAATTCATGCTGCCACTTAGATTCCCAGAGGTTTCCAACAAATCTGACTTTCTAATAATAAATGGCTTTTAGGTGGTCACTGGAGGTAAAAAACCCTCACAAAATCCTCAAAACACCTGCGCTAATTGAATTTAAATATGGAGCATGTCACAAACGTTTAGTCTCTCCTTATTTTCCTGCTTCCATCCTTTTGCCCTGCCTTGTAGGGAGAAAGCCCACACTTTTCCTGCCTTTCCAGTGTTTGATCTGTTTCCCTTTGAGGCTGTTGGTAGTTTGTGTATCAGTGAGGGGAGGTTGGGCAGTGGCAGGAGCATCGCTGTGCGCCCTCAGTGCCCGGATTGTCTGTGGGGTTGCACGAGGACATGGGGCTCTATTTCCAGCCCTGCCCTGGCTCTGCCTGACCCAGATCCTCAGGCAGCACAGGGATCTGTGCTCAGCTCTGCTCTGCTGGGGACAGAGCCTGCTGCTGCCTGAGCACAGAGCCCACAGCACTCAGGGCTGCTCTGTCCACGTCCCACATGGGCAAGGTTTGAGCGTGCTGTGGTGTCCGAGGGGCCTGGGTTGGTTTTTGGGGTTGGTTCTGCTGTAGGAGGATGCTGAAGCATTGAAGGGCCTGGTGTCTGAGCAGATTGTTCATAAAATCACAGAATGGTTTGGGTTGGAAGGATCTTAAAGCTCATCTTGGTCCATCTCCTGCCATGTGTGCCATGGGTTCCGCCTTCTGCAGGTGCTCCATTCCAGCCTGGCCTTGGACACTTCCAGGGATCCAGGGGCAACCACAGCTTCTCTGGACACTCTGTGCCAGGGCCTGCCCACCCTCACAGGGGAGAATTTTTTCCTAATATCCAGTCTAAACTAATTTTTAAAGATTTGTGATGTTCTGTTAATATTTTCACACGCCCTTTGCATTTGGGGTGGGGAGCATGGACTTCCTATTGCAGCTGTTGAAAAATAAGCCAGTATTGGTCCCACTTCCATTGCAAATGGTGAATTATTTTAGGAATAAGATATTAGGATTGTGGAATGGAGTACAAAATGGGATGGGTGCTTGGGTTACACCTGGAATGGGCAGAAGGACTCTGCCTGCCTGACTTGGGGCAACTTCCCAGCCTGAAATAATTGCAACTTGAACCTGCCCTGCTCCATGCTTTCCATCCCCAGATCATTGGAAGCAGGATTTCTGTCCTGGGAAAATAAGAGCCCTGCTTGGCAGCTGCTCCTGGGGTGGGACTGCTGGTCAGGTGAGGCCTCCTCCCGAGTGTTTGCTGGTTTTCATCACTACTGCCAAGCACCAGGAAGATGGGAGAGGAAGAAAGCTGAGCTGTGGGGCTATAAATCACAGAATTAGGAAATTGTTTGGGTTGGAAGGGGCCTTAAAGACCATCCAGTTTCATTTTCTGCCATGAGCAGGGACACCTTTCACTCAGACCAGGCTGCTCCAAGCTCTTGTGGAGTCTTATGGAGGGAAATACTCCCTGGTGATGTTCCCATCTGGAGGTGGGACCTGTTTGATTATCCAAATGTGCTGCAGGTACTTTGGGTTTTAAATCCTCCATGCTCAACTCTGGGCTTGTGTTCTGAGCTGTTACCCCATGAATGTATTTTCATTTCTGGGTGTTTTTTAAAATTCAGTTAGGATAGAAAATATATGGTGAGGGTATCTTTTTCTGCTTGGTATCAAGTAATTTAGAAAAAAAGCAGGCAGCTCAGGGGTTGATGTAGTATTCAGGCAGGGCTTTTTCTGCCTCTGAAGCTGTGTAAGGAGCTGTGTTCAGGGGATGTGGGCGTTGCTTTGCATTTTCATCCCAGCCTTGCTTTTCATAGTAGTAACTCCTCTTGCTCTGACTTCCTGTCCACAGGCCAATGTTTTCCATCTGAAGGTGACCGTGGAAACCTGTCTTAGAGCTCTGTGCAACTTGTGAGCCCACCTGTGCCTCAGTGTTACACTTACAGCTATTTTATATTTGCATATATTTGCATTTCCAGCACAAACCCAGCTTTACTGGCCTGTTTTACACTGCCAGCAGTTTCTTGCTTGTTAGTGCTGCAGAAGGGGTGATGCTGGTTTGGAGGCAAGCCTGTCCTGGAGGGAGGGAAACACTGCTTGAGAGCTTGTTAGGGCTACCCAGCACATAATTTGTGGCAGGCAGCTCCCTTCCCTTGCAAATTGGTGTGCAGAGGTGCTTGTCAAGTACAGGATGTCCACTTATTGAGGTGTCACAGTGTTATTGTTGGCCATGATGAAATGCCTGGACAGGAGGTGACTGTAGCAGTGACTCAGGCTCTGCTGCTGTGAACAGTTTGTTTTGTGCTCTAAAAAACACAGGACAAGAGCTCCCAGTTTGTTTTGTGCTGTAAAAACCACAGGACATGAGCTCCCAGCTTTTATTCGGGGCACTCGGTCTCTGTGTGACTCCTGCTCATCATTCATGGGGAATTCACTGCTGGGCTGGGTTATAAAGCATTAAATCTTCAGTCCTTACAGCAGCTGCTTTCTCTGCTTATTTGTGTGCACACACATTATCAGTGTCAACCTCAGAGTTTGGTTTCCAAAATATCACTATTTTACCTTCCAGCTGTGCTTACGAACCTCTCTCATTTAGATTCTAATTTTTCACCGAGGGTTGAATCCTCTCAACTTTTCTGGGCTGTCTGGGAGGGATGCTGAGGGTTGCAAGTAGAGCACACCAGTGCCTCTGAAAGGATTTCCTGGCTCCTGGTGACGAGTTGCTGAAATAGCTTTTTATTTGACTGATTTCTATAGTGACTGTTGCCCTGGCAGCAAAGCTTAGAGAGTAGAAGCACAAACACGAGCAGGGCACAATTTGATTTCTGAAGGCTTAGGTTTGCTTTGCTTTGGTTGGGTTTCAAAGTACTTTAGGAGGAGTTTCAAGATGAACAAACAGATAAGGGAGGTGGTTTTTTACTGGTTTGAGTGGATGTGGTTTTGTCTCATCAGTGTTAATTGTGAGAATTAACCATTTCTGCTTGCAAGGAGACCCCAGACCTGGGCCTTGTCCTCGGCATGGGAAAGATGTGGAGCTGTTGGAGCAGGTTCAGAGGAGGCTTTGGAGATGCTCCAAGGGTTGGAGCCCCTCTGGAGCCAGGCTGGCACAGCTGGGGGTGCTCACCTGGAGAGGAGAAGGCTCCAGGGAGAGCTCAGAGCCCCTGCCAGGGCCTAAAGGGGCTCCAGGAGAGCTGGAGAGGTACTGGGGACAAGGGATGGAGGGACAGGTCACAGGGAATGGCTCCCACTTCCAGAGGGCAGGGCTGGATGGGATATTGTGAATTAGGACTTGTTCCCTGGCATGGTGAGGAGGGGCTGGAATGGAATTCCCAGAGCAGCTGTGGCTGCCCCTGGATCCCTGGCAGTGCCCAAGGCCAGGCTGGAGCAGCCTGGGACAGTGGAAGGTGTCCCTGCCATGGCAGGGATGGCACTGGATGGGCTCTAAGGTCCCTCCCAAGCCAGATCATTCCATGATTCTCATGTGGAGGAGGAATCAGCTGATGAATTGATGGCTGATTAACTTGTAATTTAACCAAAAAGGTTGATGCTCCCACCTTGGCTCCTTGCACCCAGCTGATCTGAGGAGAGCAGGTCTTGACAGGCAGGTTTGTAACAATGCCCTGGCCAAGGTGTAGGTGGAAGTGGTGGTGGGAATTACTCCCCATGTTTTGAGTTAGCACTTCAGTGTTTGCTGGCAGCAGGATTGAAAAAGGTCCTGTAAACACCAGGAGGTGCCACCTGGAGCCCTTGATGAGGTTGTTTCATCCTGCTCACTCTCGTGTGGGTATTTTGAGGTACTGGTTTTCCACAGCATCATTATCACGGTGCAGTTGGTATTGTTATGATAATCACATTGTTATTTATAATTCCTTGTCGGGTTCAGGCTCCTTAATGAGGCAGCTCTGCTGCAGATGGAGGGAATTTTTAGTTACCCAGGCTAAAGAACCTGTGGTAGAGCTGGGGAGGTTTGTGTGTGCCTCATTCTTGTGTGGGCATGTGGCCTGGCTGCAGCTGACACTGCTCCCCACCTCCTGTCTCCAGGAGAGGAGAAGACCTTTTGTGGAAGGGAAGGGCTCAGGGAGAGCTGTGAGTCCCCCACAGTTTCTGCAAACCACACCCCATCAAGCTTTCATGGATGCACCATAGGGAATGAGGAATTTTTAATGTGACAAGCTGGAAGGTGTGAGTAAAGAAGGTTTTTTTGCCTTTTCCTCCCCCATTAGACAGGCTGTGAAATCAGGCTTGAATAAGAAGTGGTGTTAAAAATTTTAGTTGGTTTTCCTCATTTTAACTCTCAGTGAAAACAACTCATCTCCATGGCCTGTGTCCTTGGTAGAGGATTACCTTCCCTCCTGTATCATTAATTTGCTTTTACAAAAGGTGCTTGGTAGTGATTTACACTGGTGGTGTGAGAGCACATTTTGGAACTGATGGTAGTTTCCAGCAATATTGCCCAAACCTGCAGTTTTACTGCAAGGCACACTTTTGTTGGCTTTTGTAAGGCTGCCAGGCCAGGTATCCTGGGGTCACACCAGCATTTTGGGACTCTTGTGCCAGTATCCAAATGCTGTTTGCAGCTGGCAACGGATTTTTTCCATCTGGAGCTCATCTTAGAACCTGCTGGAAGCTTTCATGGAATGGTTTAGGTTGGAAAAACCCTCTAAGCTCATCAAGTCCAACCATTCTCCCAAGCACTCCCAAGGCCACCACTAACCCATGTTCCCGGTTTAAAACATCTACAAATGTTTTAAATCTCTCCAGGCAGGGATGGTGACTCTGCCACTGCCCTGGGCAGCCTATTCCAGGGCTGGACAACCTCTTCCATGGAGAATTTTTTCCTAGTATCAATCTAGACTTTCCCTAGCAGTGGAGATGTCATTTGGAGGTTGGCTACAGGCTCTTGAACTGTGTCTTTAAATGTTGTCAGGGTGGGCAGGAAGCTGCTCTGTCAGGTTCAGGGATTTGGGAAACTGGGATTTAGGCACTGCAGTGTTGAAAACTGAAAAGTTTTAGTTAATATTGGCCCACCTTGTGTGCCCACAGAGTGCTCAGACAACCCCAAAGCCAGGCTGGGTGGCTGCTGCAGGCCCAGAGCTAGGCTGGGGAAACAGCATTAAAAATAAATAACTTTGGCTTTATCATTGTGAGGCACCATCCTGGGAAGCAACAAGAAGTCTGCTAGGATTGTCTCTTGGGAATTTGTGCTCCCAGAGCTGGGATTTGAAATGAGCACATGGAGATGGGCAGGTGGAGCTGAGCTGCTGCTCAGTCCTGGCCTTGTAGGAGCTTCTAATGTGGGTTACCATGCATAATTCAGGCTGTCCTTTTTCCATGTTCAGAGCTCTGTAACTAAATACTGATTTGCTAAACACAACTTGAATAATGAAGCAATCTGTGGCTTGAAAGCCTTCCTCAGTATTGAAAGAAAAGGAAGCAAACAGAGCTGTATCCTCACTTCTGCTCTAAAACAACACAGATTTGCACAAAGTGGAAGAGTCATCTTCATCCCTTGCTCTGTGGGTTTAAATGTCTGCACATTCCTGGTGTGTCCAGGAAATGAGAGGTGGCCTGTCCAAAGTACTGCCAGTCCTCCCATCCAAGGCTTTTTCTTTTCTCTACCATCACAGTTCCTGCCATGGAAAAACAAATTTAAAACTGCACCTTGTGTTTCTTGCTGAGCTTAGAGGTAACAGGCCAGAAAATGAATTGGTGTGCAGTGTGGTCATGTTTGCATAGGAGTAAAGCTCTGTATCTGTTCTGAGCCACTTCAGCTCAAATCATGCCAGTAGGGTAAATTATTTTGGTTCTCCTCAGTCACAACTTTGCTCCCTTTGATGAAACACAAACACTTGGGAGCCTGTAAGAGGCTAAAAATATTCTTTCAGCTGATAAAGGCTTGATTTGACTTTTGAAAATATGAAGTGGTTTTTTTTCCCTGTGCTGTTACCTTCTCACTTCATGTTTGTGAGCTGCAGCAGAGCACGTGGTCTGCGGGATGGTGGGGCTTCCACTGCTTTCCTCTCCTTGCTCTGGGGAGGAGCAGTTTTGGTTTTTGGTTGAATAAACACCTCACACCTGAGGATTTGCTGGTGGTCACTGCCATCATTACTTTGTTTGCTGCCCATGTTTCAAAAATTTAGGAGGAGATTCCAAGCAAGTAACTTGTGTGTGCTTGTAACTTTTGTACTCGAAGCAATCAGCTTTTCTTAGCCATTTCTGCAATTCATTGAAGTTTCTTACCTAGTTCCTCTTTAAAAAAAGAAAAAACAATAAAAAATTTCTCCTGGTTCCTTTTTTTTTATTTGGTAGACAACATTTCTTTGAATTGGAGCAGTATACCCTGGTAACAGTCAAATTTACCTCACAAAGCTGCTAAACACTTGCAAACCTAAATGCTTCAGTTGATTTTAAGGCTAATCTGCTTGATTGTCGATTTTCCTTGTTGAACCAAGGATTATTGATTTTCCTGATGCTCTTTTGTCCCAGACAGTAGATCCTTCGTTATCTACATCAATTTTTTAGTGTTGATGACTGTATGGGGCACCTGGAGGAGTTCTAGGGTGGGTTGCATGGGGCTTGGAACAAACTGGTCTAGTGGAAGGTGTCCCTGCCCATGGAATGGGATGAGCTTTAAGGTCCCTGCCAACCCAAACCAGTCTGGGATTTTGTGATTTTATGATTTTTGCCTTGCAGAATGAAAAACAGGTTTCATATTCAATCATTGGTGCTACACATTGCATTAAGGTACCAGTCTGTAAGGGGTAGAAGAGATTTCTACCACAAATAATACCAATCATTTCCTCTGTAGCTCCTTAAATCCATGAGTATGATGATTGTTAGAGGAGTTTGGGTGCTGCTCATGGACTAGAGCATTGAAATGGAAAATGTAACAAACACAGGGCAGGAGGGAATCTTCCCACAGCTGCAAAGTGGTGTTCAAGGTGGTGGTGTTTTAAGAAACCAATGGTGAGCTCAGGAAGGATGATGCTGCGTGTACAAGGCTGGAGCTCACATCTCCATAGTCTGTTGTCCATCCCAACCCAAGCAGAGCTGGTTTTGTGCAGGAATTTTGACACTGAATGCTGTGCTAATGCCTGGTTCTGTGTTTCTCTCCCCCTCCCCAGGAAGAAGAATGCCAACACGAAGATGAAGTAGAGCGTTTGCTACGCTGGCCGCACGCCGGTGTCGGCTGGGTAGGGACGGGCTCTGCCTCTGGCCAAACCCATTCCAGGGACAGCAAGATGAAGCCAAGGAGGAGCTTCCCACCACGCTGGAGCCGCAGTGACTGCTGCCCACTTTAAAAAGCCCATGTGCCACCGTCCCCGGCGAGATGAAAGAAGTGGTGCTGTGGTCACCCGAGGAGGTGACCAGCTGGCTGACGGACAATGCCGTGCCGGAGTACTGTGAGCCCCTGAGGAACTTCACCGGGCGGGACCTCATCAACCTGACGGAGGAGGATTTCAAGAAATCCCCTCTGTCCCGGGTGTCTTCCGACAGCGGGCAGCGGCTGTTGAACATGATCGAGGGGCTGAAGATGGCTCACCACATGGAGGCTCACAAGAACGGCCACGCCAACGGGCACGTGCGCGCCGGCGACGCCGCGCGCCAGAACGGCTTCGGTGCCGCGCTCAAGCTCAATGGGGGCGTCCCCAACGGGTTCAAGAAGGAGATGATCAAGATCCCCATGCCCGAGCCGGAGCGCTCGCAGTATCCCATGGAGTGGGGGAAGACTTTCCTGGCTTTTATTTATGCACTTTTTTGTTTCGTCTTCACCACGGTGACTATCTCGGTGGTTCATGAACGAGTGCCTCCCAAGGAGGTGCAGCCTCCCCTCCCAGATGCATTTTTTGATCGCTTTGATCGGGTGCAATGGGCTTTTTCTATTTGTGAAATCAACGGCATGATCCTTGTAGGACTGTGGTTTGTTCAGTGGCTGCTCTTAAAATACAAGTAAGTAAAACCTTTTCAAAACTTGAGTGCTTCTGGCAGCTTTTGGAGGGCAGATGCTGGTTTGCACCCAAACAAAATGAAGCTTCTTGTGATCTTCTTATCTCAGTTTTCAAAGGTGAGGTAGCATGCAGTGTGAGCTGCTTGTGCAGAAGGCAGAGGTCCAAATGTTCCCTAAGAAACTGAGCAACACCTTTGAGTGTTTAACTCAAACCTTTTTCATGGGTGAAAAGCCATGGATTGGATGAAGTGATGTTCTGAACTCACTGTTTGTTCAGAGAGAACACAACTCATGCTTTTGTGAGGGCAGCTGTGAACCAGGACCCAGGGAATGGCTGGAGCTGTGCCAGGGGAGGTTTAGGTTGGAATTCAGGGCAAGGTTCTTCCCCCAGAGGGAACTGGGCACTGCCCAGGCTCCCCAGGGAATGGGCACAGCCCTGAGGCTGCCAGAGCTCCAGGAGGATTTGTGCAATGCTCCCAAGGATGTATGGAGTGGGATTGTTGGGGTATCTGTGCAGGGACAGGAGCTGGGTCAATGATCCTTGTGGGTCCCTTGCAGCTCAGGATATTCCATGATTTTAAACCCAAGGAAAACAGCCAGAGGGGGTGAGTGTGGGATTGCCCCCAAGAGGGAGGTGTGGGGTTAATAGGGCCATGCCAGGGATCAAACACCCTGTGGTGGAGCTGAGCAGAGCCTGTAGGCAGCAGAATCCTTGGAGGTTTTGAAGCACTGAGATGTGGGCTGAGTTGATGTAACATACATATATTGGTGTCACTGGCAGATGTGAAGGTTGTCCCCTGCTGTGTCCCCATTTGCTTTGGGTTGTCTGTTTTTATTCATGTTATAGAATCACAGAATGTTTGGAGCTGGAAGAGACCCTAAAGGTCATCCCATTCCAACCTCCTGCCATGGGAAGTCCCCTTTGGAAGAGCCTTTTCTGGTGTTAGGGGAAGATGCCAGAGCTTGGTCAGTCTGTGCACTGATCATGGAATGTTTCAAGGACCAAAATCCCTCTTTTCTATCCATGAGCATAGGGATCAAGGTCCCAAGCTGTGGCTGAGCAGGAGAAAGTGAAGAGCAGGAAAGGGAAGAGCAGGAGAGGTGCTGGCAGGAACAGGAGCCCAGTGAGGTGGCTTCATCTGGAGAACCTTGTTCTTGTGTTTTGGATGGTGCACACCAATGGGGTGGTGACTCAGTGCTGCAGAAAAGCTGAATCCCTTTTGTGGTGGGGTTATCTCCTTGCTTTGAAACTTAATTCAGGAATAAAGGGAGGGCATTGGGCCAGATGGGCCTTCCTCCCTTCTGCTTCCTCATCCCTGGAGGTGCCCAGGGCCAGGTTGGAGCAGCCTGGGACAGTGGAAGGTGTCCCTGCCTATGGCAGGGGTGGCACTGGAAGGGCTTTAAGGTCCTTTCCAAGGCAAACATTCTGTGATTCCATGATTGTAATGCTGTCCATGGCATGGGATTGGGCTGGTGTCTGTCCAGAAGGCAGGAGCAGGTCTGGCAGGGCACTCTGGAGCTCAAGGAAGCTGCTGAGGCAGATGAACTTCCCTGGGAAGCATTCCCAGATGCTGTGGAGAAGCACAAAGCCAGGATTGTGTTTGGCTCGTGGGGCTGGAGGAGCAGCCTGCTCCCTGCTGAGCTCTGCAGAGCTGGGGTGGAGCTCTCTGGGCCAGGAGTACGTGTGGAGGTTGGACTTGCTGGCTGGCTCTGAGTCTCACACTCACACAAATCCTCCTGGGGGAAAGGGAAATAGGAGGCTTTTTACATTTATTTTTACTTTATATTACAGTGCAGAGCTCTCTCAGATTTTCCCAAATTAAAATATGCCAAATCCAGCAAAATCAAGTGGTAGTTTTGATTAAAAAAAGAAATTCAGTGCTCGGAGAAATGCTTCTTTGGTCTCTCAGAATATGGTGTTGCTCAGCCTTTAATCCCCAACTCCCTGTTTGCCTTAATGTTAAAAAGAAAAAAGCAGGTTCATGTCTGGTTCTAAAAGCCACAAAGATGACATATGAGAGGAAAAATTCTGCAGAGGAGAACCCCTGCTCTACTGGAGTGGTGCCCTCCACACTTAAATTTCAGTTTGTGGAGCAAGATTAATAATTATCATTCTTAACTCACAGCTTTGCCCATGTTTACACCAGGAGAGGGAAGAAAAAAGCCTGGAATAGTGTGTTACAGCAGGGAGTACTCCAGGGCAAAGTGTGTTTAGCCTGCAAGAGTTGAATTTTTCCTGATAAATCGAGGCACTCAAGGTGTTACTGATCTGGCACTGCAAACTCATACTCCTCCAAGAGTGGAGCACTCCAGTTTAATAACCATGCCAAAAGCACTGAAAAATCTAAAAGGTGGCCAGTTTTGATTTTTGAAAGAGCTCAGCTTGATAAGAATATTATTTTTTTTTAAAGTGAGCAAAATAGCAGCAATTGAATTCCAGTGCCTGAAGGGAACCTCCAAGAAAGAAGGAGAGGGACTGGGGACAAGGGATGGAGGGACGGGACCCTGGGAATGGGTTCCCAGTGCCAGAGGGCAGGGATGGATGGGAGATTGGAAGGAATTGTTCCCTGGCAGGGTGGAGAGAGCAGCCCAGAGCAGCTGTGGCTGCCCCTGGATCCCTGGCAGTGCCCAAGGCCAGGCTGCACTTTGGGGCTTGGGGTACTTGGGGCTTGAAGCACTTGGGGACAGTGGAATGAGATGATCTTGAAGATTTCTTCCAATCCACTCTGTTCTTGGATTCTGTGAATGCCAGAACCTGCAGCTTGAAATGGCCATGAGTGCAAAGAGCAGAGATTTAAAATGAACCAAACCCCACAGGGTTTGTAGCCAGTGTTACACGAAGGGTGATTGCTGTAATTGGATTCACCCCAATTTCTGTAATAACCCTGGCAGTGATCTCTCCTAAGGATCTCTCCAGAGGCTGCTCCTGTCCTGGTGGATGTGCCAGGAGGGGTTTAATTGTCTTTCTTGGAGGTGTTACCCCAGTGGGGCAGTTGTGGGGCTGGCTGTCCCTCCTGAGCCCATCCTTTACCCCAGGTGCTCGTGCTGATTTTTGCAGAAGGATCTCACAGTACCCCAGATGTGCATCTGCCCTCTCTGTGAGCATCAGCCCTCACTAATAAATGTCTCTGCAGCTGTGGCTGCTGAGTGGCTTCCCTGCAAACACCCTGTCCTGCAGCCAGGCCAGCTCTGCATTTTTATTTGGGAGCTTTCCTTGCTGGTGGGAACTGCTTCCTTTATATTGCTGCTCAGGAAAGATGTGTTCTCTCTCTCCTCTGGGTTACACAGGAGACCCTTTGTAATCACTGAATTGTGTGTCAGCTGAAATAAACTTACTCCTTTTCATCTCCCAATGAAAATCCTGTAACTTTATCCCCTGCCTCAGATGGGGAATCAGTGACTGGCCACAGCTAATGGAGGGGTGTGGGGCATGAAATCCCCTTTAATGTCTTCAGCACCCAATCTGCAAAAGGCTTTTGCATCCTAATCCTTAGATTTCCTGTATTCACCTTCAAAGGCAGTGTGAGCTGTGTTGCTCCTGTGTTCCTGGCCTGGAAGGCATTGGAATGTTTGTGGAGTAGTTCAGCATTCCCAGGTGTAAGCTGATAGTGTCACGAGTTTCTAAAGCATCAGGAGAAACCAGCTGCTGCTTTGTTTTATTTACCTTTGTGGGTTTTATTTGCTTCCTTATTTGTGGCTGTTTTTTTCTCCCTGCCAGGTCTATAATTAGCAGAAGATTTTTCTGTATCGTTGGCACACTATACCTGTACCGGTGTATTACCATGTATGTGACTACACTCCCAGTACCTGGAATGCATTTCAAGTGTTCTCCAAAGGTAAATTCCTCCTGCCTGCCTGCCCTCATCTGCCTGTTTTCCCCTTCATCCTGCCCTTCCCAAAACTGCTTTGTCAAGAAGTGTTTCTGAGGGAGGGGATTCTGCCCCCCTGCCCTGCTCAGGTGAGAGCCCGCCTGGAATTCTGTGCACAGTTCTGGTGTCTCCAACATAAGGGGGACATGGAATTGTTGGAGCAGGTCCAGAGGAGGTCATGGAGATGCTGAGGGGTCTGGAACCAGGCTGGGAGAGCTGGGAATGCTCAGCCTGGAGAAGGGAAGGGTGTGTGGAGAGCTCACAGCTCCTTCCAGGGCCTGAAGGGACACAGGGGAGCTGGAGAGGGACCCTGCAACAGGAACTGGAGGGACAGGACACAGGGAATGGGTTCAGATTGACAGAGGGCAGGGATGGGTGGGATATTGGGAATTAGGAATTGTTCCCTGGCAGGGTGGGCAGGCCCTGGCACAGGGTGCCCAGAGCAGCTGTGGCTGCCCCTGGATCCCTGGCAGTGCCCAAGGCCAGGCTGGACTTTGGGGCTGGGAGCAGACTGGGACAGTGGAAGGTGTCCCTGCCATGGTAGCAGGGGTAATGGGTGAATTTCAAGCCCAAGCCAGCCCAAACCATTCTATAATTTTAATTTGAGAGTGCTGGTTTGGTGTGACAGGGACACCCTTCTGCAGGTCACTGGCTGCCCTCTCAGTAGAGATGCTGTACAGCAGTGCAGGGATTCCCACCCTTTTCAAAGCACTGAGCTACCCAAATTCTGTGGCATTTTCAGCTAATTTGCATGATCAGCATGTTCCTGTCCCCACTGAAGCTGTTGAAGGTGTGCAACCTTTGCCATGTGTGAGTCACTGATTTCTAAATAAACACACACCTCAGTGTGCCAAATCCAGATATGATTCATGGTTGAAAATGGCCCAGAGAGACTTTCCTAAGGCTGTCTCCTGCACATATTTTTGCAATTCTGGTAGCACAAGGACTTCTCACCTCCTCCCCAGTCAAGCCCTGACTCCCAGCAATAAATTGTGAAAGCTGTGGCTGAAACCAGGCTACTGGGACAGAGGTGTTGACCCTTGTGGTCAGCCTGGGAGGGTAATTCAATGCTCAGGGTGGGGATGAGACAGAGCTGGTGGTGTTGCATCCACCCCTGGTCATTCAGCATTGCTGGAATCCTGGTCCTTGCTGCAATTCCTGGGGCTGGCTGTGCTGTGACGCAGCTGAAGCAGGAGAAAGGGCACAAGCCCAGCCATAAATCAGCTGGAAGCTGTAAAAATCACTGAGGTACAGGTAATAAAAGCCTGATTGGACTTGATCCACGTGCTGAGGTACAGGTTGTAAAGTCCTGATTGGACTTGATCCATATGCTGTCATTGTTTTGGTGAGGATTGGCACATTCAAACAAAGCTTTGGTTCCTCAGGGAGGTCCAGCCAGAACTTTGTGGTTTTTTGAGGGATTTTGGAAAAAGAAACGAGTAGGAGAGGAGTCAGCAGTGTGCTTGAACAGCCTGCTACTAGGAAATTACAAAAGAGAGAACACCAGGTATTTATGGGCTGGAGTGAATAAATCTGCCTGTTTGGGGAATTTGGGGAATTTATGGCCTTGGCAAATCCTTCTCATTACTCAAGTAGAGACAAGCTGAGGGCCCTGATAAGATTAAGGAGTTTTCTTGAAAGCCCTAAATGTACTGGTGGGAAAAGAATAACCTCTCAACACCTTACTGAGTTCTATGTGATTGTGAAAAGTGGGCTTTGGGGAGCAGTTTAGTGTTTGTGAGCAACTGTTAGCAGGAAATCTTTAATTCCTGCAAAGAACATGCTCCAGTCTGTCAGAAATTATTAATTTTCACTTCTTAAAGCAAGGCCAAGCTTTAAAATAAAAACATAATGGCCAGCCTGGAGGGGATGTCTGTGTTTCCTTCTGACAGTTCAGTGGTGTCCATGGATTTTCAAACACCATGAAATGAGGTGAGGATGCAGCACCAAGGTGTGCATTGATCCATTAGTCCCTGCTTCCTGATGGGTCCCAGAGCTTCTCCACACATCCTGGTTGTCCCATGGCACACATTTGTTGTGGATTTTTTCAATATTTGGCCTTGATTAAGAGCAGCAAAGGTGTTGGGCAGTGCCAGCTGCCCTCAGTCACTCAGGAGGGGGAGCAGAGTGTCCCCTGAGAGGGACTTGGTTTGCTTGGATTTGGCTTTCCTTGGGCAAACTGAAGTTTTTCCAGGAGTGCTCCATGAGCCAGTGCCATGGCTGGGGTGGGTCAGAGCAAATCTGGGTGTGGAGGGAGATCCCTGTTTGGATTCAAAGCACAGGTCTGGCCCTGTGCTCTGACAGGCAGCACAGATGTTTCTGTTGGAGCGGGAAGCAGAAGGAAATAATCTAGCAGGCTTTTCCAAGGCCTTGGGGTTTGGAGTGAATTGTTCCTCTGTTCATCAGATCCTGGCTTGGGCTGTTTAATCTGGGCAGTTCCTCCTGTTTTCTGTTGGATGATCACCAGTAGGGCCTGTGCTGTTACCAACAACAAGAACTAAATTAAACCTCGTTTATTTTAGAGTCTGCTGCCCCTTGAACACAAGGAAAATCTTACCTGAGCACCAGCTACAAGAGCTGCAAGGCATCAAAACACTCCTGTCTCATTCCCAGTCTTTTTCCTGCTAGAAATGTGCTGCCAGCTTTTGGGAAAGGCTGAGGATTTATTTATCTGCTGATTGATCTTGTGGAGCAAAGCAGAAGGGGAGGAGAACTGTGGCACTCACATTCTCTGATAAAATCCCTTCACCCAGGATTTCTCTCCTGGGAAGCTGAGAAGCCTCAGAGAAAAGGAAAACAATATTATCTCATTTGCTTCTCCTGTGTTTGCTCATGTGGAATGTGTTTGGAGATTGTTTACCCACAGGTGATTGTTCCATTGGATTCTGGTGTGAGTTGTTTTCATACTCTGGCCAATTGGGGCCAAGCTGTGTCAGGACTCTGGAAAGAGTCACAAGTTTTTGTTATTAGCTTTAGAGAATTTAGTAGTTATCCTTTTTGTATTCATTAGTATCGTATTCTTTAATATAATATAGCATGATATGATATAATATAATATAATATAATATAATTAATATAATATAATAATCATCCTTCTGAGAACATGGAGTCAGATTCATCACTCCTTCCTTTGCCACAGGGATCCCTGCAAATACAATAGAGAACTGAAAGGCCAAATTGCAAATTGCTGCTTAAAACCATTGCTTTGAGCTGTGATATTTTACTGTGCTTTTGTGTTTTGCTGTCCCACAGCTCTTTGGAGACTGGGAATCTCACCTGAGAAGGATAATGAAGTTGATTGCTGGCGGAGGCTTGTCCATCACGGGCTCCCACAACATGTGTGGGGATTACCTGTACAGCGGCCACACCGTCATCCTCACCCTCACCTACCTGTTCATCAAAGAGTGTGAGTGCCCTGCTGCCCTGCCCTGCTGTGCCCCTTCCTCACTGAGGGGTTTCTGTTGTGCTCAGCAACCCAGTTCCAGTTAAAATATCTGTGTGTTTCATGGTGAAACAGCCTCACGCTGGGGATTGGGGGAGAATCCTTCACCAGAGGGATTGTAAGGGTTTGGGTTGGGAAGGACCTAAAAGCCATCTCATCCCACCCCCTGTATGGCAGGGACACCTTCCACTGTCCCAGGCTGCTCCCAGCCCTGTCCAGCCTGGCCTTGGGCACTGCCAGGGATCCAGACCAGCCACAGCTGCTCTGGGAATTCCATTCCAGCCCCTCCTCACCCTGCCAGGGAACAATTCCTAATTCCCAAAATCCCATCTGAACACAAGCAGGTTGATTTGACTGGCCAGGTTATTATATATCTTTATATATATATCTTATATATCTTATCTTATATAAGATATATTACATCTTTCTCAAAAGATTTCCTAACCCTTCTCATTTCCAAGGATCTCATTACCCCTGAGTACAATTTCAAGTTCCACCTTTAAGAGAGTGATTCTTATTTTGTGATCTCAGCATTCCTGCTGTTAATCTGAGCCCAGGCCCCTCTGTGTCAGCCAGGATTGCAGTCCATGACCTCTGCTAATCACTGCAGTAGTCCTGATAAGCTTCCACCTGGGAGTAACCCCTGCTTGTGCTGCTTTCTTTGCAGATTCCCCACGGCGACTCTGGTGGTACCACTGGCTCTGCTGGGCTCTCAGCATGGTGGGGATGTTCTGCATCCTCCTTGCTCATGACCACTACACTGTGGACGTGGTGGTGGCTTACTACATCACTACAAGGCTATTCTGGTGGTACCACACAATGGCCAACCAGCAAGTGAGTTCCTGCCACTCCCTGGGTGCTCCTGCTTGTAGCCTGGGGGGGTGAGAATGTCCAGGCTCACCCATGTCCTGTGGAGAGTTCCTCTCTTCCTCCCAGCTGTTGGGTTTGTAGGGGAGAAAGAGGCATCATTCATTGGGCTCTTGACCACAAAAATATGGGAAGGGCTTCCCAAAGGCAGGCAGGGCTCTCCCACCCCTGGGTAACCTCAGTTTTTTGAATTCTTCTGAATTTGGGCCAGGTGGCCACATTTGTGACAGCACAAGAAACCATTTAGATTCTTTTGCCTTGGTTTTGTTTTGTTTTGTTTGGTAGTTGAGGCCAGCTGGGGTTTTCCTGTGCTCTGTGGCTTGTGCCACAGGTCCCTCGAGGTGCCAGAGGAGGCCTCAGCTAAAAAGGAACTGGTTTTTGAAAGTGGGTGGAGAGTTCTCCTGGCTGGTGAACTGGAACAGTCAGGGAGGAGCTGACAGTGCTGAGGATCCTGTGCTGTGCAGGGCAGGGTCAGGCTGGAGATCAGGAAAGGTTCTTCCCCCAGAGGGTGCTGGGCACTGCCCCGAGGCTGCCACAGCTCCAGGAGAGCTTGGACGCTGCTCCAGGGATGCCCAGGGGTGTCTGGGCAGGAATTGGAGCTGGATCAATGATCCCTGTGGGTCCCTTCCAGCTCTGCATGTTCCATGAGAGGAAATGCACAAGTCATTGCCACAGATAGTAGACAAAGGAGTTCAGAGACATTTTTAGCTCCATAGCAGCACATTGGTGTCCAGATATTTTCTGTGCTCATGGTCAAAGATCTTTTGCTTATCTGTGGCATATGGTGCTAATTATGTGTAATAAAGACATCCTACAATGATAGAAGATGAATTTATGTTGTGACAGTGCAGATTTTAGATCCTATCACAGAATCATCATGGGCTGGAAGGGGCCCTAAAGGTCATGTAGGTCCCACCTCGCTATTCCACTGGTTTGGTGCTGCCTGAAGCAATACACCACAGCCATATTTGAATAATTGCCAATTAGGTGCCCTTTGATGTTCACTCAGCTTGGGAGGCACTGGGTTCTGTGCCCATGCTCTGCAGCTCCTGTCACACTACAGCTGAACTGAGGATTCCACACACAATCCAGAGGATTCCACACTCTCACTCTGTTCCTGGGCTCCCAGAGCAGTGGTGCTTCCAAGCTGGAAGTGCTGGAGTCAGGAGTGCCCCCAGTCCTGCTGAGGAATTGCTTCAGCAGAGCTTTGGTGTGGAAATGTTCCTGTTTGCTGCTGGGATCTGTTTGGGAGGTGAGATTTTGGGAGCAGCAGGAAGCAGGACAGCACCTATTGGAATAATTACCAATATAGCCAGATGGGATGTGCCTGAGCTTGTCTGGCCCTTGCTGCTGAACCAAACAGTGGCAACTGTGGTGTTTTCACCCCACAGACACTTTTGGCTGGCTGGGTGTGTGGTGTTTCACCTCACAGACACTTTTGGCTGGCTGGGTGTGTGGTGTTTCACACCCCACAGACACTTTTGGCCGGCTGGGTGTGTGGTGTTTTCACCCCACAGACACTTTGGGCTGGCTGGGTGTGTGGTGTTTCACCCCACAGACACTTTGGGCTGGCTGGGTGCTGCAGCTGGGCACATGGAGGCAAGTTCTGGCTTCCAGGAGCTCTGGTGGTGGCAGGATGGAGCCTCTTCCCTTAAGAGGGTCCACTACTCAGGTTTTCCTCTGTGGAGAAGCTTTAAGGCCATGGTGAAGGAAAGGAGTCAGTGCTGATGGAGGGTTTGGCTCAAGAGCTTTATTCTGGCCCACAGGCCTCTGGATCCAGCAACAGCTCCAACAGAGCTCTTCAAACCACTTGGTTGCTGTTCTTTTACTCCAGCCACCTCCCCAGTCACCTCAGGCAGCAGGACAGGAACATTTCCACACCAAAGCTCTGCTGAAGCAATTCCTCAGCAGGACTGGGGGCACTCCTGACTCCAGCACTTCCAGCTTGGAAGTAGCACTGCTCTGAGAGCCCAGGAGCAGAGTGAGAGTGTGGAATCCTCTGGATTGTGTGTGGAACCCTCAGCTGTAGTGTGACAGGAGCTGCAGAGCATGGGCACAGTGCCTCCCAAGCTGAGTGAACATGCAAGGGCACCTAATTGGCAATTAGTCAAACATGGCTGTGGTGTTTTGCTTCAGGCAGCACCAAACCAGTGGAATATTGAGGTGGGACCTCCAAGGGAGGAGGGAAGGGGTTGGGAGCCACCAACCAGATACAGGAGAGGAGGTCTCAAGGGACAGGGCAGGGTGTAAAGTTTTCTGGGTCTCCTAGGAGGTTGGGGGAGAATAGGGCTGGGGAGATGAGTAGGGAAAGTATTAGTACAAATCCTGGATGGCCCAGTGCCCCCCCAGGGGTAGAGGGCATCCTTTGAATCTGCCAATCACTCAATGCCCTTCTGGAATGCCAGGATTGACAGGCAGTGCTGGGAGGGGAAAGGAGAGGTGACTGACACACCTGGGAGGGAATTATCAGGGGAGGGACCCGAGGTTCTGAGGTAAATCCTGAAATCACACTGCACCAACCACCGATGAACGAACGGTGGCGCGAATAAAGGATCCACCCTTCAGCAATCCTCCTTTTTGTCCTCCTCCCCCTGCAGGTGCTAAAAGAAGCTTCCCAAACGAACCTCCTTGCAAGGGTGTGGTGGTACAAGCCCTTCCAGTACTTTGAGAAGAATGTGCAAGGCATTGTACCTCGCTCGTACCACTGGCCCCTGCGGTGTCCGGCGCTGGCGCGGGGCCGGCAGGTCAAGTACAGCCGCCTGGTGAGTGACACCAGGTAACAGTGTCACCTGCAGGACCTGCCCCAAGTGCTCACAACTCCCAGAGAAGATGCCATAAACAGAATCCCACCGCTCCCCAGCCCCTTTCTTTAGCAGCTCCCCCTGGACCTGACCTGTTCAGTTACCTGGTAAGCACTGTGATCTTTTTTTCTCTCCAAAGGATCTGCGTTGGACAACAATAAAAGAGAATTTAACTGATCATGCACTGTTATACATTTCTTGTCGATAGAGTTGGGATTTGCATTTTGCCCATCACCATGTTCCTTTGTATATGATGCGACAACATAGATGAAAAAGCTTTTATATCATGAGTTCTGGTCTTTCCAGTCACGTCTGGGAACAAAGCATATTATTTTCTTGGGAAAACATACTTTTCATATCTCTTGCCCCAAAGATTGGGCTGTAAGCCATTTTCTAGCAAATGACTATATGAAGGTTTCTAAATATCTGCCTTGGGTGAAATCAAGAAATCTTTCTACCTGTTGCACCTGCGCTACGAATAAGATGATAGACACAGAAAGGTTTGGTAAATCCTGATTTTGTAGATTCTGCAGTGACTGACTGTGTCAAAAAAGTGCAAAAAAAAAAAAAAAGAAAAAAAAACACCAAAAAAAAAAAAGAGAGAAAAAATGTAAAGTGATTTTCTAAGTATTTCCTAACTTTATTTTTCAAAATGTGTATGAAAAAAAAATTAAATTTAAAAAGATTTTTACATGTCAGAGAATAGAGAGTTAAAAAAATTTAAAGAAAATGCTTCTTGGGAGAGAGAGAGATTTGTCTATGTTTCTAGTGCCTTTCTTGTCTTGATTGTATGGTCAGTAGGCAGTCTTAAATGTTTTTATTTAAAATAAAGTATTCCATGAAAGCAGAACTATATATACTGTATAATTACTAATTTTTGCATTTATAGCTAAATTAAACTGGAAATTTGCTTATAATGTTGAAATTGCCACGTGTAGGGAAAAACCTCCCACCCACCAAATAAAAAAGTGTCCGACCTTGCTCACACATTGTGGGCAGGTCAAGCTAAAAAAGAATCACTTTATTGTCTACTTGGTAGCTGGGTTTTAAAAAGCAAAACAGCCATGAATTCCTGTTTTTTAAGAATTTTACAAATGATCACTGAGTGAACTATGAATGGTTTCTCCATCCCCTTACCGGAGTGTTGTTGAAAAACAACAAAGATAATCTATTTCTTTAAAATATTTGTGCAGAAACTGCATGGAATTCTAAAGTTTCCACTCCTACCATACATACTGTATGTTTGGGGAAGTCTCCTATCCTAAACTTGCCAATGTGCAGAACAAAAATAGTTTTTATAAAAAAAAAAAAAAGAAAAGAATGAAGAAGAGAAAAATATATATATAAATATATATATATATATATCCATTCTGTATTTTACGTGAAGCAGAGTTATCTTCTGTAGGTTTTTTGTGTATTCACAAGGTGATATTTGTATTGTAAAACAACAATGGTGAAGGAAAATAAAAAAAGGCTTTTGAAAAATGTAGTTTCCTTTTATCTTCTTAATAATTCAGTTGAAATTTAAAGCTGGGTTTATTCTTCCAAACCTTGCCTTTAAGTTGATGTTATTGCACTGTAGGCCATCCAATGTGGACTGTATGGAAACTGCATTGATGTGGAATTGCTGTTGGGCAAAACAGTGCCTTAATTATCTGAAATAAATGCTATGCAATCGGGAGGAGCCTTCCTGGGAGCCATCTCCAGGCCTTGAAAAATCTACCCTGCAACTGCTGGGATGCAGCACAGGGCAGGGTGGGCATCCCTTCCCCCAGCAGCTGCCAGAAAAAAAAAAAAAAAAAAAAGAGAAGAAAAGCCAATTACTGTGTGTCCGTGGTGGTGAAAGTGTAATTTTTTATTGTAATTTTTTTCTTTCTTTTCTTTTTCCTTTCCTTTCCTTTTTCCTTTTTGTTCTTTTTTTGGGGATGTTTTATCTCTGCCTCTCTGCTCTGTTCCTCTGCCTTGGCCAAAACCCTGGAGAGCTGATGGGGTGCTGCTTCTGCTGCTCTGCCTGGGGATGTTCCCTATCAGTTCCCTGGAGGGATGGAAGGAGGGAGGGGTTCCTTGGCCAAGCCCTTTGCAACAGCATTTGCAGAGCTGGGTGGGGATTTAGGGCTCAGCTCTGCCTGCTCTGCCTTCAATTCTCTGCTTTTTGGGGCTAAAAGTGGGTTTTTCAACAGCCCAAGCCCAGCCCAGCTGATTTTTGAGGGGATTTTTGAGAGATTTGGTGCTCCCAGACGTAACCTGAGGAGTAGATTTTTCAAGACCTGGCATCACGCACACCCGAACCATTGACATAAATAAATGTATGGATATATATGCACATGACATTAAATGGAACCTGCTCAACCCTGCCTTGTGGTGTGTGACTTTGTGCATGGCTCTGGCTCCTCATGGTCCCATCTGTGCTCAGCAGGGGAGGGAGCCTGGGGATGGGGGCTGCTGCCTCTGGAGGAGGGACCAGGGGTGGGTTTGGGACACAGGTCCTGTGCATTGGCTCACTCCAGGCTGTGGAGCTTGTGCTGCCTTGGCTGGGTGGGATGGGACCTGCCTCGGGGTCAGGGTGTGGTGCTGATGGCCAGGATCCCAAATTTCCATCTGTGTTTTCCCCCTGTCTTGGTTTGGAAAGACAGGAGTCTGCTAAGGAAGGCAGGAGCCTCCCCTGAAATGGAGAATGTAAACCTTCCCCACCCCTCCCAATTGCTATAAATTTTAAATTAAGGGGCTCTCAGGCAAAAATATGAGGGCAGGAAATAACAGTTCTTTAATAGGGAAAGGAAAACAAAATAAAATTATAAAATAAACAATGCAGTACACTAGAACAACACTGACAGAGTGAGAACCCAGCCTGACACCCTGTGGGTCAGGGTGTTGGTGGCAGTCCCATTGGAATTGTGGCTGCAGCCCTCCTGCAGTGTCAGGGGTGGTTCTGCTGGAGCAGGGGGTCCTGTAGAGAAGGATGGATTCTTCCTCTGAAGATCCAGTGGAAGGAGAGGCAGCTGCTGTTCCTCTGGGGAATCCAGTGGAGAAAGCTGTGCTGGTGTCTCAAAAACCTCTGGATTCTATCTGGGTAGCAATGCTTGGCTCCTCCCTCTGGGCTCACATCTCCCAATGGGATGCTGCAGTTCTTATCAGCCATGCAGTGACATTCAATAGTCTGTTATCAGCAGATGTCCCCTCCCAGGGAGGTGTGATTGTGAGCACTCAGAGAGTGATAAGGCAAACTGCCCATTGACAAAGGTAATCTGCCATAGGGATGGTAATGGAAAACATCTTGCATTGCAATCTTCAACACCCCCAAACTTCAGGTAAGATCCACCTGCAGCCTCTGCTGTCTGAGAATGCAGCCAGAGCTGCTGGGGCTCCCCTGCCATCACCTGGCCTGTGAGCTTTGTGTTCCTGGGCTGGATCCTTGGGTGATTTCCAGGGACAATCTCAGCCTCAGTGATCCCCTTGCCCTGGGCATTGTTGCCTCTCCCTCCCAGCTCCTGCTGCTCCTCTTTGCTTGGTGCCCCTCAGAGAGGTGAACACAGCAAACCACCAGGCTGTAAAAGCTGGAATCTGGCATTGTGCTGCCCAATCCCACAGAAATCATGGATCTCCCAGTGAATCCATCCTCTGTGGCCTCCAGCTCAGCTCTCAGGGTGTCTGTAGGGCCAGGATTGGGTGTGCAGGGGCAAACCTGGACAGGCCCGTGCAGGTGCCAGGAGGCTGAAATTGGGAAGAGGGGTTTGCAGCAAAAAAGGCTGGAAAAGGAAGGTGCAGGGTGGGGAAAGAGCTGGGCACGCCAGGATCTCTGCCAGGAGGGTGGGAACTGGTGTTGCTGAGATCCATATGGATACAGGAACATGGGGAAGTTTTGACAGCCATAAATGCAGGGATGGGAGGTGTTGGAGGAACACAAGAGCAAAGGCACTGATCCCTTTGCTTTCCTGTGCTCTGGAAAGATCAATCCCATCAACTTTCCCTCCTGCTTTTCCTCAGGACACAGCTGGGTGCTCATTCCTGGATACAGGAAGGTGAGGAAGGTTTGACACCCATGAATACAGGGATGGGAGGCGTTGGAGGAGCACAAGAGTAAGGACAGTGATCTCTGCTTTCCTATGATCTGGAAAGATCAATCCCATCAGTTTCCCCCTCCTGTTTTTCCTCAGGACAGCTCAGTGCTCATTCCTGGATACAGGAACGTGGGGAAGGTTAAATACAGGGATGGGAGGTGTTGGAGGAGCACGAGAGCAAGGGCAGTGATCCCTTTGCTTTCCTGTGCTCTGGAAAGATCAATCCCATCAATTCCCCCCTCCTGCTTTTCCTCAGTGCTCATTCTCTTCCTGGTGCCAGAGCACTGCCCAAAGAGAAGCCACAAATTCCTGTTCTGGCAGCTTCTCCCATCCAGCTCATCAGCTCTTGGCCACAAATGTTTGCCAGAAGGTTCTGTGGTTTGTTTTTGCATCCTCCCAATGCCTGTCCTGCCCCTGGCTGTCCATGTGTGCTGCAGGTTGGGCAGGGAATGCCAGTGAGAACCAGGATTTGGGCACGGCACCTTTTGTTTAAATCCATAAATGTTTGGACTCTACTCTCAGGCACTCTGCAGGACCAGGAGTTGGATTTTGATGGTCCCTGGGGTACTCAAGGTTTGGGAGCAGACAGGGCTCCCATAATTTGGTTTTTCAGCAGCAGCTCAGCCCCTCCTGGCAGGGTGGACACAGAGCAGCCCACCTGATTCATTTTATGACCATTTTTCCCCCTGAAAAAAACCCAGTGGGATTGAATTTGGATCTGCCCAAATCTGCATTGCTGGTTTTGGCTCTTGAGGTTTTCCCAGTTTTGTGCCAGAGTTTTTTATCTTGGCCTGTGCTGCTTGGCTCTTCCTGGGAGTGATGCTTCCCTGGGCTCTCCCACATCCCAGGGAAGTGCCCTGGGGCTGCTGCTGCAGCTTCTGATGAGGGATGGCAAAATATTCCCTATTTGTGGTGAAGCTTTAACCCCTGGGTAGATTTGAGGCACATCCCCTGGGGAATTTTGGGGTGTTCACATGTCTGGCCATAAATTATTAACAGCAAAAAGTCACCATGAGTTGATTTTCCAGAAGGGCAGGAGAGTTTTTGCTCTTGAGGCAAGGCAAGGGAGGGTGGGGAAGGAAAGGCAAAGCACCCCAGGACAACATTTTAATTAAATTTGCCAGGTATCCCTTCAGCTCAGCTGTCACTCAGTGACCTGTGCAGGATTTTGAGCTCACAAACTGCAATTTTTCTACCTTTCCATTCAACCTGCTCTTCCTAAGCTCTCCATGTGTGTGTTTTCCAGCAGGAAAATCACTTTTTTCCATCACAAAGAACTGCTCACACTTCCAGCTGCTGCTTGGAGCAGGGCTGTGTGTTTTGAGCAGGGAATAGAGTCCACGTGTGGTGTTGGATTTTCACACAGAGCAGCCCTGGTGTGTCCTTGCCAAAGCCTGGCAGGGTTCTTGCTGTCAGCTCTGGGCAAACTCTTTTATCTCCTGCCACCCTGAGCCCCAGCAGAAAGGACTTTGGCCATTTTCTGTTCAATAAACAACATTATGTAAGAGAACTCTTCATTGCTGTGCGAGCTCTGAGGGCCCTCACACCCACACAGGGGTTCATGGATGAGGGAAGAGATGAGGATCTGACTCCATGTTTCAGAAGGCTTGATTTATTATTTTATGATATATATTACATTAAAACTGTACTAAAAGAATAGAAGAAAGGATTTCATCAGAAGGCTGGCTAAGAATAGAATAGGAAGGAATGATAACAAAGGTTTGTAGCTCACGCTCTCTGTCTGAGCCAGCTGACTGTGATTGGCCATTAATTACAAACAACCAACATGGGCCAATCACAGATGCACCTGTTGCATTCCACAGCAGCAAATAATCATTGTTTACATTTTGTTCCTCAGGCCTCTCAGCTTCTCAGGAGGAAAAATCCTGAGGAAAGGGTTTTTCATAAAAGATGTCTGTGACACAGGGTCTCAGCTCTGCACCAGCCACCTGCTCATGCTGAGTGATGGTTATCCCAATTTTCTGCTCAGGACCTGGCCAAACAGGCTGGAATCAAGGTTCCTGTCCTGCAGGGATGAGTGAGGCCCTGGCACTGGGGAATTGCCCATCATTACAGGTGATCCACTGTGGCTTCCCAGGAAAAAAGGGATTTTTCCCCCTGTAGAACAAGTGGGACAAAATTTATGCAGCCAGTTTCAGGAATCCTTCTAATTTTTTTTAAAAGTAATTTTTTAAAGTAATTTTTAGTCTCTTCATTGCCCCATCAGAAGAGTTTTTGTTTCAGAAAGTTTACAGACAATATCGTGGCCTGAACATATTTAAGAGAAGAGTTTGGTTTCATCCAGTTAGTTTTACTTTCACCCAGTCCCAGCTTGGATGGTTTGCAGAAAGGGAGCTCTCCAAGAGACCAGGAAATGCTGGTTTTAAAGTGAAATTTGGGTGCTGTAGGAAAGGGCCACTTCTCTGAAATTATCTGGTCTGGCTCGGGAGGGATGAGGAACTGAAAAATGAGGAAAGGGAAGTAAATGCTTCTTGGGTTTATATTTCAAAGTAAATTGTCTTAATTTATTTATTTTTCCAGTATAGTGGTAGTTTGAATCTTCTTTCTTAATGGTGTGGAAGAAGCAGAAGGTTCACTGGGGGAAGAAATGCACATTTGGCCATCTGTGCTGAGCCTGGTTCCTTCAGTGGATCCATTCATCCCAGGGGGGTTTGGACACTTCTCCTACTCAGGATGGAATCCCTGGGCTGTTTGCAGCAGTCCCATGGTAGCAGTGATGGGGAGGAACCTTTTCTCAGCAGGATGGAGATTGTAAAAAAAAAATAAAATTCTTTAGACTGATTTGGCACAAAATGGGGAGAAGCTGGAGGACTCCTGGTCTGGGGAAGGAGGATGGTTCATGGGAACTTCTCACCTTCCTCACCTTGCCACAGGCAGGGAGGCATTTAGAGGGATTTACCAAGCCCTGAGGTGTTTGCAGCCCAGAAAGTGCCTTTTCTGCACCAAAAAGCTCCTTGTTTCTGCACTCCTGGGCTGGACACAGCCACATCACCTGGGGGAGATGGGGAACTGTGGGTGCCCAGAACCTCAACAGGAAAACAACTTGAAATATAATCCCCAGGGCATGTTTTGAGCTGTCAGCAGCCTTCCTTTCCCTCCTCCACCCCCAGCCACAGGTGGTTTCAGAGCCACTTGTCCTCCCCAGCTGTTTGCATTTTGTGGGGTGAGGCTGGCAGGAGTCTCCATCACAACAACAATTCCTTAAAACTCCATCTCTAATCAGCTTCTCCTGATGCTCCAGCAGTTATATATCACCTGCAGCACATCTATCACCAGCTCTTGCTCTTGGCCAGCCTGTTCCTGGCCCATCCCTGCTGTGCCAGCAGAGCAGCTCCTCCAAGGCTGTGTCTGTCCCCTCCAGTTCTCCCCATGGCTTTGGGATCTGAGCATTCCCAGGGAGATCTGCCAGCCCACAGGGCTGTTTTCCAGGCCCTGCAGGTTCCTTGGGAATTACAGCCAGCAGATAAGGTATCTGGAAATCTTTGTTTCTCCCCAGCAGCCAGTCCAAAAAGCACTGGAGCCAAAGGGCAGAGCTGAACGTGACCTTGGGGCGCTGACGCAGCCGATCCTGCCGTGTTAACCCTTGGATCAGGGATGCACCCAGGGAAAGCTGATGGAAACTCTTTTCCCTTCCCTGAGAGAGGAGGCAAATCCCAGAGGTGCTCCCAGATTTTAATTCCCACCACAATGCTGGAGGGAGAAAGGGCTGGCGCTGGTTGGGTCTTCCCTGCCTGCTGCAGCAACATCTCAGGGTGTGATGGGTCCTGTCCCTCTGGGGAGGAGCAAAGTGTCAAAAGCCTTTGGATAAAGCTGGTTGAGCAGCTGGAGAATTTATCCAGGCCTAGCTGGGACTTGAAAAAGGTGGGGGAAAAAACTGGATACTAACAAATATTTTTGCTAAATAGAAATTCATTAATAAAAAGCATTTTACGCTTAAATTGTGTTTCCAAGCTTTTTTAGTAGAGCATGGAAACCCTGAGCACTGAACTTCCATGAGAATCAGGAGTCACATCCAGCCACCATTCTACAGGCTGGACAAGCTGTGATAGGGCAGAGGAAGAAAAATCATCCCCTTCCCAAATTCCTGGAGCAGCAGAGCAGTCCTGGAAAGGTGATTTTGGGAGAGGGAGATGCTGTCTGCAGCTTAACACAAACACACCAGGGAAAAACCTTCCATCACCTCCTCATGGGATCCCAATTATTGATTGGTTTCTCCTTATCTTGTGCCACTCTTGACTCACCACGGGGCTGTTCAGCAAGAATTTTCCACCTGAACTTTCCAGCCTGGAGCTGGGAGCTGCTGGGGCAGGCAGGGGAACTGAGGTAAGGAGGTTCCCTGGGATCCCATAGGGTTGGGGTTTGCACCTTCCAGGGGTTTTGGGGCAGTTTGGTCAGTGGGGTGGTGAGCAGTGTGAGCGTGTGGGGTGCTGGGATAGTTCTGGGCAGCTTAGGGAACAAAGGGGGCAGGAAGGAAACTGTGACTTGAGATTTGTTGTCCCTGAAATATTTGCTCTGTGAAATTCAGCCCTGGCCACGAGTGCTGTGGCAGAAGGAGCTGATAAGAGAGGTCATTGGAGCAAGTCTGAGTGACCACTTGTCTCTCTGCTGGTGTCATTTCTCATCACTGCAGCCTTCTCAGGAGCAGAAATGCTCATTCCAGCAGTCGTTTCCTGCAGGTTCATTGTTTCCAGGGCACATTCCCTGTGAGGAATAGCCTGCAGGCAGGAGCTTCACCAGAGCTGGCAAAGGTTCCAGCCAGGAAAATCAGATTCTCTGCCTCATTCTTCCCTCTCTAATCACAGAATAATCACAGACTGGTGTGGGTTGGGAGGGGCCTTGAAGCTGAGATTCCTAAATTGATGTTTATTATGGTGACAGTATTATGCTGAGCTTCAGCATCTCCTACAGCCACTCAGAGAGCTCAGGACCTGGTGGAATATTGTGGGGTTTGTTCCCAGATCTCTTCAGGAGGGTGAGCAAAGTGTGGTGGGAGACTCAGGGCTGGGAATTTGTCCTGTCAGGCCTGGTGTCAGGGAGTGATTGCTGCCAGCAGGAGACACATTTTTGTCATAAGCTGAAAGATAAATCTCCACTTCCCATCCTTCTCTGTGCTGCTGCTGTCCCTGATGCTGGGCTGGGGGACACAAACTGTCACTGGGATATTTTCTGAAAAATCCTTTGCCAGGATTTTTCTCCTGAGAAGCCTCAGAAAAGAAATGTAAACAATAATTGTCTGATTGCTTGGAATGTGGTTTGGAGATTGCTCACCAACAGGTGCATCTTTGATTGATTGGTTCTATGTGAATTGTTTTTAATTAATGGCCAATCCCAGCCCAGCTGTGTCAGGATCTCTGGTCAGTCGTGGGTTTTTTATTATTCATTCTTTTCTAGCCTTCTGTCTGGATCCTTTCTCTTTCTTTAGTATAGTTTTAGTATATAATATAACATAATATAGTATAATATAATATAGTATAATACAGTATAATATATTATGGTATATATCATATAATATACATAATGTAATATATATAATATAATAGATATGATATAATAATAAATCAGCCTTCTGAGAACTTGGAGTCCAATTCTCTCACCTCATCCTGGGGACCCTCACACCACCACAACCACAAACAGCTCTGTGAGGGTGAGATGTGATCTCTGCCTGGGATGTGCCCCTCACTGGGATGTCCCACGGGCTCCCTTCTGCTCCCACAGTGGCCCCACCATGGCTGAGAAGAGGTCCAGGTGCTCCTTCTCCAAGCTGGAGCTGATCCTGATCGCGTGCCTGGTGCTGATGATCGCCCTCACCGTGGCGCTCCTGGTCCTGCACTTCCTCACCAAAAACACCAATGGCAAGTGCAGCCACCCCAGCCCCTCCATGCCTTGTGCTCCAGGGGGTGCCCAGGGCAGGATTCCAGTGAGAGGGGGACAGGTGGAGGTGTCCAGGTCACTGCTGAGCTGTCACCAGCACTGTGCTCGTGCTCCTTCCACCCAAGCACAGCAGCAGCGCTCTGGGCATGGATGCACAGCCCCAGGGGTGGGCTGGGCTTGGTGCAGGGATCCAGCCCTTCCTTCCATCCTCCCTTCCCTCTCTGTGCCTGCTGAGAGCCCCTCACTCCCAGGATTTGACCAACCCCATCACAGCCCCCTGATGCCTCCAACCCCATCCCCAGGCACAGGGAATGAGGGTGTCAGGAGTTGGTCTCAACATCCCACCAGTGGGACCTTCCAGCTTCCAGATTTGGTCTCAAATTTGATGTAATTCACATTTGGGACTCAAAACTTCATGGTTTTAGGCTTTGCACAAGTGATTCTCCTCTGTGTCAGAGCTCTCAGAGGAGGATGGGTATTTCTAAAGGGGTGGCTCAGCTGGCTGGTGTCATTTTAAATGACAGAAGTGGCACCAGCCTGTGGCCAGGGTGAGTGTTTCCCTTCTCCTGTGTCTCAAGTGAAAGGTCAGGCTGGGAAGATGGAGCATCCCCTGGTCCCAAAGCAGCTGCCTGGGGAGGGCTGTGGGAACAGGGCAAGCACACATAAATATTTCATGTTTTCCCACAGTGTTATCTCAGCCTGCAGTGATTTGTGGCTCTGGGATTTCCTGAGATGCAGATAGCTTTTCTGATTGATTATGATTTGATAGCCATCCATGGCTTTTCTTCCAGGGGTTTGCCCACCCTGGAAGGATTCCTGCACCTTCCTGTTGGTTGGGGTGAGATGTGACCTCCTTTGGGAGAAATTTTCCTCACCATTTGCCTGAAAATCACTGCTCAGAACTGCTTTTCCCAACTCTGAGCTTCAGCTGGCTCTGCTGTGATATTCTGGGGGAAGACCAGGGCAGCAGCACTGGACACAGGATGTGTTGGATGTGCCCTTCTCTCTTCCCTAGTCCTTTCCCAGCAGGTCTTTACACACCATCCCTTTTTCTTACCACAGCTGAGCTGAATTGGCTGTGTCAAACAGCACCTGGACCTGGTTCCTGCGTGGTACTGGTGGGCTGGGAGGGTTTAACTGGGAATGCTGGGCTGGTTCCCCCTCTCTGTGCACCACCACCCATCTGGCAGAGCCCAGTGACCTCTGGAGAGACCCCTGGGTGCTTCTTCACGCCTGCCTTGCCACCCCAGGGCCCTTCACAGCCTCTGCACATTGAGAGCTGCCTGGAAATCCCCTCAGAGCACTCAGCCAGAGCCCTTTGGCCTCTTCTGTGCCCAGTTCTGCTCGCTGGTGTGTTCACTGATCTGCCATTTGATGTTCTCACAGATTGCATCGACAACGTAGCGGAGGAGGCAAAGTACTTGGTGGGTGTTGGCAGAGCTGATTGCACGGGGCCTGTGGCACAGGTGCCTCTGGTGAGTTGGGGGAATTCCTCATGGGGTTGCTGAAACACTGAGTTTTCATCCTTTGGGAGTGTTTTTGGGGCAGGATTTCCTGTTTACAGCCTCTGCCTTCCCAAATGTGCGTTTCCCTCAAACAGAAGTTGAGATTTCCTTGGAGCAACGTGGGCTGGTGGGAGGTTGGAAGGGGATGGACTTTGAGGCCCCTTCCAAGCCCAACCATTCCATGGAATGTGGGGCAAGGCAGAGCTTCAGCTTGGAGTTGTTGAATGACCCCTGGGAAAAGCAGAGGAATAAATGGCTCAGTATTTATGATGGAGCTCTGTTGGAATCTAGGACATCCCTCTGGCTCCAGCCCCTGCCAGGGGCTTCAGAGACCCTGGACAGAGCCCAAGGCACCTGTGACTTTGATTGTGACCCATGGAGCAAATTACCTTTATATGAAGAATTACAAGTCAAGAGCATTTATGTAGAATAATAGTTTCTCACAGGGTGGAAAATAGATTTTTTTGGGGGTTTTAGAATGGGGGCTCGGGGTCTCAAGATGGAGGAATTTGGGTGTGCACTGTCCTTCTTCTTTCTTTTTCCTAGCCTGCATGTTCTGGGTGATGTTGGCACTTTTGGATTGGTTTCAGGTAGAAGCTCACTGTCTAACACAGGTGATGGGTATTGGGAAATTATGGTAAATAATGCACACGTAGTTTTTAGAATAAAACGATAACACCACCCCGGGGGCAGGCAGAGTGCCTGGAACTGTCCTGCTGAACAGACCCCAGCAGGCCAGAGAAAGAATTTTATAGATAAAAAACAATAAACAACCTTGAGACCGAGACCAGAGGAATCCTGACTCCTTCGACCGGCGGGCTGGGAAAAGAGACTTGTAGGTGTCTCAGAGTCACTGTGACCAACAGAAATCCCCAGAGAGCTCCTCTCTTGCAGATGGGCTATGCCAACCCCGACCAGGTGGGCGGGGGGCTCCTGTCCCGCCTCTACAGCCGAGCCTTCATCGTGGCAGAGCCCCAGGGCTCCCGACGCGTCGTCTTCGTCAGCGCCGACATCGGCATGGTGTCCCAGAGAGTCAGGCTGGAGGTACAGGGGGCTGCAAGGGAGGGCTGGGAGCAATCTTTGGGATCCCCTTGGGATGATGCTGTGTCTCTGCTGGACTTTGCTCAGTCTTCTGTTAGTGGGAGGATGACCAGGAGGTCATTGGAACCGCAACCAAATTATCATGGTGCCTCTAATGCAGTGGAGGGATGGGAATCAAAAAGACAGAAACTTCCACAGACACTGAAGGGTTTGATGTGCAGCCTTAGAAGGAGTTTGGATTGATGTAAAAATAAAATACACAGACACTAAGCAGAAAACCCATTAACTTTTATTTCTATGGTTGTGAGTAAGAATATGCCTTAAGTAAGTGGAAAACTGCACTGATAAGATGGTGAAGGGTTTATAATGTAGAAAACTGTATTGATAAGATGGTAAAGGGTTTATAATGTAGAAAACTGCATTGATAAGATGGTGAAGGGTTTATAATGCAGAAAACTGTATTGATAAGATGGTGAAGGGTTTATAATGTAGGGGTGTGGTTGTATAGAGTGAACTGAGAGTTTAGAAGTTATAATAGAAGCATATAAGTGTGGCAGGAGCCCATTGGGCAAAAGTACCCACAGTGAAGTAAAGGTGATGGGTTAGAAAAGCAAAATGAACCTTGTGGCATCTGTCTATTGGGTTAGAAAGTTCTGTATTGCCTTGTAATGAAGAATTTGTGACTACTTTGAGCTATGGCCGAGTGCTTGCTCCTCTAAAACCTCACAGCCTCTGAGACTGATGCTTATCTGAGTGATAAATGGTTCTTAGCCCAAAAATAGTCCCATCCCTTCATTACAAAGCAGTGACAATAGGGAGGTGTTGGACAACTGTGGATCCTTCTGGGGTGATCTGGGATGCGCTTTGGGTTGGATATAAAGGTCTTTTACCAGATATTCCTATTTTGAACCTCCTACCAAGCCAACAACCTCATTGTTGTGCCAGACAGAAGGAGAAGGGTGAGGAGGGGGATGGATGGTTGGTTGAGGGTTTTTTGGGCACCAGAAGGGTTTTTAGGAGCACTTCCTCCCGCCAGGTGCTGAAGCAGCTGCGGAGCAAGTACGGCGAGCTGTACCGGCAGGACAACGTCATCCTCAGTGGCACCCACACCCACTCTGGGCCCGGGGGGTACTTCCAGTACACCCTGTTCTGGATCACCAGCAAGGGGCTCGTCCAGCCAACCCTCAAGTCCATCGTGAATGGCATTGTGAAGGTCGGTGTCACCCAGTTCAGGGTGTTGGTGCTCAGCACAGCTCTGGCTGGGGTGCTTGGGGTGGCACCTGCCTGCTTTGGAGGTGGGCTTGCTTGTTTGCAGCTCAAAAAGCAGGAGCTTTGAACCCTTTCTTCAGAGACAGCTGTTGGTAGTTTAAAAATATTGTTGTAACTTTTGAGAATTTTAGATGAGTTTAGGAAAAAATCCCGAACAAGCACCCCCAGATTCCAAGAAAGGATTGGGGATGGACAGGGAGGGAAAGAAAGAGATTTTCCAGATAGCCTCCCACAGACTGATAGTGCCTGTCTTGCTGCTTTGCAGAGCATAGATATTGCCCATGAGAACATGAAGAAAGGAAGGCTCTTCATAAACAGAGGCACAGTAGAAAACAGCCAGATCAACCGGAGCCCATTCTCCTACCTTGCCAACCCAGAGTCTGAGAGGAAGAGGTAAAACCTTCCCAGGGAGGAGAAAAAGAATTAACTGCTTGAAAAGGGCTTGAAAGCTGTAGCTGCCCTCTCCAAGCATGAGGAATTGGTCAAGGATGTGATTTTGTGCTTTATTTAACAAATAAAGGGTCAGAGGGCATTGAAGTGCCATCCTTGGTGCATGGATTTGTGTTATCCCCATTCCCTGGAGGAGCAGTGCCTGAGCACAGTGACAGCCACAGCTCTTCCCTCTCCTTCCCACCTGGTTCCAGGTGCTTCTCCAAGGCCTTGCTGTGTGCTGGTGGTACCTGGAATGGCCTTTTCACATCCCTGTTCACCCTAGTGGGGATTTAACCTGCCAGAGCATGAGAGCACATCCCTGACTCTGATGGGATTTCCCTGCTTTGTTCCCATCCAGGTATTCATCCAACACGGATAAAGAAATGGTGCTGCTGAAGATGGTGGATGAGGATGGACACGAGCTAGGCCTCATCAGGTACTGACCACCAGAGCAGCAGGTTTTTCTCCACACCCTCATTATTTTTTGTAGGAATGAAGGTGTTCCGTTTTTTCCCCCTTTTTGTACATCAATGACTCCTCCTGGTTCCTTTGAATATAAAAATCCCTGCAAAATAGAATTTATGGGTTGCTGCAAGAGTCAGTTCAGGTCTGAAGGAGCTCTTGGTGGCCCTGATAGTGACAGTGACAAATTCTTGTGGTCTCAAGGCCTGGATTGTTACAGCCATGAGCCCTCCTGGTTAGGAAGGGACAGGAGGGGAATATTCTGTTCTTGTTAATCCATGTTAAGTCTCTGTGTGTATTCTCCCAAAGAAAATTCTCCCAAATTTGGAATAGGAAAATTCAATAGGATTGAAATTCAATAGGTCAATTGCTGCTGCATGGAGTGAACAGATTTTCCCTTTTGTAATTTCACTTTAATTTCAATTTTGACCCTTCCTCAGCTGGTTTGCTGTGCACCCAGTGAGCATGAACAACTCCAACCACCTGGTGAACAGTGACAACGTGGGCTATGCCTCCTACCTGTTTGAGCAGGAGAAGAACAAGGGAATGCTCCCTGGAGAGGTGGGAGCACCCAAGGGAATGGGGGAAATAGGGCTGGGACAGGGAGGGGTCAGGTGGGACAGCAGGGACACACAGGAGCACAAGAACTGTGGTGAATGCTTTGATTTATTTCCTTTTTCAGAAGGGAAATTGGAAGGTGTATTCTTGACTTTCCATGCTGGTAATCAGTGGCAGTTATTCAGACTTGAGGAATAACTCACATTTATTTTAATTAAAATCTGAGGAGGTTGTGGCTGCCCTATCCCTGGAAGTGTTCAAGCCTTGAAGTGTCCCTGCAGTCAGCTCCAATAGCTCTCACTCCATAAATCAGTCATGGTTAGTGCCTGGAAGGATAAAAATCCTGTGCCAGGTGCTCCAATGACCCATAAACATCTGATCAGCAACATGAGAAGCTGGGGAAGAGCTGAGGAGGAAGAAGGGGAGGAGGAAACACAGTCTGCACACCAAGGAGGTGTGAAGCTCCCCCTGAAATGACACCATGTGCATCCACTCCTCCCCTGCTCCTCCTGGGATGCGCCTAAACCCCATCCCGGAGCTCCCAGTGACCTTGGGAATAATCCAGGGTCCTGCTTGGTGAGCCCAGCAGCTGTGGGGAGGGCTGGGCTTTGCAGCTTTCCCTGCCAGGCACTGCAAGGTTCCTCTGTCCTTGGCAGGGCTCTTTTGTGGCCGCCTTTGCCTCGTCCAACCTGGGAGACGTGTCCCCCAACACGCGGGGCCCCTTCTGCGCCAACACGGGCGAGTCGTGTGACAACCCCCAGAGCACCTGTCCCATCGGAGGGGTGAGTGTGTCCCACCTGTCCCCATCCTCTGCTTCACCACTGGGCACGGGGAAGGCACCAAAAGGTAAAAAATCCCCTCTTTTTGGGCCATCCTGGATGCCACTTCCAGGAATTTACCGCGCTTTGTCCCTCGTGCACCCAATTTTCCGGTTGTTTGCCCCAAATTTAACTTGAGTGTAGCAACCCTGTGGCTAATTCTGATGTGGCCTGCAAGAAGCCCTCAGTCCCCACAGTCTGGCAGTGCCAGATGCTCTCTCCATAATCACTGATCACCACACAAATTTCCCAACAGGCAGCCATGTGCATGGCCAAGGGGCCCGGGAAGGATATGTTTGAGAGCACCAGGATTATAGGGCAAAATATCTACTTGAAAGCAAAGGTAAGGGATATTCTGCTTTCTGAGTGTGTGTGAGTGCTGCTCCCACAAGAATTCATGCTCATTTGAGCAGCTTGATGAGGCTTGTGGATCCCTTCCCTCTGGATGTTCCATATTCTATCTCCTATATTCCATATTCTATCTATCTTGTACCTGCTTTGGTGAATGTTTGTATATTCAAATTACTCTAAAGTTCCTTGATTTTGTTTTTATTGGGTAAATGAGTTCTCCAACCAGCTGGTGATGTCTCTGCCTGCTGTGGAATCAGTAGGACCTCAGAGCCTGGAATTTGTTAGGACAGTGTAGGAAATCTTAATGGTAGGGAAAAAATTCCTCAGGTAGAACACATCTGATTAGAAACATGAATTTAGACTTAAAAACATACTTTAACATGAATTTAGACTTAAAACACATGCTTTTATTTAGATACATCCTTGCAGGTGTTGTCATTTGAAAATGCTGGTTTGGGGTTTTGATCTCAGAATTCCTCACTGGGATATGATGAGGATGTCCCCTCCCATCCTCTCCCCCTCCCTCCCATTCATCTCAAAGGCATCATGATGAGGAAAATCCTCCTGGGAGAGCTCAGAGACACCACCACACAACATTTGTGGGCCACTTTGGCATCACATTCCCAATCTGACACAAAAGTGAGGTAAAATGTGTGGCTGAAGCCCCCACAGAGGATGCTCCCCTTGCTCTGCTTGGCCCTAAGCATTTCCTCAGCCCTAAGGGCTCCCTTTGTCACCTGTGGGCTCTGCAGCCACCCTGGACTGAATTTTCTGGTTCCCCTCCTGTGTGATGAGAGCAGTGAGTGCAGGGAGAGCTTTTGGCAGCATTTCAGGGACTGGAGCTTGTGGGAACTGCAGCGTGTCCAGCAGAGGAGGAAGAGCAGGAGGTGGTGGTTGTGGCTTTTCCTTTAGGTGCCCCTGTCCCCAGTCCAAGAGTGCTGGTGTGTGCATCAGACACAGGGAATAAAACCCCACTGCTGTTGTCTTTAGCACCTCAGACTCCTGCCCTTCCAAGGCTGTGCCCTCAGCTCCTTCCAGGAATGCCATTAAACCTGTAAAACTTCTGCCAACCCTTCCCATGGACCAACCTGAGCCTGCAAAACCATTCCCTGAGGGGCTGAGTGTGTGTGATAAATACCTTCAGCTGTCAGGGCTGCAGTAAATACCTCCAGCACCTTGAGGCAGGGAGTAGAGCAGAACTTCTACTTTCTCACAGAAAACGTTTTTCTGCTTGGTCTAAGATGTGAAAAATGCAGCCAGGGGAAGGGAGTTGCCATCCTGCTGAAATAGGGGCATTCTTCAGCTGTGAAAGAGAAGTGTCCTCCCTCCCTGAGACAGGGAGAGCTTGCAGGTGACAGAAACAAAGGGATTTGGGAATTAGAGATTTGCATTAATATAGATTTTGCAGGCAACCCCCGACGAGGGGAGAGAGTGATGCATCTGACTCCATCTTATCAGAAGGCTAATTAATTACTTTATTATACTATATTACTCTCTATTATATTACACTATATTGCATTACATCTAAACTGAACCTGCCAAGCACTCAACTCTGCACACAACAACTGCACAGAATTTTGTGACTGTCACCCCACAGTCCCAACACACACAAGGAAACAAAACCCCATCACTTTGGATAAACACTCTCCATATTGCATTCTACTTCTGCACGAACACAGGCACAGCTAATGAGATAAGAATTGTTTTTCCTTTCTCTGAGGTTCAGACAATGTGAATCTCAGGAATATTCTTGGGAAGAATTGTGCCTTGCTTTTCTCTGCGACGAGAAATGTGGCGGCACATTAACATGAGCAAATATCCATATGGCTGCTCCTGACCACTTGTCCCACAGGGATTTTTTTCCACCTCGTGTGTCCCTTAGGAGCTGTATGAAAAGGCCTCCCAGGAGGTGACAGGACCCCTGAGCTCAGCCCACCAGTGGGTGAACATGAGCAACGTGTCCGTGGAGCTCAACGCCACACACACGGTGAGAGCAGCAGGAAAATCCCTGTTCCCCCTGCAGCACCTGCCAGCAGGAGGGAAAATGGGGTTTGTCCCATTTTTTCCTGCAGCAGCACCTGCCACTGTGAGGGAAAATGTCTCTTTTTCCTGTTTTTCTCCCCTCCTGATTTAGGTTCAGACCTGTAAACCAGCCCTGGGGCACAGCTTTGCTGCAGGGACTATTGATGGAGTGGGGGCTTTCAACTTCACCCAAGGTAATTTGGGGGGAGATCCCAATGGGGCATCCCCCAGATGGACTGACAGCCCTAGAGTCGCTTCACAGCATCCAAAGGGATGGGTTTTGGGAAGGTGGGGGAAACCAAACAAGCCTTCCAGGTTTGTCTGTGGCCATTTGGGAAAAGGATATGGCCAAAGGAAGGAGAGCAAGGGGATGAGATGGGGAATAGGGAGAAGAAGGGGCTGTTTTGGGGCTGTCCTGCTCATTTGTCCTCCTTCCCTGGGAGCAGGGAGTGTCTGAGAGCTGCTGGGGCAGCTGAGGAACAGAGTTTAAAGGTGTTTCCCCCTCCAGGCTCAGTGGAAGGGGACCCGTTTTGGGATCAGATCCGGGACCAGCTGCTGGGAGAGCCCTCGAACGAAACCAAAGCCTGCCACAAACCCAAACCCATCCTCTTCAACACAGGAGAGGTAAGGGCACAGCTGTGGGGGCTGCAGGGATCACTGGGCTGGGATCAGGGATCCCAATCCCTCATGGCCTTGCCAGGGAGCTCCAGGCAGTGTTTGATGCCTGCTGAAGAACGAGGAGGGAGCACGGGCAGCATGGGCTCTGCAGAGCTGCTGCTCCCCTGATCCCAGCCCAGGGCATGGCTTGGTGTTTTCTGAGCTCTGCTTTACAACTCTAACTGGAAATTGCTGCCCCTTTTGCCACCTGATGCTCCCTTGGCACTGAGGCAAACACTGCTGCTGTGCAGAAGGATCATGTCCAGCGTTTCCAGAGCACTCAAACGAGGCCATCTGGGTGAGGAAATTCATTGTTATTCCTTTCACCAGCCTCGTTAAAAGCTTCCCTGCTGTCACTTGGTGCTCAATCAGCTCCTCACCTCAGCTCTCCCCAAAAGAGGCCCCAGCTCCTCCCAGCCTCCTCCTCCTCCATGCAGGATGGTGTTACTGAGAGTAAATTACACTTTATTCTTAGGGCTTTAGCACATTTTAGGGATGCTCTGGCAGCCCTCCTGCTTCTGATGTGCTTCACAAGCTTTTGTCATTCATGTTTTGCCCCCAGCAAATTGCTCCTCAGAAAAGAAAAAAAACCCATTTTTTGTCTTGCTGGAGTGGGATTTTTCATCTCCTCATCAATCCCAATTCTATTCTTTTTCCATGCAGGTGAGGGGTTTCTCGATGCTACCCTGACATTCCTTACCTACTTTGCCTAAAGTTGCCCCTATGGCATCACTTTATTTAGGGTTTTTTGGCCTTACTTATAGTATTTACTTGTGCCTTATGTGACTCTTATGGTCAGACACTACATGAAGGTAAAACACCTTCTCACGTGTTTTACAAATAAATTTAATTTACAAATAAATGTTATATAAATATATATTATAATATAAATTATATAATATTTAATAATATGTAATATATAAATAATATATTAAAATATAAATAGTATATATATGATATATTATATATTATTAATAATATATAAAATATTATATTTAATATATAATATTAAATATATAATATATAATTTATAAATTAATTTACAAATAAATTTTAAATAAATAAATTTATCTGCCTGGATGGTGACTGTAGGAAGGAAAACACCTCCAATTATTTTTTTGCTACTATTTCAGAGTATTTATATGCCCTGGCATATAAATAAAATAAAAATAAATGCCCTGGCATATAAATAAAATAAAAATAAAATTTTATTTTATTTTTCCTCCCCCTCAGATGACCTGGCCCCACCCCTGGCACCCAGACATCGTGGATGTGCAGATTGCTGCCATCGGGTCCCTGGCAATCCTTGCTGTGCCCGGGGAGTTCACGTGGGTATTCCTTGGCTCTTGCTGCATTTACTGCTCTAAATTGTCCCCAGATTTACCCTGACAACGACTGAGATGCACACAGGTGTCCTGAATCGTTTTGGTTGTAACAAAAAGCAGTTTCAAGGAAACCAAAGGAATTTGTTAACTTGGATTCTGTTTTTGGCTCCACAAACACCCCAGTGATGAATTGCACTGACTATTGTTGATGCAAATTTAAATAGGATCATGATTTTTCTCTTGTACCTTTATTCCTACCCTGCCCCGGGGTGCCTCCAGCCCCTCCCTGGCTGTGGTGATGGGTGTGAAATGTTTTGAGGTGTTTTGGTTGAGCACAGAGGGTTTTAAGGGATGTTGGGCAGTGCTGGAGCTGCTGTGGGAATTCCTGGTGGGTGCTGCAAGTCCATCCAGCAATTCCTGCTTTAGATCCCAACTCCAGGGGCATCGGGCTGTGCTGCCAGGGAACAGGGACAGGACAAGGGGAAAGGGCCTCAGGCTGGGCCAGGGCAGGCTCAGCTTGGCCAGCAGCAGCAATTTCTGCATGGAAAGGGTGCTCAGGCCTTGGCAAGGGCTGCCCAGGGAGCTTTGCAGTGCCCATCCCTGCAGGTGTCCCAGCAAGGGCTGGAGGTGGCACTCAGTGCTCTGGGCTGGGGACAAGGTGGGCACTGGGCACAGCTGGCACTCCATGGGCTGGCAGGGATTTTCCAGCCTCATTAATTTTGTGATTCCATGATTCTGGAGCCTGACTTTGTTCCCTCCATGTCCCAGGACCATGTCTGGACGCAGGCTGCGGGAGGCTGTTCAAAGTGTGAGTAGCTGAGGTTCCCCTGAGTGCAGCACATCTGGAATTCTCTTTTCTTCAGCCTCCTGCTTTTTCCCTCCTCTGCTCCTAGCTGGGCTCACGGTGTTCGTGTCCCACAGATGTTTCCTTCTCCCATTTTCTTCAGACAGATTTTCCATCTGCTTCCTGACAGGCAGGAGAAATGAACATCCTCCCCAAAACACCAACTGATCGGGTTTCAGTCCATTAAGCCAATTCCACAGGGATCCAGGCACAACTGATGCCAGCAGGAGTTTGGCTCTGGGATGGAGGGGTTCAGCTCCTTAATCCCTGCCAGGATTCTGCAACATGAGAACAACTGCAGGGGAAAAAGAAAAAAAAAGGCAAAAGTATTTTTTCCATTTGATTGACACATCCTGGCTGCAGCCTAAATAAAATCCCAATCCCAGATGCTGTCTCCACAATTCACTGGGCCTTTCTCATACTTCTATCCCTGATTTTTTTAGAAGTATACAGACATCAGCTTCCAAAAAAACCCCTCCTAGATTTACTGGAATGTGAGGTCATTTGTCCTCTTTTTCTTTGGGGAGTGAATAGGTGACCTTAAAAAAGGCAAATTGCACTTCTTGTAGGTTTGCATTCCTGGGCATCCGGCCCCCTTCCCACCATAACTTTGTATTCTGTCCTGAATAATAATAATACTAACTATCATAACATTAATAAAAAATTGATATAATAATAGCACCACCAATAAAACCCCTCAGTATAGTTGTGCATTAAGCAGTTTTTTCAAGGTAAGGGTTTTATTGTTTTATTTCTTTCCTTAGGAATTTGATTCCCATGGGACACCAGGGATGAACGTTGTGATTGCAGGTCTGTGCAATGTCTACACCCACTACATCACCACCTATGAGGAATACCAGGTAAATGTTAAAACTGGGGATTGAATCTGTCTAAATGAGTTCACATTTTGGCTCCAGGGGCTAATCATTCATGTGAAATGATGTGTGCTTAGAGTTCTTCTCCTTTGCCACAAAAATGGACAGGGAGGACTGGGAGGGAAGGTTGGAAGAACTGGGATTGGAAGAATCCTACCCCAGAAAGTTGGAAGGGTGGCAAGTTGCATCATAAGCCTTTAAAAGAGGGTAAAAACTGTGCTCATTGGAAGAGCAAAGAGGGTAAAAACTGGAAGAGCAAACAGGCCCTCCCTGTTTGCAGCAGGTTGGAGAATGAGGAGGAACCTGAAATTGCACCAGAAATACTTTGGCAAGTAGTTGGGGCTGTCTCCTTATCAGAAAGGGAATAAATAATAATATATCAGCTGATCTTGAGCTGGCTGGGATGGGATGTGCAAACCACTCAGGAGCCCTCCCAACCCTCCTCTCCCAAATTTGTCCTTTCCAGCTCCAACGATACGAGGCTGCCTCGACTATTTATGGCCCACACACCCTTTCTGCTTACATCCAGCTGTACAGGGGCCTGGCCAAGGCTATTGCTCTGGTAAGCAGCATTTCCTACATGCCACAGGCAGCTGGGGACATCTAAATCTTAAATCAGTGGTGGTGGCTGTTCCTCACCGAGGCCACCCGACTGCTGTGCTCTCTCTTCAGAATCCACCTTGAGAAATGGAATGAAAATAATTCCTGTAATGGGGCTTTGACAGCACTTGAGAAATTCTGGGGGGTTTGCAGCTCAAAGTGTAGGAAATCAGTACTTCTAAACTTTCAGTGTAGCCTGAAGTTGCTGCTTTTCTACCAAAAGGAAAAAAAATCTGCTGTGTTTTTGGTGTACCTGGTAGTGCCTATCACCACTGTGACCATGTGAATAGGCAGGAGCAATGGGCAGGAATATCCTGGGATGTTCTGGGGCTGGGTTTAGGAGACCCCAGCAACAGGGCAGCAAGTGTCCTGCAGGGATTGCTCCTGCACAGCTGGAGAGCCTCTGCTTTGCTTTCACGCTCACTTTATTATTCCTACAATCTGTGCCAGCAGAGGCTGGGAGGCAGAGCCGTGGCTCCTCAGGGAATCCTGGCTGTCCATGTGGATGTTTAACAAGCACATCTTCCCTCTCCCAGAATGGCACTCAGGAGCTGTCCCCTGGTCCAGAGCCCCCCTTTTTCAATGTAACCAACCTGACCCTGCTGCCTTCTCTGAGCGCCGAGAACGCGCCAGCCGGTAAAACCTTTGGGGATGTGCTGGAAGAAGTGAGACCAGAGTATCGAGAGGTGAGAGCTTCAGGGAAGCCCTAAAACCTGCTGGAGAAATTGCCTTTAAATTCTTCCCCCTCACCTCACAAGCTTGTGAGTTGTGGTGCCCTCAGACCAAACCAGGTTTCGTCTCTCTGGCAGGCAGGGGCAGAGCATTTCCATGTCCATGCACTGAATGGGAATAAAATGGGTAAGGGGCAGAGCATTTCCATGTCCATGCACTGAATGGGATAAAGGGGGAAATAAAAGCCTCTCACTCAGCACAAAGCAGATTTCTCCTTCTGCTTCAAAACAAAATAGCAGTTGATTAAGTAGGCAAATATTTTACAGGGATTTTTTACAAGCAGCAATCAGGTCACCTTTGATGGCTCTGCCGTGGAATGTAAATGAAATGAAATCAAAATGTCAGAAATGGTTCTGTTTTCAATGCTCAGCGTTTAGATAAGATGTTCAGAGCAAGAGCTTTCACCTCATTGCTGTCTCCTTACTCCCTGCAGTAAGGCAGGGAGGCATTCTGAAAAATCTCCCTTTTTTATGTGCAGTGGTGGAGTTTATCCAGCACGCAGGACAAGTGGAATATCAAGGCCCAGAGCAGCAGTTCAAAGCACAAATTGCCCACTGCTGCTGCAACAAGTCAAATTATTTATAATTTAAAACAACAGCAACGACAAACCAAGCACAATAAAACACCACAAAACCAACCCATCCTTAAATACATCAAATGGGCTCTTCAAAGGATGCTCTTAATGTGCTGCTCAGCCTTTACACAAATCTCAATTTCCCCCCCAGGGAGAAGTTGCTGAAGTGACTTTTGTGGGTGCAAACCCCAGGAACTCTGCAGAGAATGCAGTAAGTGTGATGGAATGGTGCTGGAACTGGGGTGTTTTGGGATTGATGGAATGGTGCTGGAACTGGGATGTTTGGGGTTAATGGATATTTGGGTAGGATTTTTTTCTTTGCTGGGAGATCAGAGGAAGATGGGAATGCTGTGCTTTTGGAATTCACACCACCAGAAAGCTTTTTGGAGCAATGAAGTGAATTTGGGCTGTTTATGATCTCTTGGTATTATTGAAGCTGTATGTGTTAGGCCAGGCTGGTATTCAGGGTAAACCCGGCCTCTAATTTCCATCCTACACCCTGCTGCTTTATTTTAACAAAACAAAGGAAATCAGAAAAGCACTTAAATCATTCCATCACTCACCTTGCATGGACATTGTGACTGCCTATTTTCTTCCTACAGAAAAGTTCTTTGCATGATTTACCAGCTTATATTTGTGCTTTGGCAATAAAATATAACAGTAATTCCCACATTTGCCAGTACACCATGAGGAAGCAGACTCCCCATCCAGTTTAAAGTGCCACAGGAGGTGGGGACCTGCCTGTCCCTTCAGTGTCTGCCCTGACTCTGGTGTTTCTATTCCAGACTGAGCATAACTTCCTGACAGTGGAGAGATACTCTGACATTTCCAGCAGCTGGAGTGTGGTGCTGAACGATGCCTCCTGGGACACCAGGTGGGTGCCCTGAGCAATTTCCCTGACCCACAGAATCCAGGGACTCATTCCAGTCTAACCTGTAGGGCTTCATTCCAGAGCTCCCAGCCCCAGGTTAATCTTGGCCCTGCAGGTGATGCTCTCCAGATCATATTTAGGGGGATAATTTGGCAAAACTGGTGTTTCCTTGGCTCCAGAGTCTTGCAAATGGAATGGAGGCTTGCAAATTTGGGAAAGGGAGGAGGAAGGGCAGGAATTACAGAAGGTTTCTGGTCCAGCTTGCTCCTAGACAATATCCTTCCCTTTGGTACACCATGGGGATAAATAAGATGCCAAAGAGAAAACAGGAGAGACTCACAGGGAAAACTGACCAGATGTGCTGTGCAGAATAAACAGACAATAATTTTTAAAAGCTTGGCAGAAAGAAAAGTGAAGGCTGGAGATGTCAGCTTTCTGGAGAAATAGCCACAAAGCAGCAAGGCTGGTGGCACCTTTCAGAGCTGTAGGTGAATCTTCCTCAGCTTCCCAAGAAGGGCTCCCTCAGAGCCAGCTGAAAAATCCCTCGTGTCCAGATGATGTGTGGGGTTTTGAGGCTGAGCATTCTCTGCAGAGTTTTGGGGGTTGAACAGAAAGGCTTTTTCACAAGGAGTCTGTAAAAGAAAATGGGCTTTTGATGTGGGAATGGGTGCCAAAAGTCCTGAGCTCAATAATTATAGATTTTGTGATTTAAGTGAATATCCACCCTCTCAGTTTAGCTCTGCCCCTGCACAGTGAGTACTTTAAGACGCTCCAGGGAAGTTTAATTTACCTTGTGGCACGCAGTGAGCTCCTGTGCAAGGTGGATTTCGTTGCTGACTGCAGTTTTGGGCCTGTTTTGCAGGTTTTACTGGAGCAAAGGCTCCCGTGGCCAGAGCAATGTGACCCTTGAGTGGCACATCCCGGCTGGCACGGAGCCCGGCCTGTACCGGCTGCGCTACTTTGGGCACTACAAGAAAAGGGTCAACCTCCTTCGTGTCATCTCTGTCCCCTTTGAGGGCTCATCCTCAGCATTCCAAATCACAGCTCCATAGGTGACCCCCTTCCCAAAAAGAATGGGCAGGAGATTTGGTGTCTGGGCTTTGGATGGTTCTTGTGGGTTCTCTCCAACTCCAGGTGATTCCATGATATTTGGGAGGGGTTTTTGGTCACTGCTGCCCCTTGAGTGCTGCTGGTTGTCATTTGATGTGCAAAGATTGACTCCCTGGGAAGTTTTGGCTTTTCCCTGCAGCTGAGTCTCCTCAGTCAAGTGGTTTTTGTCCTGGCCAGGCCAGGTTTCAACTGATTCTTATTGTACTGCTGATGTAAACTCTTCTTTTGTCATTAAATCTGTGCCTGTTGATGGTGAATAGGCTCTCCTGGAGGGAATTAGATGGAAATCAGTAAGAACTGAATTCATGAGTTAAAGCTGTGGGTGAGGGTGCCCTGAGCAGATCCCAGCCTGCTTTGCTGGAGCATCAGGAAGGACACAAGGCCAGCAGGTCACCCAGAGTCACCTACAGGTGGGTCACCAGAAGGGTTTGTGCTTCCTCTGCAACCCACAAAAGAGCTCATCCAAGCACAGAATGAAAACACCATTGCAGGGCACAAGGACAGTGCCCAAACCTGTTGGCTGAAAGGGTTTCACCACAAAAAAGTCCCCAGGAATGTAGAGGATCTTCTCAGAGGGTTTCAGATCTGCCTGGTTAAAGCCATGACCACCCTGACCGAGTGTTGGTGGCAGGTCCCTCCTGAGCTGCCTCCCACCAGCACTGCCATAAGTGGGGACAGCTCCACAGTTCCTAAATCTCCTCTGCCCTCTCTAAGTGGCAGAATCAGGGGCCACAGGGAGAATAAAACATATTGCAGGTCTGGATTTAGGATTCTTGTAGGGCCTGAGAGCTAAACAACTGTAAATGTTTAATAAGCTCCAATAATGTGTACCAATTTTGTATGCAATCTCCTTAATTCTTCAGAGAATCATCAATCAGATAATTTTGCCTCTCTTTAAAATCAGTAGGAGAGGATGAATTATTCATTTCCAAGCAGCTGCAATCAGTCTCAGAGATCCCCATCCGGAGGAGCTCAAAGCAGTTGCAATACTGAGTCAGGAAAAAGAAGAGAGAGAGCTTTGAAAGAACATCCCTGGGAATCAAATCCCAGGGGATGGTCTTGATGTCCTGTCCTAACAACTCCCCCCAGCCATCCCACTAACAACAGGGTTCTTTTCAGTAGGTTGTTGTTTTGTTTTTTTCACATGTTTAGGACATATTTAAGCAAGCCAAGCCGAATTGCACCTTAAAATATTTACCTTCTAAACCATGGACATTTGACCCCAAAAGAGAGGTTTTAGGTAGCAGAGGAGAGGGAGTGCTGAAAGCCAGAATTAGGATATCTGGAGAGCCCCTTGTGCCCCAGAGCAGGTCCTCTTGTGAAACACTTCGTGTTTATTTTGCTGTCGCCAGTGGGCAGAATTTAGGAAGTAATATTTGGGGGATTTTCATCATATTTTGTGCGTAGAAAACTCTCTGGGAGAGAAGAGCTTTTATTTGCTCTGTAACAGCATGGTGGCTGTTGGCAGGCAGTGACCAGCAGCCCTTCCCTGCTTCCCTGCACGCTTTTTTGGGATGCTGTGCCTGGATCCAGCAGCCACTAGGTGCCAGTGCTGTTTTACACGAGAGCAAGCTCAAGCCAAAGCCTAGGAAAAAAAAAAAAAAAAAGAATTTTCCAGGAATTTGGGCACCACGCCAGCTGTTAAATATAGCACTCACTACTCCTCACAGTTGCTCGTCCCTCGACGTGGAGCCATTTGTGCCCTGCTACGTGCTGGGGAGAAGGGCAGAATTCCACCTTTGTTTTATTTTTGTTGGCGTGGGATATGAAGTCCCAGGAACTCGGGAAACTTGTGGCGGCAGCCCGAGCTGCTGTGCACGGCTCGAGAGCTCCCTCCTGCACATCGTGTCCCTTCCCGAATTCGCCAGCAGGATTAGGAGATGCTAATTTGGGATCTGACCCCAGGCCCTGGGGGAGAGGGGGGAATCCTCTGCAGGCTTTGATGATTCTCTGCAAAATTAAGGCGTTTGCATGCAAAATTGGTACACGTTATTGGAGCTTATTAAATATTTACAGTTGTTAAGCTGTCAGGCCCTACAAGAATCCTAAATGCAGGATTTGGGATTTTTTTGGATGCTGTGGTTGTCTGGGTTTTTTTTTTCCAGCATCCCACAGAGGGTATTTGTGTGCAGTGTATCTGGAGCTGTCTGGTTTTTAACATCTCCACAACCAGGGTTGGATATACACGAGGTGGGGCTGGGGACCAAGGAATGTCACTCTTCCAATGTTTATTCCTTAAGCAATCCCAAATCTGGATGGGCACAATCCTGTGGATAGCTGGAGCCGGCCAGGATGAGGCTCTGGGCATGGAGAGGAGTTTGAGGTGTCCAGGGAGGGAGCAGCTCACCCCAAGCATCCCCAAAGGACAGAACCTGGTGGGCAGGGGCTGTCTAAGCCCTCACCAGCACTTAAAACAGGACAGCTGAGAACTGGAATTTTATCCAAGACTGAGATTTTGGGGCCACAACAAAAAAACCAAAAAAAAAACCCCAAAAAACCCAAAAACAAAAACAAGAAAGGAACATCCATCCCATCACAGCACCATGAGTAGCACCAGGGCCAGGCTGGCCCCCAGTCAGTGACCAGCAAGGACTGGTGACCCCTCACTGGGATGTCACCATCAAAGCTTGTTTGGTTTGGGTTTTTTTTCCCTCAAAAAGGTGAAATCCAGGTAGATATGTGATGGAGCAATTAGATGAGATGGTCCCTGGGAGATCAAGGTGGGAAAAGGGAGCCATGCAAGCTCCAAGGTCATGCAGATCCCTTTGAAAGTCACATTATCCCATGGACTCAGGGGGTTTCAGTGGGACATGGGAGTTTCCCTGTGAGATGTTCCAGGGTCTGGCCAGCTCCAAACACAGAGTAGTGTCACCCTCAGAAATGTTTTATTCTCAATCTGCACCTCAGATGAGAGGCCCTGTGTTGTACAGACCTCCAGGAAAGTGCTGGCTGGAAGAAGGGAGATGGAAAATGCAGTTTTTGTACTCCCTGCCTTGCCAGCAGCCAAAGATGAGGCCATCTGCTGATTTTTCTGGGCATTGATCTCATCACTTACACCTCAAACTTGTTTTAGAATTGGTGGTGGAGGGTGGATATGGTTTTTGGCTTTGTCTTGCTCTCCACTGGGAACCCACATCTTTACAAATGGGAAATAATGTTTGCTTTATGTTGGGCTGCCTGGTTTGAGATTCCTTGGAAAATCATCCTTGCTCTCCCAAGCTGATGCTGAACAAAGAGGGAATCTCAGTTGTGCCAGGGGGGAAATGTTACAGCACAACAGCAAATTCTCCACTGCCCTGGTTTTGGAGGAAAGGAAAGCAGGACACCAGGAAAAGCTAATGAGGGAAATAATAGAGCTGGCAGAGCTGCGGGAGCCCAGAGTACAGCTGACCTCTTTGGAAGAGCAATGTCAAGCTATTTTGGCAAAATCTCTTTTGGAGTGGCAGGGAGGCCTTGGCCTGTGTTATCAGTAGGAAGACACCAGAGCTTCCCCCATTTTTTGGGCTCAGGATGTCTCTGCAAAGGTGCAAACCCAGAATCCCTCACACCAGGATTTGTTGTTTCTCAGTCATTTAGCTGGGATGGTCTTGCAAGGAGCAGGGCCTCATCTTAAAAAAGATTTACCTATCAGTGACCTGGCAACAGGCTCTTCTCAAGGTGGGGCCAATCCCTCACTGCCCTAAATCACAGATTTCCACATTTACCCCTTGTTTTTGCTTGGTGTTTTCCCACTATCGATAGAACCCCCAGAAAATCTCCACGAGGATCAGGTAAGGAACAATTACCACTGCAATAAATTCACAGCAAACCCAATTCCTGTAGCACTGACAGGTAAATGATTACTGACCAAAGAAGTGCTGGGAAAAGAGGCCAAGAACCCCTTGATTCTTCACTTAGAAGTGCAGAAGTACCAAACTTGCCAATTTTCTGCTGTGTGTGTTTGGTGAGGGTCACCAAAGTGCATGTGGAAAACACTCCTGAACAGCTCGTGACCCTGCCAGTGTGACCTGGGATCGATCCCTCTGGAGCAAAGTGTGCTCCTGTTTATCACAGATGTATACAAGGACTGAGGCTTGTGTTTAAAAAGTTTTAATGATATTTCAAAGTCCAGTGAATGTCCTCGGATTACTCTAAAATCACAGGGTTGCTTCACAGAATTTAGTCCTGGTTCTAATTTGTAATGGATGATTGAGATGCCATTTTCCCCTTCATTCCCTTTAAACATACACGATTGTCCTCCAGTAAATGGAAATTGTGATTTTTCGCTACACTTCACAGTGTTAAAACTCTATACAAACCTTGTACTACTCGTACAAAAATAAGTGCTTCATGCACACATTTTTAATACTGCTTCTTGCCCTTTGCTTTGACATCTTTCTGAACTTATATAAATAGCTGAAAAAGCAGACTAAACTTACTGAACATGGAAAGTGAGAAACACTTCCTGCCAACGGTTTGAGAGACTCTCCTGGCTATATTTCCTCGTTGGCAAACACCACTTAAAGACATATACAGAAGAGAAAAAAAAGAAAAAGCCACAAAATCCATAACACTCTCGGTTATTTGGCCCTCTGTGACCAGGTTTGTCCTTTGCTGTGAAGCCAAACGTGGCCAGCAGCAGCCACAGAGGGCTTGTAATACCTTTAGGGTCACCCTAACGAGCTACTTCATAAATAGGAGGGGTCTAATGGGATCTCAGACTGTACAGCTGATGGGGTTTGTTCCATTGTGGGGGAAATTGAGTCAGAAGAGGAAAGAAACACTTGGTGGCTGCAGTCACCATCTTGTCACAGACCCTGGTGCTCTGCACAGCTTGGGGGATGCACAGGAAAAGCTCCCCTTGGAATGGCTTCTACTCTGCCACATCACAGCATCTAAAGCAGCTAAAAAATCTGGGGCCAGATCTGCTGGGTGTCACCAACCCAGCTGGAAATTCTTCCTCCCCAAAGGGTTCCTTTGGTCCTAGACTGAACAAATTCAAGTTTTCTTAGCGTGCATCACCATGTAGGATTTATGATATAGGATTAATGTGTCTGCTGTAGTTATCCAGCACTGGATTCCTCCTATATCTCCACAGCATCATTGCTCCTGCCTTGACCCCATGGCAAAAATAAATGGATAATGCCCCTGCTGTACACCAAAGGATGCTCCCAGCATCCCCAAAGGGGTCAAACACAACACCAACTCTGGTGCTCTCCAAATTAAGAGGTGCCTTTACTGTTGGTGTGATTCCTCTTCCACTAAATTAATTTTTGCTGGAATCAGAGCAGGCAGCAACCTTGATTTAATGTGTAAAGGCAGGCAGGGCTCTGTCCAACCTGGGAAAATGTTCTTTGGATATAATTTTATTCCTGTCGAGGTGATTGCTATTACTGGGCCATGGCTGTGAGCTCTCATGCTCTAATTAAGGAGGGAATTGGCCTTAATGAATAGCACTTTTCTGCTCCTCAGGCTTAAAAGTTTCCCTATTTTTCAGTGAATGTGCCATTTGATGAGAAGCACACAAAAATACACCAGTATTTGCTGATTTTTGGATATGGCTGGGAGGGAGCAAAGTAAGAGGGAAAGCTCTGCTGAATTCTTGTGCCCTGCTTTAAAAATAAAATTAGCATGGAAGCCTGTTAAAAATTAGCCTCTTGGGCTGGGCAAAAAATGTTTAGGATAAATGTTTTTTTGCCTTGGCAAAGAAGAATTTCAAAGATCCTTGAGATGCTCCATGCTGATGGGATCAGGGGCAGGGAGAGGCAAATTCATGTGGCCAAGGGGCACCTCTGCTCTGGCCTGGGAAACTTTGGGGTGGATGGAGGAGAATTCCTGGTGCACAAGGGGTTTTCTGGGTCACCCCATCCTCCCCCAGTCCTGGGCACAACAACCACAGGACCAGCTGTTTTCAGCACAGGTTGTTGCTTGTAAACACACACACAAAAGGTGTATAAATATATATACATATAAAAATATATATATACACCTGAAATCCTCTCATTTCCTGGGCTGAGCTTTTGCTTTCTAGTGTGAAAATCTGATTTTGCACCATTTAAAAAAATTTCTTCTCCTCCACCTGCCCCATTACAAAACTAAAGACTCACAAGCCTGAAACTCCGACTAAAATGAACCTTAGGCCACAGATTCGCTTAAAATCACGAGGGTGTTGAATTACCAGACTGAGATTGTTTTTCTTTGCCTTTCTGCCTGTGCTGGGTTTAAGGGAATTTGGTTAAAAGGCTCCGTAGCCGTCGCTCCGTGCGGCGACAGCGAAGGCAGGATAGGCTTCATAGGTGGCATACGTGGCCAAATCTTGTCCCAGTGTCACTGCTTGCTTGAGCTGAGTGGCTGTGACAGTGGCAGCTGCGTTAGCAATGGTGTATCCTGAAGGAAAAAGAGAAGGAAAACCCGTGGATTAATGAAAATCCATCCAAAACTCACCATTGGCCGGTAGGTTTTGATGGGACGACCTGAAGAGGGAACAGCTTGGGCAGCAGTGAGTTTGTTCATAGGAATAATGTAAATAAATTGAATAATTAATAGGAAAATTTAAGCTTTTCCTCACCCATGATTTGTTAAATACACTGCTGGAAAAACACTCTCTGGTTGAATATTTTTTCCTCAGGTTTTGATTATTTCTAATGGTGCTCTGGACAGGTCCGCCCTGCATATGGCATGAGGAGGGCAAGGAAACAACCTAGAATGGGGGAAATTTGGGCAGGATTCTTGAAGAAAATATAGCTCTGATCCCTTCATAACCAAAATACAGACAGTTCAGGACAGCCATGGTAGGGAAACCCTCTCAATGCAACAGCAGGGAGCAAATATTTAGTGGATGGGATTTTTTGGGTTTTTTCCCATTTGTTTCTAATGGAAAATGTGGTTTCAACACTTCCAGATTTTCCATGGGAAGATGTAAGCGTTGCTGTTTGAGAATGAATCACTGGGAAAACAGCATCTTTTGGGGCTTTTTCCTCTGAAGGCAGGGCATAGCAGCTTGTCAAGCAGACCGCAGTGTTTTGTTGTAAAAGAATCAGGAATTAAGACAAAGCCTAAATTTGGAAGGAACGGCTGGGGCATCCATTGAATCTGCTGGAGCAGACTCTGCTGCCAAAATACATCTCCCAGGATCCTGTCTGACCACGTGGGCAATGGGATCAACTCCAGGTCAGCCAGAGCCAAGGTCCTCTTGGTGGGGGAATGGAAATATTGGGCAACAGGGAGCACACATTGCCTCATTGGAGGTGTCACTTTGGGGAAAAACACGATGAATTCCTTACAATTTGAATATTGTGGCTCCCCAGAGTATTTTCTTTGCAGCAGCAAAGCCAGGTGCAACATCTCAACAGTAATTGAGAAATCTGGGACTTAAGGCACAGCTGCCACCATTGGGAAAGAAATGAGCTGTGAGCTGGGTATGGTCTGAGCTGAGCTTTAGCGAGCCCTGACCGAGGACTGGTGTGTGCTGCAAGCAGCAACTTTAGTGCATGTCCATTTGCCAAGCTCCCAAGACAAATAAATAAGGGTGGATGAAAGAAAAGGAGAGATGCTAATTAAGCAGTAAGTGGGGGCTGGATTCAATAAAGAGCCCATTTGGTTTCCACGCTGCGGAAGCTGCACAAGCCCAGACAAATTGATTTTTCTGTGGCTTTTGCGGACTCCTGTGGCAGGAAGCCGGATAGATGTTATATTTTTTTCTTTAAATCCATCCTTGAGACACTCCAAACAACTCAGTAGTACTGACTAATGGGTTCCTCATGTGCAGCTTGGCACCTGGTGCTGCCTCTCCATCAGAACTGCTGTCAGGCTGGAGAGCACGGCAAATGTAATTCCTGTGTTTTCCATGATTTTCCAAGCTGTTTTGGGCAGTTGCAAGAGCTATGAATTCTCAAACTGGGAGAAAAACCTTCTGTGGGGGTGTGAGAGCTGGGATTGGATCCAAACTTTTATGGTTGCATCATTTCTTTGGCAGATGAAATCCCAAGTGTTGGTTCACAAGGGGCTGGGGTGCTGGGGGAGGATGGAGAGCCCATGAATTCATCATCCTTGCAGGGAGGAGGATCTCTTCCATCCTGGTGACACCAGGGCCAGGGAAGGGACTCATCCCAGATGTGGCACTGGGGATGTCAGCTTTGCATCCTGCATTGTTTCTGGGACTCCCAGTTGAAGGTTTTCACAAACTGGGAGGAGTGGAGGGGATGTGTGGAGCTGGGATGAGCTTCTGGATGTTAGGATTCTTTGTTGGGACACTGCTCTGACCCCCCTGGACATAATCCCAGCTGTGGCATTGACTTGAGGGGTCAGGGTTGGAGCAGAGCCCCCCACCCCAGTGACCCCAACCTGAATTGCTCTGGGGTGTGGACACAGAAATTTGTGATAGAGATAAAATCCTTTATGGGCAATAAACTGGCACAGGGTGCTCAGAGCAGCTGTGGCTGCCCCTGGATCCCTGGAAGTGTCCAAGGCCAGGCTGGACAGGGCTTGGAGCAGCCTGGGACAGCAGAAAGTGTCTCTGTCATGGCAAAGGGTGGAATTATGTGATCTTTAGGGTCCCTTCCAACCCAAAGCAGTCTGGAATTCTCTGCTAAAGATACCAGACACACAAGCAACATGAGTCAGTGTGGGGGAGCACAACCAGGCCAGTCCTCAGCGGCCAAAACTTGCTTCATTCCTCACACCCACAAGGAGCCAAGAGGAAAATTGACATTACAGGAGTCTTTTGCTGTACAGACATGCCCATACCTGGGAAAGCTGGTGCTGCAGGAGGCACCTCTGCCCCCTCCACGGGGATGCCCAGGGTCTGCAGGGTGTACTCTGCCGCGTAGGTCTTGGCCTCGTCGATGTAGGCGCTGAGCTTGGGTGGTGTGAAGGGGTGTCTGTGGGCACAGCACAAAGTTAACTGGGTTTGCTTTCCTGCCAGATGTTTTTATTACTTAGTTTTAAATACAAAAGAAGGTATAAAGATCTGGCTCTTCAGGGTTATTAGGGTCTGGGTTCTCCCCATCTTTCCACCGCACCCGCTTGCGATTGGAGGCAATCACAATGTTGGATGGATCCTCACTTAGGAGCCTTGGGGTGGTGATAGCACAAAGTTAACTGGGTTTGCTTTCCCTAGGGCTTTCCTGCCAGATGTTCTTATTACTTAGTTTTAAATAAAAAAGAAGATATAAAGATCTGGCTCTTCAGGGTTATTAGGTTCTCCTGATCTTTCCACCACACTTGCTTGTGATTGGAGGCAATTGCGATGTTGGATGGATCCTCGCTTAGGACAATCTGTTTTCTTGGGTAAGATTTTATATTTTTTCTTGGGACCCATTTTTGATCTGCTTAGAGCTGGCACCACCTCACACAGCAAATGGAAGCGTGGCTTCCCTGGGCTGGTGCATTACCACAGCTGCTCTCCTCCCCGTGGTCTGCTCCCTTGCTGGGGTTATCGACCCTGGACACAACATCCTTGCAGAGTTTGTGGTGCTTTTTCCATCAAAAAAATGCCCCCAAATAACCCTGCTGCGTTTTTTCTTTACAATACCCAGCCTGGGTTTTTCTATACAATACACAGCAAACAGTGGCTTTGGTCAGAAATGTTAACAATCGTATTTGGAGCTGAAATATCAGCATGTTCCTTCAAATTCCTCTCATTTCCCCACTAGGGCTGTTGTTTGCTTTCTTTTTGTACCAAAAAAGCACTCTTTTGCCTGATTGTGTCTGGCTTTCTGTAATGTTTGCACCAGCAGAGAGAGCACCAAGCACAGCACTTACTTATACTCTGTGGATGTTTTCCTCCCTGTATTTTTTAAAAAATTATTTAATATATATTAATATACATATATATATATATATATATATTAATATATATACACATATTTGCATATAGATACTATACAAATATATATAATTAATACATAATTATATATTTATATAAAATACAAAATAATGTATTAATATATATAATATATTCTTTGTATATATAATATATATTATATATACACATGATATAATATATCTTGGCATATTTATATTATAATTTATAATATAAATTATATATATTAAAAGACATAATATATAATTATATATACATCTATATATATGTATATATAATTATAGAAACATATATTATTTAATGAATTAATATACATTTATATAAAATAAATATACATTTATAAATTAAATAAAATTTAAAAATAAATAATTAAAATATTGAATTAAATTAATATTTAATAAATGTAGATGCAATAAATATTCTAAAAGATATTTAATAAATATTATTTTAAAATAAAAGGAAACGGAGACCTGTGTGGTTGGGACTTTGAGGACAGCTGTTAGGTAAAACAGAATTTAAAAAATAAAGCCTAAGCCTGAGAAACCTTTCACTAATGACATACATGGTGGGGTTCTGGCTGGCAAGGGCAGGGATGGTGATTTTATAGAGGAAGAGCTGTCTTTGATCCTGGCCAATGGCAGAGTGCAGCTGGTACACAGGCTGTCCCCAGTTGTTTTTCTGGCAGATTTCTTCTAAGATCTAGAAGGAAAAAAAATTAGGGATTTGTGTTGGGGTTAATTGCTGTGCAGAAGCCTCCTTGCCTAGCTCCAGCCCCTGGGCTCAGCAGCTGTCTTCCCTCAAAGAGTTTTCAGGGAGTCCAAGATTCATCTAAATGCTTTATACATTAATATCTGTTTAATTCCTGAAATTATTCCCTGTTCAGCTGGGCATCTGAGTCCTTTTGCTGATTAGATTATTTCAGTGTGGTTTGCTTTGAATCCTCCTCAGAAGCTCTGTCTCATGGATGTCTCTTTCAGAGGACTAAAGAAACTCGGGTTGCATTCATCTCCTCTGCTCTGCTGCCTCCCTGGCTTAGTGGGTTACAGAGCACTAGAAGTCCAAATAGGCTTCTTTCTAAAAAGAAAAAAGGTTGTGTTTCCATCCAATTAATTCCACGGGCTTCAGCAGGCGATTGCAGCTTTTGAAATGCTGAACCACGTTGCCCTCAGCCTTGGCACAGCTGGTCCCTTGGTAATTGGGAATTGCTGTCCAGAAACACTCCTGCTTTGGCTTGGGATTGCAGGGGTTTTTAACCCACTGCCTGTGTGCTGTCCCAGCTGGGATTGGTCACCTTCCATTAAACCAGGTTGCTCTGACCTGGCCTTGAGCATTTCCAGGGATGGGGCAGCCACAGCTTCTCTGAAAAACCTGTGCCTGAGCCTCACCCCCATCACAGCCAAGAATTTCCTCCCAATATCCCATTTATCCCTGCCCCCTGGCAGTGGAAAGCCATTCCCTGTGTCCTGGCAATCCAGGCCCTTTAAAAGTCTCTCTCCATCTTTCTTGCAGCCCCTTCAGGCACTGTAAGGCCACAATTAGGTCACCCTGAAGTCTTGCTGTGGTCTACCTCATTTACAGCTTACATTTGAATGGATTTAAAACTAAAAAGAAAAATTTAAACCTCGCTGCTGCTTTTAATTCTGCCACCACAGCTCCAGCTGAAGTTTAGCGTCTTGCAGTGTAAAATGCTTCATTACATAGTTCAGTTCTCAATTACAACAGCTCATTTTTTCACTGTGGCAACACTTGCTCCCTGCTGTCCCAACTCCTTTATAGGTTGGTTTTATAAAAATGAATTTCACCTGCCCTAAGGCCCTGCAGAACCATAGCAGGGATCTCACACCTCTAGTGGAAGGTGCTTTTATGCATGGCATGAGTTGGTACTAGGTGAGCTTAAAGATCCCTTCCAACCCAAACCATTCTGTGATTTGCTGACAAAACAGACTAAGGGGACTTTTGGAGGAGGGAAAAATCCCACTGTCCAGTTTTCTGGGAGAAAACAAGGATGTTTTCATAAACTTTGGCAAACTGGATGCTGTGGCAATTGAAGTGTTAAAAGGCAAAGATATGCTTCAAAATTCAGGGTGAAGGCGGTTTCTTGTGTTGCTCTGCACAATATAAGGGGAAAAGAGTTACTGTCAGAGCTGGACATCCAGAAACTCAGGGAATTTACTGTGGATTTCTCCTCAGCCCTCTTCATCCATTTGCATCAACACACAAAACCAAATCAAAGAGTTTCTGTGCTAGGCTGGATTATGTAAACACTTCTTTTGCCATAAATTATTTGAAAATTTGCATTATTTTTCTATACATATACATTGTTCCCTGGTGAAGCCCCAGGTGATGCATTTTATGTATCAAACCCATCATGGGTGGGCATTTGTTGGCCCACGGTGCTTTTACGGTGCGACAGCCAGAACTGGATTAAGGCATTTGTAACAACTCTCCCCTGACACTCAAGGTGATCTTAAAGGTCTTCTCCAACCCCAAACATTCCACAACTCCATGAGGTAGGTGGATATTGCAAGATGCAATGGTGCTGCTCATTTTTCAATGTCTTTTGAGACACGAGAACGGATTTATTTACCAGGCCGCGGCGCAGATTCAACGAGGGGCCCGTTTTCCCAACACAACCCTTGGGACACGGCCGCTCTTTTAGGGGTCACGTACCTGAGGGGCGAGTTTGATCCCTTGGGGCTTTAGCGTGACGTGGTTCATGGGGGTGAGCTCCATCCCTGGCAGGAGGTCATAGAGCTTCTCCTCTCCCCTCTTGTCTCCCTTGAGGTGGTATCCGCGCCCCAGGCCCGGGAACGCCAGGTAGCCGCGGCCTCCCAGGCCTCGGACGCCCGCAGCCCCTACAGGTACATTCATGTAAATTTCTAGGAATGTAAGAAGGCATTAAACCGAATCAAATCACCGGAAAAAGGACCCTGATTCTCGCTGAAATGGAAAAGTTAGCCCCGCTTGCTGGGAGGGTTGGGAAGCAGGTGGGCAGGAGGTCCCAGGGCCTGGTGGTGGGATACCACAGGCTTGACACTGACACACTTTCTTGGATAGGTGAGGGGATTTGGGGAAAAACTGCTTCTTTCTGCCCATTTTTCATCATGTCTGGTCAGTTTTGATTTCAGGACAGCTTTTTTAGCCAGCTTAGCAGCTGGAAGTCAGAGAGGGGACAGCTGGCATCTTTTGTTACCCACCAGTGTAATTACAACTTGAAGAATTCATAGCTTACACAATTTCATACCTATATGGACAAAACTCCTCTTTGGTTTTGCCCTATTACACTTCCATTTTTTCTCAGGGAGCCCTGCTTGGGAGTTTGGGGAGACCATGAGGCAAGAGATGGATGGGGAATTATCATATCTGCTCCTTTCCTTAATGCAACTTTTAGAGGAGCTGGTTCACCTGTGCGGGGAAAAACTTGAGGAACAAGGGTTGTTCCTGCTGTCCTGTCTGCTTCCTGCTGGAGGGACAAAAACTGGCCATCATGATCCTTGCCAGGCCTACCAGGGTGCCACACAGAGTCACAGCCTGCTGTGGGACTTGGCTTGGGGACACAAGGCATCATCTTTGGAAGGAAGGTCAGATGACAGAGTTATTTCTTTGCTAGGCCCAAACTTACATCTGCACTGACCAAGCAATGTCTGTATTGACATTTAATTTGGGGGTACCTGAGTGTGGGGATTTGATTTGGCTCCAGGCAGGGTCACCCAAGAGTTTTCAGAAATATTGTCTTTTATTCATAGATTGAATTAGTTGAATTAATTATTATTAAGTTAACAATCCCCCAAAAGGGGGCCTCCAGCTCCCAGAGCACAGAATGCTTATTTGATTCCCTACCCTACACCAGGGCAATGTGACTTCCTTGGAAAACTCCAGAGCTTTGGGTCAGAAAACACCAGGACTGGTAAAATTTTCCCTGCAACTTTCAAAGCCAAGAGGAAACATAGTGGTGGTGGTGGCTGGCTGTGGGAGCCAGCTCTGAAGGGAGAAGGGAAAAGTGTTTTATTTGGTCTTTTGTGCTGGGGAAAACCAGGAGGATCCATGGGTTATTTACACTGGACTGAGGGCAACCTAGAAATTCCTTCCAGGAAAACAGTTATTGTTTTTCAGCTGGAAGGTTGCCTTTGGGAAAGACAAGAGCCTAAACCCTTTGTTTCCCATCACAGAAATCGGCATCCAGGAGCTGGGGCAATGCCAATATCACCAACACCCATCTGGGGAGCAGTTGCCCAACCCCTGGAGGAGATTCTGGGCACGAGGGGGTGATTTTCATTTATCCAAAACTCCAAGAGGGAGTTACCTCGGACGGAGGGGGGCCGGAGGATGCTCCTGCTGCCGAGCCCCTTGGCGGCGGGGAAGTGCAGGTTGGGGATGGCCGCGTAGGCCTGCGGTGCGTAGAAGACGGGGGCGCCCAGGTAGGCGGTGGCGGGGTCGTACAGGTGGCCCAGGGTGTAGGTGTAGTCCCCCTGCAGCACCGGGGCCCTGCCACCCGTGCCACGTGTGTACCTCACGTAGCTGTCCTTGTCCACCGGCTTGGCCAAGGTCACCTCGATGGGGGAGCCGTCCAGCACCTGAGAGAGCACAAGCACAGGGGGGAAATGATGCCTTGGGTTTTAGCTTTCTTTTTCCTTCTTTTTTGATTTTGTGCTGCTTTGGTGTGTGGGTCTGGGTTTCGTATAAGGCGATGGTAAGCTTTCTTCACAATGTTGGTGGACACAACAATGCCTTCTCTAGTTGGGGACCAAGGACAGCCAGATCTGGATCTCAGGCCCAAGAGTATAAACAACATGGACTGAACAGAGAATCTAAGAAAGATGGAACTTCATGGGCTGGGGCTGTAATTGGACAATTAGCCCCAATATGCTACGGACCAAAACCTATAAAAATGTGAGATCTTGTCACTAAGCCCTCCTTTGCTTCCATCTTGGAGCCATCTGGGCAGAGCCAAAGCTGTGGCTCTAGTACTGCCAGGGTGTGGCCTTTGAAGGCCCTGCGATAAATATCCTTTTATTAAATATAAATATCCTTCCCCTTAACTCTGTCTAGCCTCTGTTCCAGCTGTTTAAGGCAGCAGGGGAAGTGGCTAAAAGTGCTTGATGGAAATCCAGCCTATGGGGGAGCTGCCCTCAAGTCCTAATGGGATGGGAAGGTGGAGGAAACCCCCCCTAAAAAAGCCCTGGATCTTCTTCACATGGGTGGAGGCTTAACCTGAGAGTGCCCAGCCCTGGCTCTAGCTGGGAGAGGCTCCTTTAGCAAAGCCTTTAAAAGGCTTCACTTCCCTGCAAAGCAGCTTGTAAGGCAGTGAGATTCCACGTGCTCCCGTGGAGAACAGCAGTGGCACTAAAAATAGGAGTGGGGTTAACACCTCTTTGGGAACAGCTCTGGCTTTAGAGTGAATTACATGCAGTGCAAGAAGGGCTAAATTCAGCAGCCTCCTCACAAATCCACATCTGAACTCGGAGCAGATGTTTGGGCTGACCTCGTTTGTCCCACTTTGCCATTCACACGCTGCCCTGCCAGTGTTTTTGTTGGCAGTCTGGAACAAGGATGTGAGTGTGAGCCAGGGGGGGGATCCTCACCCCTCCTTTCCTAGTTCTTCTTTCAGCTTTTCCTGTTTGGTTTTTTTTTTTTTTTTTTTCATCTGAGCAGTGAGCTAGAGCCGGGCAAACACTTAGCACAAATCCAAAGAACCAAAATGAATCGTTTGTGTACAACAGAGCTGCTGGAAAATAAATCCAGGAGTATAAAAACAACCAGCAAAGAGCAAATTGGGATAACACCTCCAGGAGGGTTTTGGAGCTAATAAAGCAGGTGGCTTTGTGTAATATACTGCACTGTAAGCTCCAGGAATTAACATTTACAGCAGCTTTTACCTTCCCATTCAAGGCTTTCATAGCCTCCACTGCGTGTTCTCTTTTATTAAAGTGCACAAAGGCGTAGTCTCTAATTTTCTTTACTCTCTCCACTGCACCTGTGGAAAACATTGGAATATTAGTGGGAAGTGGGGGTTAGTCAGAAAACAGAGATCTGAAAGAGTGGCTGTGTCAGGTTATGAGCCCCTGGAGAGCAAAGGCTGAGCAAGGGTAGAAGAACAAGAGGTCAGTGTCCCCTCACCTCTTTGGATGTCTATTCCAGAGGAAAATCAATATATAATGGCTGTAGCATTTCAAGGCAAACTAGGAGAGTTTGGGGTCAGACATCAGTAAGATTCCCATTAAACTGGAGAGGTTTTCTCCTGTCCAAACCATTCTGTTGGACACAACCTTTGGTCTTGTGTCTCCCTTCTGTGACAGCCCATGTCCCAGCTGTAGGAACATCCCCCTGTGATCCCCATCTCCCTGCTTTTGTATGTGCATTGGAGGCAGCCTGGGGAAAGTTGGTGCTTTTGCTATAAAACAAGGAGGTTTTTCTCCTTGACAACCAGCTCAGGATGTTCAGGAAGAATGAACAGGCAGCCCTACCCAGGACAGAGCCGTCCAGGGCACTGGGATGGGCTGGGGCTGATGGGGCAGGTCTCTCCCTAAGAAACAGCCTCTCCCCAAGAAACAGCCTTTCCCATGGCAGTGGGGCTTCCCTGGATGCCCCAATTCACCTGGACATGGCTCCAATCAGGCTCTGTAGCTGAGGATTGGCTCTCCTGGAATGGGGCTTGGGCTGGAGAATCTTTCTTCCAGCCTGAATCTTTCTTACATCCAATTTATCTGAAGTAATTCAAATGCAAACGACTCCTTGTTCTTCTTTTCTAAGTCCATCCCCCACAGTTTTCTCTTTCCCCTCTCAGCTGCTCTGCTGCCAGGAACTCATACTCTACACTGAGGGGTCTGTCTCCAAAATAACCCCACCAGTCCTGCTCCCCAGGGCCGCAGCCTTCAACCATTTCTTTAATTCCTCATTTTCTCTGCTCCTGTGGCTTGGGAAGCACATCAGCCAGCCCAGCCTCCTGTAAAACCCCCAGAAATATCCTTTGGAAACATGGCTAAGGGATACTGAACAACTCTTCTGTTGGCTTCTTATCTCTTAAAGCTGAACAGGTGCACAGGGAAATGTAATATTGCCACAAAAAGTGTGCACTTAGAAAAATGCAGGAGGAAACAAATTTCTTTGGTGTTCAGGGGAGTCATTAGGAGCTGCAGAGGGTTAAATGAGCCTGTCCCAGCCCACAGCCCAAGCAGGCTGCACGTCTTGGAATGACACAGGGATGGTAAAGTAGCACTTTGTGTCCTTCTGGGACGGAGGATGATTTTCCAAGCCTCACTTTATGGGAGTTATATGCTGATGCTTTGTTTACAAGTGGAAGCTTTAATGAACTCGCTGTGTTTTGAATATCCCCCTTCTGCCTGCTGGAGAGCATTCCAGGATACCAATGCTGAGCCAAAAATTCTGCTCTCCCCTGCTTCTGCCTCTGCTGGGCCAAGCAATGTGATACCCACCCTTGGGTCAGCTCCATGGAGGAGGAATTTCCTTGGGATTCCCAGGGAGCAAGGGCAGGGCTTTTCAGAGAGAGCTCTGCAGAAGTCATCAGGCTGTGAATTTGGCACAGATTGAAGGTGTGCTACTTGTGCTGTGTCCCAACTCATCATTCCTATTGCTGCCTGTGGAGCCCTCAGAGATGTGGCAATTGCTGTGTCATGGGAAGCACTGGATCATTTTTTATTGCATGATTTGTTGATGTCAAAACAGCTTCCTAATGCCCTGGATCCAGGGTAATTTCAGCTAAGTAGTGTTGAAATGTGGCTCAATGAGTGAGGCAGAGAACCACAGCAGGGCAATGAATCATTTCACATCCTTGCTGTCTTTTTTGATCTCACTGTAACCTAAACTGCATTTTCTCTCCCCAAAGCTGGAAGTTTTGCTGCTCTAATGCACCCATTCCTGATTTTAGCCACCAAAATCAAAGCTGTCCATTAAAAAAAAAAATTACAACGTGAATACTGAAATGATAAAAGGAAAATGAAAGATGATGCAGAACTTGTGTTGTTATAGTGGAAAACTTCTTAGGAGCAAAGCAGATGACTGTTACCAAAGTGTCAAAAGGCCACAAATGTGTTTCTGGGGAGTGTGAGCTTGTTCTAAGCTTGGGAGCAAAACTGGGTAAATAAAAGAAGGAAACAGTTCAGAGAGTGGGATAACATAAATTTAACACAGGAGTAAAATGGGTTCTGCAACAGCTCGATGGTGGCTAAAAGTATGAGCCAGAAATGCTGGAAGGACACAAGGAAAACTCATGAAGACCTTTGCATTGCAGCCTAGTCCAGAAAGAGGCATGAAATGAAGAAGTTAGAGGGAGAAAACTGAAGCTCTGCAACGTATTTTAAAAAATTAATACAAGGAAGCTAACAGGAGTGAGATGAAAGGATATTTCCCATTGCCAGCCATCAGTTCCTAATGCCTAATGGACTGTGTGGCTTGCAGAGCTGCAGAAAAGGGTTATTTATACTTTGTTGGTTTTGAGTGGAATTTCCTAAAGCTGGAGCAACTCAAAGTAAAATCTCCTTTGAAAGCCAGCAGGATTTTTATTCCCAACTTTTTTTTTTTTTTCATTCCCAACTAATTCTCCCTGCTTTTTTTGAAAAATCTCACCCTAAGTGCATGTAAGATATGCCACAAAGGAATATTGAATTAAATGGGAAGCACTAATTATTCACCAATTTACACGGGGACTGGGGGGATGTATGAAAATGAGTTCAGAATTTAGATAGCTCAGATAAAAAGGAGTTGTATTAAATCACTCTATTTTTATCACCATCCCTTGCCACAGAAGAATGCTGAAGTCATCCAGCTGCTTCACCCCCCAACTCTTATTTAGAAAGACTAAATGATTTCAAAGCATTTTGAGGACACAGGGCAACCCCAAACAGCATTTTGGGGTCTCTTCCAGTTGCCAATCACCCTCCTCCATGGTGGCTGGGAATTAAGCAGCCTTTAATGGGATGGCATTTTGGGTGGGAGCCTTCAGCCCACGACAATTTCTGTGGCATTTCACACGAACATTTCACAGCCAGAAAAACCCAGCTATTTTTATCACTTGTGGCATTTTAGGAAGGCAGAAACATTTCCATTTGTTTAGGAGGCACAGCACCTACCTGGTTTGATGCTGTTGAACTCCTTCTCTATGGTCTCCTCGGTGGTGGAGAGCATGAGGTTCCTCACGTAGAGGATCTTCACTGAGGACATGGTGTCCTCATCCACCTCCACCTCTGGCTCTGCCCAGTCCACAGCAATGGGGTGTCCCCACAGCTGGATCCTTCCTTTAAGGGAACAAGGCATGGTCACTGCTGGGGGGCTTTGCTTCCTCTCACTCCTGCTCATGCTCTATTTCACAGCAGAAAAGGCAGAATTCTACAAACACGACCCAAAAAAACCCTTCCTAGCTCTGCCTTTCCAAAGGTCACACTCAGAATGGCCTCCTGCAAATACCTTTGGAGCCTCCATAACGGAAAGAATTGAAAATGTGGAATAATTCACTTTAAACCTGCATTTCCTGGACTGCTCCCTAAAGGGAGATATTTTAAAGCACTTATACAAATCCCTTTTTGGCCAGCAAAGTTTCATTCCCTCGATACCAGAACAGGGATCCTGAAGTCCCAGTGGGGTGGAATGAAAAAGCAAAAGCAAGGATGTCTCTGTGTGTTTGGATTTGTTTGGGGGAAGCTGCAGCAGAAGAAAGGAGGGACACAAAAAGTCCTGATGCATAAAACAAATTCTACAAACACGACCCAAAAAAAGCCTTCCTAGCTCTATTTCCAAAGGTCACACTCGGAATGGCCTCCTGCAAATACCTTTGGAGCCTCCAGAACTGAAAGAAGTGAAAATGTGGAATAATTCACCTTCAGCCTGCATTTCCTAGAGCTCTCCCTAAAGGGAAATGTTTTAATGCACTTATAAAAATCCCTTTTTGGCCAGAAAAGTTTCATTCCCTCGATACCAGAACAGAGATCCTGAAGTCCCTGTGGGATGGAATGAAAGAGCAAAAGCAAGGATGTCTCTGTGTGTGTTTGAATTTGTTTGGGGGAAGCTGCAGCAGAAGAAAGGAGGGACACAAAAAGTCCTGATGCATAAAACAAATTCTACAAACACGACCCAAAAAACCCTTCCTAGCTTTGCCTTTCCAAAGGTCACACTCAGAATGGCCTCCTGCAAATACCTTTGGAGCCTCCACAACTGAAAGAAGTGAAAATGTGGAATAATTCACTTTAAACCTGCATTTCCTAGAGCTCTCCCTAAAGGGAAATGTTCTAATGCACTTATAAAAATCCCTTTTTGGCCAGCAAAGTTTCATTCCCTCGATACCAGAACAGGGATCCTGAAGTCCCAGTGGGATAGTATGAAAAAGCAAAAGCAAGGATGTCTCTGTGTGTGTTTGAATTTGTTTGGGGGAAGCTGCAGCAGAAGGAAGGAGGGACACAAAAAGTCCTGATGCATGAACCAGGGTGTGGGTGTGGAGGATAAACCCAGGGGCTCTGTGTGCACTGGACTGAGCAGCTGAGGGGCAGGGAAGAAAAAAAGCAAATAATTCACATTGCTAAGTGCTGATGATGCAGTTGGCTTGGTGACCCCACTCCTTGAGGTTCAGCTCCAGATTCAAAGGCATCTGATGTGAGACTTTCACTGAACTCCAGGGGAATTTTCAGAAGTCCATATTTCTCTCTGTTTGCATGCATGTGTATTACCAAGGCTGCCATTTTAGAATTGCCATTAGATTTTAGTTAATTTATTTATTTTGGTCAGATTTATGGTTCTGTTGTGCTTACAGAAAATTCTGTTGAATCATATTAGAGGTGTTGAATTGGTCAGTTTATTAAGAACTACTGGTGTTGATTAGATATTGCTATGAATAATTAACCATGATTAGATATTGTTATGAATAATAAACCATTTAGACCTAAATTGCTGAGCCAGTCTGAGGCTGAGATTGGCAAGGGGGTTTATTCTGTCGGGACTCAACCCTTGGAATCCTTCACTTTTTCCCTCCTCACCTTTTTGCCTCCTTGGTCTCCACATGAATCATTCCAATCTGATATTAACCAGAGTAATCTGATTGCTTTGTCTGATATTTCTTTAATTGCTTTAATCTGATATTTCTTTGTCTGCTTTATCTGTATAATAAGTAATAGAATGACCCTTGCCATCAAACCCTGTCACAAATTTATATTAAACCTGCTTTTGCCCAGACCTTGCTGGTGATCTGTTGAGTGACCTAAACCACACATTTGCAGCTGAAGGGGCAAAGAAAATCCTTCAAAACAGTCTAAAAAGGCATCTCTGCTTGGACAACCCATTTAAGAAGGGATGGGAGCTGTGAAATGAGAGGGTGAGGATAGAATTTGGAGGCTTATTGGAAGAGTAAATAATCAAACTAAATGGGAAGGTGCTGTTCCCTTGGAATCCCTTGGGAAAGAGCTGGGATTTGTGGAGTGAGGGTGTTCTGTGCCCCTTTCTGAGTTGCTGTTTTCACTTCAAGGGTGGAAATAACGAACTGGTTGACTTGCAGCAAGGAGCTAAGCTTGGTACCTCTTGCTGAAAATCAGTCCATCTCCACTCTCTTGTTTAGTCAGAGACAGGAGAAAATGTAAGTTTTTCAATGAAAACTCTCAATTTTTGAGCACTTTCTCTCCAAAGCTCCCTCAAAAAAGCAACGAGTTTCAGTTAAAGGAAGCATCTGATAATGATATTCAATCTCACATCTGCTGGAGACACATTCAGCTCTGGCTTGAAACTTTTTTCCAGTTCCTGCTTTGTGCTTGAGGCTTCAGAAGACTCTGGCTCCTGCTCAGGCCTTTGGAATTCCCTAAATTGTTTACTGAGACGTCCCTAAACTGGAAACCCCTCATGCTTTGCACATGTCTGCTCAGGGCTCTTGAGTTCCTTCCATCTGTCTCGCTGTCTTTGCTCAGGATTTCAAGTGCTCTGCCTGCCCCTGCCTTCCTTTTCCATGTAAAAACCATGGGAAATTTGTGCTGGAGCACAGAATGTGCTCCCACCAACAGGGAGATGCTTAAACTGAAGAAGAAAATGCAGAATAAAAGGAAAAATTGTCAGTGTGACACATCTCCCAGTAGAAAAGAAAATTCAATGCTCAAAATCATTCACTTTTTTTGCACAATAAGAAAAAAATATTTAAGTGACGCAAGGTATTTAATGTATAAAACAGGTAAAAGAAGGTGGTTCTGAACAAATCTCAAACCCCAAGGTTTGTTGGATGCCTTCAGCAGCCAGTGTGTTCAACAAAGCAGTGCAGGGGGATAAGAAAGCAAGAGAAAATTGGTGAAATCCCTGCAAATGCACTTAATGTTAAGTGACTTCTTCACCTAATACCTGCTAAACTTCTCTCTCCTTCACAATGGTCCTTGGCTGTCTCCCAGTGCTGAATTTCATAGATGTACTCTAAAGCAATTCCTCATTCCAATTTTTTTTTTGCCAAAAATATCAATTTCCAGTCCATGCTCCAGCCTGAATCTGCTCTTGGATGATTTCCTGACTGATTCTCCCTTTGAAAAATTGATTTACAAAGAATTTTAAAAACTTGATAGAAAGTTTACCCAGTTTTGTACATCTGTATGCAAACACTGAGATAAGGTATGTTGACTTAGGAAGGTCATGGAATAGAGATGATATTGTTGAGAGACTGAACTAGAAACAAGTCTTAAAATATGTAATAAGTTTTAAAATAAATAATAAGACTAGATATATTAGAGAATTAGAACTGTGTAAGAGGTATTGTAGTAAGACTATTTGGGGTAAAAATACAGGTGATTGGTGTTAGAAGTATTAGCAGTATTGTGTAGCTACAGTTAATAGGTTGAAAAATTACCTATTTATTTACTACCTAAAATTAGCTATTTACTACCTGCAATACCTATTTACAAGGTATTGCAACTAGGAAATAGGTTAGTTTCTGATGGAATGGTGTTAAGTTTTATATTTCTTATGTCTCACTTCTTATCAAGATTAATAATGGAATAAAATCTTTTAAAACACCTCTCAGTTACCCCGTCTGTGTAAAAGCTGGAAAATCCAACACTCCCTGAGAGGCCATAGATGAATCTCTATTTTATGTTTAACCCAAGACAAGCACAGGACCAAGCAGAGCTGCATGGACACACACACAGCTAAATCCACCTGGCTGGATTTCCAATAAACCCAAGATCCTGAAGGACAACCATGGATCAGTCTCTATTTTATGTTCAACCCTAAACAAGCACAGGACCAAGCAGAGCTGCATGGACACACACACAGCTAAATCCACCTGGCTGGATTTCCAATAAACCCAAGCTCCTGAAGGACAACCATGGATCAGTCTCTATTTTATGTTCTACCCAAGACAAGCACAGGACCAAGCACATCCCACAGCATGGATACACACACAGCCAAACCCATCTGGCTGGATTTCCAATAAACCCAAGCTCCTGAAGGACAGCCATGGATCATCAGCACTGCAGGAGCTGCAGTCAACCCCACACCCCATGGTGTGTTAGGGCACCTCCTGCTCTGGGTGTCTCTAGCAGAAAACTTCTCTCTGAGGGCAGAAAACCCAGCCAGGTGCAATTCCTTGGATTCCTGGGTCCCACAGAGATGTTGCCACCACACCCCTGAGGTGAAGCCACCCCTCCTCACCCCTGCTGACCTGGGAGGAGCTTCCTCCTGGCCATGGCTGCTGCCCGGTGGCTCTCGTACTCCACGAAGGCAAAGCCCCTGTTTTTGGTTTTATCGGCCGCGCTGGGGTAGACGATGACGTCCACGACGCCGTCCGTGACCTTCTTCATCTCTGCCAGGATCTCCTCCCTCTTCTTGGTTTTGGGGATGCCCCCCACGAACAGGCGGCAGTTGTCCACGCTGGCACACACGCCCAGGAGTCTCCCGTTCCTGGAACGAGGGAGGTGCTTGGTCAGGAGCCAGGAGCCAAGAGAGGGGAAGGTTAAAGCAAAGCCCCTCTTCTGTCCCCAAACACGGGGCTTTGGTGTCAGCAGTCCTTTGGGATATTCCAGTGGCCTTGCTCAGTGCAAAAGCTGCCACTCTGCTAAATGTGACATCAGGCAGCACAGCTGAAATGAAGGATTTGAGGGAGAAATCACGGCCAAATTTTGCTTTTCCTACTTGAGGCTCTTCCTTTTGCTGCCACCAGGCAACTGCACTGCCCCCAACCCAGGTCCTTGTGTTGTCACCAGTGGCTTGTGGCTTCCTGCTCACTTTGTGACTGAGGTTTTGGGAGAAGAAAATCCCTTGTCATGTAGAGGCACCATTTGAGGATTCACCAATGAGGACTCATCAATGGGCCAACTTTTGTGCAGACCCTAAAATAAAAACTTCTTCGTTCACCTCTTTGGGGTCAAAGTATCTCTTATAGGCCTGGAGAAGTGCAAAACTTCCTTAGAGGAGTCCTTGGAACCAGGGAAGGAAGTGGAGGAGGTGGAGGTGGATGAAGCCTGGTCCCTAAGACCTTCCAACCTCTGCTACAAAGGACATCTCCAAGACCTCTGTGTGCCTTGATCAGCTCAAAGCAGTTCACAACCTATCACTTTTTTTTAATTAAAAAGCCATGCAACTGCCAGAATGGTTTATCCCAAAAAGTTTTTAAGCAAAGGCATCAACTCATCCCACTTGGAACTGGCAAAAAACATTTAGCGAGGTTGAAATCCAACCAACACGTATTAATGGGCCCATCTGTTGTTGATTTCTGGGTGTTTTGTTCCCTCAAACATGAGGGTTTTTTCTGTTCCTTTCTATTAGGAAATGTCACTATTTGCCAATTGGTTTCCATCCTATTTCACCATTTTTTGCAATTGCTCCATCTACCAAAACATATCTGCACAATCTGTCACGAGGGAGACTGTGAATAGAATAAGTCAACAACAAACAACCTGAGGGGAACATAATAAACAGCGCTGGTTAGGGGAAACTTAATTTGATCCAAAGCAGAACATTTTTTTTCCCAATGTTCTGATAGATTTTGGTGTTGTTGATGGGTTTATTGTGAACAACAAATTTCCTGTTGGTTTTAATGAGCAGTGACTGCACAGGGAGACAGGAGGAGATTTCCCCTCAAAACACAGGGATCTAAATAACTGTGCTCTGGACTGCCAGGAAAAATATCCCTCACATGCCAAAATAGACTGATACATATGATTTAAAGTTTCTTTGAAGGTGTTTTTGCCTTGCTTACCTGATTTCATAATTATTGAGTGTCTTTATTGCGTTCTTGGCCTCCTGTTTATTGGAGAAGGTCACAAAGGCGTAGCCCCTGTTGTTGCCATTGAAGTCCATCATCATCCTCATCTCATAGATTTTGCCAATCTGCCACGTGAGAGAGATTTGTCAGCAAGGTGGGAAGGGTTAGAGAAGACTGGAATTTTAAAGACTGGAATTTTAAAGTTCCATGGGCAGAGACACCTTCCATGGACCAGACTGCTCCAAGTCCTGCCCAGCCTGGTCTTTAATCAGCTCAGTTCAGCCCTGAAATGCAGCTCTGACCATCAGCAGCTGATCAGCTGCCATCAAGCCTCACCTTTTCACAGAGGGGGATAAGTTCATCCTCAAAGAGGTCTCGGGGTAGTTTCCCAATGAAGATTTCACAGCCCCTCTCTGGTGGAGGGCCATCCCAGCCCGGTGGTGGTCCCCCATATTTTCTCTGCCCATTTTCCTGCCGTGGAGGAGAAGAAAAGAAAGGTTCAGCTATCAACTTTTAAACATGGATCCAACCAACCCTGTCTCTGGGAATGACCCTTGAGGCAGACACCCTCCTTCCTTTCAGCTCCTGGTGGGTTCAGCAGGGATCACACAGTGTCCTGCTGCCAAGGCTGGGATACTACAGAAGTCCAAGTGCAGAGAGTCAGTAACTGCCTGGAAAATGGAAATCCTCCAGGCTCTGGCAGGGGGTTGGACAATGGAGCACTTGCAAAATTTATAACTTGTCTGGATTTTCATCCAGTCTGAGGATGACACCTGCCTACCCAGGAGGTCCTTCTGGCAGAGAGCAATCTTGGCCCCAAATAATATTCAAAGAGGTGAAGGCCAATCAGTATTTCCCTTTTTCTCTCTTTTTGCTATATTAGTGTGTCTCTGTTCTCCTCCTCCTCTGTTAACCTCCCTTCCTTTCCTTTCCTTCCTTCCTTTTTTTCCTTTCCTTCCTTCCTTCCTTTCCTTCCTTTCCTCTATCTCTCCTCTCCTCTCCCTACAGTGATTTCCTACTCCCAGAGGAGCTGGGGCTCCAGGAATTTTTCCATTTTTTGGCTCCCTGACCATTTCTTTAGCATTTTTGGCTCCCTAACCATTTCTTTAGTCACTTCCCATCCTGGGATTATTCCAGGAAAGTGAATGCCTTGTACAGCTCATTTAAGAGGAACTTAAACAAACAGAGATCCTTACAAGAAAACAGGAATATACCACAAACCCTTTTAGTTTTCTCAAGCCCAGGACAGGTCCTGAATTATCCACCCTCATTCCTGTTTTTCCAATGTTTTCAGCAGTGATGGAGTCCTGAGGACATTTGATTTTATGTCTGAATTGGTGTGTGAGGGAGCACAGCAAGTAATAAACCCTTCTCTAAATTTGCAGTTGCTTTGTTTGTGGCTGGAAGGCTGCACCTCAACAAACCCTTCTTGACAAGGTGCCTGGAGGGAAAGTGGACATCAGCCACTTCCCAAAAATGAATGACCCAAGTGTGGACTGAGGAAGAAGATGTTTGGCTGCATCCACAGACAGGCAGGAAGAAAAATCCCTAAGGTACAGGGAAATTAGGAGAGGGGGGAAAAGGGAAAAAGATAAAATAGCAAGGTTGGAATGGAAAAGGAAAGGAGAGGGAAGAGCAAGAAGATTTGGAGTGTGTGGGGGATTGGGAGCTGAAATCTGTGCTTTAGGAGTGAGCTTTGCCAGATTGACAGTAGGGAAAACTGAACCCCAGGATAATTCCAAGGCCAGGGTGGACAGGGCTTGGATTAACTCCCAGGGCCAGTGGGAGGGCTCCCTGCCCATGGCATGGGGCTGAATGAGATGGGCTTTAAGGAACCTCCCAACCCCTGTGATCCTAAGAAGGCCACAGTAAATCTAAGACATACAGGAGTCCCTTATTTCATGGGTCAGGTACAGCAGAAAGGACACCAAACACTGGCCTGGTCCTGGAATGTGCTTTGTCCCAGGAATGTCAGGTTGTGCCTGGGGCTGTTGTGCCCTCTAGTGCCTTGCAAACAAGGCAAAGGTCATGGCCTCCACCTGCCTAAAATCCAGTTTCTTCTCCCAGGATGCAAGGCTGGTCACGGCAGTGTCCAGTGCTCTCCAAAGCTGAGCTTGTTTTGGTCATGGTAGCCAAAAAGGCTTTCTCAGGTGGGTTTGAAGGTCATGCCCAGGCTCCACCTGCCTTAACCATGGTAGGTTGAGATGTTGGAGACCTTGGAGCCTAAACTGGGAGCAAACCTTGGAGCAGGTGAGGCACCTGCCTCCCCTGTACCTGGGCAAGGATCTGCACAAAAGGTGAGTGCTGGACTTCCCACCACACTCTTCCTCTAAAACTTTGCTCTGTGGGTTTTTTTTGCTTTTGAGACACCAATCCTGACCCTTCCCAACATTTAGCACTGCTCAGGCTTGTCCTACCCCCACCTTCATTGTAATTTCCCATCAAGCAAGGAATTCCTTAAGGAATACAACCCTGCTTTGTGAAAGACAACACAGTGATGGTCAGCATGGATGTGAGAGGGAAACAGAGTGAAAAGGAATGAGCAAGGAGTGATTCAGGAGCATGGATTGGCTGCTCACACCCCCAGTGAAGCTTCAGGATGAAGCACAAGAGGGTGGGACCGTGGATTCCTACCTGGATCAAATTATATCCCGTTCGCTGAATTAACGCACGGAGGGCGGCTTCTTTCTGTGTGCCGGTCAATCCATCCCCGGATTTGTGATTTGATTCCATTGGGAGTGATTATCAGCAAAAAATCACGTTAATTAGGGGTGCTCACTGCAATCAAATTTGAGATAAATTAAATCAATTAATACAGCTGGGAGGAGAAGGTCCAAACTCCTGAGAAAGTTTACAGGGTCGCTCTTCATAAATCGGTTATTTTGGAGATAAAACCAAAACAGAACAGCAGAGACCATGGAAAAAGCAGAAATGTCCCCCTTGCTGAATGGAAATAAATAGCATTTAAACCCACAGCCAGATCCTGGGGAGATGCAGAGGGAATTTGTAGCCTTTTGGTGGTGTCTCAGGAAGAAAAAATGTGTAAGTGCCTAATCCTGCACTGAGCACACAACAATGAGTCCTTCAGGCCTCGTGTGATGCTGACACTGGGAAGGCAACCTTGTACCAGCCATGTCCAGCACTCCATGAAAAACAAGACCTAGCCCCAAATTTGGCCTATTCTTACTTTTGAAAATAAAGAACACAGGAGAATTTCAGATCTTAGCTCAGCTCCGGGCTGGAGCAACCTTGGGTTCAGACATTTTGATTCAGAGCTGCAGTTTTAGGTCATGACTGATTCAAGATTTTTTGGTTTGGGTTAGGTTTGGGCTGAAAACATCATAAAACTGAAATCTGAATCTGGCTTGGGCTACACCCTGGGAAAGGGACATTTACAACATGTATTCGCTACTGGTGATTCCCTGTTTTTCCTGAATGCTGAGCTTTGAGCTTGTCCAAAATCCTTTTATGTGCTCCAGACATAAAAGCAGGGTCTGTAGGTGCACGGCTGAGCTTGAAGCCTCAGGCTGACACTGAGCAGCTGCCAGAACAAACCCAGTTCCCTCCTCAGCTCCTTGTAGCCAGAGCTGGGGGCCAGTGGCACCAAGGTCTCCATGCAGGAAAATGCTAAGAACCATGGTTGTTATTGCCTAAAATTGCATTTTATCCTAGAAAGGTGGAGGCAAGAAAAGGTGGTGCCTGCCAGGCTTGCCTGGAGAGCAAACAGGGCCAAAAGGGGCTGGGAGGGGTGGACTGGGGGTGAGGGGCATGAGGCACCCTGGTGGGGATGCTGGGCAGAAGGGAGATCCAGAGCAGCAGGAAGGTGGATGGAAGGTGGATTGCTCTGCCTGCACCCTGAGCTACCGCCAGATTTTCAGGAGAAGACCCTAAACAATCCCCCTGCTACTCCAGATTTTCAGGAGGAGACCCTAAATCCTCCTGCTGCTGCCAGATCTTTGGGAGGAGACCCTAAAAAATTCCCTTGCCACTGCCAGATTTTCAGGACGAGACCCAAAACAATCCCATGGTACTCCAGATTTTCAGGAGAAGACCCTAAACAATCCCCCTAGCACTGCCAGATTTTCAGGAGGAGACCCTAAATCCCCCTGCAGTCCTTTGGTGCACATAAGGTGAGCACTGCATGTAAAGAAACGCTGGTAAAGAATTGCAATCTATCTGGTTACAGCTGATTTTCTGAGCATGTCATGATGCTGCAGAAGGAACAGAAAAAGCCTTTTCCACCCAGCTTTTAACACTAACCCCTTTTTTATCAGCTGCTTCTGCTGTTCACTGAGGGAGGAGCCAAGCTTTGGGGCAGCCCACTTTGTTTTTTGCCATTACCTGCCCTATGCTCCTATGCCTTCGTACCCTGGAAGTCTCCAACAGCTGCTTTCAATTTGAAGTGGATTATTCCCAGCACCAAAAACGGGGCAGGAATTTGGAGGATCTCAGTCTCCTGTCACTTGAGCTCTGCCACAGTGAGATCCAGAGGCTGTGATCCCAACACTGGCAAACAGAGGCACCTCTGTAATGCCAGATTTTGGAGCTATTTAATGCAGAAGTTGGTGAGGCTCTTCTGATTTAATTTTAATTTTTCCCGTGCTCCCAGGTTCTCCAGTGTTTTGATTACTACCAACGTGCAGAGGCTGGGACATGGATTATCCAATGCAACAGCTCTCTCTTGTCTCTAATTCCCAAATGAGTGTTTTCTGCAGCAGCTGGAGCCCAGTTACTGGTTTGTTTTGCCCTTCTGAGGGCAGCATCAGAACCCTGCTGATGTTTGTGGTGTCTGTGCCTGCTGCCTCCTCTGGAGCTGGCGTTCAGCAGGCACGGGGCAGGATTAGCACACTGCTGTGCAAAAACCACTTGGAGCCTTTCCCAGGCTGCTGCAGAAAGAGAAAGTGAGCATTCAGAAAAAAAACAACCCAGCTAAAATCCAGATTGGTTTTGCACCCTCTCTTTTCTGGGCAGAGACACCCCATATCCACCCTATAGGGGAAAGCTCTGTCACACAGCAAATCTGGCCCCTTATATTCTGCTTTTGGAGCATCCTGGATTCATCAGGGAATTGAGGGATCAAATTGCAGCTCCCCATGGGTCTCTCTCAGCCCTGAGAGCTGGACTTGAGTGCTGCCAGGCCGGATGCCTGCAGTGCTGCTGCTCTGGATGCACTTGCATGAGGATCCTTTAAGGGCAGCATCCTCTCCTGCAGGGAGGAGGGATTTCCAGGAAGGTCTCTCTCCCCCTAGGAATGATTTCACGCTGAGCAGTGAGCACCAGCCTCGGGGCTGGCGGGTGGATGGGAACAGAGCATCTCCCTGGCTGATGCCTTTTCCAGCAGCAGCAATATCCCTCTCTGCCTTCTGCCTTATTAGATGAGACAGCAGAGCTCTTCTGGGCTCTTCTCGTAAGGCATCCTGCAAAGATTTCAGCTCTAGACCAGCATGTCTAGACACTGGTGCACTCCAGGATGTGCTGAAGCAATCCACTTGGAATCAGGGAGCAAGAGCATTCAAGGTTGCAATGAAGTATTAAACACAGCCTGCTGCAAAACCCGGGCTCTGGGGGGGTTCCTAACAAAGATCTGGCTTTAATCTGTGCCGGGCTCTCCCACACATTCCTGCCTTTGGAGAAAGCCCCAAGGAAACAACCCTGCCCCATGGAAGAGGGGCAGGATGCCCATCCTCAGGGATGCCCTGACTCACCTGGAGCTGTGGAATTGGAAGTGGGGTCCAGCTGGAGAGCTCCACCCCAGGGTAGCAACAGCCCCTGCAAGCCCCCACTCCTGATCCCAAAGGAATCTGCAAGCCCCAACTCCTGATCCCAAAGGAATCTCCAAGCCCCCACTCCTGATTCCTTTGGGATCTCCAAACCCCCACTCCAGATTCCAAAGGAATCTGCAACCCCCCACCCCTGATTCCAAAGGAGACCACGACTGGACTGCACACTGAGGGCTGGACACAGTGTGGACACCCCGGGTATGGTTTGGTGTCCCACTCTGAGCAGACAATTCACACCTACTAATTACCAGCCCGATGTCATTCACAGGTAATTGATAAGCCAAAGAGCTTTCCCCCATCAGTGGGGTTTCTCCGGGATGGAAAGAGCAAACCCCTCTTTTTTTTTGAGGTATAAATCCCAAGCCAACCAATCCCAAGCTCAGGAAAGCAGGATTTCCACCCTGCAGTTTTCCAAGCACTTCTTCTCTCCCTCTTTCCTTCCTGCCTCCCTTGAGTTAAACATCTGAGCTCACTTTTGGACAGGGCACTTTTCCACCTCCACCACCCAAAGATCCATCTCATGGAACCACAGAATCATTTAAGTTGGAAAAGCCCACTCAGATCATCGAGTCCAACCATTAACCCACCACCAAACCACGTCCCCAGGTGCCACATCCCTGTGTCCATCAGTGCATCCTGAGGATTTCCAGGGTACAAATCACAGGGGGATGTTTTATTTCTGAAACTTTTGGAATTCCAGCCCTTTCCCCTCATTGCAGGCACCAGCCCCAGTCCTTGCAGCAGTGCCAGTGTGCTGAGATTTTTTTTTTTTACTTTAAGGGAGGAAAATTCCTGTCATCCAGAGGAAACACGATTACTTTCTCTTCTTCTTTGTTCCCTGAGCCAGGAATCAATTAGCAAATCCACCCTCACAGGGGAAAACCCCCCTTCCGTGGCTGCTGATGGAAAATGTGAATGACTGCAGCAAATTCAGGCAGTGCTTTCAGCTCTGCTTCAAAAAAGAATCAACCCAGCCACACTTAATAGAAATAATAGTTCTGGAATCCAACCAATTTTGGGGATTTGCCCTTAAAATGGATTATCATTAACAAGGGCCACCATGAGAAAAAGAAAAGGGAAAAAAAGGAGAAGGGGAAGTAGCATTTTGTATAGAAGTTTAAACTGAAATTAACACCTTTGGAAGTGCAAACTGTCCATATTTTCTATTTAACTCTCATCTGTGATGAAATTTTGACAACAGCACCAACTTCTCATGGTCATAGCATCAAGAAAAGGAAGGTTCTGCTTTTACCTTCTATCAGAGTATCACTGGGTCTGGTTTTCCTCTCTCCACTCTCATTTATTTTAGGTTTCTGCTGAAATTTTGAAGTGCCAAGGCAAGAAAAGGTCCTTTTATATCTTGCAAGCCCACATCAACAAGAAACAAACCTATTATGGTACCACCTCTCCATGACTACTTCTACACGTGGCTCTCTCACACCTACTGCAGCACATCCTCTGGCTTTGCTCCATCCATCCAGGAGCAAGATGAATCCAGAAGCTTTTACCCCCAAAACTGTGGAAAATTTCCTTCACTTTTGGGTTATTTGGAAAAGGAGAAATCCTTTTCCTCAGCCAAGGGATGTTTCCCATACTAGGATTTTTGCTGAGGGGGTATGTGAGGGCAGAACCTGCCCTGTGCAGCCTTTTTGGGGAAAGCTGGTTCCTGTTTCCATGAAGGAGATAACAAATGTTATCCCATGTTTATCCCACAGCATCAATACAGACCTGACTGTGCTGAGCTCTTGGACACATCTAATTAAGGCCATTTTGTTTGGTATCCCCTCAGCTCCTCTTTCCTCTTTGAAAAGACTGGACAGTGCTATTCACCCTTTGCCCTAATAACCCAAATAGGTCACTAGAGAAACTATTTTCCTCTAGGTTATCAACATTTTGGGGATTTTTTTCCCCCTCCCTCCAGGCTCCAAGCAATATATACTCCTTTCTATCCATCCACAAACACCAAGCATGGTTCATTTTCCTCCCCAAAACGGGAAGCCTTGTGAGCTGCCCCAGCTCCTTGCTGGGGTGACACTCTGGGGGACGGAGTCCGATTGAGCAATGCAGCATGAGGCTTTCATCCCTTGGCTTCCCAGGGTGGGGGGTTGTTTCCCAGCTCTGCTGGCTCCACACACAGTGGGAACTCACAGACATCTGCAGGAAAACGGGGCAAATTCGGAGCAACATGAAGGTGCTGCAGCACATGACCCTGGAGAAAATATTTCATGCCTAATCCAGCAGATTTTTTGCTCGGGCATCACCTTTGGAATCCCTTTCCTCTTGGGCACAGCTTTTGCAGCTCTGTCTCCAAATGCACACAAAGTGCCCCCAAAAAGCCACTTAGTGATGCTGAGCCCAGCCTCCTTCCCTAGTGGTTATTTGCATCCCCATTTTGAAACCATCCTTCCTTCCCTGCCTGTTCCACGGAGGGAAAGAGCTTGGGAGGAGCATTCTGTGCTGGGCAGAAACTATCCCTGCTAGCTGGAAGGGATTAGGGAAAACTGAGGGGTTTTGGGAGCAGCAATTGCCTTGACCAGGGAGACTGGCAAAGAGAAGGAGGGACACCAAGCTGGCTGGAAAGATCTCTAATGATTAAACCTCAGAAAGTTGCGCTTTAACAAATCCAGAGCGAATTATGGCAGGGAAAATCCCTCCTCCCCGTCCGCCTTGTCTGGCCTTGCTTTCCAGGCACAGAAGAAAAGCACAAAACCCCCTCTTTCCACGGCTTTGCCAGGTAAAAACCACACTCAGCCCCCCGAGGACCCCTTTGTGCCCACCCTGCTCACCCCAAACTCATCTCCAGTGCTGTGGGGCTGTGTGGGGTCAGCCAGGGGGTCCTGGCCCCCCAATCCAGCCCTGCTCCGGGCTGTGACTCCGATGCTGGGCACTGCTGGGCTGGGAGGCTCCCGGTGGAGCTGCTCCTTCCCAAGCCCACCAGCAGCCCCCATTTGCACGCCCAGTCCCTCCCACACCCCCAAACCCCCGAGCAGCTGCCTACCTGAGCGATTTTGGAGGTGGCCCCCCGGCAGAGAGGTCTCCTTGCTAGTGGGGAGTTTGCGACGTGTCACTGCGGTTATTCCCTAATCATCATATCAAACTCCAAAGGTTCAGCAGCCTCGGGCTGCTTTACAGTCCCGTGGGTTAAACGTTAACCTGCCCTATCTGCCAGCTCCCCGCAGGCCTTTGACCAGATAGCTGCCTCAGACAGCACCCACCAGCCTCAGCTTTCCCCAAATAAATGCAGGCAAATCCCATTTTAAGGTCTAGGATCATGCTGATGCTGGTTTACTCCATGCTGGGACCTTCCCCACCTGATCCATCCCCAGCCTTGTGACACTCTTGGGCTTTGCAGGAGGTTTGGGTTTGCTGGAGGATGATGGCAGGAGTGAGAAATCCCTTCTGGTGGAGAAATTCCTCTTGGTGGCCTAAGCAAAGCTGTGGGTTGGCAGAAATTGCTGCAAAAATGTTATCCAAGCAAAGATTCACAGTGAGGAAAGCCAGTGCAGGTTTTGGGGAGGTTTCTTGCACCCAGAAAAATCCAGAATCTGTGAATAAATCCAGAAGCCACAAATCTCTGCAAGGGGTGGCTTCCAACCACTGAGCATCCCAATACTACATTTGACCTCAAGCCATAGAAAAAGCTTCCAAAATTAATTAATAACACAAAGATTACAAGTATGTAATTTAAATAAGAGTATATAATATCACAAAGTAAAAAACCTAAAGTATTAGAATATAACAATACATATAAAACAAAATAGAAGTTTTAAAACAATAACTAATTCTTCTTCACCTTCTTCTTCATAAGTTTAAGTAATACTATATAACTAGTTTAAAACATCCACATTAGTTTCAAATAATTAAGTATTTCAAATAATTAAGTATTAAGTTAAAAATTAAAATTATTTAAGTATAATTTCTTAATTAAATAGTTTAACATTAAAAATCCTTATAAAAATTGTAAACAGTTTTATACCTCATTAATAAAACACTACAAAACTCACACCTTATATAAACTACGTATAACCTTATATAAACTATATAAACACACCTTATATAAATGATAATACAAACAAAAATAATAAACACCTAAATCTAAACACAAAGTATCATCTCAAACACTTCAATACCAACCTTAACAAAAACAAAAAACAAAAAACAAATCAACTCAAAAAAACCCAACATTTAGTGGTGCTTGTGCCACATCTGGTGATGCAACAGCTGAATTGAATGTTTGACTCTTTCCAAAATCCTTCTGGACCCTCACAGGGGTGAAATGGAGCACCACAGGTACTTTAGCAGAGAGATTTCATGGAATTATAGAATTGTGAAGTTGGAAAAGCCCTTTATGATCATCAGGTCCAACCAGCAGCACCACTGTGCTCACCACTGAGCCCTCACCATTTTTCTCGTGTGATGTGCAAGTTTGGGATCCCAGCTTTGGGCTCCATCCCTGGAATTGTATCCTGCTGTGGCTGACCCTGAGCTCAGAGCTGGAGCACGCCCAGGCTGGGCCATGGTTTGCTGACCCCCAGCACAGGGATGCAGTGCTGGGCTTCATTTGCAGCCCTGGTAAATGAAGCATTTATAATTAGGTGTTGCTGACGCTTCAGGTTTGGAAAAGTGCCATCCCTGTGTTTGCTCAGCTTTTAAAGCACGAGGTGTCCCTGAGGGGGGAGCTGACAGGGCTGGATCCCTCTTGGAGAGCAGCATCTCTCTCCTTCCTCTCTTCTCACCAGGGTGCAGCTCCCATTTCCCAGCCCAAACACGGGATTGCTCCCAAGGAAATATCTGCCCTCTGCTCTCCACCTTCCTGCAGGATTTAGGGGTCCAAGGGCAGGTTTTGGAGCACATTCAAGGAGGATAAAACCCCCAAACAATCCCTTCCCAACCAGTTACGAGCTCCTCTCCCTGAGCACAGTTTGGGATCTGCTGCTTCTCCTGATCTCCAGGGCACAGCTTGGGAGTGAGGGGCAGAACTTGTGAGGATTCGTGAAAAGAATTTGGAATGTGTTAGTGACGAGACTTCTGAGTTCTTTTACATAATGTAATTAATTTTTTAATCCTTAACATATGTTCAACTCACCTCATATGATTTTATATGAGTTACATAAAATTCAGCTCACCCTATATGATTTTATATGAATATGAATTATATGTTTCAGAAGATCACAAGACTTCTAGTTACAAAAATTTTCAAAAATTTATTAACTAGTAAAACACTATCAACAAAAATATTTATATATTTGACTTAACCTTTAAATATTTCATCTTATAGACTCATGTTACAATATAAAGTGTTCTAGTTAATTATAATGCACAAATTTACAATACTGTCTTCCAAAACTCTACACTATCTTCTATTTAGTTTAACGTGTTTTTATTTTAAACTATAAATCTACGTTCTCATTTCTAATGCTTAAGTTTAGAAGTCTTTTCTAAAATTTCAGATCAAATCTTGTGTTTAATCCTAAGTTTTAACTTACAAACCCAAAGTTTTAAGAATCCTCTACATTTCGGATTCTAACAAGATGTGACAATGGATTTTTTCCTTGTCAAAGGGATTTTTCTGTCTTTAGCATGCCATCCTATCCTGTCCATGGGACTGGTGTGTAGGGGCCATGAGATTATAGTATGTATTGTATAGCTGGCCTCTCAGTAAAAGATCTATGGATTGTATAAGTGACCCTGCTCCGATTCTCGTTACTGTAAATGGGCTGCAGCTGTGATGCCCTTAATTGGGTGGCAGCTGTAGCCACATGAGAAGGTTTGGGATAAAAGGGCTGGGCCAGTCAGAGACAGCCTGGAGGAGCCCTGATGAAGAAGCAGAGACATTTCCCCTGTGAAGAGCTGCCTACAAGAAAATCATTGAGAAGGTATGAGACTTTAGAACTATGCTAACTACATATGATAACAACACTGGTGGGATTTGATCCCTGGGACACTGGATTTCAGACTGAAGGCCTCAGTCCACCCCTAAGCACTGTGCAGACTGCACAGGAAAATGAAATCACTTGTGACCAGTTAAATGCCTCTGCCCTGGAATTGTGAAAGTGGAAGGAGCAAACCAGCTCCATAAAATCAAGTGTAACACAGCAGCACTCAAAAAAGCAATGAAAAAGTCTCTCTGAGGGAAATGTGAGGTGTTACTTGAGGGCAGGTAATGGGACTCTGATGATCTGTCAGCAAAAGGAGATGAAATGCAGGTGGCCATGGCATGGAAATAGCACAGTTTGGGATGGAAAGCCCAGTTTGGGATAGAAACCAGCTGTGGATTGACTCACAGGTGTGAGGGTGTCTTAGGGTGTGGGTTAGAGGTGAGGTAGTTATTGTCTGTTCATTGGGCAGTTTTCTTTCTCTCTTCCACAACCAATCCTCCCTCCAGGAGATCTCTTCTGTTCATGGGCCATTAATCATTAATTATCTCCTGTCCATGGCCAGTGAGTGTCCCTGCATGGCTGATCCTATTCCACCATCCCATGGGAGATGCTCCACCCAGGGGAGGAGCCAAGCATTCCTACCTGGATCCAATCTGAGCTTTGGGACACCCCAGCAGCCTTTGCCCCCTGCATTGCCAGAGGAGCAGCTTTCTGCTGCCCTGCATGGCCAGAGGGAGCCCAGGCCCATCTCCAGCAGCCCTGGAGCTGCAGAGGAAAACTCCCCCCTTGTGCAGGATCCCTGCTCCAGCAGAAGCACAGCTGGCACTGCAGGAGGGCTGAGCCCCCATGGGATGGGGCTGGGACACCACCCTGACACACAGGGGGCAGGGCCTATGATGACTCTGTCATTGGTTTATTTTCTTTTTTGTACTATTTTATTTGTATTTTTATTTCCCCAGTACAGAACTGTTATTCCTATTCCCATATCTTTGCCCGAGAGCCCCTTAATTTCAAAATTTTAATAATTCAGAGGGAGAGGGTTGACATTTTCCATTTCAGGGGAGGCTCCTGCCTTCCTTAGCACACACCTGTCTTTCAAACCAAGACAGAGGGAAGCATGACAACACACATGGACAAGGAAAGCTCCTCTGATGCCAGAGGGGTTGCAATTCCAGCACAGTTTTTTGAGGTTGTGCAGGAAGAGCAGCTGTGATGCTTTCCTTCCCTGTCTTCCCCTCTCTGCCACAGATTTTGCTCAGAAGAGGAGAAGTGATCAAGAGAGGAGATGTGATTTGTGCTCATGTTTCCTTGAAAGCCTCTTGAGGAGCAGCCCCAAGAGCAGTAGAACATAATTGTTTCCTTCTCCACAATCACAGTGGGCTCCCTCCTCCAGGGTTTGCCTCAGCCTTCCAGGTGGGATTAGGGAAAAGCACTTCCAGCTCAGGAAAAATGACAGTTTTGTGTTATTTATTTACTGCCACAAACCCCCTAATGGATGGCCTGATCCTCCAGCTTTCCCTGGAAGTGCTGCAGGAAGTTTTCCAGGATGTCCAGCAAGGGGTTTATGGCAAATCTTGGCTGTGCCAAGCCCTGCTGGGGATCAGCAGCTGCCCTTTACATAGCAATAAAACCAATAAAAATATCCTTGGTGTCAGAAGGAGCAGGATCAGAGCCCAGCTATGGAAAAACATGGAAATGGTGATGTTGAGAGCATCTCCTGAGTGCTGTTTTTGCTGTTCTTGGTAGAGACACCCTGGTCAGACAAACCCTGCTGTGATCCAGGTGTGTGGTTGGTGACATTCCCACTGCAGGGACTGCTGGAAGTTGGGCAAAAAATGGGATGTTGCCAAAAAACTTTGAATTTTCCCAAGTTAGCTGCAGATTTAGAGGGATGTGTGTCAGTTATTGGGGAGGGGTTTGTGTGTGTACAGAGGGAGGTTGTTAAACACCACTGCAGCTCATTATAGCTCTCTAAACATCACAGTTCTCCCTTTTCCCTCAAATGAATCTGCATGCTGCAATGCCACTGTGCTCTGTAATTAGGAACAATTCAATTGAAGTCTTAATGCTTTCCAAAAACAATCCTTTGCTTCAGCAGCCTGACTCATACCCTGCTAGAGAGCTGCTGCTAGGCTGAAAAGGAATTTATAGTGGAGTAAACAGCTTGTGTGTATTGGTATTTAGAGATATGAAAACCACTTGGTCCTAATTCCAAAACTGATATTAGATGGAAAAAAAGAATTATTTTTAAAAATGGGCATAAATGAGGTTTCTGCACCCCTTTCCTTCAAGCCTGGGGTTCTCCAGATATTCAAATTGCCAGTTTTTCCTTGTTGTGGCTGAGACATTTTAAGTTGTTTGTGCCATGGAGAAGCAGCAGTTGTGCCCAAAGGGGGCTGGATCATGCTGCTGCCAAAGAAAACAGAATTAATTATAAAAGTTTTGTGTGCCTGTGGCTTCAAGATAAATCTGTGGTCATAAGTATTCCTTTGATTTAGGATAGTCTGATATGACCTGTGTTTGTGTAAGGCTGATGTTGGGATATGGATCAAATATTGACACTCTGCTGCTCCAGAAATGACTTTTGTACAGCTGTGGTTACAACTCCTTCAATCTCAGGTGTTTCTCCAATGCCTCTGGATAACAGCAATATAAATAGTGGGTGTGCAATGCCAGCCTGAATAATCACAGCAGAGGAAAAAGGTCCTGCACCTGCACACAGGAAAGTGGGAGCCAGCAAGCTCAGGAAATGCCCTCATTCTCCATTTCTCTGCTCAGCACTGGCTCCTAAAATCCGTGTCCAAAAATAATTGCAAAGGAGTGATTTCAAGCTGGAGCTGGTGGCAAAACAGTGCTCCTGCAAATGTGTTTGACATGGGAAATGTCTGAACCCTGTCCCTCTGGCGTGTCCTCCCCTTTGGCAAAAAATTCTTCAAAAGGCATCAGACACAAACACTTGGGAAGTTTAATTGGAAGGTACTTTCCAATATTTTTAGTTCTGCTGAACAATTTCCCAACTTTCTTCCTGCCTTCTGTCTGTGCAGTTTCTTGATACTGAGATTGTGACCTCCCCCTGGTCCTGGGGAAAAACAGAGGCACAATGGGCCTAGAAATAGCAGGTGCTTTAGAAATAAAGTTGTAAATTTATAAAACAAAGTCCTCCCATTAAGTATGAAGGCAAACCTTGAAGTCACAGGTGTTAAGATTCCCGTGGTGCAGCTTAAAAAAGAAAATCCTTTTTTGCAAAATGTTACAGAACCCCAGACTGGTTTGGGTTGGAAAGGACCCCAAAGCTCATCTTAGGTGTCCCCTAAGGCAGGGGCACCTTCCACTCTCCCAGGTTGTTCCAAGCCCCATCCAACCTGGCCCTGGGCACTTCCAGCTCTTATTTCTCCTCTAAGTGCATTCAAAAAACCAGATTGTTCTGATAGTAATGGTTTACACTGAAGAGAAGTGAAAAGCAGTAATTGGATTTACTGTACAAATCACTGACAGTAAGTCCTCTAATGCTGTTAGGACTCCTTAAAATAATAGACTTAAACCTCTCTCCTAGCTGAAACCAAAGCTCCCAAGGCAAATAATTTCACTTAAAGGCTAGATGTGGTTATTTTGCAGCACCTTTTTGTGGCTTCTGTGTATGCAGGAGAAAAGCCTTAGGTTTTTTTTCCTTTTTCTTTCTGTTTCAGTACAAATAAATGGGATGGGAAAGGCAAGGACTTGCACAGGTATTTGTTTGCTTTGGAAGGACACCCTGCACAAGGGTGGCATGAACTGAGAGTGCCCCAGCCTGCCTGCCTACAGCATAAATCCTAATATTTCCTAATGGCTATATTTAATATATCCTGCCTGGGCAGAGAGGGCTGCTGGGGAGAAGGAAACACCTCAGTGGCTGGGTGTAGGTGTAAAGAAAATGGGGTCAAGGCCACTGCTCCAGTTTGTGGCTGGGGGCAAAGGGGGGAGGTAGGAAAAGTGGTATTGATCTGGGGATATGAGGGCACTGATAAGAGAAATGGGAACAATTTGCATGAAGAACTTGGCAAGGCTGGGCAGGACAAACAGACAGGAATGAGGCTTTATTTTTATACATAAATGTGCTTTTAACAAAATTAAAAAGGTGTTGTCGGGCCTTGTAGATTTTTCCTCTGCTGGGAGACCAGGGAGGAAAATGAGATTTTTCCAAGCAGCAGATTGGGACTTGTAAAGCCAGTCCTAACCACTAAACTGAGTCTTTTACCTCTTCTGAGCTTTGGCCACCTGGGGAGGCAAGAGCAAATAGTTTGTGACTTGTTTCTTTCCACGTAGCTTTTGCTTTTTTCCACTTGTGCTTTTCATCAAAGCCCATTTCATACCTGCCTGGTGGATTCAGGCATTTGTGGAATATTTCCCACAATATTCACCCTTTAAGGGTGGCTGTGTGCTCATGACTCACTGCACCTTTCTGATGTGTAATAATAACTTCCTTCTGAAAAATGGCTCTGCAGCACATTGAATTCAGCTGTGTTTTATGGGATGGCAGGAAAGCACTTGGGACATCTTGCTGTTATTTGGGCATCAAAGTTTATAAACTGGTACAGAACTTTTACAAGGGATTCAGGGAAGAAATAGTGGCTGGGATAGGCTTTGATGTCCTGAGTGGGCTTTGTAAGTCCCTGGTTTGTGAATTCATTGAGAAATTGAATCACAGGATGGGTTGGGTTGGAAAGGATCTTAAAGTCCAACCACTCCACCCCTGCCATGGGCAGGGACACCTTCCACTGTCCCAGGCTGCTCCAGCCTGGCCTTGGGCACTGCCAGGGATCCAGGGGCAGCCACAGCTGTGCCAGGGCCTGCCCACCCTGCCAGGGAACAATTCCTAATTCCCAATATCTGATATAAACCTGCCCTCTGTCACTTTAAAGCGATTTCTTGCCCTGTCACTCCATGCCCTTGGCAGAAGTCCCTGTCCCTGACTTTTCCCTGGGGCAGGAAAAGCAAGGCAGGCTTGACTTTGTTCTTGCTCAGGCCATGGAGAGGATCAGGAATGTGTGGCCTGTCCCAAACCACCTTAGGGATGAACTGTGGGAAACTGCAAAAGGAACTAAAAAAGGCTCCTGTGACCTGAAGAACCTCGAGAAACAACCAGAGGGTGCTGAGCATTCCTGGGAAAGGGAAGCAGGAATGGGTGGCCAGCTCCTCCAGCTCGTAGGTGCAGCAAGAATTACTCACCTGCACAAATTCCAGAGGTGCCAAAGTGTCCCACTGCCCCCCTGAACACAGCCAGCTCGAGGTGGAGACTTCCACACCTCTGCTCCAGCAGCCTCAGAGTGCTCAGAACCCAAAATAGTGCTGGCCAGGGGCTGGGTTTCTTAAAATATTTCCCTGAACCTTGTTGTTTTTGCTGTCTCCTTTGCCCAGGGTTGCTGGGTGGTCTCTTGGTTGGGTTTGGGTTTGCTCATGGGTGGCCCTGAGCTGGAAGGGTTGGGGTTCTTGAGGCAGGGGCTGGGTTTTGGGGTAGGGGACCTTGCTGGAGCCCAGCTCAGAGGCTCATTGCTCCTTCAGGAGGCTACAAAAAATAATTCAGACTCAAATCATCAGGTTGGTCCCTCTGCCTGGGTTAAACGTGAACTTCCCTGAGGGTTTGGGTTTGAACTGTTGGAGTTCAGAGGGGCTGCCAAGCTGTCCTAAATTCAGGTGGGTGGTGGAGCTGGATCTCCCCCCATGAGGCCAAATGTGAACAAAAAAGGGTCTGTGATGCAGGGCAGTGGTGTTTGGTTTGGGATGTGTGACTGCTAACCACAAACAGAGTCAATATTTAATAGAAAAGAATGGAAAAATAGTAAAAATAGGACTTTAAGCAGACCTGTGTCACTTCAACATAGGTGTGAGGGTTATCTTTTGTCCTTTCAAGTGTTTATTTTATTTTTTATTATTTTTTAAATGAATCTGGGACCCTGGCAGGTTTTGGTGTGTTGCAGTTTGCTGCTCCAAAGGAGCTCTGCCAGCACCATCCTCTGAGCTGCCTGCAGGGTGAGGGATGGGGAATCCACTCATTTTGAGTGACTGTTTTTAACCAAACCCTTTCCAGCTGTGGCCAGACTTGAATGTTTCCATGTTTGGTTAAAATGGTGTTTTTTTAAATAAAAAAAGGTAGGAGCCAGCACTCCAGAGCAGAACCCCAGACAGGTTGGGGTGGGAAGGGACCTAAAATCCCATCCAGTGCCATGGGCAGGGACACCTCCCACCATCCCAGGTGGCTCCAACGTGGTCTTGGGCACTGCCAGGGATCCAGAGGCAGCCACAGCTGCTCTGGGCACCCTGTGCCAGGGCCTGCCAGGAATTCCTTCCCTCTTTTGGATCAGCTCTGGTGTGGGTGGTGTTGGAGGCACTTTCTCCTTTCTGAGTGATCCTTGCTCTTCCCATCCCACCAGATTCCTGCTGTGCATGTGGTGCCTTGGGATGGTCTTGCTGGACAAACTAAACCCCATAAAAACACCATCCACCCTCCAAGGTTTCCTGAGCAGTGCCACCATCCTGGACTCGACCTGCCCTGATGTTCTGTCAGTTCTTTGGGGGAGTTCCAGCTCTGGCAAGGTGTCATTTTCCCCCTGGGAAAAGTGGCTTCAGCTCCAGCCCAGCTTTCTGCTGAAGCTGTCTCAAAGGAGATGTCCACCCTTCCTGGCAAACCTTGCTAGCAACACTTAGGTCATATTCTGCTTTTATTTCCCTTGCTCTGAAAGCAGCCAAACTTCTCCCCAAGCTTCATGGAGCTGGAAATTGCTGAAGCCTCTCCAGCACCCAGCAACAAATTACAACTGTGAGATAACACACAGCCCTGGGCATTGGCTAGAAATGGCACATTCTAAATATTTTAATTGCTGATTTGTATGTTTGGGAGGAAAAAAAAAAACCTTCAGATGCTGTGCAATGCATGTATAAATTCTGAATTGTAAATAAATATGCTCCCTGGGAGCTCAGATTTTTTTGGCAGTTTATCAAGCAGCGAGGTTTAAATGGGAATTCATTCAGCTGGACTAGAAAGCAGTCAGAATATCTCTGGGATTTTGGAGTGGGATGGAGCTCCCTGAGCTGGCCAGGCCTCTCCTAATGTTTGGTGTCCATGAAAATTGAGAATTGAGAGCATGCAAAGGGACCTCTGGAAGGGAGAGGAGCCAACTTGTATGGAGCAAACTCAAGGTTTTGTCCCATTCATGGCCTGCAGGAGCCAATTCTGTTCTGAGAAGGTCACAGATGAATCAGAGCTGCTTCTCCAGCTTGGAAGAGAATTCCTGCTGCCCAAGCTTTGGGCCTTTGGACAGGGATGCTGTGTTCCCAGGGAGGATGGCTGGTACCTGTGGGATAAATAACTCTGAAAAGATTGAATGTGGATGCACCCAGTGTTGCTTCCCAGGCTTCAAACTGAGATAGATGCGACAGGACTTTTAATGCTGGAGGAAAATAAAAATATCTATTTAAAATGGCTCAAGAATCCAGTTAGAGCAGGAAAAATGCCTGGCACTGACCCGAAGCCAGGCTGGACTCTGCTTTGTGCATCTTGGAAATTGCTTTTCCCAGGCCCTGACCTCAGTGCAGAGGGGCATGGAGAGGTTTTGTCCCCAGCCTTGAGCAAGGCTGGCTGTAAAACCCCTCCAGGTGAGCTGCCAGCAGCTTTCCCAGGAACACCAGCCTTTGGGAGCAGCTCTGCCTATGGGAATGAGCTCGGGAAGGCAGGAAAACAAAGCTCTAAAAATTACAGCTGGCTCTGCCACCTTGGCTTTTAATTTCTTTATCAACACAACTTCACCTGGGTGACAGACAGGGACTCTGAAGGGCAATTCTCCCTCCTCTCCCTTTCCAAAGTGGTGGGAATTGCCCCTGAGCTGGTGGATGAGGTGGTTCCTGGGAGCAGAGCGTGCTTACCTGGCTGTTCCCAGGCTCCAACATGGGCAGCAGCTGATGCAGAAAATGCTCCAGTGCAGAGCAAACCAAGCAGAGGAGAAATATTAATTTAGATTTTTCCAAAAGGCAGCTGGTTTTGTTGGTTTTGCTCACTGGGTTATGCAGACGCTCCCTTGGTGTCAGGGATTTCTGATGGAGCTGGTGCTCTCAGCTGTGACAGAAGGCATAAAAAAAGGTCATAAATACAGCTTTGACTTGAGGTAAAAGTAATAAAATTCCCCCAAAAGACAGACAAAACTGCTTCTAAACCCAGCCTGCAGCAATTTCATGCTCTATATATGCAAGAGGTCTCAGTAGCAGTTCAGTAGCATCAAGAATTCTTCACTTTTCACTGTAAATATTTCTTAGATTAAAAATAAAAGTCCAAACAATTCCTCAATTCCCATGTGCAGCCCTGATGGATTTGTACCTCCTGAGATGAATTTAATTCTTTTTCACCTGAAATAATTCAGGTTTTACTGCCACAATTAATGTTCACTGAACTTTTAAGCTGTAACTTTCCTGGTGTCTTTGCAAATCTGTGGGGTTTTCTTTATTTCTCCTCTCCCCAAGACAGTATGAACAGAACAGGGTGTCATTCCTTAGTAAAGAAGGATTTAATAATGAAAATTCCATTTTTAAGGAACCTAAACCTGAACATCTGTGTTGGGAGAGTTTGTAGGAGCTGAAGATCATTTCTGAATGGTTTCTCTGCTCAACAGCTTCCAAAAGCAAAAGTCATGGAAGCTGAATGTTTCTTGGGATTTTAAACTGAAAATCCATTTAGAAAGAAGAGAGTCCTCGAGGGAATCGAGGTAAAAATAGCTGCCAAACAAGGCAAAATTGAAGAGGAAAAGAACATTGATATTCAGAATATTCATTTCTCACGGAGCCTGACGTTAACGGCTCTGCTGGGAAATTACATTATTGTTGTTAAAATGCTGTGGAAATCCAAATAAAGGCTGGGAAGCTACAGGATGTTCTCGGAGGATGCAAGCTTTGCTGGAAGAAAACGAGATAAACAGTTCAGCTCCAACACCTAAATATTGATATAAAGATGTAAAAGTTGAGGAGGCTTCACAGAGCAGCACGTGATGGGGATGTCCCAGAGCACTGGGCAGGCTTGGAAAGTCAAATATTCTCCATCCCTGTGAAGCAGTTGGAGCTCATGTGGTGTCCAGGAAAAGCAGGATGTGAGCCAAGGAATAAAGGAATGACAACCCCAATAATGGAGTTGCTGACTGGGTTGGGCAGCAGCACAGTGAGGAATGGGGTTTAAAAATAACCTTATTTTTAAAAATAAGCTGATGGGTGAGAAGGGCTCTGGAAGGGCAGCCCCGAGCAGGGGGGAATCCCCATCCTCGGGGGTGGCCCTGGTGCTCCCAGAGCCCCTTCCCAGTGCTCCCAGCTGGGATTGCTGGGGATGCCAGCACGTGCTGCCACTTCAGGAACGTGGCTCCTGAGGGGGATTTGGGGTCACTGCAGCACAGGGCAGGAGCCACTTGTGGGAAAATGTCCCTGGAGCTCATGGCTGAGCAGGGAGGTCATCAGGGCTGGCATTCCCATATGGATCCTGTGGAGCTGCTGCTGGCCCAGGCCCAGCTCACTCTGGAGTTATTCCTGCTCAATGTTCCCTTGAGCAGACGGGACAGGACTGCTGGGAACGTGCCTTGAGCTGTTTGATTTTCCAGCATCAGTCTCCTTCCATGGTTATGACAATGGGAAGATGCCAGCAGCTCACATCCCAAGCAGCAGACCAAGAACTTGATGTTACAACTCACTTAATAAGTTTTTTGACCAATCACACAGAGCAAAAGCACATTGACAGTAGTTCTATCCAACCACTGTAAGCACAGGTACCTTTGGTAAACAATGTTTGATTATTTTGCATACAATACCTGCCTGTAAGCCTTCAAACACAATGCACAGAGCTCCATTATTAATCTTAGAACACCCTAATACTTTGCTAGATAAACTTTTCTGCAGCTTAGGGAGTTATTCTAGACAAGCATTAATACACAAACCATTGTTCTATTTGTCCTTATTTTTCCACTTCTTACATAATTTTTCTGCTGACCAATCTCATGGTTCTGCAGTCTCTGAGGTCTGCCTTTTACAGCTTTCCCAAAACCCTCTGATTTTCTGGATTCCCACAGGGGCCTTTTCAATATTTGACGTTTCCCACTGCTTTGTCACCCTCCTGATTTTCCAGAGCTGCTTTTATCATGTCAAGAGTTTCTCACTGATGGTTTGGTCACCTCCAAGCTCTGCATCCAAAGGCAGGACACGAGCAGGCACAGGGATGGAAAATTGGGCTCTGCCTCAAATCCCACTGCCCCCCTCACAGCCAGGCTGCTCCTGGAGCTGATCCAAAATAAATTTGGAGGGTGCTGAGGAGGAGCAGCCTGTAGTGGCATCACCTTCCCAAGATAACCATCAGTTGTCACCCAATTTTGGCAGGGGACACGACAGCAAAGAGCAGGAAGCTTTTTAGATCAGTCCCAGATGAGATGCTGAGCATTTTCCAGGAGCATTTCAGTCTGGGAATAGCCAGTGGGAGGCTGAATGGATTTGTGGCTGGCCAGGTGGCTGTCACAGCTGTGCTGTGCTGTGCTGCTGGATGTCACCCCTGCCACCGCTGCCATCAGGGGCAGAAGGGGTGGCAGGGCTTTGTTCCATGGCTGCAGAGGGGAAATGCTCTGAGGGATGAGTTTTCCTGAAAGATGGAAGGATTTTTATTATTGATTTATAACTAAATCAATTTATAAAATTTAATAAAAATATTAAAACTTTAATATATATTTTTAATATATTTTACTATACATTTTACTATATATTTCAATATATATTTTGAATATTATATTTTACTATATTATATATTTTAATATATGTTTAATATCTGTTTTAATGTAGAATTTATATATTTTAATATAAATTTAATATAATTTTAATATACATATTTTAAAATGTATTTATATATATATAAAATATCTATATATAGCTATATATGTATATACATATATATGTATATATGTATATACATATGTATCTATATAAATGTATATACATATAAATGTATATACATATAATATATATATTATATATTATATGTATATACATCACATATACATGTAATATATATATGTATATACATACAGTATACATGTATATCTATAAATGTATAATAAAATGTATAAAACTTATAATAATGTATAATAATAATTGCCTATTAAAAAAATATAGAGACAGTTCAGAAAAGTCTTTCCCTAGATTTGTGATGGGATATGATAGAAATGGAAGTATTTACAATGCAATCATCTCTTTACAAGTCTGGCAGAAAGTGACTTTTTTTTTTAATGGAGCTATGACAAAACTCTCAGTTTTTATTCCCATTCACCATTTTTCAAAACTCACCCTGTGCTGAGTGGGAGGGAGGATACAGCCTTAAGAACCACAAATGCAGAGTGGGAAATTCTTCTGGGATAGCAGACAGAGGGAAAAAACCCAGCAGGAATTCAGGCGTAGATGTTGAGAGCATCTAAATTTGGATGCTGGATTTGTGCAGCCCCAACAGCTCCCACTTGTGCAGTTTATTTTTTTCCCCCTCTTTATTAAAAAGAAAACTCTTTGCAGTCTGTGGTTGGAGTGTCCAGTTGTGGAAGGGCCTCCAAAGGGGAGAGTTAATAATATTTATCTAAAACATGCCAGAGCCCACGTGGAGTCTGGGGGATTGGGCTGGATAACGCCAGAATGAAATCCCTGCTATCCTGGGAATCACTGGAGGGGCTTTTTTTATTTTCCCACCAGCCTCTGGTGCTGTGGAGCAGTTGTGGTGAGAGCATGGATGTGATGCTACCCCTGTAGCCAAAGGAATATTTTTAGCTTCCTCATTTTCCTTAAGGAAAATGACATCCTGCTTTAATTTATATTAATGGGGGAAGAAGTTGAAGCTCTGGGACCATTTCCAGAGCAGTGTCATAACCAGCAGTGAGGGGAAAAAAATGCTAAAAAGAAAGAGGAAGATACAAGGAAATATTTCCATGTTATTGCTTCAAGAAAAAATATTTAATGTAGGATATCACAGTATTTTATGTAATCCTGGAATGGTTTGGGTTGGAAGGAACCTTAAAGTTCATCTCATGCCATAGGCAGAGACACTTTCCACTGTTCTAGGCTGCTCCAAGCCCTGTCCAGCCTGGCCTTGGGCACTGCCAGGGATCCAGGGGCGGCCACAGCTGCTCTGGGCTGCTCTCTCCACCCTGCCAGGGAACAATTCCTAATTCCCAATATCCCACCCAAATCTTCCCTTTCGCAGTGGGAAGTGATTCCCTGTGTCCTGTCCCTCCATCCCAGTCCCTCCCAGCTCTCCTGGAGCCCCTTTAGGCTCTGAAGGGGCTCTGAGCTCTCCCTGGGGCCTTCTCCTCTCCCAGACTGGCTCCAGAGAAGAGAGGCTCTGTGAACTCATGAAATTCCACAAGCAAAAAATCCTAGATTTGGGCGATTGGAATAATTTCCTCTGACTTTACTGCACATGCAGTGTCGCTGTGCCTGAAGGTTTGATGGATTATAATTGATAGCAGAGAGGGAATTCAACCCAGCTTCCCCAGTGGGGTTAGAACTGGATGATCTTTAAGGTCTCCCTTCCAACCCAAACCATTCTGGGGTTCTGTGGAAATGCCTGAGCTGCATCACCTGGAGCTTTCTGTGCTCCAAAGGAGCAGTGGATTCTTGGACACTTCAGTAGCTGCAGGGTGTGTAGGACACACAGCTCACACATCCTCACACTGCTCGTGCCCCAAGCCAACCCCACAATATCCTGTGGCAGCAAAAAATCCTGTGAGAAGCTCAGAAGGAGCTCAGCACACCGCCTGCTCCATGGCATCATCTCCAAGGCTGATTTTTTAATACAAATATCTTTGTTCCCATTTAGGGAGTTACTCTGTGGTGAGCAGGCTCATATCTGTTAGTAAATTAGACACTGAGGAGGTGACACAGTTTATTAAATTACCCAGTGAAATAGGGACTAAAATGAAGAAGGAAACAGCACAGAATTAATCCTTCCTTTTTGTGGCCTCAAAATACCCTCCCACTGAAATGTTCTGTGTCCATAAGGCAGCTCCATCCCTTGGGAAGCTGCCATGAAACTTCAGCTGATGCTAAGAGATTGGTGGGGGGAAATATAGCTTCAGACTTGTGCCACTATTGAAGTAAGTCACAAAATACTGAGTATTTTCTTTTTTAACACGGTGGCAATTGCTGCCTTCCTCCAGCTCCTCCAACTCACACAGGGCTGTGCCCTCGAGTCCACTCTGCTGCTGGAGAGGCTCTTTGCTTGCAAAAGCGAGCTTGAGAGAGAGAATGGTGGGGGTTGCAGAGGTGGAGTAAAAGGCAGGCTATTGATTTTATAAAAACCCAGCATCACCTTTGATACTCTGTTAAAGTTACACCAAGGGAGAGCTGGCACGGCTTCCAGCGGGATAATTACGGCCCCAGCCTGAGTAATGTCTGCGTGCTGCCACGAGAAACGCGGGCGCTGAGCCTCCCTGACTTCAATAGCTGGCATATTTTACATATCTGCTGCCTGCAAACTGTTTTCGATAGTGCCTCGTCACAGAGAAGCCGCGGGGAGCCGGCAGAAGGAGCTCTGGCTGAAGCCGAGGGGTTATTTCCAGCAGAACTTGGTGTTTTGCCTTCTCTGAACGTGCCTGGGGATGCTCACCCTCCGCTGGGAGGCGTGGGAAGGGAGGGGCTCAGTCCATTCTGGGACCCTTCCTTATGGATGGGATCGTGCCCTTTCCTTGGATAAACTCCCAGGGTCTCACTGGGCAGGATTTAAAGCTAAAAACGTGCACTAATGAAAGGCACCGAGAATGAGGGGGCTGTAAAGCGCTTCCCAGCACTTGGAGCAGCGCATCCTCACCAGTTACTGCCACTGTCCCTAATTAACAGCGCGGGGTTAACCTTGGGCTGGGTTTATCCCTGAAAAACGGGACTGTCCAGAGCTCAGCCTGGGGGCGATGCTGGGGCGGGGCGGAATCGCTGCTTGGCTTGGGTCAGCCCCGGGACCTCCCTCCGTGCCTCCTGATCCACTGCGAGACACAAATTCCCCTGCTGTCCTGGCCTGGGCTCAGGCTGCATCTCCCGCTGCGCGTCCCGAGGAGCTGCTGAGCTTCCCTGCTCCTGGCCGGGCTCTCGGGCATCCCGGTGGGAACAGAGGGGATCGGGATGTGGGCACAGAGGGGACCGGGATTGGGCACAGAGGGGACCGGGATGTGGGTACAGAGGGGACCGGGATGTGGGCACAGAGGGGACCGGGATGTGGGCACACAGAGGAGCGGGATGTGGGCACAGAGGGGACCGGGATTTGGCACACAGAGGAGCGGGATATGGGCACAGAGGGGACCGGGATTTGGCACACAGAGGAGCGGGATTTGGGCACAGAGGGGACCGGGATGTGGGCACAGAGGAGCGGGATGTGGGCACAGAGAAGAGCGGGATGCGGGCACAGAGAGGAGCGGGATGTGGGCACAAAGAGGGGACCGGGATGTGGGCACAGAGGGGGGAGCGGGATGTGGGCACAGAGGGGACTGGGATATGGGCACAGAGGGAGCAGGATATGGGCACAGAGGAGCGGGATGTCGCTGCTCCTGTGCCTCGGGGGTGCGCAGTGTCCCTGTCCCTCTGCTTCCAGCCGCCCTTCCAGCTATCCCGGGGCATCCCTCGGGCGCTGCCCGTGTGCCAGCCCGGGAGGACAGCGGGATGCATGCAGGCTCCCAGCCGGGACAGGGCTGCGGGACGCGGTGGGGACACAGCCTCACCCCGCTGTTCCCTGCCGCTCCTGGCTCTCTCGGTCTCCTTGCAGAGCTTTCTCAGGGCTGTGCTGGCGCTTTGCTGCCGGCTGTTTTATCTCGGTGCTTATCTGCAGATGAAGCCGCAGTAGGTGCGGGCTGCAGCCGGACCCTGCGCTGGGAGCGCTCCACCGATGGATGCGGAGCGTGGCTTTGGCTCGGCGTGGGGACACGGGGGCCGCTGTGACCCCACAGGATCTCAGAGCCTCTCGCTGTGCGATTTTGGCCTCCCAGGAGCTGACCTTGAAGCGGCAGCAGTTGCTGGTTGTGAAATGGGGACGCTCCTTGGTGACTCGCTGAGCTGTCAGTGAGCTCATGGAGTGGAGTCACCAGCTGTTCTTAGTGCCATCTACACATTTTATATTAAAATATATCGATGTGGCCTTTAATCTAGACCCAGAGCAGATTACTGAGCATGCTTTACCAATGTGTTTCCCCTTCTGTGCCTCCCAAGCAGCACAAGGCAGCTGGGATATTAATAATGACCATGTGTTGCTCACACACTCCAGCTGCAGAGTGCCAGGGTGGGGAGGGAGCCTGGGACCTGCTTCTGCTCCAGAGATTGGATTTCCTTTAAATGAAAGCTCTTCTCAAAAGAGAGACATAGCCCCGTGTCTCCAGCTGGGGTCCAGTAAGGTGGTGAGGGCTGGAGAGACCGTCAGAATGGGCTGAGGGCAAGACTGGTGGTTTAATTCACAGAAAATACAAAATTATCCTTAACTCACAGCATCCTTGGAGTTTCCTCTCTCTGCTGCTGGCCCCTGGAGCTGCAAAACAACTCAAACCAAAAGGGGTGCTCCTGGGGTTAAAAGGTGGAATTACACAGTTCCAATTACAAGAAATATGTCCCGTTTTAAAAAACCTCTTTGGTGAAAGTTGCATCCTTCTTCTGCTGCATGTGAGATTGCTGTAGGGCAAAACCTGCATTTTGGAGCAGTCAGGTGGCTGCTGCTTGATGGAGATCCCTCTGCTTTCCTCATTCAGGAAAGCCAGAGGTTTGGGAATGGCAGCAGCCTGGCCAACATGAGTGTCCCTAAGGGATTTGAAAATTTGAAACTGCCTCACGTGTGGAGAAAAGGGGATCCTCCTTTCCTGACTGGGTATCCTGGCAGAAAGGCCACAAGCCTTTTTATTTAAATAGACAGAGGACTCTCACATCCATAATTACATCTATAAATGGAAAATAAAGAATTTCATTGATAAGGGAACACAAAAATGCCACATGTAATCACGTTTTGAGAAAAGGGTTCTTCTATCACATAAAAAACTTGGATGAAAGTGATGGTTGTGCAGTTGAAATTGTTAAATGAATAATACAACCTCATTCTGTCCCAGGGGAGAATTTTTATCTCTAGATTGAGATACTCTTCACCCTAATTTTGTTTCTACACAAGTTAATATTCTCCTGGGAAAAACATAAAGTCTGTAAAATCAGTGATGAAAAATAATAACCAGACCACTGCCCTACACACACACACACAGAAAGGATCAAGAAAGAGATGAGAACTTGCCCAATGACAATAAAAATCCCAAAATGAAGCTTTGAAGCATTTCAGAAATAACTAAAGGCACTAGGAAATGATCATTTGGCCTTTAAAATGAACAAACTACCTAAAGCTGCTCCTTTCTGTGGAGCAAAAGATTCTCAAGTCCATCATTACATACACAAATAGAAAATCAGGAACTGTATTGATAAGGGACTTTTCCTTCCTTCCCTTTAACCTAAGAGGTTAAAAAACCCTCACCTCCAAAATCTTAATTTGCCTTAAAAATAGAGATTTTTAAAAATAGAGTTGCCACTCTATCATGAGCTCTGCAGTGTGGAGGAAGCAGCTACAACTCCAACTATTCTGTGACTCCGAGACCTGGTTATCTTGAACCCTCAGTATTTGTTTAACTGAATTAAAAGCTTCATTAAAACCTCAGTTGCAAAATACGCTAGGATGAATAACTGTGCTGGACACCTACATGGGATGACGGTTTCCTATACCCAAAGGATTTGCCCACCTTCATCCTCCTCAAAACCTGAAGCTGCTCTGTTTTATTCCCAGCCAGGTGTGAGGGATCCTCGCTTTTCTCTTCCTGAGGCCCAGGGGAGGCACCAGGGGAGGACTGAGGGTGGCTCCTGCATTTCCTGTCTCTACCTAAGCCACACGTGCCCCATCCAGGTGTTTTCCACTCTGGGCCTTTCTCTTTCCATCCGGCTGCTTGTCAGACATTCATTGTCACTACTGATGCTTTCCTCCTACTCATTCAGGGCACTTTGACAGGAGGAATCCAGGAATTGCCTTCCAGCCTGAGTTCCTGCCCCTGGGACAGGTTCTACAGTGCCAGGTTTACAGAGATGGGCAGAGATCCCTCCTTGGGAGCCAGCTGTGTTTGATCCCAAGGGGATCCACCCCGACATGGTCTTTTCCTTCCTTGATGAATCTTCTTCCTTCCTTTGGTTGAAGGAAGATGTTATTCCTGTTTTGGGCCGGAATTTTCTCTGTCTTGCCAATGATTTTGGTTCTGGTTTTCTCCAGTTGTGACTGTTGTGGGTTGGTCACCACTGTTCAGGTGTGACCCGAGGCTGAGGGACTTGGGGGAGCAGTGTCACTCCCACCCAAGAATGTGACATGTGACGGTGTTCACAGGGGTCTGAGGTTGAGGGAAGAGACGAGGATTTGACTCCATGTTTCAGAAGGCTTGATTTATTGTTTCATGATATGTATTACATTAAAACTATACTAAAAGAATAGAAGAAAAGATTTCATCAGAAGGCTAGCTAAGAATAGAATAAGAAAGAATGATAACAAAAGTCTGTAACTCGGGCTCTCTGTCCAAGCCAGCTGGGCTGTGATTGGCCATTAATTAGAAACAATCAACACGGGCCAATCACAGATCCACCTGTTGTATTTCACAGCAGCAAACAATGATCATTGTTTACATTTTGTTCCTGAGGCCTCTCAGCTTCTAAGGAGGAAAAACCCTAAGGAAAGGATTTTTCAGATGTCTGCGACACAAGAGCTCGCCCCGTTCCCCCAAACGCTTGTTTGGAGCATGGACTGGATGACCAAGCCCAGAGCATCACCATTAGATGAGCAATTCTTTATTTTGGGATCCGCGGCTTATCACAGACTGGTCTCAGCAAGCCAGGGCCACGAGGAGTACGGAGGCCAGGCGGCGCCCTCGGCGGGTTCCTGGATCACCATCAGCACCCCGATGCCCGTGGTGTGTCCCTGCGCCGCTGCCTGGGGGTGCTGGCCCGCCCTGGGCCCGGGCGGAGCGGCGGTGCAGGAGCAGCGGCAGGCCCGGAACAGCCTGCGGACCCGGGAGAGCCGCCGCGGCTCCAGCTCCAGCTCCTCCGAGGCCGCCCCGGGCAGCGCTGAGGGCAGTGTCTGCGTGGCCCGCTCCATGAAGAGCCGCACGGGGCCAGCCCGCCGCTCCCGGCCCGGGCTCTCGGTCTGCATGTCTCGATCCACGCGTTCGGCAGCACGCCAGCCCTCGGGTGTCTGGGTGAACTGGTGGATCAAGAGCACTTCTGGCTCGGTCGGGGCAGGGGTGGAGGGTGTGGAGGGCACTGTCGAGACCGTGTCGGGCGTGGCCTTGCCCGAGCACGCCACGCAGCTCCTGAGGCGCCGGCACTGGCCGCGGGCCGCGGCGTTGGACGGCGGCGGCAGCGGCAGCGGGCTGGAAGCTGCCGAGCGCTGTCCCCGCCCCGGTCTGGCCGAGTTGGTACGGCCCCTGGAGCTCTGCTGCGGGCGGGAATGCCGTGGGGGCTTCTCCCCACGGCCGGCCGGAACCGGGCTCTGGGACAGCTGCACTTGGAGGCGAGAGGAGAAAGAGACGCGGGAGGTGTGGGATGAAATGCTGGCTCCATCCCCGCCTGTCCCTCCAGCCCCGTCCTTCAGCAGGTGCCTCTTGGAGGGCTGAGGGGCGAGCTGGCCCCTCTCCGTGGGCATCTCCATGGCAGCTATCCCGGGGAGCTGCGGCCTCCGGAGCGCGGTGCCCTGCGCTGCTGGAGGGCACGGCCCGGCATGCTCCCTCCACAGCCCCGGGAGCCGCAGTGCCACACGGGCCCCGGGGACAACACGACGTGTTCCCGTGTCACAATGGCCCCGTGGCAGCGCGGGGCCCCGGTGTCACAATGTCCCGTTGTGACACAGCCCCGGGCTGTGCCGCCGTGCTGGAGGTGGCAGGACCGGGCACGGGGCGGTCTCTGCGTTCCGCTCGGGGACATTTATCCTGATGGGGATCCCAGCGCATCCCATGGGAGCTCCCAGGGCTGTTGGAGCATCCCCGTTCCGTCCCCGAGCTCCCGGGAAGGGCCGCGCTGTCCCCAAATCTCGGCCCTGCTCTGCTGGGCCGCCCACGAGGTGGCGCTCTCTGCCCGCCAATAAAGCCCAATTATTATTAATAATTGTTAATTATTCCCCCTCCCCCCCAGCAAGGACTGCCTGGCCCCTTGACCGCAGGGACGCTTCCACAGCTCCGAACCCGGAGGTTTTCAGCGCCTCTTGAAAGGCTGGAGGCAAAGACACGAGGATGCAAAAACACCCCACCACCCCCACCTCCTTAAAAGACAGAGACGCTGCTAATTGATTTTTCAACCCTGAATTTAATACTCCATTGTCCTCCAGCTTAGATGCTTTGCCCTCTCCTTTCCCTGCCCTAGCAGACGGAGTCTGTCCCTAAAGGCAGGGCACAAGATTCTGTGGGTCGGGATGTGGACCCTGAGAGGTTCCTGGGCTCCCTGAGTGCCCAAGGCCCGGCTGTCGGGGCTGGGAAAAACCCCCTCCCATCCCCAAGGGTTTTTATTTTGCCTGCAGCAAGGGGCTCCTGAAATCCCTGCTTGGAAACAAGAGTGGTTTGGGAGGGAAATGTGATAGGGGAGCTGATGGTGCCCTTTGCCAGCAGGCATTAAAAATTCATGTGCATGATGGGCTCTTCCAAATATGTCCAGGACGGATGAGTTCCTCCCTCCCTGGACAAGCTGGCAGAGCACTCCAGCTGCTCCCCACTCAGGTGCCACCAGGGCGTCTGTGCCTGGGGACAGGATCTTCTTCCTTAGGGTGTGGGGTGCAAGTTGGGATGAAGAACATGGGCTGTCTGGAAAGCTGCGTGTCCCGCAGGATGGTGGGGCTGGGCTGGCATGTGCTGGGGGAGTGACCTGGAGGGTAGAGCAAGGAAACCTGGTGGGAAGGGGTGTGGAATCCTGGATGGGGAGGGATGCTGGGTGGGATGTGCGGTGCCCCAGCCATGAGGTACGCGGGATAATCTGGGCAGGGAAGGATGGAGGGAGGCGTGCAAGGTGCCAAAGGGGGGTACCCAGGAGGGACCAACAGCTGAGGGTAACGCAGCTTGGAACGAGGGGTGAGGAGAGAGGTGGGATGCTGAGCTCCTTGGAGGGGGCAGGATGGGATGCAGAGCTCCCGAGGGGACAGGCTGGGATGCTGAGCCGCTGCCGGGGATGCTGAGCCGCTGCCGCCGGGGGCCGGGCCGGGCGGGCCGGGGGGCGGCTCCACGTAGCTCATTAGCAGGAGGCAATTTAATATTTATGAAGTGTTCTTGTTTGAATCCCAAGTCTTCGGCTCCAGTTACAAGGAGCTGCGTCACCCCGCGATCACATGGTAATTGTTGCTATTTCCAGGATCCCAGCCTCGCAGAGTGGCACAAGAGCTCTTTCCCCTTTTCTTGTCCTTTTTTCCCCGCCGCCTTTTCCCTTGTTGGCGGCTGTTTTCGGGGCGGTTTCTGCTCGCCCCTGGGCCGGCTCGGCGCTGCCGGCGGGCTCGGGGCGATGCCGGGGCCGCTGCCCTGAGCCGGGGCGGGCGCAGCCGCTCCGCCGCCCCTGCCCCTGCCCGGGAGCCGCTCCATGAGAGCGGCACCGGCCCGGCAGCCCCACAATGACCGAGCTGGAAGGGGACTTCACCAAGCTGCTGCTGCTCAAGGAGGAGCGCATCAAGGAGCTGGAGCGGCGCCTGGGCGAGAAGGACGAGGAGATCCAGGAGCTGCGGCGGCGGCTGCACAAATGCCAGTCCGTGCTGCCGGCCCCCAGCCCGCACATCGGGCCCCGCACCACCCGGGCGCAGGGCATCTCGGCCGAGCCGCAGACCTACCGCTCCTTCCACGACCTCCGCCAGGCTTTCCGCAAGTTCACCAAGGCAGAGAGGTAGGAATGGAACCTCTTTCCCCTCCGCTCCCTCCACCCCCGGTCCCGAGCGGGGTGGCCGGCACGCCGCGTCCCCCCGCCGGGCATCGCCGGCACGGACCGTGCCCCGGGCGTGGAGCGGCTCCGAGCCGCCGGGAAGGAGCCCTGCTGGGACATCGGACAGCCCGGAGCTCCCTCCCTCCCTCGCTCCCTCCCTCCCTCCCTCGCTCCGCTCTTCCCGTCCCCGGCGCGGCTCCGCTCCCGGGGGATGCTCGGCCGGAGCGCGGGGGGGCGGCGGTGCCTCCCCGGCGCTGGGAAAAGTTTGCGGCGGGGCCGGGAAGTTGTTCCGTGGCTGCTCGAGAGCCGCCAGCACCCCCGGCAGCTCCGTTCCCTGGGCAGGTGCTGCCACTCGCCCCGATTCCCCCCTTTTTCCTCACCCCATTCTCCCCAAAAACGAGCCCACGCTGCTCCAGCCGTGCTTTGCCTCCCGGTGGTGGACTCTCTGGTCCTGCAGGACTTTTCCCACATTAGTAATTCCATGATTCTATTTCTCTGTGTCACTGTCAGGCACTCACTGAGGGGGTTTTTGTGGGGAGTATGGGGTCTGCATCTCTCAGCCCGGGGTCTTGGGGGTTGTCCTTCTTCCATGCATGTGGGAAAACTGGGGACTGTGGTGCTGTGCTGGCTGCTGGGGAGGTGGATGTGGTGGAGAAGTTGTGTGTGACCACAGTGTGACCCTGCTGAGGGCAGAAGCTGTGCCTGGTGCTTCTCGAGCAAGACACGGTCCTGTGTCCCCTGTGGGGAGAGATTTGTTTCAGCAGAGCCATTCCTGAGGGGATCTGTGTGTGGGTGTGAATCCTCAGCTCTCCCCAAATGTGTCCAGACCAAACTCCAGCCCTTTCCTTCTCTCCTGTGCTCTGCCCTTTGTTATTGCTCAAACGAGGAGCACTTGGCTTTGGGCTTTTTAAATTCAGTATTAGTTTTTAATTCAGTATTATTCTTTTCCCTACCTGTGGTGATTTAATAAAGCACACTGTGCCCAGGGAGGTGTGTGAGTGCGAGCTGACTGTGTCTGTTTGTCCTTCCCTGGGGCAGCACATCCCTGTGCACTGAGGCAGAGGCCAGGTGTTGTGGATGGAGGAGAAACCACGTCCAACTTTTCCTTTTGCTGTTGGTTTTTATGGAGGCAATGATCATCCTGAACCTCAGGAAGGTGACAGTGACCTGGCAGGACCCAGTGTCCCCACCATGAGTAATCACTTACTTAATTGTTAAACCTGCTCATGGCTCTAGTGAGGTTTAGTCCTGGCCTGAGGCTTTCCCGTGCTGTTCCCAGTTTGGGTTGGCAGGCCAGCTGCAGGAAAAGCTGTGTCCATGTGATGCAGTGAAGGTCGTCTGGCCCACCCTGCATCATTCCCATCATCCTCAGATGATGTTGCAGCGGGCAGGAAAAACTCCTGGTGGGGCCTGCGGGCAGTTCCAGGCTGGAGCTCCATCCCCTGGCATCTCCCATGCCTCAGCCTCGCTCGTGGTAGCCATGACAATGGTAACCAAGCCAGTCTGGGATTGCTTTTGGCTTTTAATTCTTAATTCTTCCTTTAATTCTGCTTAATTCTTCTCCCGTCTCGTTGCTGGGAGAGCGGCGGGCGGCTCCGTGCTGTGCTGAGCACGCTGCACCCACAACCTCCCTTTTTCCCCTGTTTTCCCCCCAAATCCCACCCCACCAGGGACTAGATCGAGGTGTTTTTTCAATGGGCAGTGTGTGGGTCCTTGATGTGGCTCCAGGGTGCTGTCCTGGGGTCAGGGAGCACAGGGCTGTGCTGCAGAGCTGTGCCAAGAGCACGACGAGCTCTCCCTGCTCCCAGTCCTGGCTGGAGGCAGGGATGGCTCTGGCTGGTGCCAGCTCCCCTCAGTGTCCCCAGGGCTTTCTCTGCCTCTGGCATCTCAGAACTGCTGACAGCACTTGGCTGATTTATTTATGGGGAGCTCATGCACCTCCAAGAGCCTCCTGCCTGTGCTCCAGCGACAGCAGCAGCTCGCAGCTCTCCATCTCTCATCCCTGGGATCCCTCTTTTCCCAAACCCACAGACAACTCCCAGACCATAAAACCCCCAAGGGGATGTTCAGGCCCACCTGTTTTTAGTTAATGCCATAAAAACCCCCCTTTTTACCTGGGATCAACTTCCAAGCACTTTTGCACCCCTGAAGATAAAGATGTAGTTATTGACAGTATAATTGGATTTGTTTATTGTGTGTAATATACACCGACACGTGAAACTGTCAGGGAGTTGAAAGCAGCAAACTGTGAGATGACAGGAACTCAAACAGGGATAAATCCCAGCTGAAAGTGGAGAATGGAGTTGGTTTAAATGTGTTGTGACTCTTGTAAGGCACCCCTGTCACGTGCAGCAAGGGCAGAGTTGAAAACGCTTGCAGAGATCCAAAGAACTGGGATGTGTAAACAGAAAGGTGGTGAAGGATGTGTTATCTTTGGAAGTGTGTTTTTATGCTGTTGTTCCTTCTGATAACATAGAAATATACATTTTAATGGCAGGAAGCATTGCTGTGTAGCTGGCCAGGTGTATAGAATTATCCGTGTATCTATATCCAATCTGTAAATCAGATTTTCTTTCAAAAGAGCCACTTTCTGTGCTTGTCTTCAAAATAATTCCTCCCTGTTGTTCCTTGATCAGCAGAGATGTGAGTGGAGAGTGGAGCTGCACTTCTTGTAAATGATTCCTTAATTTATTTATGGCCAGTGAGTTTTGCTTCACTTTCACCCACAGCCAGTGAGTGTTTCGGATCACACAAGGCCTCAGGGCTGTCTGATCCAGCACCTGCCAGGCCCTTATGGCAACACAAAGAAGGAAAAACAGTTTGTCCCTGTTTTTCCTGGCAGGGTGGGAGCCATCCATGGATAATGCAGCAATCCAGGCACTTTGCTAAAGTGATGCCCAGTTGCTAAGCAAAAGCACTGCAGATGATCAATGATGCAAAAAAGTAAATGCTGAGGTGTGGCAAAGCCAGGACTAAGAGCTGGGTCAGCCCTGCCTGTCCCTGCACCCAGAGCAATCCACCTGAGCCCTAATCCCACTCCAGATCATCCTCCCAGGAAATTCCAGCTGCTGCTTGCCTTAATTCTGAGGTGCAATGTGTAATTCCAGCTAAATCCTGCTTATTTGGGGTAAGAAGCCTCCTTCAAACCAGGGCAGCGTGAAATAACTTTGGGAACTCTGGAATATTTTGGAATTGTGACTGAATCTTTGTTGAAGCCCTGGCCCTGCAGGCAATTCCACGTTTTGTGTGTGGTTATATCCTCATCTCCCCAAATCCAGCTTGGACAGTGCCATCCCTGGGTTTTTCCATGCCTGTTTCAGTCTGACACGGTGCTGTAGGCTCAGCCTCAGCATCATCTCAGACAGATGAGTTTCCCCACCCTGTTCCTGGTAATTTACCCATCTTTCCTGGCTCTCTAACTTTTTCTGCAACTTTTTAACGGATTTTTCCCCTTTTTAAACTTTATTTCAGGAAGCATTTGCCACAAGATGGCAGTGGGGTCTAACATTTAAGGCAAGGTATTGGGGTGTATTGTGATTTCAGCCTCCAGTCCTGGACCAGCCCTCCTGCCTGTGGTTTTCCAGGTAAAATTAGACCTGAATCCTTGTTTCTCCTGCTTCCACCTGCTCTGAGGTGGTGGGGGATACTTTGTTGAGGGTGTGGGTTCACCCAAGGTGTTTAAACTCAGGATTAAAGGCTTTGGGTGGTACTGGGGATGGAGCATTGGAGTGGATCCTCTTGACCTTATGCAGCAGAACTTGGGATAGACTGGTGCTTGCTGATGGCCATGGCAGGATCAATCCATCTCTGGGGTTTGGGTATTGCTCAGGCCAGGACCAGCCATGCCCAGGGTAAAAACTGGGCAGCCTGGGAGGTCTCCAGTCCAAAACTCAAAACAAAAAGTCCAAAACAAAAGCAGAGATGTCCTGCACACCCCTGTAATTCTCCATCACTTTCCCCCATCCTGTAACACTTCTGTCTCACATCTGCACCACCCCTGGAGCTGCTCTGTTGATGGCCTGCTCATTATTGGGATAAGCTGGTGCTTGTTGATGGCCATGGCAGGATCAGTCCATCTCTGGGGTTTGGGTCTTGCTCAGGCCAGGACCAGCCATGCCCAGGGTAAAAACTGGACAGCCTGGGAGGCCTCCAGTCCAAAACTAAAAAGCAGAGATGTCCTGCACAGTCCTGTAATTTTCCATCACTTTCCCCCCGCCTATAACACTTCTGTCTCACATCTCCACCACCCTGGAGCTGCTCTGTTGATGGCTCCAACCCTCTGAGCATGGCCAGGGGGATGTTCCCCCTCCCTGGAGCCGTGTCCTTCCCCCCTCAGCCCCTTTCTGGGAAGTGAGCTCTGTTAATTTAGCCATGATCTCATCAGCTGCCAGCCACTAAAGCGATATCGATCCTGCGCTCAGCCTGCCCGTGAAAAACAACCCAGCTGCTTCCCCTCTACCTGGAACCACCCTCCCTCAGGGCCTGGCCAGCCTGGAAAAGGAGATTTTGCCTCATTTTGTTTTTGCTGGTGGGAGACCAGTGTGTGACCTGCTGCCTGTGTGTGACACTTCAGCCCTTAAGGTGAGGAAGGACAGTTTGGGACTGTCCTCGTGCAATATCTGACACCACTCAGCAGCTGTGTCTGAAACAGTTCAAACAGGGAGCTTCTGCTGGATCTGAGGCTGCTGGTTTCTCTCTGCAAGGATCAGCATTGCTTTGCAGAGCTCAGAGGAAGGATAGCAGTGATTTTGCCATTAATTACAACTCTAAAAACGCCTCTCTTCCTCATTTACCCGTCCCCAATCCGGTCCCATCCGCTCCTGATGCGCTGCAACAGCAAATTCCTTGGATGCTTCATCCCTGGGTGATCCCCACCAAAGATCAGAAGGGTTTTATTAGCTGGAATTATATTGGCAGAGGAGGAATTAACACTGTCCTCATTGCTTGGTGTGTTGGGAGAGCATGGCTGCTGCAAGGGAGGGAAATACAGAGGGAAGTTTGACAGGGTTGCTTAAACTTGGGGAGAGCTGGAAAATATTCCAAAGAGAGTGATGGAAATGGGAGATGGACTCTGCTTGGTCCTCATTTGGATGGAGAAACTTGTGGCATGAAGCAGTGAAGATGAAGGGAACAAAGTGAGTTGTCACTGCAGGGAGAGGTGTGACATCAGTCCCTCAAGAAGTCCAAGGTCAGACAAATGAGCACAGAAGGGTTTTAGAAAGGGAGAGAAGCAAATGTTTATGGTTAATCAATGGAAATAATTTCCTGTCTTTTAATTTTTAATGGGCTGAACTCACTGCTCCCCCCCTTTCCCTGGGCATCGCTTCCCTTTGGTTTACAGGAGACCTGAAAATCGAGCCAGGATGGAGGGAAATTTGGCTCCCAAAAGGCATCAAATGGTGCCTTTCCACTGGGTACAGCCTGGCGTCTGTCTGTCTGTCTGTCTGTCTGTCTGTCACCAGCAGCCCTGGTCACCCAATCCACCTTTTCCATCCTATCCCTTCGGTGCTTCCTCATGGGCCAGGGCAGCACAGCAAGAGCAGCTAAACTCAGCTTGCCCTTCCAAAAATAGTACAAAACAGGTATTCATTATATACAAACATCTGAAATGAAATAAAAAAGTCAGATTAATTTATATATAAACATGTGGAAAATAAAAAAATCGATTCTTAGATGTGATCCCTGGTCCTGCTGAAGAAAGGAAGGGCAAGATGGCAGGATTATTATTATTTTCCTAATTATAAAAATGATGATTTTTCTGCATGGTTTGGGATGAAAACTTGGAATGTTTGCTGTGTGTTTCTGAGGTCTGCCCTGAGGAAGGGCACGCTCTTGCCAAGGGAATGGGGCAGTGCCCATCCCTGGCTGACGCAGGCTCTGTCCCAGCGGCGTCATCCCAAATTCTTCCTTCAGCCTATTTTTAAATGCCTCAAGTCAGGAGGTTTTTGGAGCCTCCCTTGGGGCACCAAACCACAGGCCCAGAGATTTCAGGGCAGCTGCCAGATCTCCATGTCCCCCCACCTTCCCTCTGCCTGGAGCTCTGCTTCCCAATCCCTGAAAACCAGGTGACATTGGTGGGCTCTAAACCTCAGCTGTGCTGCCAGGCAAGGCCACCAGAAACTGCTTTTCCCTCCTGGATCTTTGGTGTGAGTGGATTTATAAAAATACAAGGAGCTGGGATTGTGTTGTTTTTACTGCAGCAGCTTGTGGACATCTCTTGGTTTGGAGGAGAAAAAGGGTCCTGTGTCCCTCTTGCTGCTCATTTTTAAAAGTGACACGTGGATGTGGTGGTGTGAAACTGCTTGGCCTCACTCACTCTTCATTTGGCCTCTTTTATAATTTCTGTCAGGTTTTTAAAGTCACTTTCTTCAGACTTTTTGTATCCTTTTCTTCAGGATTTTTGTGTCGCTTTTGTCAGAATTGTTCTGTCATTTTTGTCACAACGGTCCCTCAGGATGGAAAAGGTAATTCTCCAGCAAACATCCCCCCGGGTGATGAAATCTTATCAGAGGAAAATGGGATAGAAAGGACTAAAATAAAACTCAGAGTGCCTCTTTCCTAACGAGAAACTCCAGGAAAAAGCCTTCCCAAGGTTTCCACATGGTTGTGGAGCTGCTGCAGGTCCTGGAAAATCTCTGACAGAGTTTTGGCAAGGGACTTCCTGCAGGGCTTTCCCCTCTGCCGTGACCTCCTGAGTGGAAAAGATGAGGATTGCTTTTTTTTCAAATTGATTTTTGTTTCTGTGTCCTGCTCATGGGTGTTCTCAGAGCATTTTTGTTCCATTAGTAATAAAACTCTGTAGTCACAAATGAGGCAGGAGATGCTAAAAAAGGAGGGAGGGAGGCAGAGCTCAGGCCCATGGGTGGTAGAAGGAGCTGGGAGGATCCTGGGGATCCATAAGGATAAAGAATTGAGATAATTTTAAATTTAAAATTCCATTTTTGGGATTTAATTCATACTGGGGGCTGAGCCTGAGCGTTGTGGGAAATGCTACAGGAGAGGGGGAAAAGCTCTCCAGTAATGGGATCAAATCTCTTCTGTTTGACTCAAAGGAGTGTAAACAGACTTGGCAGTGATTTTCTTGGTGATTCCTGATTTTGAGACATTTTAAGGTGTAAAATAGGGTGAAAACACCCATCTCATGGTGCTAAATTAATGACAGGCCAGTGGGGTGATGGAAACTCAAACAGCAGCTACAGGGGGAGAAAACAATGAATTATTTCATATAAAATACCCAGAAGGAAACTGTGCAGGTGGGAAACAGGTTCAGGAGAAATATCTTAATATTTGGTGTTTTTGGCACAAAGTTTGCACTAAAGGAGGCTGTGGTTGATTGATTGACTGTGGCAAGCACAGCAAAATGGGAATTTTGAGTAGTTTTCATTTGCATTTTACTCTTTCTTGGGAGTTTCTATAAAATCCTTTCAGGTAAAAATCACCACCATGATTTTAAGTGACCAATTAGTATAAAAATTCTGCTTAAAAATAATGAAATCTATTGAGCTGTTTGTAGTAAGGGATCAGATCCTAAATCTGGGAATTCCACTTTCCATTTACGTATCTGCACTGTATTGCCAATATTTAACTTTTTTTAGCTCTTTCATCCTTCAATTTCTGAGGATTTGGCTCTGTATTATTTTTCCTGTGGTGTGTGGAAGTGGGAAGGAAAACTGGGAATAATTCCTTGAGACCCCAAAGAACTACAACCACATCCTCTGAGTGGCTCAACACAGAATTTTGGTGCTTGCAATTATTATTTAAGCCAAAATTCAACTTTTAAAGCCTGGAATTGGTGGGAATAGCAGGAAGCAGTTCCTTAAAAATGCATCTCAAAGGTTTGTAAGGAATATCAGAAGTGATTGTAGAGCAGGGAAAGATACCTGGAGAGTTGCTACACGTCCTAAAAATGGATCTTAAAAAAAAATCAGGAAGCTGGAAGGAATAAATACATCCAGTGTCCCCTCTTGCTCCAGCCTATGGGGGTTTTTTTGACATTCAAAAGAAAATAAATCTGCTTGTGGAAATACAGGAAGGTTCTGAAGGTTTGGAAAGGCAGAGTGGAGAAAATCTGGGAAGGAGTTCTCTGGGAAAAACACCAGGACGTTGCTTTATCTGGGAAAATTTATATAAAATATAAATTTTTGTATTTATTTAAATACCAGGGCTGTAACTCCAAGGTAGTTTTGCTTCCCATCTGCCAGCCCAGTCAGGGATTCTGCTTTTTCTGCATTTGATGTTTGCCCTTTTCACAAAGCCTTGGGGGCATTTCTGAGGCCATTTCAGCCTGCATGGAGGCAGGAAAAAATATCCCCAAATCAGCTTTTAGAGGGAAAATTTTTATGGAATGACACTGAGAGTGTATTTTATCAATAGACAGCAGCCCCCTCCATGGCTACTTTATTTCTGTCTGCTCTGTAGTTCAGGAATTGACTGTTCAATATTAAAAAAATTTAAAATACTCAAATGAAAGCAGCATGAAAGGTGGTGGTTGTGGGGTTTTTTGTGCTTTTTTTCCTCCCCCCATTGATTTTCATGCTGCTTTATGAAATGTGTGTCAAGTACAGGGTGAAATCTCTGCCTTCCCTTTCATCCCAGAATGCAAGGCTGGGCTCTCCCTGCCAGGAGCACGTTTCTCACTTTGATCTGCAGCTTTATTATCCCATGTCCCATCCAGGGAAAAGGCTGTGATGCCTTTTGGGAAGCACACACCAGAGCAGTTGGTCTGCCCTGCAGAAACCTTGACATTTTAAATCTCCTTCCCCACATTCCTCAGCACTGCTGGGGCAGAGAGACTTGAGGCTGGATTGAAATTTATCCCTCCCTCTAAAATAATCACCTCAAAAAAGAAGAATTTCAAAGTGTTTTATCTTTTGATAGGAGAATGCTCGTGGCAACTTCATCCAGAAACTTGTTCTTCTGTGGGAAGATGCTGCAAAAATCTGGGTTGAGCTGGTGTGGGCATTATGAATATTACATTTTTTACTCCATTATTCCATATGTTTGGAGGCAGAAAAGCAAAAAAGGAAGTGGTGCTGTGGATCAACTGAAGGCTGGTTTTAGGGACATTTTGGGGTCTGATTAATCTCTAATGAGTCTGTGCAGTCAAATCCATCCTAAAGCATCAGCTGCAGAGACCATTTGATTTTGGGACAGTTGTGCCCTCACACTCCCAGTTCCTGCTGCTCATTGCACCTTTTTGGCTGGGTTGATCCCTAAATTACAGTTTCTACTCTGAGATTAAAAGCAGGTAGAGCTGATTCCCATCTTTTATGTTGGGCTGGTTGATTTCTGGTTTGGGGAGCCTTCTCCTTCTCTTCTTTCTCCTTGTTTCTCCTTCTCCCTCCTGCTCCTTCATTTTGCTGCCAAATATCCAGTAGCTGAATAAAAATCAACTCTCTTTAAACAGGGGGAAACTTCCCTTGGAATGATGTCACAAATCTCCCCAGCCAGTGTTTCTGTGGTGGATCCTGCCCAGGCAGCACATGGAAAAATCTCCTGACCCTGCTCCCAGCCTGTGGCTCCCTGGGAACTGGAAGCAGCAGCTCCCTGTGTGGGTGTTGTGCTCATGGTGTTCACATTGTGGGGGAGAACAGGGAGCTGATAAATCCCTGCATCCCTATTCCAGCCTGCAGTGTAACCCTGACTGGGAAGGGGATTTAAAATTGCATTTTTGGAGCCCTTGTGGTGGGGCTGGGAGAGGCTGGGTGGCAGAGGAGGAATGGGAATCTCAGGAGGTCAGCTTTGCTCATCCAGGGGTGGAATCCTGAATACTAAAAACTTAAACTTTCTGTGCTTAAAGGCACAAGAGAACACCACAACTGACCTAAAGCTGTAGAGAAGACTTGCAAAAATTAATTACTAGCACTAAGATTACAAGTATGTAGTTAGTTAGAAGTGTGTAATATCACAAAGTAGAAAACTCAGAGTTTGTTTTAGAATAGAAAAATAAATATGAAGCAAGATGGAAATTTTAAGACAAAGGTGAGTTATTCTTCTGTAACTTCTTCTTCATAAGTTTGAGTGATGTTTTGTTATTAGACAGAAAAGTCTGAATTGCAAGCTTCAAAAGATCAGTTATTAAGTTAAAAAAGAAAATAAATTATGTCCTTTCTTAATTAGATAGTTTACTCTTAAAAGACCTTATAACAAGAGCTAGTTAGGCATTTTGTGCCTAATGCAAGATTACCAAACTCATGGTTATAAAGCTGTTTCACTAATAAAAAAATAAACACCGAAATCCAAACATAAACAACCATTCAAGTACCTTCAATCCCAAACTCAAAAATTGATAGTCCAGTGCTGTTTGCAGATGCTCCCTTGCCCTTGGAGGTTTTGTTTGCACGGGTGCATTTCTGTCATTAATAAATCCCGCGCTCATTGCTCTGCTTTCAGTATCGCTTCCCCATTTCCAGTCTCAGCCTCCCGGCCCAGCTGCTCCTCCTGCCCTGGCTCTTTGCTGTCCTTCCCACGCTTCTCCCAAACGCTTTCCTCTCACTTTTAACCCTTCCCGTGCCAGGATAAATTCCCCCGGAGCTCGAGATGCTCCCAAACGAGCTCGGGTTTGTGATTCAGCCTCTTTTAAATACATTATTTGCATTCCATGGCTGCAAATGCTTTTTTCAGCCCGGTTTGGAGGTGATTTAATAAAATTTGGTAAGCCCATCCTTATGTTTTCCTTAGGACCCTATGGATTGGCATTCCTGTCTGCCTTGATTTTTCAATCAAATGGAGGCTTGAACATCCCAAAGGACGTGCAGGATTTGATGTCAGGCTGCCACAATTACCTGTGGAGTTTCATTTACCTGCTTAAATCCTGGTGGATTGCTTTCCTCTGACTCTCCAAAATGTATTTTTTTTAATTCCAGAACTCAGTGACCCTCTGGTCCACCTCTTATTGAAGATTAAAACCCCCAGTGTGTAAAGACCTGAACCACTCTATTTTCCAGTATTTTGCCTGTCCATATTCATGTCCTGCTCTAGGTTTTATCTGTTCAGGTGCAGACCCATAAGATCATTTTTTAGCCAGGGACTTGCTCAATATTTTCCTTCCTAAGGCAGCTGTGACCATGAGTTTACTGCCCCATCAAGTGACTCTTCCTGTCCCCTTCAACTAATGGGAATGAAGTGGGATTTGGGCAATTTTAGTGTGATGTTGATGGGCTGGAAGTTTTTCTTTCCAGCGCTTGCTGCCTTGGCCAAGCTGTGCTAACACTTCCATTTAATTATACAAAATTCCATTTTATTTTATTTTATTTTATTTTATTTTTTTTTTTTTTTATTATTTTATTTTATTTTCTCAGTCTGAGTTGCCTGGCCCTGGGAACAGGGGTGGTTTTTGGCCTGGAGAACACCCTGGGTTGCTCTGAGTCTCTTGCTGAGGACATGAAGATGTTCTGGTGGGGTTTCTTCTGCCCTTTTCTCTCTGCTGGTCCCATCCCAATCACTTCTCTCCCCAGTCCACATCCTGAGGGGCAGATTTAAGGAGCAGGATTTGAGGGAAAAGCTGGGATGCTGTTTCAGGCTGTTTTGCTCACAGCAAAAGCTGCTTGAGCCTGATACTCCCCTAATGAAACCATGGAGGGGATGATTCCCAGTGTGGGAGAAGCATTTTCCACTGACATTATCTCAGTTTAGCCTTCAGACCCGACAGGAGGATAATGGGATAATTACAGCCCAGTTTGATGTGCTCAGGCATTGCTTTCATTGCAGACAAATGTTCCTGGAGAAAGGAAATGTCATCCCATTACTGGCTGATCTTTAAAACCTCGAGGTCCTTGCTCATTTTTGCTTTCCCAAATCTGCTTTTCACTCATACACATCCCCAGCCTTACCCAGGGTAGTGGCTGTGGTTATCAGGCTGATAAAGCAGGCCTGAAAACTCCAAGAAATGAGAATTTATTGGTCTGCTGTGGTCACCAGTTGGTGTTTGTGAGGGTCCCCAGGACGAGGTGAGAGATGAGAATCTGACTCCATGTTCTCAGAAGGCTGATTTATTATTTTATGGTATTATATTATATTAAAAGAAAATTATATACTAAAACTATATTAAAGAAAGAGAAAGGAGACATAAGAAATCTAGAAAATAATGAATAATAAAAACTTGTGACTGACCAGAGTCTGACACAGCTGGACTGGGATTGCCCATTCATTAAAAGCAATTCACATGGAACCAATCAAACATTCACCTCCTGGTAAACAATGTCCAAACCACATTCCAAGCAATCAGATAATTATTGTTTGCATTTCTTTTCTGAGGCTTCTCAGCTTCTCAGGAGAAAAATCCTGGCAGAGGGATTTTTCAGAAAATATCACAGTGACAGTCTCCAACCAATAAAAGTGTCCAGGAGGTTAAACACAGATTTATATTTTTAAGTGGGCTTCTCATTCAGCAGCAGTGCAGGGAAAATCAGGCTGGACATGAGGAGTGGTGCAGCTTTTTTGGGACTTGGAGCTTTGGCATCTCCCCTGTAAGATCAAGCCCTGTGTGGAATTTTATTGCTCTCCACAGGAGAGTAATTTATTGCCCCCTGACAGGAGGGGCACCCAGGAGGTTCAGGTTCTACTCCTGGGGAACAGGGACAGGATGAGGAAATGGCCTCAAGTTGCTCCAGAGGGGATTTTGATGGGATAGCAGGGAAAAGGGTGGGCAGGCCTTGGTGGAGTCACAGCCCTGGGAGTGTGCCCTGGTGGCCAGGAAGGGCAAGGGCTCCTGGCCTGGATCAGGAATGGTGTGGCCAGCAGGAGCAGGGAGGTCATTCTGCCCCTGTACCTGGCCCTGGTGAGGGCACACCTGGAGTGCTGTGCCCAGCTCTGGCCCCTCAGCTTGGGAAGGACGTTGAGACGCTGGAGCGCGTCCAGAGGGGACAACGGGGCTGGAGAGGGGCTGGAACACAAACCCTGTGAGGAACCACTGAGGGAGCTGGGGGTGCTCAGCCTGGAGAAAAGGAGACTCAGGGGTGCCCTCATCACTCTGTACAGCTCCTGAAAGGTGGCTGTGCTCAGGTGGGGTTGGGCTCTTTCTCCAGAACCAGAGGACACAGCCTCAAGCTGTGCCAAGGGAAATATAGGTTGGATATTAGGAATAAGTTTTTTACAGAAAGGGTGATAAAGTTCTGGAATTGTCTGCCTGGGGAGGTAGTGGAGTCACCATCCCTGGGTGTGTTTAAAACCAGCCTGGATGTGGCACTGGGTGCCAGGGTTTAGTTGAGGTGCTGGGGCTGGGTTGGACTCGATGATCTTGGAGGTCTTTTCCAACCCAGTGATTCTGTGATTCTGTGTCTTCCAAAACTGTGGATGTGGCACTTGGGGACATGGGTTAGAGATGGCCTTGGCAGTGCTGGGGAATGGTTGGACTTGATCTCAGAGGGGTTTGCCAACCTTTAGGATCCTCTGTTGAGCATGAACTACCCAGCCCTAAAAAGCCCAGCCTGACGCAGGTGGAGATGTGGGTGAGCCTTTGGATATTTGTTGTTCAAAATAGGTGCCTCATATTTCATATGGATTCACCCATCTTCCAGTTCTTGTAAAGCCTTTTGCTGCTCCTCCTAAAGAGGAGGGAATAGAACTGTAAAACCTGGGCTATTTCTCCTGCATTTTTTTGGCAATGCCAACCCCTCCCTGATTTTTCAGTTCAAAAGAGTTGGTGGTGCAAGAAAAGAAGGGGTTTGGTACCATGTGGGAGAACCAGGGCTGGATTGGGTCTGGTCAGAGCATTAATGGAAATTCAGAGTCAGGCTGAGCTGACAGATGGATTTTATGCCACCTCCCTCCTGGCCGTGGCTTCTGGGAGGGAAAGAGATCTGGGAGAAAAGTACAGTTTTAACACTTTGGTTATTTCATCTTTATCTTCCACGTGGCTGGAAATTCTGGATGCTTAAGGAGGAACAGAGCCATGTCTTGGGGTAAAAACCCTGACAAAATGCAGGGGACTGTGGGAAATAGATTTATAGAAAACTCTTAAAGTTTGATAGAAGGTTCACATAGTGTGTATTTGTATATAAATTTTGAGATAACAAATACTGACTCAGAAATGTTGTAGAATAAGATAGATATTGTTAAGAAAGAAATAAGTTTTAAAGGATGGTTTTGTAATAAAGAGTAGATATTTTAGAGAAACAGAACTATGAAAGAATGTATTATAGTAAGACCCACGAGGAGTAATTTTAGGTGAATGAAGTGTTTACAACATGGTGTGGCAAAAATAATAAGCTAAAGAATAGAGTGTATTGTAATTAGAAAATAGTTAACTTCTGATTGTGATGGTGTCAATTATAACATTTGTATTGTCTCATCCTTCTGGAACTGGAATAAAAGTTTTTAAAACACCTCTCAGTTGTCCCATCTGTGAGTCATAGTCCAGCAGGGGGACAACCTGTGGCTCAGTGCTGGGAAGTGCTTAAAAAAAGCTCCCAAAAACCAATGCCAGGGAATAGAGGGAGGGAAAAGCTGCAGAGCCCCCTGGCTTTCCTGGGAATGAAAAAACACATTCAGCTGTGCCTCCCCACGCTGTGCCCTGGTGAAGGGCCCCACAGAGCAGAGATCTCTGTGCACAGGGTTGGAATGAGGGCTGTGCTGCCCTGTGGGTAACCACAGCACCCTCCAGGAGCTGCCCTGGCTGGGGGAGGCTGAAAGGCTGCCCTGTTCCCACTCTGGGGTTTTTATCAGGAAGGGTTCCTGGGGGGAGGCTGCCAAACCCCCAAACCCGGTGGGAAGGTGGGGAGAAGCCTCTCCTGTGTGCTGCCATCCAGAGCTTGCTGTGGAAAATATCTTGGCACAGCTCTTTGGGGCTGGAGGGGATGGGGAGTGGCAGCAGAGACTGCAGGGGTGGAGGATTTGGGGATAAACACACGTGGGGAGGAAAAATCCGGGTGGTTTGGGGGTTTTAGAGCATAAATCTGCTCAGCTGGGCTGGTGATGGGCACTGGAGGTGGCACTGCTGACCTGCAGCTGCAGGTGGAGGTGTGGGTGAGCCTTTCCCAGGGGTTTTGTGCACCTGGATATTTGTTCTTTTTCAAAATAGGTGCCTCATTTTTCATTTGGATTTGCCCATCTTCCAGTTCTTGTAAAGCCTCTTGCTGCTCCTCCTAAAATCCCACTTAATACTGAGCATTTAATGAATTATATTGTCAATATAATGTAAAATAAGATTTTTATTCTAATTTTTTTCCCATAAGCCCCCTCTGCCCTTGACAAATACCAGCTCCCAGGTATTTGTTTACCTTCTTTCTGTTCTCCTTTCCAGCACATTCCACCAAGGAAGCAAAAGGAAAAGGTGATTTCTTTCCCCTCCCCAGGGTGAGCTGGGGGTGCTCACCTGGACTCCTTTGGTGTACTGGCATCCCTAATAAATAAATTTCTGGATGTGGGGAGATTTAAACCACAGTTTTTTAGGTGGCTGAATGCAATCCCATTTTCCCTGCTGTGATGCCCGGGATCTGTGATGGCCAAAACCTGAGTTCATGTTCAAAGGCTTTTCTGGTGAAAAGAAATACAGAATTTAGTTACAAGCAGAGAATATTCCCATTTCCCCCCTGATCTTGGGTTGATAATGAACATTGCACTGTGAAGATCTGGAAGAACCCATTGCTGGAATTGGGTTGATGAGAGGGAAGTTTAAGGAAAGCCTGAGCCGGGCCTTGTTAGGCAGGGCTTGGCTCTGCCTGCCAGGCCCAATCCTGGCACTGACTGCCTTCTGAAGAGCTCCAGGCCATAAATAATTAATACCTGCTGAATTATTCAGCCTGGGTGTGCAGCAGATGAATGCAGGGAGCTGACCAGGCTAGGAATGAGTAATTATGTTAATTAACCCGTGCAGCTCACTGGAGGTGCAATTAAGTTCATCCTTCAGGCTGCTGTGATTTTTCAGGCACAGAAATGAGATGAAATGAAACAAACTAAAGCTGCAGTTACAAGAGATGGGTTAAACCATGTGGTTTCAATGATCAGCAGATGAGCTGTGCTCTAATTCAGGTGGATTTATGTTCCAGCAGCACTCTGTTCCTTCAGGGGGAGAAACAGGTACATTTTTTAAAGCTTTAATCACTGCTCTCTGCAAGAACTTGAAGATGTTTCTGCAGATTTAGTAGTGTGATGTGCCAGTCCCTTCTTTTTATTCCATGTGTGTTGCTGAAGAGGAAGAAAAATTAAAGAAGAAAAAATATTTAAAACCCATTAGCATCATGAAATGAGTCCTAATAATGCCCTAAAAATGGAAAGCTTAATTTTGCCAACACATCAGTTGCCCTTCAGTGGCCAGCAAAACCTCAGTTCATGTTAAAAGGCTTTTCTGGTGAAAAGAAAAAAAATAATTTGGCTACAAGCAGAGAATATTCCCATTTCCCCCCTTCTCTAGGGTTGATAGTAAACATTATTTAGGGTTGCACTGGGAAGAACTGGAATAACCCTGCTGGAATTGGGCTCATGAGAGGGAAGTTTAAGGAATGCCTGAGATTTTTCCCAAGCTAACAGGGAAAGCTCTGAGCTTTGCCTCTTACCAAGGAATCACCCAGGTGAGGTGAATTCTCCACTGAGGAGCTCCAAACCTGCTCCAGCTGTGGGGGATTTGGTGAAATCTTTAAATAGGAGAAGTGAGGGGGTAAAATCCATTTTTTTACCTTCTTTTGGAAGAGCAGAGATGGCAGAACGTGGCTCATCCATGGGCTGGATTTTGGATTCAGGGTTCCACCTCCAATTTCACCTCCTGGTAGGGATTTTATGCTACTAGGGAATTGGATAATGGGAGGTTTTATCTGATTGATTTATTGGATTGAATATTGGATTTGAGGATTGATTTATTTTCCTGAATCACTTAATCTGCTTGGGTTTGATTTGCCTTTTACAAACTTTATTTATCCCCTGTTGTGGGTGTCTCCTATAAAAATATAGAGAAGCTTAAAGGCTAAAAACCATATTTACTTAAATTCCCCATTCCAGCGAGGCTCCTGGATTGATTTTCTCCCATAATTTACCCCTCCATGCTCAGCATTTGCTGCTCTGCTGCCCAATCAATACTGATTCTGCTTGGAAATTGCATTCATGGTTTTTAAAATCAGGGTTTGCTTGCAAAACTCGATTTTATCTGTGGATCTGAGCAGTTTGGGAAGTCAGGGTTTGTTGTGAGGCTTTGGGAAGGTGATGGATTAGCTGCAATTGCAGTGAAATATTTGTGGTATTAGTGTGAGCTATTTAAATTTAATTGACTTTTCTGGGAGTTTACAAGGGAATATAAATGGAGAGTAAAAAGAGCCAGACTTCTGAAAATGGAATAATTTAAAATTCAAAGAACTGAGACAAAAATGTGGCATGTACAGAGGAAATAAACCTCCTTCATTTTCCAGATTGGTCATTAATACTAAACAACAGGGATCTTTTGGGTCTGTGTGTCCTGAATTTTGTGTGCACACTCAGGGTGGTTGGGAGTTGAGCCAGCAATGGATGCAAATCAATGCTTTAATGTCCATTACTGCATCAAATCATTGATTCCAGCTCGCACCAGATCAATCTTTTGCCTCTCTTTAAGGGGGAGCCAAGAGATGGTATTATTTAAATCTGGTATTATTTACCATACCACAGGAATGGTAAAGAAAACCCACCCAAAATGTGGTGTCTGTAGGCAGAGCTGTTACAGCTCTGAAATAATTTGTTTATTGGGCAAAATGAATATTAAGCAGAAGCAGGCTGTGAGTTTGATTGCTGTAAGGGTTTCCCTTCCCTCTACAGACATTGCTGTGGGTTTATAAATGCCCATTTTAATATAAATAAGCTCCTTAAGATGCCACGTGTTCACTTTTTGGGGAGTTACAGTGGATAACTCAAAAAAACTTTGATTAAAAAGTTGTGGTAGCCCCTTGCAGAGAAACCAAATAAATTACTGTGTTAAAACTGGGCTTGAGCATAGTTTTGCTAATTTTTTTTAATGAGATAACTATTTTTGGGTTTTTATTTTGCATTTCGGTCGCTTTGGGGATGTTTTTTGTTCGGTAGCTTTTCTGTTTCGTTGGGTTTTTCTCGTGATGCTGTCGCTCGCCCGATGTTCGGTGTAGGGCAGCAGAGGGCGGCCTTACTCCTTGTGTTCGTGTTGTGTCCTGCCGAGGGAAACGGGGATTAAAAAACGGGAAAAAGGGAAGAATGTGGGGAATGCTGTGCCTGGCCGAGCTGCGAGCCATGTAAGGGAGCGGAGGTGGCACAGGAGCCGCGTCATGCCCAAAGCATCGGCTGCAAACACTCCCTGCTGATAGCCCTGCCTTGGGAGCAAAAGGGGAAAAAAGGAAATAGTGGGTGCAAAGCAAAAACAAAGCGATTTTTGTGTGTTTGGAAAGGAGCAGGGGTGGTTTGGAAGCGTTCAGAACCCAACAATTCCTAATTACAATGCATTATAAATGTTTTTTAACCTATCAACTTGAAGCACACCATACTATAACTTTAAAACCTATAATCTAAGGTTAAATCTATATAAATCTATAATCTACTATAAATACTTTAAACCTATAATCTAACCCCTCATAAGCCCTACTACATCTTTCATAATTCTATTTCTCTTAAATATCTAGTATTTTTTTTACAAAACTACCTTTTAAATCTTGTTATTACTTCTATTTCTCTCTCAACCATGTCTGTCCCTTTCCACAGCTTTTCTAAGTCAACGTTTCTTATCTCAAGGTTTACGTACAGATGCACACTACGTAAGCCTTCTGTCAAGCTTTAAACATTTTCTCCAAATCCATTTCCCACAGTTTGTGGAAGGGGGCTGTGAGTTTGCTGTCCTGCTCAGGGGTCTGGAACTTGTTGCCCTCCTGCTGCACAGTGCAGGGTTTGTGCCTTGTTTTGATGCTTCCTCTTGTGCCAGGGGCTCTGGAGATGGGTTTGGACATGGGGTTTTGTGTGTTGGGATTGCAGAAATTTGGGAAGGGGGAAAAGGGCCCTGTTGCCTGAGGTTGCTCAAGGAAAGCAGAGGAGATAAAGGTGCAACACAAAGAGTTCTTGAAGAGAAATCACCTGGGGCCAGCAGAGGAGGGACCTGGAGCTGCTGCAGAGAGCCCAGGGGAGGCACCAGGATGGGCAGAGGGATGGAGCAGCTCTGCTGGGAGGAAAGGCTGGCACAGCTGGGGCTGCTCACCTGGACAGGAGAAGCTCTGGGGTGACCAAACTGTGGCCTGAAGGAGCTGCAAGAAACATGGACAGGGATGGAGGGACAGAACACAGGGAATGGCTTCCCAGTGCCAGAGGGCAGGGCTGGATGGGATATTGGGAATTAGGAATTGTTCCCTGGCAGGGTGGGCAGGCCCTGGCACAGGGTGCCCAGAGCAGCTGTGGCTGCCCCTGGATCCCTGGCAGTGCCCAAGGCCAGGCTGGAGCAGCCTGGGACAGTGGAAGGTGTCCCTGCTCATGGCAGGGGTGGCACTGGATGAGATTTAAGGTCCTTTTGAACCCAAACCCTTCTGTGATCATATAAAGATCAACACCAGCCTGGGAATCTTTCTTTCCCAACCACAGAGGAGCAGACCCAGAACACTTTGCCCTTGCAGCAGCATCACTTCCAAGAGATTTTTCCCTTTAGGTTAGAGGAAGCTCCCAGTAGTTGGTGTCACAACTCCCCACAAGTGACAATTGTGCTGGTTTCCACACAAACCAAAGATTGGGAGCTGGTGGGGAGGAGGTGCACGGGTGAACCCTCCTGGCATGTTTGAATTCTCTGCCATAGAGAGGGGTTAAAGTCAGAGGAAAAGCAGCTGGGATGAGGAGGGGGAGTAGTGCCAGCCAGGAGGGAGCCCTGCACCTCAGCCAGGGGTTTGGCTGCACATCTGCACCAGAAATGGAGGAAAGGAGAGGATAAAAGCTCTGCCCAGCCCTGACTCACCCAGGGCACTCAGCTGAGAGGTGTTGGCAGTGCTGAGGAAATCAGGCGAGTGCTGGTCTCTAATGCTCTGATGAGTAGAGCAATCAGTCCCTGCAAACCCTGACAGAGAAAACGGTGAATATAAACATTTTACACACTCTGAGAGCCCAACTTGATGGAGTTCCCCCAAGCATAAATAAGAAATCGCTGTAGAAGTCAGTGGAGCGCTGTAAAACCTTTGTGAGGCCTGATGTGAGCCCTGTTTGCAGATCGTGCCTGGGTGATTCATGGATATTTCCTTGGTACTGTAACAAGCCTGGCCCTCTGTGGGGTGCAGCCATTGATTCTGAGCCTTAAATGAACACAGGGCTCAGCTCCTGTGGGCAGAGCTTTTTGGGAAATGTTTTCAGGGAGGAAGGGTTTAGCATTGCTGCAATTGTGGCCATAAACACCTGTGGATTCCTAAATAAGAGTCTGGTGCTCCAATGGAATATTTCCAGTTGCTCAGGATATGCAAAGGTCAAAGATTTCAGGATAATTTCTGCCACAAATCTGTTTTTGAAAAGGAAGGCAACTCTCAGTGCAACTTAATGAAACAGCAGCCTGTTCTCCAGGCATGTAAACCCCAGATTTAAAATTTGTGGTTTGTGTTTATTATTATAAATACCTGAAACAACCAAATAATATTTTTTTTAATAAGCAAGGGAATTAAACTGATTGTATAAAGAGACAGGGCACTTGTTCTCAATGCATCATAAAATAATGGTAACACACTGGTTATTTTCATATCACGGGAGCAGAATTTGTGTTTATTTCTAATCCAATTTCAATATAAATGAATTGTTTTGAAGGCTGGATAAATCAACCCAACAGACCAAGGCAATTATGGGAGGTGAGTGGTGCATTACTGGTGAGGAGAGATAAGAAACCTGCAGGGTCTGAAGGGGTGAGCAGACGGAGCACCCAGAATTGCAAATGCTTGGGGCTGCTGAGAGGTTTGTCACTGTGAAACCCCCAAAGTGAGGGAATGGCATCAAACAGCCTCACAATGAGGCTGGAGAAATGAGCTGCTGTCCATTAATATAATTTGGGAGGGGGATAGAATGAGCTTCTTGCTGTTCTCACCTTCCTGAGGGTTTTGCTTTCCACCTCTTGCAGCCAGAGCACCGTGACTAAAACAATGAGGAAGTGCAGGTCAGAGAGGGGAAAAGCTGAAACTCAGGAGTTCAGCTGTGTTCGTGCTGTGTTTTAAATGAAACTGAGAAGAATTGCAGCTGTCTGGTGGAACAAATCTCTTTTTTGGTGAGGCCAAGTTTTTCCCTGCATCTGACAAAGTTCAGTGCTCTGGCAGAGCTGGGATTGTTCACCTGGAGAGGAGAAGCTTTGGGGTGACCTCAATGTGGCCTTGCAGTGCCTGGAGGAGCTACAGGAGAGATAGAGAGAGAGACTCTGAACAAGGGATGGAGGGCCAGGACACAGGGAATGGCTTCCCAGTGCCAGAGGGCAGGGCTGGATGGGATATTGGGAATTAGGAATTGTTCCCTGGCAGGGTGGGCAGGCCCTGGCACAGGGTGCCCAGAGCAGCTGTGGCTGCCCCTGGATCCCTGGCAGTGCCCAAGGCCAGGCTGGACTTTGGGGCCTGGGATAGTGGAAGGTCCATGGTAGGTGGTAAAATGAGCTGAGATTTAAGATCCCTTTGAACCCAAACACTTCTGTGATCCCAAGAGTGCCCTGGGAGTGGTTGTTGCTTTTTGGACTCCCAGATAAAGACAAGCCCAGAGGTGATTTCACATGGAGAAGGTGTGGAAGAGATGCACTCAAGGAGGAATGTGAGGGGGGCAGTGAATGTCACAGGGTCACTGAGCACAGGCTGTCCCCAGCATCCAGCTCTGGCTGATGAGAGGTGGAAGGAAGCTGGCCTGGCTATCCCTGTGGAAACCAGACCCAGCACATGGCTCCCACCTTCCTTCAACTGTTGCAGCTTCCCCCAGTCCAACAGAGATGTGTGTGGGAGCAGGATGAACCTGTTTTCCCAGCAACATCAACTGAGCTGATGTTTTTTACAGACTTCACCTCTGTTGCATCCTGGATCTCATGGCTCCACGACTAAATTTGTTCCCTGCATTTCCTTTAATTGGTCCCTGGGTTAATTTGCTGGTTGCTTATGGCTGAAAGCAAATGGAAAACTGCATTTCCAGAGCCTGCCTTGTCTAAATGCTGCTTTTTGCTCTACATAGGCAGTGCCCTGGGACTGCTGGGAGAACATGGCATGGGCAGTGTCTGACTGTGGTAACTGCAAAGAGCACTGAATGTTTATTTTGGCAGCTTGCAGAACAAATTTCTGCTTAAGCTGAGCCTAAGGAGACTTCTTAAGGCAGCTGAATCATTTAGAACTGGTTTCTGGCTTAATTCAGCCCAGAGGAAGAAGTGTTTAAGCTCTGCTTGTGTGTGATCTTGCTGGGCAGTCCAGCCTTTCCTGGGAACTGGGAAAATGAACCAGTGACTTGAGGTGTGTCTGGAGAGGAGGGATCAGGATTGTGGCACTGCTTCCTGCAGGAGGGGTTGGGATCATGTGTGTGGTCCTTCCTGGAGAAAGCCTGGCCCCAAGGAAGTCATTCAGGCTGAGGATGTGAGAAATGCTCCCAGGAATCCCTCAGCATTCCCTTAACCCTGCAGGGCTGTGGGGACACACAGCCACCATTTGCATCCAGCTGGAGGGCTGAGCTGCTGAAAATCCAATTTTCTGTGTGGTCATGGGAGAAAATCTTCCTGCTTTTGGAGGGCAGAGGTTTCTGTAGATGTGTGGCCAGAGATGGTGGCAATAGGGGAGAAGAAGTCAGAGGGCAAGAGGGATGGTTTTGGTTGCTCTGATGGAAGGAACAGCCTTTGAAGGGTTTGTTGAACTCATGGCTACTGAGGATGATTTTCTGCTGATTTTTTGTGTAGAGCTGGTAATGAGATGAGTGATGCTGGTGTTGTTTCAGCTCTGCAGCCCACCAAGCAGGAAGCACAGCACAGGCTTTGCTCCAGCCTGCAAAAAACGAGGGGAGGGAGATCTCTCACCTTGTACTGACAGGAGGTGCTTTGTGCCATCCATCTCCTCCTTCCAGGCAAAGAGCCCACAAAGGAGAATTTAAATCTTCAATGTGATGAGACGTGCTTGAAACCACTGTGTTCTTGGAGAATCCTCTGCTATTCCATGCTCCCAATATCTCCTCCTTGGATTTTGCATGGCACAAACATTCATTTTGGTGTTCTGTGTGTCCCTAATGTGATATAAAAAGCTAAATGCATTACAACTGCAGAGAACAGCACATTGTTATTTTTTCCTTCGGCTTCTTCTGCAGCGAGCAATTTTTTGTTCCATTAATAAGCCTTGTGGTATTTTTCTTTTCCTTCTCATGCACTCTACCCCAGATTCATCCTGAGAGGATTTCCTGGAATGGCTGCATGCTCTTCACACTTCTCCATGTTTCTAACTGAGCATGGAAAGAACTGATGCCCTAAAGGAAAGTCACCAGGATAATCCAGTTCAGGTGTTGACCTGACTTCCAGCATGGAGGAATCAGTGGGGTTTGAATGACAGGGTTCAGAGCTGGACATCTCCATCCCTTTGTGGGGAGGAGCAAATGGCTTTCAGTTTTGTTTTACAAGCTGTGGAAGGACCAAAATAGGGAGGAGGAACATGCAGTGTCGTGAGAAATGGGTTTTGTTTTCCTAGAGAAAAGAGGCTGAAGCACTCCCCAGATATTCAGTCCTTGCTGTGTCCTTGGCAAGGCTGCTTTGCCACAGTACCTTCAGCTTCATCCCCATCCCTGGGGGCTGAATTAGTGCCCAGGTGCCCCCTATGAATCTGTAGGGCCCTGTGGCCCCAGGAGGAGCTGCCAGAGGCGTTTTGGGGCAATAGGAATGGCCAGATGTGCCTTAGGGAGGAGTGGGGTGTGCCCGTGTTTCAGTAGGTGGCACTCCTTGCTCTGCCTTGGGGACTGCTGTGGATTTTGGGGACGTGGTGGAATAGCAGGAGGCATCCCATGGATGAGATGTGGGGAGTCTCAGGTGTGACCACGCCTCGAGGTGCTTTTTGCAAGGGTTCAGCTGCTGTGCTGCCTCCCTCGAAATTTTCCTGTCTTTTTGTAGCTCCTTCTCATCATAAAGGTGTTGCTGTGACTGTGCAGGTGGGGCAGGAATTTGGTTGTGTAGAGCCCTGCAGGTCACAGAGCTTCCCAAAGCTGCACCAGCAAGGATAATCCAGCACAAAATCCAGCTGGTTCAACTTTCTGCCACGGGCTGATCTGCTCCTGCAGATCCTTTGGGTAAAGAGTGGAGTGGATTAGGCAGGGAACAAACACCACATCCAGGAGGAGGAAGATGTTTATGTATGTGGTCAGTGGTGCATGTCCAGCCTCTCTGTCCCTGCTGTCCTGGCTGGCTGGAGCAAGGTGACATTTCCCTGTCAGGGATCGTGCCAGCTCCCTGAGCCTTGCCTCGGGAATCCAGAGAGGTGTTTGCAGGATAGGCAGTGCTCAAATCCAGCTTCAGCTTGAAAAATGGCAGCTGAGTGGGTGCATTTGGTGACAGATGATCCCTGAAAAGGTTCAGGAGCAGAAGGTATCAGAACCCTGGAGCTGTGCAGAGAGGAAATATTGTGAGTGCAGCAGAGAGGAGAACCATCCCTGCTCCCTGTGATTCCCAGCAGCCAGCCCTGGTGTGCCGTGCTCTGGGGGGGCAGATCTCTGCAGATGCTCTTTTTTTGGGCCTCCCACTCGACATCCAGGCACACTCTGGCAGTGGAGGGAGCAGGGAAAGGCTTTGGGAAGTTCATAGCTGAAGGTTTCCTTTAGCTGTGAGCAGCTTCACCCAACACCAAGCCAGCTGGTGCATTCCTGCCATTCTTCTCCCTAAAACTGTTTCTTTCCATTCCCTGGATCAAGCAGACAAAGCAGCTGCTCTGTTGAGCCTGAGGTCCATTTATTTATTTTATTTTTATTGGGAGCTTTAAATCAAAAGGAATGGGACCATAGGATTTATTTTTATGGGAGTGGAGTGGTACCCTGAGATCACACAGCAGGATCTGGTCTGGCCTTGTGGTTTCTGTGTTCTGGTTTCTTTGGGAGAGCAGGGAACAGCCAGGAATAGGCAACTCCTGGCTGTCTCCCCCTGGCAGAGCTCTGCTGTTGGCTTGTGAAGCCCTTTGGGCTGCTTTGGCCTCATCTTTAAACACTGGCCTTGGGGCTTGACAGCTGCTGGTTATGGTCCCAAATCTAAACCTGGGCCATAAAAATCTCTATTGAGACTCCCAAGGGTCTAATGAAAATCTGCTTCCTACCTGGAGATAAATATATATTTTAGGTACACTCAGCTAAATTCCTTGACAGCTTTATGTGCCATAATTTCTCATGCTTTTCTGTGGATCCTTTCTGTTCTGGGACACTTGTCTCAGTCCCAGGCTGTGCCCCTTTCACATATTATTTTACTGCTTGTCACTGAGAAATTATGCACCAGTTTTCCTCAGGGCTGTGATTCTTTTGAAGCTTGGTGGGCTTCAGGTAACTGTATCACCTCTTCCTCCTGCAGATTTCACTTCTGCAGGGAGAAAAGCAATAAAACTTACAGCGTGTTGGCTGAACGCTGTTAAAATATTTTATTTATCACTGATTCCCAGTTTGTAGGCAGCAGGAATGCATCTGTTTAATGCCTGTTGTCTTTAAAATGGAAATGTTCAGCAGATATCTGGTACTTTTGTTCCAAGTGAGTTATGTGAGATGGAAATAGGGGGAGTAAACAGTAAAAAATGCTGTCTGGGCTTAAACCTGTGGAAACAACTGGAGGACTTTGCCTTGTGCCTGGCACAAATGTATCAAGGGGACTGAAAACTGAAGAGTTTTGCATAACCCAAATTTTTCCCCCCTTTCCATGTGCATCTCAAAAAATGCAGGGTCAAATGCACGAAAAACCTGCTCTGTGAGCAGAGGCCAGGCCCTTTCCAGCAACAGTTTGGAGCAGGGAGCAGTTCTAATTCCTCATCTGTTCTCTTTTATAAATTTATTTTATAAAGACCAGCTGCAGGTTGAAAGCTGGAGCCATTGTGTAACACGGTGGGGAAAAAAGGGCAAGACCAAAGGAGCTCAGCCCCATAAGCAGGGGCTGATGTCTGGCACTCCCAGCTCATGCCTGGCATGGGAGGTCTAGACAGAAACACAAAAAACACACTCAGGGCTGCATCCTCCTCTTCCTCCTCAAATCCAGCTCCCCAAGAGGAACAGAAACAGCTGCTGGAAACCTCTGAGCATGAAACCGTGCCAGTGCCCCAGTGCTGCAGAAGCTTTGGTGAGGTTCTTACACTCTGGGGCTTTCATCACTGGCTCCTGCAGGCTGGATGATTTGATCAGGAACCCCCAAAACCGCTCAGAGCCCCCCGTTTGTTCCCCAGAGAGCCAAGGCTGGAGCTGTGCTCTCAGGGTGAGCGTTGCTGGCCTTTCAGTGCCTGGCAAATGGAAGAACCCAGAATCATTTGGCACTGAGGACTTGGCCGCTGTGGCTCATTTGCTTGATTTTGTTATTTCTGTGCTGCAGCCCCGTGGGCTGCATGGCAGAGGTAAGGCTACACAGGAAACCTGAGTGCATGAAGGAAAACCCTGCACTCCGGGGAATCTGATCAGTTTGGTACGGCAGAAACTTGGGTTTTCACATGGGTATTTGGGCTAGGCAGAAAATCTCCCGGATTTTAAGTTAAGGAGTTTTTTTTCTCAGTGCTCTGAAAGCCAGATGCCCTGCCTCCAGGCTTTTCCAGCGCAGACAGACTTGACCGATATTCCCGTGAAAATCTGGGTTTTTGGAGCCCGGAGCTTGCTGAGCCTTGAGGAGGAGCCATGCCAGACGCTGGCTTGTGAGAAAACAACACAACCCGGCTCTTTAAAAAGCAAAGTAAAGGGGGGATAAGTTCTTTACGGAGAAGCGGCACCTTGAGCGGAGCGGAGGGAGGGAGGGGAGCGGCGCGGGAGGTGTGCGCGGCTCGGAGCGCAGCACAAGGCCGGGAGGGCAGGCACCGCTCGCTGCTCCCGGCCGGTCCCCTCCCTCCTTCCATCCCTCCGTGCTCGGCAGCCCGCGGGGCGTGGGCGGCGCGGGGCGCGGCGGGGCCGGCGGGAGGGAGCGGGGCGAGCATGTGCATCCTCCCCGCCGCCCCTGCCTCCCTCCCGCCGCCCGCCCGCCTCCCCTCCCTCCCCGCTCGCCGCCGCGGGTGTGTGTGTGTGTGTCTGTGTGTGTGTCTCGGCTCCCTCGGCAGCCCGGCCTGACGCAGGCGGATCCACATCGCCCCTGACAACACCCCGGCTCCGGAGCGCCGTGCCGGGGGTCCGGCTGCGGCGGCCCCGCGGGGCCGGGCCGAGCCCAGGGGGGCGGCGGGGGCCGGGGTGGCCCGAGCGAGGGGAGGCGGCCCCGGCGGGGGAAAGTTGCCCGGAGCGGCGAGGGGCGAGCGCGGCGGCAGGACCATGGGCACTTTGCGGGATTTACAGTACGCGCTGCAGGAGAAGATCGAGGAGCTGCGGCAGCGGGATGCGCTCATCGACGAGCTGGAGCTGGAGTTGGACCAGAAGGACGAACTGATCCAGAAGCTGCAGAATGAGCTGGACAAGTACCGCTCGGTGATCCGGCCCGCCACGCAGCAGGCGCAGCAGCAAAGCGCCGGCACCTTGCAGGGCGAGCAGCGGACCAAGCGCCAGGCGATCTCGGCCGAGCCCACCGCTTTCGACATCCAGGATCTCAGCCACGTCACCCTCCCCTTCTACCCCAAGAGCCCGCAGTAAGCAGGGGGTCACCCCGCCGCTCAGCCTCCCCTCTCTCCCCCATCCCGCTCCATCCCCGGCCTCGCCGCCGCCCGCCGGGCAGGGACCGGAGCGGAGCGCGGCATTCCCGCATCCCGCATCCTCCCCGGGTGGCCCCGCGGGGTGGGAAAGTTGCGAGCGCTGGCGGGGGGGAAGAGCGGCAGGAGTGAGCGCCGAGGTGCCGGCAGAGCGGGACGCCCCGGTCCCGGACAGCCCGTCCCGGCCGCCACATCGCTCCGGGGGACGGGGTCGCGTCCTGGGCATGGAGGCTGCGGGAGGGAGCGGGAGAAACGCGGGGCTCGCTGCGGGACCCCGCAGGGAAGCATTCCCATCTGGGAAACTTGGAGCTGGTGTTTTGGGGAGGGGGTTCGGCAGAAGCAGGAGCTTGTTGGAGTGTCCTGGTGCGCCCGAGGGTGTGCGGGGGGCCGGGAAAGTTGCGGCGATCCTCAGGTGCCGGCGCGCCGGGGGATGCGCTGCCCCCGTTTCACACCTGCCGCAGATTAGGGAAATTAGAGCGCCTTAATGGGGAAGCGGAGCCCTCTCTCGCTCGGTGCCTTCTCCTGGCCGGTACATCGCCGTGCCTTTGGTTCGGCGCTCCTCAAGGGATAAAAAAGGAGGAGGGGAGAGGTGATGAGCGGATGCTCGCCGCGCCGGGCTCCGTGTGCGGGGCCGGGGCGCAACCTCCCCGTCGATGGGCAAAGCCGCCTCCCCTCCGCGGCCGGCATCTTCCTCCTGTGAGGAATTAATTCCTCGGGATGATAACCGGGAGCGCTGGCGGATCCCCGGAGCCATCCCGGTAGCGGGCAGCGTGTGCGCCGGGTGGGCTCCGGGATGCGGGGACGGAGCGGACGGTGCCGGGGCACAGGGATGATTCCCGGGCAGGGATGGCGGGACACGGGGCACGGGGACCCTGCCGGAGTGTCCCCTGAGGGACCGTGGCGGGGCTGGCCCCGCTCCCCGCGCAGCCTCAGCCCTTTCCCGCCGCCATGGCGGGCCCCGCCGTCTCCAGGCAACTGCCCGCCCTCAGGGCGGCCGCCATGGCGGGACCCCGCCGGGCCGGGCCGAGTGTGCTCCTCCTGCCGCCCCGCCGCTTCTCATTCCCGCTCCCATTCCCACATTCCTGTTCCCGCCTCCCATTCCCACCGCCACAGATATTTTGTCCTTTTAAGGCCGTTCTGAAGGGATGTCAGGGGAGGAACAGCGGTGGCGCGTGAAATGCTTCCCCTCCAGCCCCCAAAACGAATAAAACACCCCAAAAAGTGATCGGGGGGGACAGGACTGGCTGTGAAATGCCCGGGGTGTGTGGTGAACATCCGAGCATCCCTCGGTGTTAATTTCTCCCGGGAATGCGAAGCCCCACACGTGTCAGTTTCCTTGTCGGTGTCGCTGCCCCTCGGCGCTCCTGAAGTGCAAATGGAGCTCCCAGAACTCCGGGAAGCGCCACAGGTTCCAGCAGAGCGAGTCCGTACCCAGTGGAATGTGTAGGAAAAGCTTTGGATGAACGTTTTCCTGCTGGGATTTTAATCGCTCCTTGTGTAAATGCAGCCCTGCGGTCTGGTGTGGGGTGTAATGCCCAACTCCTCTGGGGGAGTTGTTTCGTATTGATCATCTGTGGTCAATATTTCTAATATTATTTACAATATTCAAGTCAACTCCTGGCTGCAGGTTGTGATTGCTCAGTTGGGGTTTGGAGCAGCCCGGGATAGGGGAAGGTGTCCCTGCCCAAGGCAGGAGGCTGGAATGAGAGTAGTTTTAGGGTCCCTTCCAACCCAAATTGCTCTGTGGTTACACGAAAAGATCCTTGCTGATGATTTCAGGAGCGTACTTGGCTCTGGGAGGTGTTGAGTGCTCTGTGTCAGCTTTAAGAGCCCAGTGGCCAAGATAACTCATGGTGGTGGTGAGGACCTGGAAATAACAAAATCTACACAAAAGGCTTGGGTTTTTTTCCCCCCCTGTTCCTGCTGAACCTCAGTGACTCTTGAGGTGATGGCACCCAACCTTTGGTTTTGTCAAGCCACCAGGAAGTGTTCAAGTGGCACTTGGGGATGTTGGTTTGTGGTGGCCTTGGCAGTGCTGGGAGAATGGTTGGGCTTGATGATTTTTGAGGGCTTTTCCAACCAAGGTGATTCTATTTAGCCTCTGGGTTTTGGGGTTTTTTGTAGTTAGGTGGTGCTGGATTTGCCCTCCTGCTCTGGCAGAGGTGGCTGGAGATTGGTAGGATCAATAGCAGCAGAAAATCTGTGGGAACTGAATTATCATGAGGGTCATGTTGATATTTGAGGGTCTGTGGTGGTGGAAGCTGCTGTGATGCCACAGGGAAGATTCTGGGTTATAGAGTGGCTGAATTCTGAATTGAGTGTAAGAGAGCTGGAGAGGGACTGGGGACAGAACAAAGGGAATGGCTCCCAGTGCCAGAGGGCAGGGCTGGATGGGATATTGGGAATTAGGAATTGTTCCCTGGCAGGGTGGGCAGGCCCTGGATCCCTGGCAGTGCCCAAGGCCAGGCTGGACAGGGCTTGGAGCAGCCTGGGACAGTGGAAGGTGTCCCTGGCATGCCAAGAGGTGGAACTGGATGGGCTTAAAAGTCTCTTCCAATCCAAACCATTCTGGGATTCTATGAATGGCTTTCAAAGTGTGAAAGTAAATTTAATTGCCCTGTCTGGACAAATACTATTAAATCTGCAGGATCATTCCTTACACACACATCCTCTCTCCTATTAAGGATGTATATGGTTAAATAAAATTGCTTTTTCAGAGCTGTAAGAGCTGGAGTTGCTCTTGGAGGGTTGGGTTTGTTTTGCCTCTACAATATTTTTAAAAGTGAAACAGGACTTTGTGGGCTGACTTGAGGAGCTAGAATCCATGGAGGAACACGTCCAGCCATTCAACCATTTTCTCCTGAGTTATGAGTGAGAGGAATTGGGCATTAGCATCTTTGTCAGTCTCCTTGTTCAAAAGCCAGTTATTTAGAATAGAAGCCAGTTATTTAAAATAAGTGGCTTTTTTCTTCTCTTCCCCTCTCAGAGGACATAACTTGCCAGAAGTGACCCAGCAAGAGGGCAGGAAGCTGGCACAAAAAATGCTGTGACAGATCGTTCTCTCCTCTTCATCTTCCCAAATTGCTGCTCGTGTTTGTTTTTCCACACCTTTGACCTCTTGCAGGGTATATCCTGGCTGCTAACAGCCTGTCAGCACCGAGGGAATACTGGGAGACTGAGTTTGTACCAACTGCCTTTGCACTTTAAACTCTACAGAGCAGACAAGCAGAGAGAAGCCTTTTCAACCAGCAAAGCTGCAACTCTTCCCTTTCCCTGCCTCCTTCTTGCCATGGGAAAATACCCAGGGCTTTAATTTTAACAGGCTGCTTTGTTCAGGGATCTGCAACAGCTGTTTGCCTTTTTGGAAGGCTGTGTAATCAGCGTGTTTTCTTTTCCAGAAGGGAGAAAAAAAAAAAAGAAACTTAGAAGTAGAGCACAGAATAAAGCACGGAGCTCGTGAGTGTGAAGGGCCTGATCTCTTGGCTGAAGTGGTACAAGCTCTGCTGTTAACAGAGACAGCAGCAAAGTGCTGTGTCATTTGTGAGAAATGTTGAGTAAGACGAAAAATAACTTGGTTTGGGGAGTTAGCAGACTTTTGGGGAATCTGCCAACATCCCAGAGACTCGTGTGTGAGGGGAGGAGCAGCCTGTGAGTTGTATTTTAGAGGTCTGGTTTAAGAAATGTAAAATACTTGGTTGCATAGCCTTAGGGAAAGTACAACATCCATACAAGAGGTTTAACAAAATCCCTGCAACGGCCAGATTGGTTCTTTGAAGGCGAATGTGCACATCCTCTGGAGGCTAGAGGCGTATTTTAAATGATCATAATAGTCATAAAATCCCCAGAAATACTTGAAAAGCACTTTGTATTTAGGTGTTGGCATGAAATGCTCTTCTGGTGTTTATCAGTGCTATGTATGCTGCAGTTTTATCTAAAACCCCCTGAAATGACCCAAACCCCTCTGCCCTCACTACAGGAATTTGGGGGGTGGTTGGTCCATGATGAAACCACTGGGAACTGGTGGTGGAGGAGGAACTGAGGCACGCTCCTGCAGCGATGGTTTGCTGGAATGTGGGGCAGGAGCTGGGATGGTGGTGGCCTCTTGAGTCCTGTCACTTTCTGGTGAGGCATCTTGCCCCGAGCAGTCAGCAGAGATGGATGTACTGGTGCAACCTTCTTTTTTATTTTGGTGTCAATCCTCTCTGACGTGTCCAGCGAGCAATTAATTGACTGCATTTATCATTTATTGTGAGAACTGTTAAATGCTGTGGTTGCTTTAATGTCAAATCCATCTGAACGTGGTTTAAGCTGATGCTCGATGCACAAAAATCCATTAATGTCAGTGGGGTTTTTCGGTGCATTTGAAGGGTCAGGGTTTGGGGTCAGGATTTTATGGCACGGGTTGGGGAGGATCCCTGGTGCTGTGTATGAGGGATGAAGCTCTCCCTGGCAGAGCTGTGAGCACAGGAAGGGCTGTGCTGGAGCAAGGCAGCCGAGCGTGATTTCCCCGTGTTGTGACAGGTCTGGCTCGGCAGTGGTGGCACTGATGGGGCTCCCCTCTGTGCACTCGTGTGACTCACGCTTTAATGCCTTGGGAAGTGACAAGGGGACACTGTGACAGCTCAGCTCCTTGTGTAATACATCACAAGCCTCTGAGGTTTGGGTTACTCACAGTAGTAAAGGGTGGCTGTGTGGTATTAGGCTGTTAAGCACAGAACTATGATTTTTCTCTGTCGAAGGAGTGTTTTAGGTCATCTCTCAACACGTTTGTTCAGGCTGGTGATGTCTGTGCTGAGTGTAAGCTCCAGAGGGGTTTGACTCAAAGGAAGGTAAAAAACAAATCTCCCAATAAAGCTATTAAAGCCACGTAGTTGTTTTGTCATCTTCTGTCTGGTTCTTGCTGAGATGAGTTTAATTGCAAGATAAAACATCGCTGCAATGTCACTTATTCTTAGTTCTGTTCAACAAGCAACACAGACTTCCCTGGGTTTTTCTGCTCCTTTTGGAGATTAATTTTAGCAGTGCGGTGTCAGTAAACTGTGTTTTAAAGCAAAGTAGCTCTTTTCAGAAACTACAATGACATTTTCTTGGTGGTTATATGCAAAACAACACTGTTCAGCAAGTACAGTAGCTCTGAGCATGCTAACAGCTGGTAATTAACATACAGACTCTTTTTTAAATTGTACTACAGCTCCATAATTTCATTTTCTGCAGAATTAACTTTTTTTTTTCCTTTTATCTGTACTACTGGAATAATTACTTATACTTGTTTGAGCTGTGTTACATTCATCCTTAGCTGTATGAATGCTGTAGGTGGAGAGTTTTAAAGTGCTTCAACACAAAATGAGGTCCTCAGGCCACGGACACGAATTCCTTCTCTCCAGACTCTGTGAAAGCATTCCTGAACTTCAGCATCCCACGTTCCTAAACACAGGATGTGTTTTACATCTTTGAAATTACAAGAATAATAAAAAAGCCGTGTCAGAGTTGTGAAACTGAACAGAAATGGATGTAGCATGGAATTTAGCCTGGCCAGCTGCCTCTGGAAGGAGAGGGGACACCGAGAGTCCTGAACTTACTGAGCACCAGATGGAAAATAAGAGTCAAGGGGCAAATTTGTTTCTTTGGAGAGTTGAAAAGGATACAGTGAATTGTTACATATCAGTTTCTGTGGTTATCCTGCTGGAGCTAGATACTGTAGGATGATAAGAGTTACTGAACATCTTCCTGTGGGGAAGGGGGTCAGGAAAGCTGAGCTGGGGATGGATTTAAAGCCACTTGCTGCCATCAGTGATAGTCCTTGCTGCCCATGCTGCTGGTCTTTGCTTTTGGCTTTTAAATCCTTGCCTTTGCACGAGGATAAAGTCTAAATATTTCTGTAAATGTTTTTCATCTGCTGCTCTGCTGTTTCTAGCGGGTACGAGCAGGCAGAGGAGTGCCTGACGTTCGTGTTTTGTGTAGCTTGTCATTGTTTTGAAGGGCAGAGAGAACAGGAAAAAACAAAAGTATTTGTTGCTACACTGGAGCCTGAACCGTGACAATAATACCTTTCTCCTCTCAGCAGCTGCAGAAAGTGGTTTGGTCGAAGTGTGCAGTCAGTCAGGTATGTTCGGCATATCCTGACATCCTGAACGCCTGGAATTGCATCCAGGTGCTCTGGAAACGCTGCTAAAGCCCCTCCTGGCAGGGCTGGTGTCAGGGGAGGCTCCAGCACAGCCTGCTCCGAGCAGGAGCACAGGACCGGCGTTTTGCAAGGCTCTTGCAGCCACTGGTTTCCTTGGAAACCAGAGCCTGAGCAGGGAGAGCCAAACTTCAACACCAGTGCCTGCTCTCCAAGTCGAAAATGGGCTGTCAGACTTTCTGAAGTCTGGGGTCTTTGGGCTGTGTTTGGGGCTTGTTCATTAGGAGCAAACTTGAAGTAGGGTATCAGTGGAAAAAAAGCTCCTTGTCAGGCTGCAACAGTTCCTGCCTGGAGCAGGGCTTCTTTCCCCAAATTCCCTTCTTTGATTCAGTTTGTGAGCACGTTTATTGGAGGTGTTTCCTGTCAAACACCCCAGCTGTGTCAGGAAAGCTGCACAGCAGCTCTATGACTTGGGCTTGACATGGATCTAGAAACTACCCAGCCCAGGCCAGCTTGTTTTGTTCACTTGCTTAATGTTCTCTGAGGTGGTGGCTGTGGGTGAGGTGAACAAAGAGGAGGGATCATAATGGAGCTGCCTGGCTTGATGGAAAATTTGAATTACAGTCTTGTAAGTCCACACATACTTTGTGTTGGATGTGAATAGAAATATATATATATATATATAATGATATGTGTGTGTACTCATGTATTTAGCACATGCAGGGGAGTATTGCATTCATGCAAATACACTTTTATTCGGAGGGAAAACAGGATTTAATATCAGTGGACAGGAGGCAATTTTGTACAGAAGCAGCAGGACTGTGGGAAGGCATCCTGGTCTAGTGCAAGGTGTCACTGCCCATGAACAAGGTGATTTTTAAGGTCCCTTCAAATGCAAATGTGAAAACGCTGTTGGTTTTTGTGACCACGGAGTATCATTGAGATTCAGGAGTAAATAACAGGGGTGTGATGGAAATGCAGAGCCAGTGTTCCCTGCCCCCAGTGGAAGTGGGTCCCTGGGATGTGTCAGTGCTTGTTAGGATTTAAACTGCCTATTTGATGTCATTTGTGTGCACAGATCCGGCCGCTGAGGGGAATTCATTACTGCTCTTGGAGTCCACAGGCTAAATGAGGAAAATAACCTTCTTGGTGGGTGATATTTCTGGTGAATAGAGGAAATCAATGGCCCTGGGACTGCCAGCAGCACATCAGGGCAGTGGCCAAGCACTTCAGGAGGGTGTAGATAAAGCAAATGTGATGCAAATGGTGCCACTCAGCTGTACCTTAAGGCTTGTTGGAAACCATACCCGGCTTCAGCTGTTGAGACTTCCAAAACCTGCCTCTGGAACTGCTGAGAAATTCCTGCAGGTGAAACGGAAGATCAGGCATCCTGGAAATGCAGAGTTAGCCTCCAGCTCTTTGCCTTGAGACTGCAGTATTGCCCAAGGTTGTGTGAAGCTTAAGGGTGGGCATGGTCAGCTGGAGGAGATGAACGTCCTTCAGCAGCTCCTGTGTTCTGTGGGGTGGAGCACCATCCTCTTCTCCCTCTTCCTCTGAGCCCTTTGTTACTTCCCTGGGTGTCTTGTTCCTGCTCCTCTTTCTGCCCAAGATTTTTCTCTTTTCCCATGGATGCTGCTTATTCTCTTCCCTGACAATCCCAAAGCTCTTTTTCTACACAGCTGTCCCATCCAGTGGGGTCCAGACTTTGCATCTCTGTTAAAAATCAGCCTTGTTGCCTGTGTGCATGTGGAGGCAGAGAACCTCCAGTGACTGGAGCACAAGATCCCACAGGAGGCTGGATTTTCCTGCCAGTCCAGCTTTCCTGGTGTACCAAGGCCTTTTCTGCTCCTCACCTGCCCCACCAGCATGCAGACAGGGGCTACACAAGAAATTGGGAGGATGGCAGAGGATGGAACCCCACATTCCTGGGAGTGGCTGAACACCCACCTGCCCATGGAAAACACTGAATAAATTCCTTGTGGCTTTTGCTTTACCTCTTGAACTGCCTTCATATCAACCCATGAGTTTCTTCCCTTTTGCCCTTCTGATTGTCTCCCCCACCCCAGCTGGGCTGTGAGTGGGTGGTGCTGCTGGGCTTCCACCTCCAGCAGGAACTGTGGAGTGTCAAAGTGTCTGCACCTCCAAAGGGATTGGGGCCCAAGGAGACATCCTGGAGCAGGAAAACCTTGAGGCATCAGCAGCTGTGCATGAGGCCATGGATAAACTCATGGCACAGCAGGGTAAGACCCATATTGGAGCAGGTTCATTCCTCCAGCAGGTTCATTCCTGCAGGGGCTGTGGGCAAATCCATTCTGGAGCAGGTTCATTCCTGCAGGGGCTGTGTGTAAATCCATTCTGGAGCAGGTTCATTCCTAGAGCAGGTTTATTCCTGCAGGAGCTGTAGGTAAATCCTTCCTGGAGCAGGTTCATTCCTGGAGCAGGTTCATTCCTGGAGCAGGTTCTTTCCTGCAGAGCCTGTGGCTCCTAGAGGTGGCCATGCAGGAACAGGAGCCCCTCAGAGTAAGTGTGGCAGATAAATGCACCACAGCAGGTAAATCCCTGGAGACACTGGGTGATGGATGAGGTTCCAGCTGGAGCAGGTACATCCCTAAGGATGTCTGGATAGGTCCAGACTCCTGGACCTATTGTCCAAGTGTCCCCAAATACCAGTTTGTATTGTCACAGTGTCCCTCTGCACGCCCTGTGCTGGCTCAGTGACATCCTGGGCACCTCCATGCCCTGCCCCAGCTCCAGAGGCTCCGTGTTTGGCATTGCTTGTCCTACTACAGTCCTGCCTGGAGACCAAAGCACAGCTGGGTGTCCCTGCTGGGGAACATCCATTGATAAATCCATTAGAAATGTGGGACTGGGTGTGTGCCTCTGTACACAGCTGTGTCTGAGTCCTGGAACAGGACCCAAATGGGGCAGATACCTACAAACCAATTGAGGGTGTGTGTGTGTGATTCCTTTTGTACTGGGTGTGTGTGTAATGCCTGTTGTAATGGGGGTGTGTGTAATTCCTGTTGTACTGGGTGTGTGTGTAATTCCTGTTGTAATGGGGGTGTGTGTGTAATTCCTGTTGGGTGTGTGTGTAATTCCTGTTGTACTGAGGATGTGTGTGTAATTCCTGTTGTATTGGGGGTGTGTAATTCATGTTGTGCTGGGGGTGTGTGTGTGTAATTCCATTGTACTGGGGATGTGTGTGTAATTCCATTGTACTGGGGATATGTGTGTAATTCCTGTTGTCCTGGGGATGTGTGTGTAGTTCCTGTTGTACTGGGGGTGTGTGTGTGTAATACCTGTTGTTGCTCCTCACACCTCCTTGCACATTTAATTGCTGTTCAGACAGTGACTGCACAAAGGAACATCTCCTGCCCATCAGATCCATGACATCTTTCTGTCCTCCTGGTGGTAGCCCAGCTCTGCAAGGCACAGGAGGGAAACTGTGGAGTTTTTTTTTGTTTTTGTTTTGTTTTTTTTTGTTTGGACTTAGATGTTTATTAATTCCTATTTATATTATAGTTTTATAAATTGTGAGTTTTATAGTATTTTATTTTAATAAATTAAAGATGGAGTTGTATTTTTAATAAGGTTTGTTAAGGATAAATTGTTTAATTAAGAAATGATATTTACATTATTTTTATTTTTAATTTAGTAACTAATTATTTGTGGTTCATATTGTGGATTTTTAAATTTAATTATATAATATTATTTAAATTTGTGAATAAGGAGGACTAGATTTTGTTTTAAAATTTTTATTTTGTTATATATCCATCTCATCTCCCTCCATTCCCTGCTGGCTTTGTTACTGTGCCTGCAGGAGGGTTCCCAGCAAGCTGGGACACCTGAGCACAGTGGCTGCCAGCACAGGTGTGTTCTGTGTGCCAGTGCTGTTTGCTGGGATCTGGCACTGGGCAAAGTGACCTTGGGCTCTGTGGGGTGACAGACCTGGGCTCTGCCTGCTTCACCTTCACTGTTATTTTCTCCTCAACCACCCTGCCAGGTGCTTTGTGTCTTGTCCATGATCCCTTCCCTCATAAATCCCCAAGTTTTTCCCCTTTGGACTTAGTGCAAGGATGAGTGTCAGTGCGATCTAGGTAGGCGAAGCAGCTCCAAAAGGGACATCATCAATCAAATCTCAGCTCTTTGGGTTTGTGCTGTTACTCTTGCACAGACAAAACAGGGGTTGGGAAGCTTTTGAAATGGTTTCTTAATTTGAAAGCAAAAAAGAACTCAAATGGAAACCCACTGGTGCTGTGCTAAGAGCATCACTTGGGATGTACAAATCTGGGTTAAGAATTATCCCACTGTTTGCAGGTACAGATGGAGCTTCCATAGGGATTGAGGCTGTTTGGTGAGGCCAAATGTCACATTCACATTCTCTGATAAAATCCCTTTGCCCAGGATTTTTCTCCTGGGAAGCTGAGAAGCCTCAGAGAAGGAAAACAATTCTTATCTCATTTGCTTCTCCTGTGTTGTGCTCACATGTGGGATGTGTTTGGGGATTGGTTACCCACAGGTGATTGTTCCATTGGATTCTGCTGTGAGTTGTTTCCACTCTTTGGCCAATCAGGGCCAAGCTGTGTTGGGACTCTGGAGAGAGTAATGAATTTTCATTATTATCTTTTTAGCCTTCTGTAAGTATCCCTTCTGTATTATTTTGTATAGTATAGTATTCTTTAATATAATATAGGATTATAAAGTAATAAATTAGCCTTCTGAGAACATAATTCCTGCCTTCATTGGGACATTTCCCAGCAAATTCAATAGCCAAACACAGGAGAGACCTGCTGGAAACAGGGCAGAGCCAGGGACATGTCACAGGTCACCTCTGGAGCACAGTGGCTCTCCACCCTCCTAGTTTTGACTGAAATTCCAGCTGGGAGCTATAAAGGACTTTTTCAATGGCTGGCCTACTCTATATCCACTTATTTTTCCTATGTTTTCCACCACAAAAGGTTCTTGCTGTGCTCTGTGATGGGCAAGTGTTACAAGCTGGAATAAAATTATTTGTTTGAGCTGGCTGGGCACAAACATTTTGGCTGTAGGGTTCTGAAGGAGGCTCCTGCTTAATAAATACAGCTGAGCAACGTTCAGAGCATTGTGGGAGGGTTGTAATTGATGGAAAATCCATGAATATGTAGCAACCAAATGGTAAAATTCAGCAAAGCTGTGCTGGCAGGGTGCAGGATTGGGAAGGGTGACTTGGGACAGCTGCCTTGGGCACTGGGGCAAAGCAGAAGCTTTGTGGGAAGTGTGGATGCTTGTGGAATGTACCCAGAATGGGATGTTCACAGGGATTTGGAGTTTTAATATATGCTGGAGGAGCTTTCTGAGGCTTAGGTGCTTCCTGGGGAGCCTTGAGCTCTGTTACCTATCCTGATTTCCTTGGTCAGCAGCTGAAATATTTTGTGCTTTTGCTCATGCTGAAGAAATGATATATCATGGGGAGATAATATTCCATGCTTATTCCAAGCTTCTTAATGGAATTTTTATCAGTTCCACTGAAGAATAGGATGCACAGAAAAGCTGCCTGGCTGTCAGGTTGTTTGCTCTGTGGCTCCTTTAGAGCTGCCTTGGCTCTCTCCGTGTGGCTTCCCAGAAAAATGATGAGAGGGACCTTCCCACCCTAAATTCCAGGTGTCTGCAGCCACCAGGTGACATTAAATCCCTTGGGCACTGAGGGACAGGCAGGGCAGGACTGCAGGATGCACACCCTGAGCTTCCCTTGCTGATATTTCAGACCCATCCCCGGCCATCTCTCACTGCTCAACAGCAGGATTTTTTTCCTTCCACCCATATCTGCTCATTTTAAGCCTGTTTTGTGCTCAGTGTTTCCAGAAGATTTAAAAGCTGGATTTTTTTTAAAATCAGTTTGGGCTGGGGAGGCTGAGATTGCTCAGCCTCAGCCACTCAGTGCCTTGACACCATTTTCTGTGGGATTGCTTTGTCGACTCAAGTGCACTTTGCTGCAATACAAACACTGAGGATAAAAAGGCAGCCACCTCAGCAAATTAGTGTGAAAGCACTGCAGAGGAGTTGTAGATGTGTATTTTGGTGTTTTGGTCTTTATTTTAGAGTGAAGATCTCTCCTTCTGCCCTTGGCCTGTGCTTTTTAAGGAGTATCTGTTGTGCAGGGAGGGCTTTTAAAAGTCAAATCAATTGTCTGTTTGTGGACTCATCTGAAGAGTAAATCAGATGCTGCATGGACAGGGATCTGCCTGTGTGGTAAAACTTGAGGCAAAGTGGGATTTAAGTGAGTCTGGGGGAAAAAAAAATCAGTCATGGAACATTTGAAACCTCTCCTGGAAGGAAAGGCAGGGAGAGTTGGGGATTTAAGCTGGAGAAGAAGGCTCTGGGTAGATCCTAGAGCCCCTTCCAGGGCCTAAAGGAGCTCCAGGAGAGCTGGAGAGGGACTTGGGACAAGGAATGGAGGGACAGGACACAGGGAATGGCTCCCAGTGCCAGAGGGCAGGGCTGAATGGGATATTGGGAATTAGGAATTGTTCCCTGGCAGGGTGGGCAGGCCCTGGCACAGGGTGCCCAGAGCAGCTGTGGCTGCCCCTGGATCCCTGGCAGTGCCCAAGGCCAGGCTGGAGCAGCCTGGGACAGTGGTAGGTGTCCCTGACCATGGCAGGGGTGGAATAGGATGAGCTTTAAGGTCTCTTCCAGCCCAAACTTTCCTGGAATTCTATGATTTCATTCTAATTTTTATAGTGAAAAAAGTTTTCCTCTACGTGTTACAGGTGTCCAGGTGTGCAGTCCTATTACAAAAAAAACCAAAAGTAACAAAAAGGCAGAAAAAACCCCTGAAAATGCTCTTACTTTTTAAACAAGAACCTCAAAATGTCCAATCTTATTTTTGGTTACTGTCCATGAAGGCTTTTCTGAGCAGCAGGCTCCACTCTGAATTCACCTGGTTGAGGAACCTCTCTTTTAGCAGCAGCTAAAAAGCAGGGTTGTGTGGAATGAAAGAATTAATTAACCTGGTGTGGAATGAGAGAACCTAATAAACCTGGTGTAGAATGAAACAATTAATCAGCCTGTGGCCAGCCTGGAAGAGCAGCCACCTGATGTGTCCTGTTTGATTATCAGGGGCTTGATTCCTGGCCAGGCATGGCTGAGGTGAAAAGCTCCTTCTTTGTGCTGGGGCTTTAGCAGAAAACTGAATTTTCATACCCAAGACCCAGGAGAGTGGTCAGGGGCACGTAGTGGCAGAAATTTCTGCTGAGGAACAAAAGCAAATTCCTCATCAGAGAATGTAATCAAGTGGTGATGCTGCAGCTGGTTCCTTGCAGCCTCTGCACGCAGACAAAATAGCAATGTAGTAGAGAGAAAATGTTTGCTGAGTTAACTGGGCTATATTTAGGTGCCAAATGAACAGATTGCTGCTTTTGACCCTCCCCCTCACACCCTCAAAACTGCTTTTTGGGCTGTCTGCAAATGTCTTGGCTGTTGCTGGCTCCTGTTCCCTGCAAGAAGAGTGATGGGGAGCGGTAGGGGAGGGACATCTGTCCCAGCTGGACATGGCAAAGGTGAGTGCTGGGCACACAGTGCCCTTCTCCAGCCTTGTTCCCTCCTCTGTCCTTCCTTAGCCCTGTCTGCACAGGCTGGCTCAGGTACAAAACCCTGAACCCCCAAACTCTTCTCCATGCGGGCCCTTGGGAATCTCAGGGGTTCAACCAGGCCAGGTGCTGGTGCTGCCCCTGGGTCAGGGCGAGCCCTGGGATGGATCCAGGCTGGGGATGAGCAGCTGGAGCAGCCCTGGAGAAGGCCCTGGGGGTGCTGGGGGTGAGAGCTGGGAGCCAGAACCGCCCCGTGCCCTGGGCTGAGCCCCAGCGTGGGCAGCAGGGCAGGGGGGGATTCTGCCCCTGTGCCCCTGGGCTCAGGTGAGACCCCACCTGCAGAGCTGCCCCAGCCCTGGGGCCCAGCACAGGAGGGACCTGGAGCTGCTGCAGAGAGCCCAGGGGAGGCACCAGGATGGGCAGAGGGATGGAGCAGCTCTGCTGGGAGGAAAGGCTGGCACAGCTGGGGCTGCTCACCTGGACAGGAGAAGCTCTGGGGTGACCAAACTGTGGCCTGAAGGAGCTGCAGGAAACATGGAGAGAGATCCTTTAGAAGTGATGGAGTGACAAGGGGGATGGCCTCCCAGTGCCAGAGAGCAGGGCTGGATGGGATATTGGGAATTAGGAATTGTTCCCTGTGAGGGTGGGCAGGCCCTGGCACAGGGTGCCCAGAGCAGCTGTGGCTGCCCCTGGATCCCTGGAAATGCCCAAGGCCAGGCTGGACTTTGGGGCTGGGAGCAGCCTGGGACAGCAGAAAGTGTCCCTGCCCATGGCAGGAGGTGGAACTGGATGGGACCCCTCCAATGGGTCCCTTCCAACCCAAACCCTTCTGGAATTCTATGACTGCTGTGGCCTTTTTGCTCCTTTATAAAGCAGGAACTGGAAGAACCAGCATCTTCCCTTCCACGCTGCATTTTGCATCCCATTTTCCCCTTGCAGCAGGCTCTTTTCCTGGCACTGCTCTCGGGACTGATTGTACAGTTAGCCCTTTCTTCGTGTGTGCATAAATTTGACTTCTTTTAAAGGAAGCAGCTCCTGTAATCGCCTTGCCAGAACAGATTAGGAGAGGGAGTGTGCAGATCACAACACTCCTCTGCTGCCTTTGACGAGGAGGATTTCATCAGCCTGCTTGAAGTGCTGCTTGCATCCTCAGGGGTGGCCAGAGAGCAGTAGGAAGTTCATTTTTTCCTTTATTTTCTCCTCTTCAGATGTACTTATGCTGTTCATGTGTTTTTTCCTCCTAATTTATGACAAGTTGGGGAGTTTGGGGTGTTGGACCCGAGGAGGAGGGAATTGTGGTCAGCACAAGGTTTGCTCTGCCCATCTCTGCAGGCTTTCATCTGTCTGGCTTTTAGTGCTGATGAGTTTTTTCTATCCCAGAGAATGCCTTAACTGTAATTGCTTCATAAGCACGGGCACTTGGTGATTAGAAATTACTTTTCATTCCTGATTAAATAGCAAGGCATGGTCTTTAACAAAAACAGGACACTTAAAACTCCAGTGTTCTCATTTCAGGGACATTGATTTTCACAGGCAGAAAAGCTTTCCTCAAATTCCCACCTAAAGAACAAACATTAATGCAGCTATAGGTTAATTACAGGTTTATTTAAGCCTTTCTTTTCCTAGTAACCTGAGACTAAACCACACAGCAATCTTTAAAATTGGGTTTGTGTCTATTAGAAGTGTGCTAATGATGTGAAGAGTTTAAAATAGTTAAAGCTCAGGTTAGAAACTTTAAGTGGTTTTTTTTGTTGTTTTTCTTTTGTTAATCTAAAGGCTTTGTGGAGTCCAGTTTGTCATAGGGCAGAGCTGGTCACTTGGGGTCTCTGCTGCTGAGCTTCCAGCTGGCAGTGCTGGGCATATCAGTCCAGAAAAAAGGACTTGGAGCACCTGCAGGGAGTAATTCTGCCTGGCACTTCTTTGTCCTGCCTTTACAGACTTCATATGATAGCCAGCCTGGGGACATGCCTTGCTCAGCTCTGGTTTTGGTTGTGCCTGTGCTCTTTGGCACTGGCTCGGTGGCACAGGACAGCCCTCAGCCACCCACCAGCCCACGGTGGACATCCCCAAACACAAAATGCCATCAGGAATTCAGGTTCCTGTGCAGATCCAGCTGAGAATGTCTCCTGTGCTGGGCAAGGCACAAGCTGGGAATGACTGGGATGGGCTTAGATGGGATTTCTGTGTTCCTGGGGGCCTGCCTGGGCTTTGTGCAGTGCCAGCAGCATCACAGGTGCTGCTACCTTGGATTTAAGCAGTCTGCCCCATTTTGCTGTGCCATGATCACCAGTCTGACCACTAAAAACCTGTTTATTTGCAATTGTTAAGCGGATAAAGATTAAACCAGTGTGGTTTAATCACAGAACTGAGGAAGGTTTGAGCACTGGCAGCTCTTGAAGCCTTGTGTGACCTCATGTGGAAGTCCCAGTGCCTCAGGACATCATTCCAGTACAGGGAGATGGCAGAGATGTGTCCCAAGGCAATGTTTTTGTCCAGGTTAAGCCTCTTAAACCTTGTTTAACCCCCCTCAGCCCCAACCCCCTTTGCTGTTCCTGGCAGCTTTTCTCTCTGCCAGGCTTTTTTCCTGGCATGACAGCCGAGCAGGATTTATGGCTGTGCCTTATCCAAACAACCTGTAAAAGTGTTGTAGAGTGTTTAAAAAAATAATAGTTGTTATAATTCAAGTGAAGAACAAACAAACACTTGCATTCTCCTCTGTGTGCACAGACCTTAACTCAGAATGGAGGGGGGAAGAGATATTAGTGGGAGAAATTTCTTCTTCTCTCTGAAAGGGGCTGTTTAAATGAAATATTTTGTTTTAATAACACAGAGATGTTAAGGCTCCACAGACTGCACACAATTTACTTGACCTTTATAAATAGAACAGCCTTGTCTCTCTATTGGAAAACAAAAAAAAAAACCCAAAAAACCCTGAAAGCAGCATGCAGATTTATTAACCAGCACAGAGAGGAATTGTTAGATTTTATTCCTTGAGCAGGAAGGCAAATTGTCCAAGCAGGATTTGGAAAAGAATAGCTTCACATGCTGCAGCTTTTTGGGATGGCTGCCAGAAAAAAATGAAAAGCAGATCCATGCAACTGGCAGGTGGAAAATGTTGTACTCCTGAGGGCTCCTGCAAGAGTTACAGTCTGGGAGGAAAGAAATGCTGGGATGGCTGAGCACTTTGTGAAGTTGGCATCAAACTGTGCCAGGGGAGGTTTAGACTGGATAAAGGAAAAACTTCTCCATGGAGATGGTGTCAGGCATTGGAAGGGGCTGCCTGGGGGGGTGGTGGAGTCCCCATTCCTGGAGGTGTCCGAGGAAGAAGGTGTGGATGTGGCACTTGGGGACATTGGGTGAATCTGGTGGTGATGTCCCCGTTCCTGGAGGTGTCCAAGGAAGAAGGTGTGGATGTGGCACTTGGGGACATTGGGAATGCAGTGGTGACGTCCCCATCCCTGGAGGTGTCCAGGGAAGAAGGTGTGGATGTGGCACTTGGGGACATTGGGTGAATGTGGAGGTGGAGTCCCCATCCCTGGAGGTGTCCAAGGAGGAAGGTGTGGATGTGGCACTTGGGGACATTGGGTGAATCTGGTGGTGATGTCCCCATCCCTGGAGGTGTCCAGGGAAGGTGTGGATGTGGCACTTGGGGACATTGGGTGAATGTGGAGGTGGAGTCTCCATCCCTGGAGGTGTCCAAGGAGGAAGGTGTGGATGTGGCACTTGGGGACATTGGGGGAATGCGGTGGTGATGTCCCCATCCCTGGAGGTGTCCAAGGAGGAAGGTGTGGATGTGGCACTTGGGGACATTGGGTGAACGTGGAGGTGTGGGGCTGATGGTTGGGCTCCATCTTGGAGGGCTTTTCCAGCCACAGTGGTTCTGTGGTGGGAAGTGAAAGCTGCCAGCTGCTGGAATCTCAGGCTGGAGAAGGAAAAACGAGGGGAATTGAAATCCTATTGCTGCTTTTAGCACCCATTTGGAACCACTGCACCTAAAGGATACCAGGGCTACAGATTATTCAAGACCTGGTAATTTTATTCTTGGAATAGATGGGGAAAATCATGGAATTCCTAGGGTTGGAAGGGATCTGAAAGCTCATCCAATGCCACCCCCTGCCACGTCAGGGACACCTTCCACCATCCCAGGCTGCTCCAGCCTGGCCTTGGGCACTGCCAGGGATCCAGGGGCAGCCACAGCTGCTCTGGGCACCCTGTGCCAGGGCCTGCCCACCCTGCCAGGGAACAATTCCTAATTCCCAATATCCCATCCAGCCCTGCCCTCTGGCACTGGGAAGCCATTCCCCCTTTTCCTGGCATTACAAAGCAGAATGTCCCAGCTGGAAGAGGTGGATTCCTCTTCTTAGTGTTCCATAATGGAGAATCCCAGGAGTTCTCATTCCTGGAGAGAGACTGTCTTGTAGTTAAAATACTTTTCCAAAATCTGCCTGTGCATCACAGCTGCCTGAGAGGCTTCTTTAGGTGAGCAGAGGTGTTTCATTTCAGATAAGGTGGAGCTTTGTGGGTGAAATAGGGTAAATAAACTGATTTCCACTGAAAATAAAGGACTTTTCAAACCTGCTGCAAGAGGAGGTGTGGAAGTGCAGTCCCCAGGATGAACAACAACCCACCCAGGGTTTGGCTGCTTTTCTTTGGGTTTGAGTTTTCCATTCAGCTCTGGCTGCTGTTGCTCTTTGGGAGAACAGGCTGCATTTAGCTTTTAAAAAAGAATGCTCAAAGTTGTTCTATTTTCTGGGACCCCTGACGAAGGGAGGAAATGATGAATCTGACTCCATGTTCTTAGAAGGCTAATTTATTATTTTATTATCTATATTATGCTAAAGAATGCTATACTAAAGAATAGAGAAAGGATATAGACAGAAGGCTAAAAGATAATAATGAAAAACTTGTGACTTCTTCCAGAGCTTGGCACTGATTGGCCAATGAACCAAAACAATACACATGAAACCAATGAAACAACCACCTGTGGGTAAACAATGGCCAAACCACATTCCAAAGTAGTGAAACACAGGAGAAGCAAATCAGATAATTATTGGTTTCATTTTTCTCTGAGGCTTCTCAGCTACCCAGGAGCAACGTCCTGGACAAGGAGATTTTTCCAGAAAATATGACAGTGACACAAAATTGTGCTGTTTTCTCACTGACTTGAAAGGCTGGAATGTTTTTTTTTTCTTAAACTCACTAAAGGAAGCGTGTTTTCCAAGAATTCCAGTGCCAGTTAATTTCACTGTTCAGTGTTTAACACAGGCTTGGGCTGATCTTTCCAATCACCTGAATATATGGGATATTTGCATTTATGCAAACAGCTCGTGCCTGCTTTTGACTTTAAATAAATAACTGCTATCTTTAAAATGCACTTAAATTTTAAATGACACTTTTTGGGCCTGTTGGGATTAAACTGGATTTGAATTATTTCAGCTCCCTCCAGTAGTTCCTGTTTCCTCCACGGAAATAACTCTGCTCCTTGGCAGGCACGTTTTCTCCATCTCTTTTTAGCTCTTTCTGTGTATTCCTTTATGTAAATATTTCCTCAACACAGCCTGTGGGGCATGGAACAGACTCAGAAAATGAAGAAGAGTTGTAGCAGTGAGCAAGGTTTCTTTCCTAGTCCTGTGAAATATTTGGGACAGAGGAAAGGAGCTGTTTCTCTAGAAACCCACACGTGCTGTATTGGAAGAAACCATTTCTGTCTCCTTGTCCTCACTGATGTCCTGTTCTCCTTTTTTTGTGGGATTTTTTTTCTTCATTGTCATGGAATCACAGAAGGGTTTGGGTGGGAAGGGACCTTAAAGCCCATCCAGTGCCAGCCCTTCAACTCATAACTCAAGAAAATGGCTGAATGGCTGGACGTGTTCCTCCATGGATTTCAGCTCCTCAAGTCAGCCCACAAAGTCCTGTTTCACTTTTAAAAACATTGTAGAGGTAAAACAAGTCCAACCCTCCAACAGCAACTCCAACTCTTACAGCTCTGAAAAAACAATTTTATTTAACCATGTGCATCCTTAATTGGGGAGAGGGTGTGTGTGTAAGGGAAGATCCTGCAGATTGAATAGTATTTGTCCAGACAGGGCAATTAAATTTATTTTCACCCTTTGAAAGCCATTCATAGAATCCAGAATGGTTTGGGTTGGAAGAGATCTTCAAGCCCACCCAGTGCCACCCCTGCCATGGCAGGGACACCTTCCACTGTCCCAGGCTGCTCCAGCCTGGCCTTGGGCACTGCCAGGGATCCAGGGGCAGCCACAGCTGCTCTGGGCACCCTGTGCCAGGGCCTGCCCACCCTGCCAGGGAACAATTCCTAATTCCAATATTCCACCAAATCTCATCCAAGGCACATCTGCTATTTCCTTCTTCCTTTCCTCTCCTGCCACATGAAACCTTTGGGGTCCTTCTGGCTCCTTGCACCCCCTTTTTCCTCAGTATTTCTCCTGGCCCAGGGCTCAGCTTTCTGATTTGTTTTGGCTGATATTTACTCAGTTGCCCCATGAAAACAGTGAAATAGCAAGGGGCAGGGACCTGCAGGAGGAGCAGGAGGGGAGAAAGCATTTGGGAGGATGGTGGAGGGGAAGGAAAGAGAAATCCATGGCGCTCTGCATTAGGAATGTCAAATGAGGCACTGAGATGAAAAAGGAACACAAGCTGCAATGGGAGCAAACATTTTGGAGATGGGAGATGGTGTGGGAAGGTGATGAGACACGAGGGAGGTGGAAGAGGGGAGAGTTAAGTGCAGGGTAGTAGTGCAAGGGAAGGAAAGCAGTGCCAGCAGAACATGATGGGAGCAAACTTCATTTTCTGCTCATGTGATGCAGATAAAGGTAAGTTAATTCTCTGCCCTCCTCTGGCTTGTTTGTTCTGTCACAGTTCTCAGCCTCGAGATGTGGTTGGTTCTTCTCTCCAGTGCCCTGTTTGGAGCTTTCCTGTGAACCAGAGGTTTTCTGTTGAGGACCTGGGCAGCAGCATTGGCAGCACATTTGAACATTTTGGGGCTTTCCTGGCTTGCTGAGGGAGGCAGAAGAGCCTTGTGCCTTAATGTCTGTTCTGTCTGTCCTCAGAAACACGTGCTGCTCCTGTTTACCCTTGGAATGGCCCTGTTTGTAAAGGGAACAGCCTTCCCTTGGAATACCTCAGTGGATCCCACACTGGGATTCTGGTTTGCCAGGCTGGAACACCAGGAGGTTACAGAGTGAGTGACCTCCAAAACTTGCTCAGGGTCTGGAATGTGAACCCTGTGAGGGAGCTGGGAAGGGGCTGAGCCTGGAGCAAAGGAGGCTCAGGGGGGACCTTGTGGCTCTGCACAACTCCCTGCCAGGAGGGGACAGCCAGGGGGGGTCGGGCTGTGCTGCCAGGGAACAGGGACAGGACAAGGGCAAAGGGCCTCAGGCTGGGCCAGGGCAGGCTCAGCTTGGCCAGCAGCAGCAATTTCTGCATGGAAAGGGTGCTCAGGCCTTGGCAGGGGTGCCCAGGGAGCTCTGGAGGTGTCCCAGGGAGGGCTGGAGGTGGCACTGTAGGCACAGAGTTTGTGGTCATTGGGAGTGGGGCTGGGGCTGAGCCTCATCCCCAATGAGCTGCAGCTGTGCAGGACAGGTGAATGGTATTAAAGATAATGAGCCATTAACGAGCCCAGGGGCACTGACCAATCACACAGGAGCAGAGGGCACACAGGTGCAGGGCATCAACATGAGGGGATAAAAGGTTGGGCTGAAGCACAGGAGGGGCAGTTGCTGGCAGCCTTCTGAAGTGGTGGGGTGTTCCTCTGTGTGAGCAGATACCTGAAGCCTTCTGACCTGGTAAGGTGTTGCTCTGGTTGGGGTGAAGCTTTCTGAAATTGTTGGTGACACTCTGTGTGTCATGGGTGTCTCAGCTGTGACAGGCTCTCAGTGCTCTGGGCTGGGGACAAGGTGAGCATTGGGCACAGCTTGGACTGGATGATCCTGGAGGGCTTTTCTAGCTTAACTGGTTTTGTGATTTCACAGTCTCCATACCTTTCCTTGGGCAGCACCTTTTGTATTACTGCATCCTTCTTTTACCTCTGTATGTCCATTCCTGTTAGGATTCCCTGAGGACAAGTGTTGCCATGAAATGTGAGGTTACTGCTTGTTCAGAAATATCTTCCCATTTGCCACAAATAGGACATTTCCCTTCAGTGTCCTTCCAGGCTGAAATTCCTGGGAACATTCAGTGCCTCTGGAGGAGAGTTACTTTGATCAAAGAAAAGGGCTGTTTGCTAAAGTCCTTCAAATTCAAAGCTCTTCATCTTTCCCTGGCCTTCCATCAGAATTTGGTGCCTGCTTTCTCCTAGCACATTTGTCACTCTTATTCTTCAAAAGATTTCCTTTAAGTTCTCTCTGTCTAGTGCTTACATGTGGCTGGATGATTGCAGGTATCTCTGGAGTCTGTTTCATATGGATTATGGGAATTAGGGAAATTTCTCTGAATCCCCAACCCACCACTAATTACCACCTGCAGATTGTTCTTTACAATACAAGATTTTATGAGGATTCAAAAGCCCTGAGACTGGAGCTGTCCATGCCTGGGGTTGTGGTTTTTGGTGGGTTTTTTTTGGTGAGAGGATTTTTCTGGAGGTGTTTGCCTTGTGCTACTCTCATTCCTGCTGACCTGGGCATCCCCTCTGTGGCTGTGGGATCTCCCCTCCATGAGGACAGTGCTGAGGGCTGTGTCCTCCCGCTTCAGAGTTTGGGTTCTTTTTCTTGGTTACAGCCAAAGGCAACATCACAACCATGGGATTCTGAGTGGAATTTCAAAAACAGGAGGAGCAAGAGCATTTCTGAGCAAAACTCCCATGTTGTTTTAGTACCAGAGTTATTAAGGTTGGAAAAGATCTCCAGGGTCATGGAGTCCACCCTGTGCCTGATCCCCACCTTGTCCCCTGATGCTTTGAGAAGGTTGACCTAGAACAGAGGCCAGAGTTAAAGAAATAAAGCAGGGATTTATTCAAAGGATCTCCTCCATGGATCCACCTTGGGCAGCACAAGAGCCCAGCCAGGGCTGCACCCAAGGTGAACCAAAATGGTCACAAAATGGATGAGTGGTCACCAAATCTCCCACTTTTATAAGTTCTGCTCCATTTGCTTATTGCAGTTAATTGTCTAATTACAGGTTTAGCCCATGCAGTCCCATCCTTGTTTTTCTCTCTTCAGCCCACATTGTTTGTGCTCTTTGGCCTGAGATTTGGATCACTTGTCCTTGGTCCCCAGCTAGAGCAGGAATTATTTTGTCTCCCTGCTCTGTGCAGAGAGCTCACCATCCCTCAGTGTGAAGCTCAGACCCACACACTAAAGCAGCACAGAATCTGAAAAATATAAAACCTAAAACCTGAGGCATCACCCCAGCCCAGAGCACTGAGTGCCACCTCCAGCCCTTGCTGGGACACCTACAGGGATGGGTACTGCAAAGCTCCCTGGGCAGCCCCTGCCAAGGCCTGAGCACCCTTTCCATGCAGAAATTGCTGCTGCTGGCCAAGCTGAGCCTGCCCTGGCCCAGCCTGAGGCCCTTTCCCCTTGTCCTGTCCCTGTTGTTCCCTGCATTCCTATCAGAGAGTTGTGCAGAGCAGTTGTTGGCATATTCTTCAAAACTCAGTGACATTATCATGATCAATGCTCATGCAGTAGAAATAGGAACAAGAAAATAATATTTTGAGTGTGCCCCCCTCTCCTCCACCTGCCTTTGAGCAGAAGGAAGGCAGCAGCAGCACTGCCCTGCTCCCAGCCCCATCCCCCTGCTTTTCCACAGACACCTCCCGAGCTTCCTGCTGCTGCTCTTTCTCCAGTTAAATGTTATCAAGTTGTGTGGCTGCTCAGAGTTCATCTTGCCGGCCACAAGGTGCTTGTCCAGCTCTAATCTGGTTTATTGGCAGGCTAGACAGAGCCTGCAGGATGTGCTCCCATGGCTGTATCCTGGAGTGACCCTTCTGGGAGGAGGCACATCTTGCCCTTCTGTCCCCACCAGCTGCTCCTTGGTGCTTGTCAGTGGGGAGTTATTTGGGTAATGCCACCCATCTTGCAAATATTTATGTCCCAAAGCCTGCCTGCAAATGTCAGGCCTCCTGCTGACTCGTGAAGTAGGAAGAAATAGTTTTCCCTAAAATCCTCAGAGATATTTATTGGAAGACTGAGGCTCCAAGCACTGTCTGCATTCCACTGCCACACGCCTGTGGCATTTCAGTCAGGGACTTCTCCAGGCTGGAGAGAGCTGATGGAACTTCCCTGGTGACAGTCCCATCCATCACAAGCCCTGGGTGAATCACAGTGAGGGATGTGAAATCTCTGTCGCTGCTCTCCCCTCCCCATCCATCACAATTCCTGTGGATCCCCCTCCTGAACTTTCACTCTATGTTTCCCTGGCTGTGCCAGCATTCCCTGTGGATGTGTTTGTCGGGGAGGAGCAAAGTGTGTCTGCAGAGCACATCCATCTCTCCTGGCCCACGGTGCACTTGGAGGAGCTCCTGACGTGTTCTCAGCCTCTAATCCAGGAGAGCAGAGTGAGCTGTCTCTGCTCACAGGCTCTCTAATTGGATTTCTGCATCTATGTAAATTAGGTTATCATCCCCTTGGCAGATTTCCTGCCCACTGCACCAGGGTGAAGCCATCTCCGTGGTGGCCATCAGTAACTCCCTTCTCCAGGGAACGTGGGTGCAGCTCACTGCCCACACCTTCATTTATCCCCAGGGAGCCATGCAGACCTCCAAAGGCACTGACAAACTTGGGCCAACTCTTGGAGCTGCATTTAGCTCTACTTCTCATCCCTGCCTCCAGTCAGGGGTCACTGCCAGGACTGGGAGCCCTCATGGATAATGGTTTGATGGATGGAGAAACTCCTGCCTTTCAACTCCATGGTTCTTTCCAAGATCACCGTGACCTTCAGGATGTGTTGTCTGGGTCTCTGTGCCTCTGTCTTGCTCACCGAGCTCCTTCTGGAGGAGTTTGGGTTGTTTCTGGGTTCCTGGGTATGTAGGCATATGGGGACATGTGTTTTCTCTGCTATTTTTGTAGGTGCAAGAAGGCCTCCAGCACAGCTGTGCTGGATGTGAGCGCTGAAACCGTGAAATGCACGGGGTAACACCCCTCAGAAATCTGCCTTAGAGACACCCATCCCCCTTCACCATGGCTTTGCCACGTGTTCTGGGAGAATTCCTGCATGGAAAGGGTGCTCAGGCCTTGGCAGGGGCTGCCCAGGGAGCTTTGCAGTGCCCATCCCTGCAGGTGTCCCAGCAAGGGCTGGAGGTGGCACTCAGTGCTCTGGGCTGGGGACAAGGTGGGCACTGGGCACAGCTGGCACTCCATGGCCTTAGAGATCTCTCCCAACCCAAATGTTTCTCTGATTTTTGTGTTTTCACCTCTCATTAGCTGCCCAAAGCTTCTGCTGTTTCCTTCGGGTAATCAAGGAGCTGCTCAATCCAGCTCTGAGGGCTTGGTAGTGGTTTCTCAAAATGCAGCTCATGTGGGAGTTCCTCAGAGCTGTCAGGGAGTGCAGGAGGAGGCAAATTGTGCTGGCAAGAACCAAGAACTACTTCTCCTGCCTGAGCCTGCCAACATTTCTGGGATCTAAACCTGGGGCTTTGTAGGATGCAAAATAGGAGCCTAAAAAAGGGCGGTAAATTAAGATCTGTGGGGTGAGACATGTTAAAATGCAAGTTAACCAACTCTTGCCTACAGTATTTTTATACCAACAACAATTTTCAGCGTAGGTGAAAGGGGATTTGAATTTTTTTTTTTTTTTTTGCTGAAATGATTTTTCTTTTTAAATGTCGAATGCCAAAATATGATATAATGAACAGCAGTGTACTGATATATTTAGAAATCCTAAATGGAGCTGTCTGAGCAACATTCTCTGCAGAGCAACTCGGTTCTGCGACTCTAAGTTGTATTGAAGTGCAGGAAAACCTGGAAATGTGGAAGCTGTTCTCCTGGCTTACAGGTTTAGATCAGGGTAGAGTTGCTTAAATTCTGTTTAAATTGGCATTTTGGTTGAAAATTTGTGTGGACTCTTGTGAAGAGCCTTCTTCCATCCAGCTATTCAGGAGTATTTTTAAATTGGCATTTTGCTTAAAAATTTGAGTGGACTCTTGTGAAGAGTATTCTTTTTTAAATTGGCATTTTGCTTAAAAATTTGAGTGGACTCTTGTGAAGAACCTTCTTCCATCCAGCTATTCAGGGGTATTTTTAAATTGGCATTCTGGTTAAAAAATTGAGTAGATTCTTGTGAACAATATTCTTCCATTCAGCTCTTCAGGAGCATTTTTAAATTGGCATTTTGGTTAAAAATTTGAGTGGACTCTTGTGAAGAACATTCTTTTTTAAATTGGCATTTTGGTTAAAAATTTGAGTGGACTCTTGTGAAGAACCTTCTTCCATCCAGCTATTCAGGGGTATTTTAAAATTGGCATTTTGGTTAAAAATTTGAGTAGATTCTTGTGAAGAATATTCTTCCATCCAGCTCTTCAGGAGCATTTTAAAGTTGCCATTTTGGTTAAAAATTTGAGTGGACTCTTGTGAAGAATATTCTTTTTTAAATTGGCATTTTGGTTAAAAAATTGAGTAGACTCTTGTGAAGATCATGCTTCCATCCAGCTCTTCAGGAGCATTTTAAAATTGGCATTTTGGTTGAAAATTTGATTGGACTCTTGTGAAGAATGTTCTTTTTAAATTTGCATTTTGGTTAAAAATTTGAGTGGACTCTTGTGAAGAACCTTCTTCCATCCAGCTATTCAGGGGTATTTTTAAATTGGCATTTTGGTTAAAAAATTGAGTAGACTCTTGTGAAGATCATGCTTCCATCCAGCTCTTCAGGAGCATTTTAAAATTGGCATTTTGGTTAAAAAATTGAGTAGACTCTTGTGAAGATCATGCTTCCATCCAGCTCTTCAGGAGCATTTTAAAATTGGCATTTTGGTTGAAAATTTGATTGGACTCTTGTGAAGAACGTTCTTCCATCCAGCTCTTCAGGAGCAGCCATGCTGAAGCTGCTTAAGATCCTGCTCAGAAATTTCCCCTAAAACCTGAAGATGGGCTGTGGGTTGTGTGTTGTGGGAATGGGAAGCCTTGTAAAGAAAATCCACAAGTGTATTTAAAGACCTTCATGTTACTCGGTCCCAGACTTAAATCCTACTCTTATTCCCAGTTACTGAGACAAGAATAGCTCTCTGGAGTTATATTTAACATTCTCTTGAAGGAACATCCAGAGTGGGCTTTATCCAGAGCCAAAACAAACAGCTAATGCAGAGTTATCAGCTATTAATGGCACTGGAGCCCAAACAAGCCCCAGATCTTACCCAAAAGTTGGAGCTTTCCTCTCCTGCTCTGCTCCTTGGAGTGAGTTATGAAGAGATCCCTTTGCTCCCTTGCAGGATTTAGGATTTGAAGGCATTATCCAGCATTTCTCCTTTCAGGAAGTGCCCTGTGCTGGGGGTTTGTTCCTGCTCTGGGAGCTCTGGCACTCAGGGAGGACCATCCCTCCACCTTGCCTTGGCACCAAGAATTTCACTTTGCCTCCAGAGGCAGCTTTGCTGAAGGGCTTGGGCTTCAGGCTGGTGGTTGAGGGATTAAATAATCATCCTGGAAGTTCTGCTCCCTACCTCTGGTTCTTTGATGGGAACCTGGGAGCTGCCAACAATCCATAACCCTGGGAAGGGAGGAGTGCCAGGAACGGGTTTGAACTGCTGTTTTGGTATCACTGAAGGCTTTGTGGGTCTCAGTAACCTCTGGATGCGTGGCCAGGCCACAGGAGATGAGTTCTGCAGATATTTCAATGTGAGGAAGACATGGAACTGTTGGAGCAACTCCTGAAATTGCTGAGGGGACTGGAGCAGCTTCCCTGTGGAGCCAGGCTGGGAGAGCTGGGGCTGTGAGAAGGGTGTGTGGAGACCTCACAGCTCCTTCCAGGGTCTGAAGGGGCACAGGGAAGCAGGAGAGGGACCCTGCATCAATAACTGGAGTGCCAGGACACAGGGAATGGGTTCAGACTGCCAGAAGGGAAATTCAGGTTCCATAGACAGAATAAACTCTTCCCTGTGAGCCCAGAGAGGCCCCAGTGCAGGGAAGCTGTGGCTGCCCCTGGATCCCTGGCAGTGCTCAAGGCCAGGCTGGACACTGGGGCTTGGAGCAGCCTGGGATATGGAAGGTGTTTGGGATGGGGTGGAAGGAGGTGATTTTAAGGTCCTTTCCAACTCCCAAACCGCTCTGGGGTTCTGTTCCAGAGCAGAGCTGTGTGTGTGTTTTAGTCTCGCCTGCACTTTGAACTGCACAAAGGCTTAAAACAGAGTTAGAAGCTCTACAAAGGTGAGCTTTGAGCAAAAAGCTTCCCCAACCCTGCTGGAAACTTTGCTTTTTGTGCCACTTGGAGTGGACACCCCCTTTATAAAGGGAGATACATCTGGAGACAGCTTTCAAAAAATCTGTCTAACACTTCTTGCTGTGTATTTGTGTCCTGCTGGATGGTTTCTGGAAAGCTGGAGCAGGCTCAGTCCTTGGCTGTGTTATCCCTTTTTAAGGAAGGGTTTTTTTTTTTTCCTTTTTTCCATGGCCACATATTGTAGAAGTAAACACCTTTAAACATTTCACAGTGTGGGTTTTAAACAGTTATTGTAGGGATTGGCTGGGTTTTGTATCCCTCCTCAGATTCAGGGACAGAGGCTTGCATGCTTTTTTTGCATGCTTCTTATCTCTAAAATCAGCTTAATTCCTTGGGCAGGGATATGGAAGGTCCCAAAAAATAGTGCTTTTGGGCATGAGTTTCTACAAATAATTTGGATTTTTACAGCAGTGATGACTCAGCCCAGAAAGGTGCCCCTGGTTGTAGTAGCTTTGAGCTGGGTTTATTGTATGAGTAAGTAAGAAGTTCTCCTCTCCCAGGACCCTGTGGTTTTACTTCTGTAAACTTGAACTCTCTCTGTCAGCTTGGTCAAGTTCCTGTGGGTGTTTCCCTCCTAAATATGGAGATTTAGGTTATTAGTAGCATTTGTTAATTCCTGATGGGGGAAACATCAGAAAAAATACTCATTCCTCCCATTAGTGTTGGCATGTTGAAAAGTTTTGTTTGAGGTTTTGAGATGGAAACAGTTAAATGGTCTTGCTTATTTCTGTCACTCCAAAGTGTGTTTTTTCTTCCCCTTTTTTGCAGGCATCTTTCAGCCTGTCCAACCAGTACATTGCTTTTAATTTTCCTTACTGAAAGTTTCAAATGGTTTTACTTCAAAGATGTGGTGGTGAACACCTTAAAATTTAGAATCATGTCAGTAATCTTTAAACTGAACTCTTAATTACTTGTGTTTTTTCTGACCTACCTCTGTTTAATCAGCTGCCAGCAGCAGATTTCCTGGAGGTGGTTCTTGGGTAGCTCCCCTTGACCCTCAGGTTCCTGCAGATCCAAACTGGGGCTGCACCAGCACAGGGTGTGGTGGGAGGGCTTTGGTTTCTGGGAGCATCCCTGGAGGGGTCTGTCAGAAGTTTTTCCATCTGCTCCTAAATTTTTCCCTTAAAAGCCAGCAAGTGGCTTTTCCACATTGAGATGAGCCCTTTTGAGATGAAGAGCAACTCTGTGTTCCAATATTTACTGTACACACCAGAAGGTACAAACCCAATGTTGGGAATGTGCTGCTCTGAGGGAAGAGCCTGGGATGAGCATTCCTTGTGTACCTTGGAAAATGGGAATTCATGTCAGGATAACAACAGCCTGTGCTGCAGGGTTTGGCTATTTTACTGCAGGTATTGCAAAACATCCCAGGAAGGATTGGGCTGGAAGGGACCTTAAATCTCATCCAGTGGCACCCCTGCCATGGCAGGGACACCTTCCACTGTCCCAGGCTGCTCCAGCCTGGCCTTGGGCACTGCCAGGGATCCAGGGGCAGCCACAGCTGCTCTGGGCACCCTGTGCCAGGGCCTGCCCACCCTGCCAGGGAACAATTCCTAATTCCCAATATCCCATCCAGCCCTGCCCTCTGGCACTGGGAGCCATTCCCTGTGTCCTGTCCCTCCATCCCTTGTCCCCAGTCCCTCTCCAGCTCTCCTGGAGCCCCTTTAGGCCCTGGCAGGGGCTCTGAGCTCTCCTGGAGCCTTCTCCTGTCCAGGTGAGCAGCCCCAGCTGTGCCAGCCTTTCCTCCCAGCAGAGCTGCTCCATCCCTCTGCCCATCCTGGTGCCTCCCCTGGGCTCTCTGCAGCAGCTCCAGGTCCCTCCTGTGCTGGGCCAGCTCTGCAGGTGGGGTCTCACCTGAGCACAGGGGCAGAATCCCCCCTCTCAAGCTCCCCACCCTGCTGGGGATGTATCTCAGAGGTTTTATTTCCCATCTGTTAAAAACCAGTATTTTTATTTATCTCCTGCCTTTGTGCCAGTGGATATTCATAGCAGGGTTTGAATTTCAGCATTTTATGGCCACTGCAAGCCTTTAACACAAGGCTTCCCACAGCTCAGCATGGCTTCTATGCATAGCCCAGCCAGTTTTTGCTGGGACAAAAACCTAAATTTAATTTGGCTTGTTGGGGATGCTGGTGGCTGGCTCTGGTTGGGCTGGGGGAGCAGAGCACCCCAGTACAGCACTGGATGGACACTGGAGGGCTGGATGGACACCCCCCTGTGTGCTTTGCTCCTGAGAGACAGCACAAGCAGGTTTTTATACATTAAGTGTATTTGTAGGCAACTTGTTAAGGTTCTTTTTGCATGACTTCTGCAAATTCGAATGCAATTAGCTTCTTCCTCCTGTTGCCTTATTAATTACTGTGATGGACCTAAAGTGATTTGGGACAGGATGTATCACAGAGGATTGTGCCCTCTTTTTAAACTCTTCATCAGGTCTCCAGCACATTCAGTCATTAATCTTGCAGGAAAACAGGGATGGCTTGGTGCCAGGCTTGCTCTGGAGAGGAAAGATGGCAATAACTGCTTTCTGCTCTGAGTGACCCTCTGCAGGCAGAGACATGCACTCCAGGGCTAAGTAAATATTCATGGAAATCCTCCTCCTTCAGACAAACTCATTTAGAAACAGTCCTGCTGCCTTACAAATATTGTAGGTTATTTTGTTTGTGCCTTGTTCCTATTAGAAACCTGAACCAGAAAGCACAGAAGAAATAAGAGGTAATGGAACAGCTGTATCTTGTTTAAAGCACTTATTTGCCATGGCAGGAGTGTGATTTTTAACCATTTAAAATACTTTTTATTCTGTATTACTGGGTAGATTCCTGTATTCACATATGTGGGATAGCTGCTGTTCTGAAATAATGGTGATGATTAAGGCATGGCGTGGTTTGGAGAAGCATTTGTTATTGGAATAATTTGTTATAAAATTTTATTTGGATAATTGGGAACTAGGAGTTCATTCATGTGTTTCTGGGCTGCTGACAAGGTGGGGATTGGGCACAGGCTGGACCTGATGGTCTGGGAGGGCTTTTCCCACTTGGGATTGGAGATAGGAATAAACAAAATAGAAAAAAGCCTGTTTATTTGAAATGGCTCCTGTGAATTACAGGGAAAGAAAAGATAATAATAATAATAAAAAAATAATGTGGAAGTTGCTGAAAGCCTGACATGTGTGAGTGTGTGGGACTGGCAAGCCACAGTGCATGAATAATTTTTCTGAATTATTAAGAGTGATGAAGATTGTCTCACAGACAACAATAGAGGAGCTCTGCTTGTAGCTCTGACATTGTATTTTTAGGACTAATTCATTTTCAAGTGTGTCAAACTCTGCTTTTTTCCTACTCTGTTCTAAAAGATGGATGGAATATTTCCTGCTGCAGAAGTTGGGAGCTCCCAGACTATGGGAGGGTGGTTTAGTCTGTGGTGGGAAGGGTGGAAAGAGATGATTTTTAAGGTTTTTTCCAATCCAGAGCAGTCTGGGATTCTATGAAAAACTCCCATAAATAAGCAGCTGCCTTGCAAGGTGGTTTTGCTCCTCCACCAGCCCTGTTTAAGGGCAGCTGGAGGTGCTTTTCTCACAGGCTTTGTAGTCCAAGTCTCATCTTAACCAATTATCCCTACTAATAAAGCCTATTTTGCTCACATTCAAGCATGACTGAGTTATTATCCAGCCCTTTCCTTGTGGGTATTTAATTTTAGGATGCTCAGATGTGGCAGAGATGAAGCTGTGTTTCATTGATGGCCCAGCCAACGTGTTTTCCTTCATGATGATGTGTTTTGTGGGGTGGGTAAAAGGGTTTGGGTGACCTGGGAGGGACTCTGAGCTCACTGTGATGTTCCTGTGTTGAGGACAGAGACTGAATCAGGTGGTTCAGATGTTCTCTTACACATCTGAGATCACATTATTATTAATATAATATTGATAATATTATTAAGCTCTTTAATTTCCTGGATTTTTTCACACTGGGCCTGTTTTGCTGCTTCTCCCCCAACTAGAATCATAAAGGTTGGAAAAAACCTTTAAGCTCATTGAGTCCAACTGAGTTTTCCTGTTCCATTGCTGTTGTTTGGACCAAATTTCCCAAGTCCTCCTCAAATCCTTTCCCATGTTCAATTCCAACAAGGAGAGCTTTGTTTTTTGCTGAGGATCTCTATGTCCAGAGGGAAGTTTGACTTGGGCCAGGAATTCCCCATTGTCTTTTGATTTTTGCAGTAACTCTGCTTGAAATCTTGATTCCATCATGGAGAAATGAAATAAATTTGGAGCCTTGGAATGAAATAAAAGCCCGGGATTGGAATGCAGGTTGACATGATGAACACAAAAGCTTTAATTAGGTTTTCCCTGGTGGCCAGTTGGGCACCAGCAATGAGGAGCTGGCTGTGAGGAGGATTTGGGGTGGCTGACAGAAGAGCAGTCAGGAGCTGAATGAAGGCACAGCAGGGAGAGCATCATCTGGCAAATGGAGAAAATGGGGTTGTGCAGTGCCTGCTCAGCCTGACAAACCCCAGCTTTGCTGAAAGGAAGGTGTGCCCCAGGTGCAGCTTTACCTTACTTGCACACAGGGATGGCTGTGAGGGCAGATTCCAACTCTCAGGAGTGGTTTTGTGACGTCCTGAGCCCACCTTGTCCTTGGCAGCCTGGTCCTGTCCTCTCCTGCCCTTCAGCAGGGTCACTTCTGGTGGCTTCTGGTGTCCAGTGTTGAAATAACCTCCAAACTATCAAAGGAATAATAAGAATCTTAAATATCACCAAGCTGGCAGTGTGGTGGGTGGAACCCTGAGCTGCTCTGACCCTGTGCAGGGCTGGGCTGGTTTGGTGTCAGAGTAAGCTCTTTTTGGATTTAGAGATGTGGTAACTGAGGGGTGTTTTAAAAATCTTTTGTTCTGTTTTCAGTCTTAGGAGAAGGGTGAGACAATACAGATGTTATAATTCATGTCATTACAATTAGAAGCCAACTGTTTTTAAATTATAATACACTATAAGTGTTTGTAATTATAATGCATTTTTCATAGCTCTATTTCTCCAAAGTATCCAGTCTTATTTTCAAGGCCATCCTTTGAAACCTGTTTGTAGTTCCATTTCTCTCTCCACAGTCTGTCCTGCTCCATGGCATTTCTAAGTCAGCATTTCTTAACTCAGAGTTTACACACAGATGCACAAACTGTGTGTGCCTTCAGTCAGGCTTTGAGAATTCTCTACAAATCCATTTCCCACAGTTTGGGTCTCCACAGGTCCCACTTTGGCTCTTTTTTAAGAAGACAGGACCCATTAAAATGTTTTTCTTTGAAAACTTTGCTTCACATTCATCTTTCCAACAGTCAAATCCCTCCTGGCTGCTCAGGCTCTGCAGGGAACAGTCCAGCCCCAGGGTGAGGAGCTGCTGTCCAGCCTGGAGGTGTTTTAGGAGCTTCAGTTTTGGTCCAGATCAGGATTTAACATTCTCACTTGTCCACCTGCACAAGTGGATTTAGGGATTTTGTGCCAAATGCCTCCTGTGGTGATTATAATGTAAATACTCAGAGAATCTCCATGCAGTGTCACCCTTTGGTGTGCTCCAGTTTGTATAATTAATAGAAAATATAATAAACCAAGTAATAAATCTGTTAGCTTCTTGTTTGTGCTTCCTTTCAGCTTTGTGTATGGAAGATATTCCAAGAACTGTGTTATTGTAGATGTGAAACTTGTAGCTAAAAGAGGATTTTGCAACTCCACAAAACCTATTTTTATTGCAATGCTGGATGTGTCTAAAGCTTATTTACAACAAATAATTGCAAGTTCACATCTGTATAATTATTTTTCTTTGCGTTCTCTGCACATTTTTAGGGAAAACACTGATTTTTTTAAACTAAATTTATTTATTCCCCAGGTCCAAGGAGCTAATAAAGGAAGCAATCCTTGACAATGACTTCATGAAGAACCTGGAATTGTCCCAGATCCAGGAGATTGTGGATTGTATGTACCCTGTGGAGTATGGCAAGGACAGCTGCATCATCAAGGAGGGAGATGTGGGTTCCCTGGTCTACGTCATGGAAGGTAGGGTTGGGAAAAATCTTATTTATTCCTTTTTTTTTTAACACTTGGACACAAAACCTTTCGTGGGAAAAACGGTTTCAGAGAAAGAGGCTGTCTAAATATGGTTGCTAAAAAATTGTGTGGACTGCTTTTGGCTGGAAAATTCTGCCTGGATTTGTGTGCCTGCCTGGCTAAAGAAAGGAGGTGAAAGCTGTTAACCCTGCACTGGAATAAACCTCCCCTAAGCACAGTTGCTGGGCTTGGAGGTGATGGTTTGCTGGAAAAATGAGGATTTTAACAGAAGGAATGGAGATGGGAAGTGACTGTGGAGCAGGGAGAAGGTGCTCACATCTTCCTCTCAGGTGGAAATGTGGATATTCATTTTTTTAGCCATTTTTTGCATGAACACATGAGGATTTTAACAGAAGGAATGGAGATGGGAAGTGGCTGTGGAACAGGGATAAGGTGCTCAAAGCCTCCCTCCAGGTGGAAATGTGGACATTCATTTTTTTAGCCATTTTTTGCATGAACAAATGAGGATTTTTAGCCATTTATATGACATTTAGGACATTTTTAGCCATTTTTTGCATGGATAAATGAGAATTTTAACAGAAGGAATGGAGATGGGAAGTGGCTGTGGAGCAGGGAGAAGGTGCTCAAAGCCTCCTCCCAGGTGGAAATGTGGGTATTCATGTTTTTTAGCCATTTTTTGCATGGATAAATGAGGATTTTAACAGAAGGAATGGTGCTGGGAAGTGGCTGTGGAACAGGGAGAAGGTGCTCAAAGCCTCTTCCCAGGTGAAAATGTGGGCATTCAGTTTTTTAGGAATGGAGATGGGAAGTGGCTCACAGCTTCCTCCCAGGTGGAAATGTGGATATTCATTTTTTTAGCCATTTTTTGCATGAGCAAATGAGGATTTTTAGCCATTTTTATGACATTCATGGCATTTTTTAGCCATTTTTTGCATAGATAAATGAGGATTTTAACAGAAGAAATGGAGATGGGGAGTGGCTGTGGAGCAGAGAGAAGGTGCTCACATCTTCCTCTCAGGTGGAAATGTGGACACAGCATGGATAAATGAGGATTTTTTAAAGCCATTTTTTGCATAGATAAATGAGGAATTTTTTAGCCAGTTTTTGCATGGACAAATGAGGATTTGAACAGAAGGAATGGAGATGGGAAGTGGCTGTGGAGCAGGGAGAAGCTGGAAATGTTGGTACAGCACACAGGGCTCTCCACAGTAGCTGTGCTTGGGAGGATGGAAATTGTTGTTGGTGCATCCTGGGCATCTGCTTGGTCCCAGGATGTGCTGGGCTTTCTCATTCAGCTTTGTAAAAATCTTCTAGCACTTGTTGCCAATGTTCTGCCTTTCCAAAATCCCAGCTCCTTGTGCTTGGTGCTGCTTTCCAGGTTGTCTGGCTCTCCACGTGTCAAACTGAGCATGTTTTGTGTATATTTGTGCTTTTTATTGTTAAGGAAGTGCATGTCAGAGCTGTCAGAGTTACTGAGCTGGATCAAACCTCGTGTGCATCCAGAGTGGCTGAGCCTGACTTCTCAGGGAAATATCTTTTCTCAGATATTTCTAAGGGAAATATCCCTGTTTACCTTCCTGCTGTGATTTGGTGCCACAACAGATAAAAGCTTATCAAATTCTTCTTGCTCCTCACCAGGACTCAAACATTTTGGCCAGATAACACCTTTTCACTTGCTCATCTATATTTTAATATCTTCAATTGTTCTTTTAAACAAACATCTTTCCAAGGCAGTAAGCCATCCTTTAAACAAGCTCTCCTGCCAAATTCCTCATGCTGTATAGTTGCAAAAACTCCTCATTGCTTTCTCAAAACAACTTGAAACTTCTGTCCTTTTAAGGTTAAGTCCTTTCTCAAGGCACAGGTTTAATTCCTCTGCTTTTTCATAGTTTTGAATTTTGCACATTGAAATGGTTTTTCTGTGAATTACGTGTTTCCATCCCCAGGTTTAAGGTTTGCATGGAAAGATTTAAGGTTTGCATGGAAAGATTTAAGGTTTGCATGGAAAGATTTAAGGTTTTCAGTCCTCTGAATACAGAGACTACTTTGAGGTGCACAATCTGTTTTGTTGATGATAAAAAACTGCTTTAAATTCATCCTTGAATGGTATTTTCTTCCTAGTGGAAATGTGGAGGATTTGCCCTGTGCAGTTTTGTGCTCATTTCTCAAATTCCCCCCACACCAGAGGTTTGCTTATGGGGTTTTTGCTGCCTGGTTGCTTTTGGGATGTTGTGTTCCATGCTGTCCCTTGAAAAAAAACCCTAAGAACAGGAGATGTTGGAATCTGGGTGTATTTATCTCCTGCTCAGCATCTTCTCATTCCCTGGAGAGGATTTTGAGGGGAGATTTAGGGGCAGAACTGTTTCCAGCATGGTTTGGGGTATTGAGCACTGCTTGCTACTCAGATCACCCTTTACTGCTGATAGATTTTATCATATTTATGGTCATTATTTAGCCTTGTGGTGATGAGTGTGCAACAAATGTGTGTCAAAACCAAATTTTGTGTTTTCTGGGCACTTGAGGTTTTCCATGTTCTCCTGGCAGCTCTGTGTGTGTGAGGGCACCACTTGGCTCTTCCTTTGGCTTTGTAACTTAATTTCAGAGTATTTAGATAGCTCCCTAAATATGCATAATGCCTTGCAAACCCAATTATGGAGAGTTTATAGTCTGTGTTTGGACATAATGCAATGAGTGATGATGAAGTCATGGAAATGGGAGAGGACATTATCAAATAGGTTATGAGAGCTCATTTTGGTTCATCATTCTGGGTCCTCTCAATTATTAACACAATCAACCCAAATAAAAACTCTGTTCTTTGCAAAGCTCTACTGGAGAGACCCATGTTTGAGTGTTACTGAGAGGTGTTTTCTCAAAAATCAGATAAATTCTGTTCTCCTTCCCTTAATTCCTTTTCCCTTCCTTACTTGGGCTCTTGCTGTTCTTGGAGCTGGTAGTGACAAAAACCAGAGCTTTGAGTCAGGAGCTGAAGCTGAAATTTCTCAGCAAGCAGAATCCTGCATTTAGAGTTCATTTGCTTTTAATAGGTCTAATAAACCTTTTTTAAATTTATTTTTAATTTTTTTTTTGTGTTCTGGAGTGACTTTAGCCACAGTCTGTGTCTTGCTGGCCAAATTCCCACCTTTAGGGGTAGGAGGGCTCCTGGTTCAGGCTTTCAGGTGCTGGCCCCATCACATCCTATTCTTCAAAACATTTTATTTCTCTGGCTTCACCCTCCCTGTGCTGTTCTTTCAGCCCTCTGAGAACACCCCTTGATTCCCTTTTGTTCAAAAAGTAGCAAGAAACCCCCTCAACTTTTCCTTATTAACTGAAATGGATCAAGAGATGCCCTAAACCTTGAGCAACACCAAAAATTTCTCTTACAGCTGTGCTTTGAAGGTGGGAATGAATGTATTTGTGATTTGACAAGTCCCCATCAGGGGCTGAAATTGCTGGCAGCATAAAATATCCCTGCTGTGCCCACCTCCAGCAGGAATATTCACCCATGGGAGTGAAAAAAGGGGGATCAGTGATGCTCTGCCTTAAACTACTCCACACTGGAACTCTCAGCTCTGCAGGGAAACAGTTGTGAGAAGAAAATAAATTGATTTATTGGATATATTCCCTTTCCTGGCAGAAAGTTTGCTGCTCTGAGAGGGGTTCAAATAGAAAGTTCTCAGAGCCAAAAAAAATTCTTGTAAATTGACCCTAAATGAGTCTGCTACCTTCATTTTTTTTTTTGGAAAAAACACTAAACTTTTCTCTGGATATATTTAAAAAAGACTGGATGTGGCACTTGGTGGTTAAATTGAGGTGTTGGGGCTGTGTTGGGCTTGATGATCTTCAAGTTCTCTTGCAACCCAGTGATTCTGTGAATTTTCCAAGTGATATTTTTGCAGGTTTGCATTTGCTGACTTTGCAACATTCTTAACATTTTGCTGATAGAATTAAAAACCTGGCAGGCTGAGGAGGTGTTTTTAGAGAGCTCCACCTCAGATCTGGGCTGTGCTGACAGGCTGGGGCTGTGTGTGGGTGCTGCCTCACGCTGATGAGGATAAATGTGAAATCTCACCTCCGACCCCGAATGTTTCCTCTGGCTGAGCCACCCAGCTGCAGGCTGTCAGGATGGATCAGGGCAGGAAAATCCTGTGCAGAAATCAGGTGGCAAGGTCCAGGTTTGAGACTCTCCTGTGAATAAACAGATTTTTTTAGAATAAAATATAAAATAGAATAGAATTTTTTTAGGATCTTTAGTTGTAGGTGTAAAGAGTCCTCCCTTTAGGGTTAGTGCCATTCCCATGAAGCATGGAGGAGATAATTCAGTGACACAGGGGGAAGGAGAATTCCTTGGATTAACTCTTTTGTGGCCCATGGTTTTGTAGGCTGTCAGGATGGATTAGGGCAGGAAGATCCCATGCAGAAATCAGGTGGCAAGGTCCAGGTTTGAGACTCTCCTGTAAATAAACAGATTTTTTTACAATAAAATATAGAATAGAATAGAATAGAATTTTTTTAGGTTTTTTTTAGGAACTCTAGTCATAGGTGTAAAGAGTCCTCCCTTTAGGGTTGGTGCCATTCCCATGAAGCATGGAAGAAATAATTCAGTGACACAGGGGAAAGGGGAATTCCTTGATTAACTCTTTTGTGGCTCACTGTGTTGCAGGCTGTCAGGTTGGATTAGGGCAGGAAGATCCCGTGCAGAAATCAGGTGGAAAGGTCCAGGTTTGAACTTCTCCTGTGAATAAAGCTTTTTTTAGAATATTATAGATTTTAATAGAATAGAGAAGATTTTTTAGAATATAATATGTTTTTTAGAATATAGATTTTATAGAATATAGAATATAATAGATGGGTTTTTTTAGAATATAATAGATTTTTTAAAGGTTTTTTAGAAATTTTAGTTATAGGTGTAAAGAGTCCTCCCTTTAGGGTTGGTGCCATTCCCACATAAGACATAATTCAGTGACAGAGGGGAAAGGGGAATTCCTTGCATTAACTCTTTTGTGGCTCATGGTTTTGTATTCTCAGTGGATGCTTTATGTGAATTCTGAGGCTGCAGCTCGAGGGAAGAAAAATCTCCTGTGTGCTCCTACTTCTACAGGCATGGAGAGGGAATAAGCAGTTTTTTGAGACCCAGCCCCTATTTTAGTAATTTTCCCTCTCCTCTTAAATTTCCTTTTATTTTTATCTTCAGTTGTCTGCATTTGTCTTTTATTTTTAAAGGTGACTTTATCTCTTGCTTCCTTCTTGGTAGCTCCCCCAAAGGAAGGATCTGACTGAGTTTTCCCATGGGAATGTGGGTTTCTGGGAGTCTTGGGAAGCAGAGTGTTCCTAGAAGCTGTGGGATCTGCTGGGACATGGAGGTTGATAAGGGAACACAAACAAAATCTGTGTGGCTGTTTGAAGTACAGAGACTAATGGGAGTCCTCCCATGGGGTGAAATGCTCCTCTGGGAGGCTCTGGGGTTTTTGCTGTTGAATCCAAAGCAAAGCAGCCCCAAGGATTCCTGCTCAGTGTGTTGGCACTGACACTTCTCACTTTCCACATCTCCCTTTTCCCTCCTGGGCAGTTCCCTGCTTTCCCCCCAGGGTCACTGCAGGCTCTCAGGTCTCTGTGCAGTCATCCCTCTGTCACACCTGTGTGTCACCTCCCTGTGACCCTTTTTTCCTCCTTTTTTATGGATCAGATTGAACAGGACTAATTCTCTTGGAGGGTCCTGAGAGTCAGATCCTCCTCATCTCAGAGAAAGGGCTTGGTGGGAGTGGTACTTAAAAATGAGCAAATTGTGGAGAACAGAGACTTGTTTTGGATTTAAGGAACATAAATGATCTGAGGGATGGAGCAGCTCTGCTGGGAGAGCTGGGATTGTTCAGTCTGGAGAGGAGAAGGCTCCAGGGAGAGCTCAGAGCCCCTGCCAGGGCCTAAAGGGGCTCCAGGAGAGCTGGAGAGGGACTGGGGACAAGGGATGGAGGGACAGGACACAGGGAATGGCTCCCAGTGCCAGAGGGCAGGGCTGGATGGGATACTGGGAATTAGGAATTGTTCCCTGGCAGGGTGGGCAGGCCCTGGCACAGGTTTGGCTGAACTCTGTGTGTGCTGGGGTGTTCTGGGTCACTGTCATGCTCTGGGATCACACCTGGAGACATGGAGCAGAGCCCCTGCAGTGGGATTTTCCTGGCTACATAGTGTGGTTCATCCTGTGTGCCCCAATACTGTCCTTGCTAGGCTTCCTCTGGGAAATTCCTTCCTCTCTGATGTAGGACCAGGCAGTTTTGACTGTTTTTCCTAAGTGCATTCCTGATAATTGCTAATTCCTACCTCTCTGCATATCCCAAGGGCTCTGTGGAAGGTGATAACAACAGCATCCATTGCAGTCAGGGCTTTTCCAACACAATTGAGGCTGTTCTGCTTCCAGGACTTGTTCTGCCTCTCAGACCAGCTGTTTTGGGCCCTACCTGAGCCTCCAAACCTCCTCTGGAGGGGGAGGCTCTGGAGATGGGGAAGCCTTCACTCAGTGTGCAGAGGAGCTCGGTGTCTGGGTCTGAAAGACAGGTGTGTGCTGAGGAAGGCAGGAGCCTCCCCTGAAATGGAAAATGTAAACCCCCTCACTCCCAATTGTTATAATTTTGAAATTAAGGGGCTCTCAGGCAGAGATATGGGAATAGGAATAACAGTTCTGTACTAGGGAAATAAAAATACAAATAAAATAGTACAAAAAAGAAAATAAACCAATGACAGAGTCAGACCATGCCCTGCCCCCTGTGTGCCAGGGTGGTGTCCCAGCCCCATCCCATGGGGGCTCAGCCCTCCTGCAGTGCCAGCTGTGGTTCTGCTGGAGCAGGGATCCTGCACAAGGGGGGAGTTTTCCTCTGCAGCTCCAGGGCTGCTGGAGATGGGCCTGGGCTCCCTCTGGCCATGCAGGGCAGCAGAAAGCTGCTCCTCTGGCAATGCAGGGGGCAAAGGCTGCTGGGGTGTCCCAAAGCTCAGATTGGATCCAGGTAGGAATGCTTGGCTCCTCCCCTGGGCGGAGCATCTCCCCATGGGATGGTGGAATTGGATCAGCCATGCAGGGACACTCACTGGCCATGGACAGGAGATAATTAATGATTAATGGCCCATGAACAGAAGAGATCTCCTGGAGGGAGGGTTGGTTGTGGGAGAGAAAGAAAACTGCCCCATGAACAGAAGAGAACTGCCCCACCTCTAACAGATGGGGATAGAATCCACACATCCCATTTCCAACCTCAGACATTCAGTGTGGCAAGGAGTGAATTACAAATTATTGCAACATGGAAATTTCTGCACAGCCTGCCAATAAATCATTGTTCTCCAAGGAGCCTGCCTTTCCCAGGACTTCCCAAGAGGTTTAGGAAGAAATGTCCTGTGGCAGCAGCTTCTTCTTTGCTTTGTTTCATGCTTTCATCTGCTTTTGTACTGTTCGTTTTTGTTTCCTTCATCCTGGTATTGCAGGGTTGGGCAGGAGTCAGATCAGGGTTTTTTCCCTCTCCAGGCTTTCATGGCTTTCCTGCCTCTTGGAGAAATTGGGTTGTCCTGCCATACCCAGGGCAATGGAATGCAAATCTTCCACTGTTATCAGCTCGTTATTTTAATTTTACGGTGTCTTAATAATTAACTCTTCCAAGAGTATTATTTACCCATATTAGTGACGGGGAATTAAACATTTCTTGTACTTATTTCATGAAATGTTCATGAGATGAAATGGGATATGAAAGGATGATTGGGCTTGTGACAGATGTGGTTTGATATTCTGGATAGAGCAGTTATTTTTAAAGCTGCACAACTAAACCTTAGCACTTAAAATGCAGTCAGAAATAATGGTGAAGTCATCCCTTCTCAGCAAGGAAAAAGCAAATCTTTGGTTAACTAAGCCAATATTTGGTAGGGAGGAGGAGAAAATGGGGTCCAAGCTGGGACTGATGACTTTAGACTTGTCAAATTTGTGAAGGTGTTGCTAGACCAGCAGAGGAGAGGAGGGGCTGGAGGGTATTTGATGATTTATACAGATATTTGATACTTATATAGGTATAAATCCCCCAAAGAGCAAAGTCTGGTGTCTCTGTCCTCAGCCAAGCCCTGCTGCCAGCACAAATTCCTGTGGGATTGGATGAGAGGGGCCTGCTGGCAGGTTCTTGTGCAGGGCTGGAGAAGTTTGAGTGTCGAGCTGACCTGAGAATTCCTTTCATTTCTCCAGTGAATGCCCGGCTTTCTTTGGGATCTGCTCCTATTCACCGTGATTTACTCCCCTTGCCATTCCTCTAATCGTTTCCTGAGCCTCTCTGAGTCTTTCTGCAGCGTGGTACTGACACAAAACTGGGGCAGCCTTGGCAAAAGCTGAAAGAATTCATTGCTGGGGAGGAGAACTCAGAATTTATCAAACAGATAAATCATTCTGTAAATGCTTTCCTACAACCTGCTTCATCCCCAGGCAGCCAGATATCCATCTATCCCTCTCCAGGGAAAACAGGGGATAGGTGTAACCTCTTCCAAAACAGTTCCCACTGGATGATAAATGCAATTATAATGGATTTTCCCCCCACATAAGCTCATAGCTAATGTGCCATTTATTTTTGTACTTCTCAGCAGTTATTCGAAGGCTGCTTTGTGGTGAAGGGGGGTTTTATTTACCAAAGAAATTGGGGAGATAAAGCCTCATTCATTTTATTAATAATAGCAGCTGGAAAGGGAGGCACAAATGTCTTTCTTGTCCCCCCTGCTGTTCCATGACTCCCTTTTGTTGCAGCTCCCACATGTGAAATGTGAAATAAAAGGACTTTTCAGCCCAGCAGTGAACATGGGGGAGCCTGGATTCTGACCTTTGGCTGTGCCCCTTCAACTCCAGGGCTCTGTAACTCAGGCTGTGTGTGCAGATAGAAAAATTCCAGTGTTAGAATCCAAACTGTCATTAAAGGACCAGTAAAGGGAAGGCTCACGTTGGGTGGGCTCCACTGGCTTTGGACTCCTTGTTTGCTTGGAAAACTCATCTACAAAAATAATCAGACCATGGGAGCTCAGTGCCCTTTGTTCCTGCTCTTGGTTGTGGGGAGAGAGCTCAAAATCACCAATTTTGGGAAGGGGAAGGAGAGAGAGGCTGGGTCAGAATTGTGCAAACACAGAACAGCCTGAGCTGGAAGGGATCCCATCAGGATCAGCTCCTGCTTCTTCTGGAATCCTGCAGGGTTTCCTGGAGGAGCTCATCCCAAAGCTGCTGAGGAGTGAGTTCATCACTGCCATTCCAGGCAGGAATGGGTGAAATGGGGGAAATAATTCTTCTTGGTCCCAGAGAGCTTTTCCATGTTCCTTAAATCTCTCCTTAAAAGTTTAAGGGGAGATGTTCACCTTGGTTGAACATCTCTTCACCCCAGGGAAAGCTCATGAAAACATTTCCTGCATTTTTTTCTCCACTGAGGTTTCTTCTCCTTTTTTTGGTGGGAAAAACCTCTCATGGATTTCTCTATTTTGGATTTTTGGCCAAGGCTTTGTGCAGCCCAGAAGTTTTGACAGAGGCAGGTCTAAGAATAAATCCAAACAAAAGGATAAAAGTGGGAGGGGTGGTGGGGGGAGATGTTTGCATTGCATCATTTGGCAAAGTTTTCTGATTTTTGCTGTGCTTTGATGTGCAAGGTCCTGATCTGCAACTTCTTTGCAGCCCTGGCAGATGGGTTTGGGGGAAAAATGAGAATTCTGCTCTCAGGAAACAAATCAAAATGTCAGATCAATGTTTGCACTGTATTTATCTAAAATAATGGAAATTACAGTGTATCCCAGCAGCTGCTGCTCCTCGCACATCCAGGCACAGATGATAATTAAATGCAATCAGAACACGTTGCATTTAAGATGGAAAAACTAATAAAAATAAGATGTTTGCCATCCTTGTGCTAAATATTTTCATAGCCTCTTGGTTCTGACTGCAAAAGCTATTTTGTGGAGCTACCAGAACATGAAATAACAGTGGGTGAGCTTTCTCATATTCTAAATAGCAGCAGCAGGCAGGATTTGAGCTGCTGCAGATCTGGAAAAGCAATAATCCTGGGGTGGTTCTGCAGCCCCATCCTTCCAGAGGAGCTCCACAAGGGACTCTTTATCACTGCTGAAACTCTGTAAACTCTTATCTTGGACTAGGAGGTAACTTGAAGTCATTTTCTGCCTGGATTGTGAGACTTTTTTTTTTTTGATTTTTACTGGTAGTGATGTATAACTTCACAGGCTTCCTAAAGTTAATTGTATTTTTTGTTGCTTGTTCTTCTGCTCCCAGCTCTTTCTTCTCATTACATTTTTGAGGGGATGGAGAGGTCCAGGAGCTTTTGTTTATACCTATGTGAAATCAGACTGAAATGAGGTTTTGTTTTTTTTTCCCCCCAGAGTTTTCAGCCCAGAACACTGTGTTCTTTTGGCCTGTTCTCTTGTGACAGTTAATTCCCTCAGAAAAGGGAAGTCCAGTTGTAATGTGGATTAAAGATGTGCATGGGGAGTGAGGAACTGCTATGGCAAAGCCTTTAGGATCATGGGACAAGTCAGGGTGGAAGGGACATCTGGTGCCACATCCCTGCTCCAGCAGGGTCATCCCAGAGCACCTGGCACAGGATTGTGTCCTCTGAAAATGGTGAATAACTTAGGGATTTACTGCAGGAGTCCCTGCAAAAATGTTCCTAAGGATTATTGGAACCATGTGTGCCCCTAAACCTGTAACCAGTGGCAGGGGGTGGAACGAGGTGAGCTTCAAAGTTCCTCCCAACCCAAAGTTTAGGTTTTATTTGGCAGAAATAAGATGGAGAACTGACATCACTGCTGAAATTTAAGTTTTCCAGTGATCCCTGGAGGTTTGTAGTAACCCACGGGGTAAAAATTCCACAGTGGCTGAGGAAAATCCCCAAGTGTCAGGTCCCAGGATTTTAGAGTTTTTTAGAGCCAACTGGTCAGCGTGGCCTGAAATGAGAACCAGTTCCAGAGATCTCCATTTAGCACTGTGCTCCTGTGCTCAAATTTGGACTGAATAAACCCTTAGAAGATCTTTTTTTTTTTTTTTTTTTTTAAGCAAGGAATGTTTTTGTTCCTGGTTGGTACAAGATAAGAGAAGGAGATGTCCTTGGGAATGTTTAAGGGAGGGAACAAGTGGACCTGCTGCATGATGAATGAAAAGAAAGGAAGTTTATTTTCTGCTTTCCACCAGCAGCCTCTGCTTATTATCATTTGTCAGCTCTCTCCAGGACGTTGCTTTCCTTCTTGGAAAAACCAGGCCTTTTTCACAGACCCCACTTGGCTGAACATATTTAACACTGCAGAACATATTTAACACTGCAGAACATATTTAACACTGTAGAACTTACTTTGCTCATCATTGCTGCTGGGAAGATCATTTATATCCTGCTCTTGTGCTCTGTGGACTGGAACAAAAAGCATTTGGGTTTCCTCAGGAGCTTTGGGTGGTAGATGGCAACATCAAGGGGATGGGGAGAGCTGAGAAGTCCCAACAGCTTCTTGTGCTGCTCTAGCCTTTTAAATATAAATATTAATCTCAGTTTTCTGTCTTACTGGGGCAAAATAAAACCTAGAATGATTTGGGCTGGGAGGGACCTGAAAGAACTTTAATTCTTGGCAGGGACACCTTCCACTGTCCCAGGTTGCTCCAATCTGCCCTTGAACACTTCCAGGGAAGCCTCTGATTTAGCTGATAAAAAAAAAAATCAGGACTGGAGCTCTTTATCCCTCTCTTCCTGCTCCCCAGATTTGCTTCCCAGTTCTGCAGCTGGATGATTTCCATGTGTTAGCATTCCAAGCCAGGTCCTTGGGTGACACAAACCAGCACAGCCCCATCTGTCACCGAGCTGCTGTCTCCATGCTCTGTTTAATGTTGTTATTTACCAGAGGAAGATGAACAGTAAGTGAAACCTTTCCTTCGTGCTCTGGCCTCAAACAAGGCAGGCTGAAAAAGAGACTGAGAGCTGGGGCCAAAGCAGAACATAAAATCTCTCAGTAAATGAAAGCTGATGGGAGGCAATGGAGTGTGGAATGGGATATGGATTTTGGGACTTCCACTGAGGACTGATCAGTGCTGATTGGGCCAAGGCAGCAAGGAGTGTGGGAAGGGACCTCAAAGGGACACCTTCCACTGTCCCAGGCTGCTCCAGCCTGGCCTTGGGCACTGCCAGGGATCCAGGGGCAGCCACAGCTGCTCTGGGCACCCTGTGCCAGGGCCTGCCCACCCTGCCAGGGAACAATTCCTAATTCCCAATATCCCATCCAGCTCTGCCCTCTGGCACTGGGAGCCATTCCCTGTGTCCTGTCCCTCCATCCTTTGTCCCAAGTCTCTCTCCATGTTTCCTGTAGCTCCTTCAGGCACTGCATGGCCACAGTGAGGTCACCCCAAAGCTTCTCCTCTCCAGGTGAACAATCCCAGCTCTCCCAGCAGAGCTGCTCCATCCCTCTGCCCATCCTGGTGCCTCCCCTGAGCTCTCTGCAGCAGCTCCAGGTCCCTCCTGTGCTGGGCCCCATGGAATGGAGAAATCCCATTCCTTAGGGTTACCGATGTCTGAACAGGTGAAGGGTTAAAAACGCTCACTGGGCTTTTGTTCCCCCTGAGTAGGTGATGAAAATGATCTGTTTCCTAATACAGGTTTAATTTTCTGAACCCTACCAGTCAGAATTGGCACTCAGGAGGCGTTTCCAGAGCTGTGCATTGTGCTGCAGCACACAGCAGAAAGAGGTGCTGGAGATTTATTTCCCTGTCTGGAGATGAGTTATAAGTACATTCACCACATTATGCAGATCAGCTGTCAGACTGTGGGATATCTGCATCAGGAATGGCTCTGATGCCAGAATAGAAATCAGGGAGTATTCTCTCCAATATTACAAATTAGTGATTTTAAGAGCTCCATAAGGAGTGGAAAGAATCAGGGTTTTTAAAAGCTCAGAATAAACAAGTTAATGCAGTGACAGTGCTGTGGGAGTGCTGAGCATCAGTTTTAGGGTTTCTCTGAGTCCTGTCAGCCTGATTTGGGTTGTCTTGTGTTTATTCAGGATGTTATTCCCCATAATGGGGAGGTTCTGACACAAATTGCCAGAGAAGTTGTGGATTCCCAATCCTTGGAAGTGTCTAAGGCCAGTCTGGACAAGGCTTTAAAGCTTGGGAATTAGGAGTCACCAGCAGACCCAAACAGGCAACAAGTCCTAAAAGCAAAAAAAGCCTTTTTTTTTTTTTTTTTTTTTTGTGTGTGTTTTTTTTTTTTTTTGTTTGTTTGTTTGGTTTTTTTGTTATTTGTTTTTGTGGTTTTTTTTTTTTCCCCAGTGGTGAAAGACAGGATACACATTTGACATAAACAATTCCTTAGGAAATGTAGACAGTTTTACATTTCAAGTATGATTCCCTTCCTAAGGGAATGTGTAATTTTGTTAATTTGACTTAGCTATTTCCTTCCATGGCATTTGTTCTGTCAGCTTTGCTTATGTGCAGGATATTTGGAATATATCCCTGGTGGCCTTTGAGACCTTGTGCTCACTCATCCCTGGATATCTTTCCTGATCCCTGGAAAGACTTGAAGCATGGAAAAAGGACCCTTTAAAGAATCAGAAGGGTTCACTGAATCTTGGTGTGCATTAACATTTACCATGTTTCTTTGGAAAGAAATTCTTTCCCAACATCCCTGCTCTGGTTCAGCCTAGTGATTACCACAAAAACCTGGCCAGAACAGGTTGGGAGCAGCTGCAAACGGAACTGCTCAACATCACAGATTCATATCAGGCTCTAATGAGGCAAAAATTAGCTCTCCCCATGGCAGATGATTGCTTAATGTGCTGGAATATTGCTGCTGCTGCTGCAGCCTGCTTGGAATTCTGACCTCATCCCCTCACCCTGCTTCTCCCTGTGGGGCTCAAGTTCTTCAGGACATCAAAATCAGGCAAAAAAAAAAAAAAAAAAGAGAATGGGGTTTGTTAAATGACTGAGTTTTTCCAAAATCAGGCGCTGCTGCCTCGTGTCACAGCTCCAGTGGTTCAGTCCAATTCCCTGAGGGCTTCAATTGCACCTTCCCTGTTCCCAGTGGTGAGCTGGGCACAAAGGTTTGCTGGGATGCCTTGGTGCTGTCTGGAGGAATGGACACCACAGTTTAGGGCACTTTGGTCTTTTTGTGTCTTTGAAAAGATCTGCATTTCCCCTGCACCCTTCCTGATCACAGTTTGCCACCCTTCTGTGTGGTTTGTCTTGGTCTCAAGATACATCCCTGAAAACTGGTCTGTGCTGGGAGAAAACAGCACTAAAATTTATTATCTGGTGAAGAAATTAAACTTTAATGATTAGTTTGTTAATGAAGGTGACTAAAGCAAAGTGTCTCAGCTTTTTCCTTGCTGGTTCTGTGGTGGGAAGGGATGTTCAGGTAGAACATTTGGCTGGGAAAGCCTCAAGTCATCCAGCAGGGAAGCTGAGTGATTTTTCCTGCAGCTCACATTGGATAAAAGTCCCAGTCATAGGGAATCTGGAGAGTTGCTGATGGAGTATTGAGAACACTTGCACCCCTCAGGCCTCACACCCCCGTGTCTGACTAATGGCAGCATAAAAAAACCAAAAGGAAACAACTGGGACACAAGTGGTAAAGTGCCTGGTAAATGGGAATATAAACACTGTGCTTCTGTTACACTCCTGGACAGAAATGGTTCACTGTGTTCTTTTTGAACAGAACTTTCCCCCTTCAGTGCATTCTTTAGGATTTGAGATTAAAACTTGGTGCTTTCCAGAGCTAAGGGCTGCTTCTTGAAGCATAAGAAATGCTTGCAGCCTTGTCTTTGCTGTGGGAAGTTCAGCTGGAGGGACTCTGCCATTAAAAATATTGATTATTTATTGGTTAATTATTGAAATATTCATTTGAAAATCCAAATGTGCCAGGCTACTGTCCTGGAGCAAGCCTAGGTGGAAGCCTGACCATCACTGGGCACTTTCTTCTCTTTGGCTAAATGATCTCTCTGTGTCTTTGAAAAGATCTGTATTTTTCTCCTGCAGCCTTCCTGATCACAATTTGCCATCCAGTCCTTCCTGTGCAATTTATCTTGATCTCAAGATATATCCCAAACCTCTTCATGTGATCAGAGGCTGCTTTGTTAAGCACTTTCCCCATACAATAGCCCAAGTACTCTGTGTGTGGAAATGAAATCATTTTAGCTGACAAAATGAGGGTTTTTTTTGTGGTCTTTACCAAAGTTAGACCTAATTCTTACAGGGGAAGAGCAGCCAGATTCTGTTGTTGACAAGCTTTAACAAAGCTCCTGCAGGAGGCTTTTTTCCCCCAATCCCTCCAATTTTCTTCCTTCTGTCATTGTTACAAGTCACCCCCTGTGCTGTTGTTGCTAAGCTGCCCTAAGAATTTGCATTCCCAGGCAGTCTGAAACTCTCCTAATTTCAAGAATAAACTCAGCAAGAAGCAATTCCATAACCTAAAACGTGGGCTGAAAACAGCCACTGGTGTGCTTGGCCTGTTATTCGTGCCAGGGAACAGCTCCTTGGGCTGCTGTGCAATCCAGAGGAATCTGTTTTAGAGGATGTGTGGAATTCTCCCCTCAGCTCCCCTGTGCAGGTTAATAACCTCAAAAACGGTTTTGTTTCACAGCCAACACCACCAAAGCTCCCAGGGAGGGGAGGAGAAGGGAATGCTGGCCTCAGGAAAAGGCACTTTAGGTTTGTCTTTCAAAAGCTATCGATTCCTGCACTGTGGGAACCTGGGGAATGGAATAACAGCTTGTGGGATTTGTGTCTCAGTGAATGGGGAAAAACGATCAGCAAACAGATAAAGCCATTGAGGAACAGCAGCACAGACAGACAGAAAGGGATTTATTGTCTGCTGCAATGGAATGGCAGAGTGGTCGTGCTAATAAAGTCATTTTACCTGCTTGGGGCAGACACGAAGGCAGGGCTTGGAGGAGGAGAAATTCCCTATTAGAGGAAGCACAGGGATGCAGTCTGTGCTCCCTGTGGACACCCAGCCCTGGGATGAGCTGTAAACCTGCCCAACCCATGGAGTAAACCCTGAGCAGGGTGAAAGAGGAACACTCAGTGCTCTGAACAAGCCAATATCACCTTGGCAGGCAGGTTGGGGCTGAATCTCCAAGGCTGAGTCTGACAGGATTCAGCAGAGTGACAAAATCTGCAGGATTTTATTTTTTTGTGGCTCTCCCCAACACTCTCAGCCTGGAAAAGCACAGCACATTCCTAAAGAGATGGGTTTCACCTCCAAAGGAACAAAACAAACCCCAATTGTCCTGACTGGGAAGGGACATTTATTTTTAGAAGCCCTCAGGTTCCATGCAGACATTAATTATGAATTAATCTGCTCAGGTGATCAGTATTCAAAGCAGCTGTTCCCAGCTGGTTGCACACCAACAATTAGGCAGTGACTCCCTTTGTTGAATATTCCTAAATGAATCCATATTGGGCAATTCCATAATCATCAGTAATCCAGGGAAAAACCATCCTGTTTGTTTTGGTGTTCTTTACTGACCAAACCCTGCAGAAGGGACCAGTGGCTAAAGGTTTTGTTGTACTTCCAACTCTGATTTTCTTGGAAAGAAATCCCATTTTCTGCTCTGTAGAAATTCCATTTTCTGCCATTATCTTGGTTTCCTTTTCTGTGTGAGGGAAGGTGGGCCATGTGGTGTTTGTAGGGCATTTGGGTGCTGGAACACCCCTCTGGCAGTGTCATGCTTTTCTCCTTCATCCTTCCTTCCCAGCCCATTCCCTCATGGCTCTGCACCTGCTGGGTCTCACCTGGGCTGTAACTCCTGAGGAGATGCAGCTTCTGGTTCTCCACAGCACACAAGCAGATGCCAACATCTGCCTCCCATTTTTGGATACACCAATATTTCACATGATTGCTGCTCCAAGCTTGGGGAGATCGCTCAGCACCTCATTTATTTCAGATCCAGTCTGCCATCCCCTCTCCTCAGATGAATTACATTTGCCCACAGGAGTCCCTTTTCCCTCAGCCTGAAAACATTTTCTGTCATTTTTGATCTGTTTCTTAATTTTTAGTGGGTCACAAAACAACCCTTTCATTTAGGGGGAGAAAATACAGGTGCAGAAAGATATTTTCTCTTCTCCCAGCTATTTGGAAGTGATACAGGCTTTGTATTGGCAGGCTTAAAAATGCCTCCATCTTTCATGTGTAGGAAAGAAAACCTGTCTGTGACCTTTTAAGTGCCTTTGTTTACTTTTTTGGAAAGTACTTCAAAGAAAAAGCAAGATTTAAGAGGAATTTGCTACTTAATGGGTCGATAAAGTATCCAGTAAGGTGAGACTGCTGCTTTCCCAGCCCAAAATAAATCACAGCACACACCAGCCTTGCACCTGAAAAAGCTCTGGAGAGCACCTAGGAAAAAATATGTCTTGGTGGGTGATTGTTTTGGGCCGTCTGGTGACGTCCCCAAGTCATGACTGTGTCCTTTCAAGCATGGCAGCCACGTCACTGCTGTGATTCATCCCAGAGCCTCCAATGTTTCTGGCTAACATGGGCATGGCTTGTTTTCCCGACATCAGGGTAATTTGTAGAGGTGTTTAATAGCTGATTCAGTTCTGATTTGGCAGCAATTGCAGCCTTTCAGACGTCCAGGATTGCTGGGTTTGTGTCCTTTCAACAAAAAACGCCCCGAACAAAACCAAGCTCCCAAAACTTGTGGCTAGAGTGTTTATGAGCTGTTGTTTTTAAATGGATTTGTGTATATGATCCAGCAGAAAATCTGTGCTTTGCTTGTGTGTGATGGAGATAAAGCAGTCAGGCATTACTGGGTTGTTTATTATGGGTTTGTTTTTCTGGAAGATGCTCATTTTCAGCATCTCAGAAACCACGGGCTCCTCTCTTCTGTATTAACTGAAACCGAGTGGATTTTTGCTACCAGCAGGGAGGCTGCTGAGCTGCCTGCAGGTCTGGGGAGGAGAGATGGCAAACATCTCATCCTTGAGGAGATCACTCTGGCTGGAGGTCCTTGAGGAGGGCAGATGAAGCTGAGATCATGTTTGTACTGTGAGATCCTTATCCCTTTTCTTCTTTATTGCTCTTAAATACCCATGACTTTGGAAGCATCATTTGGAGAAATACTTGGCTCCTGAGCAGGACATGAGGCAAGAAGGTCAGCATTCCTGCCAAACAGCTTCCCAGCATCCCTCAAAAAGGGGGGAGCTGGAGTTTTCTTCTCAGCATCCCTCAAAAAGGGAGGAGCTGGCATTTCCTGCAGAACTTTGGATGTGTATCCTGTCTGGAGGGCTTGATGGCATCTCCAGGCCATGCTGGGTGTTTCTGGGCTCTGGGGAGGGGCTGGGGCAGCACAGTTGCACATAGCAGACATGGAGAACTCACTGCCCCTGGATCCCTGGCAGTGTCCAAGGCCAGGTTGGACAGGGCTTGGAGCAACCTGGGATAATGGAAGGTATCCCTGGGGACAGGATGGACTTTGAAATCTCTTCCAACCCAAACCATTCTGGGATTTTCTCCTAATTGTATCATTCTGTACCAGGTTGGTAGGAAGTGACTGCAATTTGGAAAGAGGGTGTCAGGAATGCATTTGGGGCAAACAGCCTGAGTACAGTCAGAAGTCACTGGAGTTATGTGTCGAGTTCATCAGCAGTGCTGGGCAGCTGGCAAACCTTGGCTTTGCCAGGAATGAAATCCACACTTTCGTACAGGAGCAGAGCAGGCAGCTCTCTGATCTTGCTGATGGTGCCAACTTCTTTTTTAACTTCCCCCTGAGTTATCCCAAGGGTTGATGGAAGCAGGCGTTGTCACCCCAAGTCATGCTGGGACACTTGTGCCAGGTGCCTTTGCTGCACCCAGGGACAAGTGTGGGTTTTGGATCATCCTCACACTGCTGTGAATAACACCTCCTGTGTTAAATCATATTTCACACTGTTCTTGTGAAACCTCAGAGTTTCCAAACTTTGAGGCCAAGGCATCCAAGGAGCAATTTCTCCTTCCTTCCTGCTGTTCCTAGCGGCTCTTGGGCACGCCATCCCCTGAGCCAGCCAGCCCTTAGCATGCAGGGCCAGCAGTCCTGGCTGGAAATTGGTGTGTTCTTCACTCCTCACAGCACTCAAGGCAATGATCTCATCAAGCTCTGCGAGGATGGATGAGGCAGTGTGCAGAGATGGAGGCCAAAATAGCATCTTCATCCCGAAGGACACTTGGGAACGGACTGATAACCCTGGAGTGGGGAGACCGGGGAGCCGAGCAGCTGGAGAGCTGCACTGCAGAGGCTTTGTGCTGGTGGAAGTCTCACCCATTCAAGACTTGTTTGGAGAGAAATGAGAGCCTTGCAAACTGCCTGAAGTCCAGGTGTGGCTGGACAGTGCCCAGGCACAAAGGGACCTGGGGTAGCTGGTCCACAGCTGGCTGAACATGAGCCAGCAGTGTGTCCAGGTGGCCAGGAAGGGCAAGGGCTCCTGGCCTGGATCAGGAATGGTGTGGCCAGCAGGAGCAGGGAGGTCATTGTGCCCCTGTACCTGGCCCTGGTGAGGGCACACCTGGAGTGCTGTGCCCAGCTCTGGCCCCTCAGCTTGGGAAGGACGTTGAGACGCTGGAGCGCGTCCAGAGGAGGCAACGGGGCTGGAGAGGGGCTGGGTACACAAACCCTGTGAGGAACCACTGAGGGAGCTGGGGGTGCTCAGCCTGGAGAAAAGGAGACTCAGGGGTGACCTCATCACTCTGTGCAGCTCCTGAAAGGTGGCTGTGCTCAGCTGGGGTTGGGCTCCTTCTCCAGAACCAGAGGACACAGCCTTAAGCTGCAGCAAGGGAAATGTAGGTTGAATACTAGGAAAATGTTTTTTACAGAAAGGGTGATAAAGCTCTGGAATTGCCTGCCCAGGGAGGTGGTTGTGTCACCATCCCTGGATGTGTTTAAAACCAGACTGGATGTGGCACTGGGTGCCAGGGTTTAGTTGAGGTGTTGGGACTGGGCTGGACTCGATGATCTTGGAGGTCTCTTCCAACCCAGTGATTCTGTGAAGTGTTCCCAGTGAAAGATGCACAGAAATTCCCTCTGTGGGCCACAGAGACAGTTTTGTAACTGGGATAAACCTCAGGAGAGCCAGGGCAGTGCCCCAGCCTTACACTTCATGCCAGGTGTCTGGTGAAGCCTTCCATTAAATATTTAGTTCCTGATTATTTTGTAAAGCAGACCTTTTGAAATCTCTGCAATCATGATTTGAGCCAGGTTACTCCATTTTTTGTCTGGTCTGACACTTTTCCTAATGAATTTTTTGTTATAACTTGGTGTCCATGTGTTGAGTTTCATTGTCTTTGCACTAAGCTGCTGGTATTTGCATTTGAATTGCTTTCCCAGGTCTGTCCAAAGTTTCTAATTTTCAATTTCTCAATTCCTTTGCAGTAAGAGCTAGTCAGATGAATAAAAGATGAAAAATTTCCTGGCTGTTTTGTAGCCTTAGAGATACAGCATTTCTGAGCACTCAACGAAAGGTCAGTGCTCGTGCACCTTCATTTGTGCTCTTCAAACAACCCCAGAGTCCAGAAATGACAGGACCAGGCACAAAGTAATGGCCAGTGCTGAGGAGAGCTGGGACTACCTAAGGAAAATCAGGAATTTGAGGGCAAGGATCACTCTTCTGTCTGTGGGGTGCTGTGTCCCACACAAACCTGAGTCAAACAGCTTCTGCTTCTCTGAGTTCCAGAGGGTTTGAATGGCACAACCCCTTTTGTTCCGTTCCATTATGGTCCTGTCAAACTCGGAGGAGGAAAGCAAAGGGAAGATATTGGTTGTGCTGAGTGAAAACATTTGTGCCACACTGCTCTGGTGCTTGGAGCTGGATGCTCCAAGTGGGTATTTTGGTAATCTGTAGGAGAAGTGTTTGTTTAATTGGAGAAGTGAGACTACAACACGTCCTGGGGGATAAAAGGACCCAGGCTCTGCTGCGGGGCCCAGCAATGGCACCAGAGCCACGGGCAGGGCCTGAGCCCAGCAATTGCCCTGCACAGGAGGCACAACTTCTTCCCTGGGCACTGCCCAGCCCTGAGCACATTGCCCACACAGCCTGGGGGCTCTCCTCCCTGGGGCTGGGGCACAGCTGGCTGCACACAATGCTGTGCCCTGGGCTCTGGGATGGCCCTGCTGGAGCAGGGAGGGGACACCAGGTGCCCACTGAGCCCCTGCAGCCTCACACACCCTGGCATCCTGTGACTGTGTTAGTGCCAGGCTCTGCCAGCTGGGCAGCCCTGGGAATTTCCAGGAAATGCAGCCCAGCAGTCAGTAATTGAGGTGGTTAAGGAGCACTGATGGGGTCTCCAATGGCCAGAGGGGCTGTTTGGTGAGGGAGCTTTATGGATATGCGTCCCTCAAAGCTCCCATTACTTCTTGTATTGTTTCCCTTCATTCCAAATAACTTTTCATCTGACTCCCTTAAGTAAATGTGGCTGATTTAATCACCTCCTCCCTGTGTCCACCTTCTGCACCAGCTGAGGTTACTTGTTACCATCCTGTTAAGTTCATCTTTTTAGAGCCACCTGTGTCTCCTACTTGGTTCTCCTGTAGCAAAGCTCAGTAATTCACAACTTAGAAGCATCTTTCCCTTCCATGGAAGATTTAATTTGGAAATTAGGGAAAAGTTCTTCCCCCACATGGTGCTGGGCACTGCCCAGGCTCCCCAGGGAATGGGCACAGCCCCGAGGCTGCCAGAGCTCCAGGAGGGTTTGGACACTGCTCCAGGGATGCCCAGGGTGGGATTGTTGGGGTGGGTGTCCAGGAGTGGGATTGGATGATCCTTGGGGGTCCCTTCCAGTGCAGGATATTCTGTGATTCCATAACCAGAAGAAAGCACAGGAAGGAACAGAGAGAGACTCTATATCCTCACTTGACTTTTTAAAAAAGCTTTCAGATCCTCAGTTTCTGGTTATCCTGTTATTGTGGCTGCAGGTTTTTTTGCCTTTGAAATTGGTTCCCTATCAGTAAATTTTATTTACCCAGGGGATTTGCTTTTTCTAGGCTCTGGAGTTTGTGAAAGGTGTGATTCTATGCAGTATGGATGGAACATCCATGGATGGAATATTCTTTTCACCTCTCCAGTTACCTTGTCCTGGAGAATTAGAGGGGAACCCTGATGCCCATCAAACAGTGCCTGCATTTTTGGTTTTCATCTTTGGCATTTGGATTTTCCCCAGGAATAAATGGAATAACCTTTGGGCTGAGAGTGGTTTTCTTTCTGAAATGAAAGCAGGCTCATTTTCCACAGGACCTAAAATCATTTCCCCACGAGTTCTAATTAAGCAGTGTTTGCACTTGAAATCAGGACTGTTGATAGGAAATTAATGTTTTCAAATGTGATTAAAAAGCAAATAGTTGAATATAATCTCTGCAAACTAATGAAAAAGAATAAAGCAGAATGGTTTAAACCAGCTTTGTTTACACTCCAGGATCACTCTGTGTGCACATTCACTGCTGGCTACACTTTTCCAAATCTAATTGCTCCTTTTTTTCCTGCTGGAATAGCTGATAATCAGATTTACGTGTGAAGAAACAGAATGTTTTATATAAAAAAACCCCAAATTGCTTTATTTAACAGAAGAATATCACCATTATATGGTGTCACTGAGTGTTTTAAGGGAAGCTGAGTGATTCCCACTTCTCCTGAAGCTCAGCCAGCTGCCTGAGTGTCCATCCCAGCACTTGTCTTATCAGGGTTAGTGCTCCAAAACCTCATAAAGAAACTCTGCTCTTTCACTCACTCATTTTTTTCCCTTCCTGGAACAGAAGGAGCAGCACTTTGGCCTCTTGCAGGGTGAAACCAGAGCCCTGCTCTTTTCCTGCTGTTGATATTTTTCTTTGGGGAAGGGGTCACAGACCTTCAGTGTTTGCTGCACTCCTCATCCCTCTGATTTTTTTTCACCTCCTGGCAAAGCCCAAGCCTCAAATCCGAGGTGGATGGGGCCAATGAGATCAATGGCTCAGATTTTTAGAGGGATCTGGGGCACAGAATTGTGCCTTTATTATCTTAGATTTATTTATTGGAGTGTGCTACATTTTCTGTCCTTGGGTCTGAGGGTTATGGTTGCTGGAAAAGGCAAGAACAATTCTTGAGTGATATTGGTTACAGCAGTGTTTCCTTGCTGAGAGTTCATTTTCCTCCACAAAAGGAGTTTAATTCTCTCTCTTTGAAACCAATCTGCACTTGATGCCTCTTACTGGAAAAAGGGAAGCAGCCAGCAGTGGGAAGAGGGTATAACTCCAGTGGTAATACAGAGAAAATGGACTTTTTTGAGGGGGAATTGGCAGATAGTTCTGTTTTCTTCTGGAATTAAATAAAGCAGGAAAGGCCCCAGCAAGATGCAGCAGGTCCCCTGCAATTCTTACAATAACAGTGACCATCTGTGAGCTGTAAGGTTCCATAACAATAAATAATTAACTCCAGCAAATTAGCTCAAATTCTCATTCATCAGAACAACAGGGAAGGGAAGGGTTATTGAATAATCCTGAAATCAATGTTTTCCAGCATCCTTTGTGCAGGGGCATATTGTGAATTTGTTTGCTTTGATATTTTAAGCACAAAAAAAAATCTTTAAGTTTCCAAGCTCTAAAGGAAAAGTTGTTTTTGTCTCTTGCTTGCCTGGGGTGTGTGTGTGCCAGGTCATCAGGCACTGCTCTTCTCATCACCTCATTGAGTCAGTCCTTTCTGGAAAGGTCTCCTTGCACTCGGTTTTGGCTGGACTCATTCTCTGCTCCTCAGGATGTGTCTGTGCTGCCTCCTGAGTGCTGGGCATGAGAAATGGCACATGAGAGAGAGGCACTGACTCTGGGATGCAGGCAGCAGCAACAGAGCTCCATCCTCTTGGGATCACAGAATCCCAGGATGGTTTGGGTGGGAGGGGACTTAAATCCCATCCAGTGCCACCCCTGCCATGGGCAGGGACACCTTCCACTGTCCCAGGCTGCTCCAGCCTGGCCTTGGGCACTGCCAGGGATCCAGGGGCAGCCACAGCTGCTCTGGGAAATCCATTCCAGGGCTTGCCCACCCTGCCAGGGAACAATTCCTAATTCCCAATATCCCATCCAGCCCTGTCCTCTGGCACTGGGAAACCATTCCCTGTGTCCTGTCCCTCCATCTCTTGTCCCAAGTCTCTCCCTCTCTTTTCCTGTAGCCTCTTCAGGCATTGGAAGGCCACAACTGGGTCACCCCAAAGCTTCTCCTCTCCAGGGTGAACAGTCAGGACCATTGCAAGGCCAGGTTGGACAGGGCTTGGAGCAGCCTGGGACAGTGGAAGGTGTCCCTGCCCATGGCAGGGGTGACTGGATGGGTTTTCAGGTCCCTTCCCAATCAAACCATCCTGGGATTTCCTCTGCTGATTCTTCATTACGCAGTAACCTCTAAATGCAAGTGGGAAAAAGGAAAAGATACTTTGAAAAAGAAAAAAGATAATAAAACCAAGTAAATATTTGTTCTTCCAGAATGACAGGAGTGTTGGGGTGTGTGTGGCAGAGAGAGCAAGAGCCAGGCTTGGGTTGGAGGAGCTGAAACTTGGCTGGAGGGTGTGCAGGAAGGATGGCTGCTGCCCACAGAGGAGAGATCCCTTTTGGGGAGGCAATCCCTGCTGGGATGGCTGCTCTGGAATCCCTGCAGCCCCACTGCCTGCCACAGTGATGTTTCCCAGAGCTCCAAGAATTGAACAGAGCAGGAGTATTTCCTGTGGGATTGATCTGGGAATGCTCAGGCAGCAAAGGGCTGCTCTGCTTGGAGGTTTGCAGTCCTTCTGTTGGTTTTTTGGGGAAAAGTGAGGAGGAGCTGGACACAATCAGGCTGTGCCTGTGCTTCTCTGCCCAGCCCAGGTGTCATTTTTGGCAGCACAACTTCTGATTATCCTCCTATAAATCAGAATAATTAATTACTATCAGGTAAAATAATATTGGGGAAAACAAGTTGGCTCTTCTATTAAAAAACTCCCAGGGTTTGCTCTGCTTACAGCTCAGAAGAGTCAGAAACCCAGCAGGAATTGTGGCATTTCAGGTGATGATTGTGTCTGGATTGCACCAAATGTCAGCTTTAATTTCCTTGGATTTCTGTTTACCCCAGGTATGAGATAGCACAAGAATTTGTTTGCAAGTGGGGTTTGACTTTGGAATTTTCTTCATGGCTTTTTCTGTCTTGGAGGTCTGGTAATCTTCTTTTTTTTTTTGGTGGGGGCAAAGATTTGAAAACCAGGCCTGGCAGTTGTGTGTTGTTTCTGATGTAAGCATTATATGGTGCCTTTTTGCCCTCCTTTTCCTGGGCAAGGAGTGTTCTGTTGTGCTGTCAGAATAAGAGATGTCCTGTGTAGGTGGTGGAATTGTTTGCTCTTGATTTGTGCAGCATTTCTAGGAATAAATATTAAAAATGTCATTTTTTTTTCCCTACTGCTGCTGTGTACCACGAAATCCATGAAGTTCATCTCTCCCAGTGTCATCTTCTAACTAGAAATTAAACTGCTCTGTAGTAGTGGAATGTTACAAGGTTGCTAAGATGTTGTATTTTTAGAAATTGGTGCTTATATCTTTCTGTGTGACAGGGGGCTGCTGCTAATACCAGAAATGAAGAAGCCAGCCCAGTGTTTTTATTTGCACTGTGTGAGTAATGCTGATGTTTTGAGAGGTGATCACTTTTTTCCAAGGAGCTTTTTCCTGAGCCATCCTGGCTCCAAACTCAGCCTGTGCCAACTCTTGGGAAGAAAGGAGCCCTATCCCAGTGCAAACCAGAGCAGTGGGAGCATTTCCTTGGGAAGTGCTGATTTCTTTAGAACAGGAAGAGTTGGGGAGCTGCAAACAAAAGCATCTTGCCAGGCAGCTCAGGGATGGGGGAACTCAGCTCCCTTTGTGTCTGCAGGATCTTCTCAGGCCCCTGGGGTGGCACTGGTGGCACCAGACCTGTTCCTGATGTGCCCCATGCTCCTGGGAATGCTTCACTGCCGTGGGCTGGGCTCCCATTTTGGCTTCCAGGCTTTTTCTGGCCATGAGCACCCTCAGGGCTGAGCACACAGAAGTCCCTGCTGAGTCTGGAAAGTGGGCAAGGAGAGAGTGATCACTGCTGGGATGGGATGGGCAGGTGTCCATGGTCACCTCACAAACAGGGACAGAGACCAGGCTCAGGTGTTCAATGCATTCTTTGCCTCCAGCTCTCATCCCTGCATTCCCAGTAAAACATGGATGGTGCCATGGGACACTGCAGAGTCCTTGAGGAGGGCAAGCCCTGCTCAGCAGCAGCCAAACCATCACAGCATTGGATGCACAGCTCTGCCAGGGTATTTTGCTGTCACAGAATCCACTGCAGCCTGTCCCCACGATGTGCAGCTCCCAGCCAGAGGTTAGGACAGCAGCGGGTAAAGGGCAGAGTGTTTGTGTTCCCTTGCTGTCCCCTGGGGCCCTGGGTGCAGGGATTTGCTGTGACAAGCCCAGCTAGTTTATTCAGTGAGTGTATGTTGCTGTTAAGATGAATTTTAGCTGGATTTTAGCCTTGGTTCCTGCCTGGCTCAGGGAGCTCTCCTGTTTGGGGTGAGCTGGGAGTTACACAAAATGGTTGAGACAGGATGGGTAATGTTTAATAGTCTCCAAAGCAGTACAAGTTTCTGCTCTTCTTGCTGTCTTCTTCCACCCACAAAGTGAGGTTTTGGTAAAAGTCTGCAAAGTAGCAGCTGCCTAGAAATGGGTGAGTTCAGGTAGCCTGGAGGTCTGCACACCCTGAGGGACTCAGGGCTGTGGGAGAGGCAGAGGCCATCTCCAGATCTGCCAGGGTCAGGCAGAATGGACGTGGCTGTTCTGCAGCGTTGGGAGAGCTCTTCCAGAGATTTCCATCTTCACCTGGCTTGGAGGTGCTGTGTGTCCATGGTGGTGGCTCCATTGATGCCTTGAGGAGGCTGGACAGGGTTAAAGAATAAAGCAGGGATTTATTAAAAGGCCTCCATGGATCCACCTTGGGCAGCACAAGAGCCCAGCCAGGGCTGCACCCAAGGTGAACCAAAATGGCCACAAAATGGACAAGTGGTCACCAAATCTCCCACTTTAATCAGTTCTGCTCCATTTGCATATTGCAGTTAATTGTCCAGTTACAACTTTAGGTTATAAAGTCCCATCCTCCTTGTTTTTGTCTCTTCAGTCCACGTTGTTTATGCTCGTGGGTCTGAAATTTGGATCACTTGTCATTGGTCCCCAGCTAGAGAAAGAATTGTTTTGTCTCCCTACCCTGTAAAGAGAGCTCACCATCCCTCAATGTGAAGCTCAGAACTGCACACTAAAGCAGCACAGAATCTGAAAAATATAAAAGCTAAAACCTGAGGCATCATTAGCACAGGTCAGGTTGGGGTACCAATGAATAATTCATATCTGAGTAGTGAATATTTACAGAATGGCAGGGTGTGTGAGGCTGCAGGGCTCAGTGGGTACCTGGTGTCCCCTCCCTGCTCCAGCAGGGCCATCCCAGAGCCCAGGGCACAGCATTGTGTGCAGCCAGCTGTGCCCCAGCCCCAGGGAGGAGAGCCCCCAGGCTGTGTGGGCAATGTGCTCAGGGCTGGGCAGTGCCCAGGGAAGAAGTTGTGCCTCCTGTGCAGGGCAATTGCTGGGCTCAGGCCCTGCCCGTGGCTCTGGTGCCATTGCTGGGCCCCGCAGCAGAGCCTGGGCCCTGCTCTGCCCCTCCCTGCAGCCAGGGCCAGCCAGGCCTGAGGGCCCCTCTCAGCTGGGGCTCCTCTCCAGGCTGAGCAGCCCCAGCTCCCCCAGCCTTGCCTGGGCACCCACATGCTCCAGGCCCTGGCTCAGCCCCAGCAGCTCCTGGAGTGCTGAGCAGCCCAGGCTGTCTGGTTTGGGCTCAGCACAGGCACCCTGCTTCTAGATCTAGCCCCAGGATTAACCTCCTCTTTCTAATCCTTTCAATTGCTGAGCTATTACCAGACTTCAGGAGCTGGACTTCATTTTTATTGACCTGACTTAGCCTAAGCCAGGCCTGAATCCCCAGAGGACACAGTAAATATCAAACTCGGGGTCGTTCACAGTAAGCCTTGCTTTGCCTCGTGGTTGGATGGGCTGGCTCAGCTTGTCCTAAATCTGTTCCACTTTGTGTAAATATTTGCAGCCAGACCTCCCCTTCCACCCACTGCAATCCCTTGTCTCACTAATATGTGTCACCTTCGACTCTGTGCTGTTGATCCCTGTTGGTTTTTCTGATATTTAAAAGCTCAGCTGGAGCAGAGTGACCTTCAGCCAGCACCACTCAGGGATGACCTTCCTTACACTTCCCTTTCTACTTGCAGTGAAGAGAAGTTTATAATTTGATTTATTTTTTTGTGTGTGTGTGTGTGTAAGTCAAGTGATCTTTTCAGGAAGAATCCTGCAAATGAAAATCCTGAGAAGGAGATGATTAGGTTTTTGAACAGCAAAGAATTAACTTGAAATCTGAGAGCAGATAAAATATAAGCTTCTGCTCTGGTCCTCACTTTCAGTAGCACAGGGCAGTGGTGGAATCTCCATCTCTGGAAGGGTTCAAAAACTGTTCCTGTTCCCCGGCCTGTTTAAAGAATTATAGGTTAAGAAAAAAATCCAAACCTTAACAATTACTGTGAAGTGTTTTCAGAAAGGTAGAAAAAACTTTATTCAGGATACACACGTGTTGTACAATAAAGTTGCAGCATCAAGTGGTTAAAAATGCCTTTTGGAGCCTGCTAAAATGAGGAGTAGTGTTTCGCATCAGAAACAACATTTTGATTCAACATTTCCTACTCTGGTGCTGTGATGCTGCACTTCCCATGCTCAGCTCTAAAAGGGTCAAAGAAAACTTCAAGTCCAAAGTTCTCATTTTTGTGTCCCTCTTTTGTAAAGAAAAGCTACTGTAAGTACAGTAGGCTGTGACACACAGCCAGTTTGAAATATCTTGTTCTTCTTTAGGTCTCGTTTCCAGCTGAATATATTTATCCCAAGACATGAAGTATTCCCTAAGTGACTCTTGTTCTTAAAATACACTTCAGCAAAGGTCAGCTTAGCCCCTCACAGCACCATTTTAGAGGAGAACATGACCATGCATTTTTCAGCTTGTCTTCCCAAATCCATCTGGAAGCCTCTCCAAGCAGATCATTGGCCAAACATGTGAAAGTATGTCCCAAGGTTCCCTGAGGATTTTAACTGAGGCACTGAAACAGGGAAAAAAATGTGGGCTTGGTGTCTACAGCTGATAGAAATCAGCCTGGATTCCTCTGCTCCAGCCCAGCTCCTTGGATTTATCCTAGCTGGGAATGCAGGGGATGTGGAGAAAGTTATTTCACGGAATTGACTGCTTTGTCAAAAAGATTAACCTGAAACATTTCCTCCATTTCAGAGCAAATCTCTGTTGCCAGCACTAGAAAGGGTTTCATTCATCAGGACATGATTAATGAGGGCTGGCAGCTCCACACAGGAATTGGGGTTTTTTTTGGTACAAATCTGATATGATTTAAGTTGGGCTGAGTTGTTTTATACACACGTTTTGGGAGCTGAGAGCACTTTGAGTAACTAATTCCTTCAGCTGGCGATTGCCTCTTGGAATTTATGATGGGGCAGTTTTAACCTGAGCATTGTTATGGATTGCACTGCAGAATAAATAAACACAAAGTAATAGATTTTAAAAGCTGTGGAGTTGCAGGATGGGTGAAGGAGTGTTTGGAATATGAATAATGGGACTGGATGGTCCTTAAGGTCCCTTCCCACCCAAACCATCCTGGGACTCCATGATCAGTGAAATCAAATTAAAATAGAAATACACAATTTGAGTTCAGCTTTTTAGGGCCTTTTTCCCCCTGTAATGTTTAATGGTTCTGGATGGTTTTCATTCAACAATAAGTGGAGGGAGAATCGATTTTTGCCTTCAATTATGTAGCAGAAGCTGTGTGTTCATATGATTCCTTCATGTGCTTTCTGGCATGCCATATGTGCTGCTGCAAGCCAGCAAGAAGTGCAGGGTTTTTAGCTGTGTAAAAAAGATTTAAAGATATCTCAGCTGTATCTCAGCACTTGTAAAGGAATTACTTAAATGTACAGGTTAGAAATGTGTATTTTCTGTCTGTAATTGATTTCCTCCTGACCTGTGCCCATTTATCAGCTGTAAGGGAACATTTTTATTCCTGTTAGCAGGAATCAGTCCAGGCTTGGTGCTGTCTCTGTCAAACACTGAGTGGGAGGGGAATGGGGACACAGTTTGTGAAATGTCACCGGTGTAAACACATCCTCCTGAGCCTCAGGCACAGGAGCAGCCAGCACATGCATTTTCTTCAGGCAGGGGGATGCTGGCAGGTATTTCTTACAGAATTATCCATCCAGAAGAGTTTTCAATCCAGAGAGGCCAAAACATGGCAATATTTTCTTAAATTTGTAGCCATGTCTGGTTTATCTTGACTATTTAGCCACAGTTGGCTCTCCTGAATGTAATGCTGGTGACTTCTGACCCTTCATTAAGTGGTTTAAATTCAGGCTTTTGCTGAATTTGGCTTGTTTGACTCTTTCCTTGCTCTTACTTTAAACTTTTGAAGTTTTTGGGTCACTTCAGTCCTGTTGCAAGTCCAGAGGCTGCTCAGGATGGGTTGAGAAGATGCTCACGTTACAATGCCAGATATTTTGCTTTACCTATCAGCAAACAAAATGCAGGTGGAAGAACTGAGTGGTCTCAGCTTCTGCTGAGAGCTGGAAAACACTCAGAATTTTACAAGCAAAGAAAGGAGGAGCTGAGCTGGTTTCACAGCAGAATAAAATTGGAAAGCACAGAGGAAGAAGCAGCAGAAGTTGGAAGCTCACATCTCCAAAAGCCACCAAGCAGATTGCAGCACGAGAGTTTGGATTTGTTAAGGATTGTGTGAGGCTCTGGGAATTGTCCCTGCTTTAGACATTTGATATTTCTCTCAATATCATGTTAATGAAGCTGGGAAAGTGCCCGTTTCAAGGCTACTTTTCTTCAAAAGGGCTAAATAAAAGTCACCATCTGCTACCAAATCACTGCAGAAAAACAAGTCTCCCTCTAATCTCAATTCCTCTCTAAGCCTTGAGGTCATGCTGGTAATTGCTGACATTCCCTGAGCTCCTGTGTAAATTTTATCATAATTTCAGCAGAACTTGTCCAAAATCCCTTGCCATGAGAGGCTGAGAAGGGGGTTGAGGAGTTCAGCAGTGGGGGCACAGAGTGCTTTTACCTAAAGAATTCCCTTTCAAAAGCTGAGCAGAGGAATAAGCTGTTTATCTGGGAGCAGGAATTGTGTGGCAGCTGTAGAACTGGGGCATCACAATCATTCCAGGAGTTCCTGATGGAGTTTGTGACCATTTCCTGGACCTCCTCTACATTTGGGATTTTGGTGGTGTCAAATCCCTCAGCCTCTGCCTTGGAGCACATTGCAACCCATCTTGGCTTGGGTTTTGACACAATTTTTCAGTATTTCCTGGTGTCTGCTGACCTTTCTCAGGGCTGCTTGAGAAGTCAATCCTGGGAAGCCAATGGGAAGTCAATCCTGTCCCACTCTGCAAGAAAATGAAATGGTTGTTTGCCTTAACTGGCAGGGATTTGCAGCTGGCACCGGGAGCCTGCCTGCTGCACGCAGATGATTTTTGCTGCTTCCCTGCTGGAAAGCAACTGGGTAACTGTCATCTCCTTAAACTCCTCCGTGCTTTGGAGAGCTGCTGTGCCAGCTGCCAAAGCCTTGACTGCTGGTTTTAATGGAATACTCTTCCCCTGGCACCCAGATTGATGCAGAAACAGGGCAGCAGCCACGCCTCAAAAATGCAGCGGTGTGAAAGGAAAGCTTTGTCCACTGCTGAGGCTTCAGAAGGTAAAACCACAGAGCTTCCACTGTGAAAATCCCATTTTGGATGAGCTTTTCAGCTGTTTTCTGAGCCAGTTGCACATCCATAGCAGAGCAGCTGTGGTGAGGAGCGTGTTTGAAGGGAGCAGAAGGAGTAATTGTGATGTGTCTGATATCACTGAAACACCGTGGGATGACTGCAGCAGCTCATGGAGATGACACATCCCATTGCTCTTTCAAAATGATGTTTATTAGTGCTGGAGAAAGGGAAGGGACAGCCCCTGGGAGGCTCAGAGCAGGCCCTGTCTGGGGTGCAGACGGTTCTCAGGGATGTGGGAGAAGAAATCATCAGCACTTTGGGGTGGTGAGAAGGGGCTGCTGAGCTCTGAGAAAATCCACGGCAGCCTAGAGGTTTTCCTTTTGTTAATTTTAGATTCTGTGTCTGTGTTTGCAGTCCTGAGGTTTCTTTTTTTATGTTTCACTCGAACTGGGGGTGATTCAGAGTTGTTGGTGAGCTTAGAGTGAAGGAGGCTTTAGATAGAGACAAGAAATAATGAGGGATTTCCCCCTCTGTCCTTGCTAGGAGGAATTTCTGTTGTGCCAGACTGCTGGGGTAGCTTGAGGAAAGCCTTGGACTCCCAATATCTCCAGTGTTTATCCATCCTGGACAAGGGGAAGAAAAATTCCTTCACCTTCATCCCTCCAACCCCAGTACATCTCTGGTTCCCACAGTCACTAATTAGTGGAAAGGCAAATGAGGAGTGGCCAAGTCAGGCATGGTGAGGTGGCTTTCCATCCTTTGCTCCCTGGGCTCTTGCTCCAGGCACAGCCAGAGCAGGGATGCTTGGAGAGGCTGTGGGCTCTCCATCCCAGGGGTTTTCCAGGATTTAGCAGCTCAAAGCCAGCCCAAGTGAGGTGATATGTAAAGAAGGAGAGTTTTGGGGCAGGGGTAGAGGAAAAACCCTGGAGTACTGTTTTGGGAAGCACCTGCTGAAGGGCTCCATTTTCTCCTTCCTGCCTGTGGAAAATGGATTTGGATTTTTCATAATTCTATTTCCCCAAAGTATCTAGTCTTACTTGCAAGGCCATCCTTTGAAACTTGTTTCTATTTCCATTTCTCTCTCAAAAATACCTGCCCTATTCCATGGCATTTCTAAGTCAGCATTTCTTATCTCAAAATTTACATACAAATACACACTATGTAAACCTTCTATCAAACTTGAAGAATTCTCTACAAATCCATTTCCTGAACCTGCCCAAACTCCTTTGGAAGCTGGGATCCAGACACAGACTGAGATAAAACATCCCTGGTTCCCCATTTCATGGGGAATGCTGCAGAAGCTGGATAACCCCTACAAAAGTAAATATGGCTGTATTATATTTCAGGGTTTCTTGGGAACATGTTATGTGAGACAGGAAAAAATTACGTCCAGGGTGGGAATTTTTTCCACGTCTCCTCTGTTGACATTTCTTCCAAAGTTTGGGTACTGCTAAGATCAGCAGTTTCCTATGGGAAAAAATGGGAACAGAACGTGGCTCTTGCATAAGAAAGAAAAATAACTTTTCAGAAGAACTGCCTTTACTTGTTACTTAATGCCAATGAAAGTGATTAGTGAGGGACTACAAATCCAGAAAATAAATGTTCTGGAGCCTCCACAACTGAACTTACTTCAGACTGATTTAGGAATTCAGTGTAGTAGTTTCCAAGCCAGAAATCAAATATTCCACAGGAGTTTTGTCCCTGAGCTGAATTTACTGAGCACAATGTATTAAAAAGCTCTAGTCCAAGCATTATCTCACTCTCTGAGAAAAAAGCCTCCTATTCTCACTCCGTGCCTCCAAGGACCCCTTGCTTCAGTTCATTTTTAAGGTCACTGAGATTAATTCATTTGCATTCCCAGTCTGAAATGCCATAAATTGTTTGATCAAAACGCTGCTTTTTTATTTTTTTTGTCAGTCTTCCCACTCGTTTTATGTAATCTCAATTTGGTATTTTTGGAAACCAGGCCTGCCTGGCCATGTCTTGCACTGATATCATCTCACGGTGGAAGTCTCCAGGGATTCAGGGTCTCAGAAACCCAAAAAGGCAGAGCCAGTGTCCCTAAAGGAGCAATTTTTCTGTAGGGAGTGTCCCTATTTCCCTAAAGGTTACAGATTTTGAGCTAATTACCAGTTTTAGAGAAAGGCATTTAGGAATATTTCCTGTTGATCTCCCTTTCCCAGCAAAATGTGCATTTTCCTGCAAACCTCAGGGACTGAGATTGGAAAAGAATTACTTCAATAATGGCTTTGCCCAGCACTGCCTGAAATATTATTGTAAATAATGTTGGTGTAACAAATTTTGTGAGGAGATAAAATCTCCTCAGAGGTCTGCAGTTGGAACAGAACTGCTGATGGCAAAGGTTATGGAATTATGGAATGGTTTGGGTTGGGAGGGACCTTAAAGCCCATCCAGTTACAACCATGGGCAGGGACACCTTCCATGGACCTTCCTGGTCCAACCTGCCATTGGGCCCTTCCAGGGATCCAGGGACAACCACAGCTGCTCTGGGAAATCCATTCCAGGGTCTCTCAGGGAACAATTCCTTCCCAATATCCCATCCATCCCTGCCCTTTGGCAGTGGGAAGCCATTCCCTGTGTCCTGGCATCCCAGGTCCTCATGCACACTCACTCTTTATCTTCTTTGAAGACTCCCTTCAGACACTCCTTTCTCCTCCTTGTTTGGTGTCCTAAAACCCTCATCCTGAGAGGAATCAATCCCCAGGAATCCCAGGTCTGGGTAATTGTAGAAATGCAATTGTAGAGGCAGAGAAAAGCAGGGCTGAGCTGCTGGAACCATGGAAATCACCCCAGGAAATCCAGCCCTCCTGCCCAGAAAGGCAGCAGGAGCACAAGGAGGTGCTGGATAAGGGTGAACTTCTCAGGTTTTCAGGCCCACACAGTGAAGGACAGGCTGCAGAGCTGGGTTACACACCCCAGGCACTGGGATATATTTAGGAATAGTGGTGTTGCTTTTCTCCAGGCAGATCTGAAAAGTGTGGTCTTGCTGCTGCAGTCAGGAGACAATGGTTCATTCTCTCTTTTGTTTTGATGATGGAAGACTTGTCTGCAGTGGGAGCTGGCTGAGAGCAGGCTCTGCTCCTCCCCTGTGGCCTCTGGCTCTTGGCTATTTTCTTTTATTACTTGTGGAGAGAAAAATCACAGTGGCCTTTCCAGTGAGAGTGAGGGCAGAACTCACTGCAGCCTTTCAGGGCCTGGAAAAACAGCAGGGGCACTTCTTACATGGCACAGAGAGACAGGACAGGGTTTTCAACTAAAGAGGGGAGATTTAGGTGAGATAGGGGAAGGAATTGTTCCCTGGCAGGGTGGGCAGGCCCTGGCACAGGGTGCTCAGAGCAGCTGTGGCTGCCCCTGGATCCCTGGAAATGTCCAAGGCCAGGCTGAACCAGGAGCACCCTGGCACAGTGGAAGGTGTCCCTGCCCATGGCAGAGGTGGCACTGGGTGGGTTCTAAGTCCCTTTAATCCCAAACCAGTGTGGGAATCTGTGTCTGCAGATTCCGGAAGTGTCAACACCAAAACCTTACACCCAAATCCGGTGTAATTAGGAATTAAAGACAATATCCTGCTAGGGGAGTGAGTGACAATGAGCCAGTGACTGCTGCAAGTGCCCAGGATTCAAGATCCCAGGCTTGTTTTATCTTGTTTTATCTTGTTTTTGAAGATGAGAAAGGAGCTGGGTTACCTTGGGCCATCCCTTCCACAAGCACTGTCACAGCAAACACGGCTGCTCCCATTGCTGGGGCTCAAGCACCTCTTGTTTCTCCATTAAAGTTTAATAACAATGTGATTTAAGCAGGATTTCACCATGGATGTCTCAGCTGTCCTTGCCTCCTCTGCTTTTATATGGATTTTTTTCCGTGACTTGTCCAGGGGAAGAACAGTTTGTCTGCAATGTGAATCCAGACAAAATGTTGGCAGGCAGCTCTGTGAAAAGGGCATTTGAAAACCTGATGCACTGGAAGCCTTTAGGTATGCAGCTTTTTAAAGTGATGGAATAGGTTGAGTAACAACTTCTACTTGCTGGTTGCTTGGCTTAAAAGCAAATATTTTTAGCAAACTGGTTCAGAGACAATATTTTATTCTTGATTTTGCTCCTTTTTTTGAAAAGAAATGATAGAATTTATTGTGCTTGTGCTTTTATCTTGGTGAATTCTTTTGTCCTTAGTTGGTGTATTTCTAACTCTTGCCTTTCTTCTTATATTACATATGGAAGAATTCTCAGTTTGGAAGGAGGGCTATATATGGAATATACTCACCAAAAGGAAAATAAACCCGAACTGAAATTCCTTTTGGCTCCATGTTGAAAAAGTTTAAGGTCTGGATCCAAGAGAAACATGGCAGTTTCTGTATGAAGGGACTGCTGTAATGTGAATAATGTAATAAATATAACATAACATACACATCTGGGGTTGCCTGGAGGATTCCTGCTGCTGAGGAGCTCTAATGACAGACAGATGTTTTACCTCAAGTTCTTTCAGATCTGGTTCAAAAGCTGAGTTTCCATTGTTGCTTCTCCTTCCCTGAACCAACAGAAATGTGTTTTATAGTGGTGCCAAAACTGGTTTCAAAGGCTGCTGGCAGCTCCAGGAATCAGATCCCATTTGGCAATGACCTGTACACTTGCCATGATATTTTTCACTGCCATGAAAAGGATTTTTCTTGTTTTTGCTATAATCCCCTCATAACCCCTCCTTTAAAGAGTGTGTGAAATGGGATATTTTAAATAAATGTGTGGGGTTTTCATCCAGCAGAGGTGCACATGGCAGCATCAGACTGCAGCTGAGGGTGTGAGTGGAACCACACTGAGCTGGAAGGGATTCACAGGGATCATTGATCCCACTCCTGATCCCAACAATCCCACCCTGGGCATCCCTGGGGAGGTGTCCAAACCCTCCTGGAGCTCAGGGCCGTGCCCATTCCCTGGGGAGCCTGGGCAGTGCCCAGCACCCTCTGGAGCAAGAGCCTTTCTTGATTTCCAGCCCCAACCTCCCCTGGCACAGCTCCACCAGCAGTGAAAACTCATTTGTGAAGTCCTTGTGCTGCAGAAATGCAGTGGCTCATTAAAATCCAGCGCTGGGACTGTTGGGTTTTGTCAGGGCAGCGTTTCCCACCTGGGATTAACTCGCTGGGAGAAGATACAGGAGGAATAAAAGGAACTGGCAGCTCTCACAGGCGTGATTTTGAGGCTGCTTATGCAATCTGAGAGCTTCAGTGCAAAATCAATTATGGAGAAAAGAAGCAGGCACAGAGCAAGGCAAACATTATTGCTCTAGAGCTGTTTCATTATGGATCGATGTCTCTGCTGTCATCCTTTTCCTCTTCATACCCTGCTCTGATGAACATGGAGAAATCCAGGAAAGTTCTTGTGCCTGCTGGCAAGCTGGAATTTGCCTGGTTAAATCAAATTTAAAATATGGGATTTTCAGTGGAGTTTTGTGCGATATTGTACAATTTTGTTTTTAAATAACAGAAATACCATTGCACCTTCATGGAGCTCTTGCTCTGTTCATTATTTGGGAATAATTCCAGATATTGAGCTGTTCCCTAAACCTTCAGGGAGGAGGACTCGAGGGCAGAGTTTTGTGTCCCACATCTGGATGGCTAAAGTGAATTTGCTCTCATTTGCCTGGATGATTTTAATTTTGACATTTCAACCAGCAGCATAATTTCTGTCAAAGCCTCTCTGAGGATCAGGGAATCTGTAGCAAGGAGGTTGTGTGGAATTGTTTTGACTGGAGGTTCTCAGGGAAAATCCTAAATATTTTGGCCTGTTATTCCCAAGGGCTGAGGTAGCTGCCCTCACCTTTTGGGTTTGTTTTTTATTTCATTGGGAATCTCTTAATATAAAATGACTTTAATAAGAGACTTAAAGCTGGGTTAAGAGGCTCAGGTTTGTAGAACATCCATTGATTTTTTTAGATGGCTGAAGAGGAATTTGATTGGGGAAGGCACCAGGGAGACCCTTTCAATATTGAATAGTTTTAAGAAGGCTCCTGCTGGGTGTTTTCAGAAGGAGACATGCTGAAAATCAGATTAATTTGGGAAGTCTTGGCACCAGCAGAGCATGGGACAGCAGAACAGTTTGGGACTTGCCTGGTTTTCTCTGCTGCATGATGCCTTCAAGGCTTTTGGTGGTTTATTCAGAATTCCAATGCCATCCTTCTCCTCCAACCTGTTGTTTTTCATTTTTAATGGCATGTTGGAATGTCTTGTTGCTTTAATAAATTGCCTCAGCACAAAAGCAAGCCCTGCTTGGGTATTTCTGTTATCATTTCTCTGTGCTTCAGCAAACACACTTGCTTTAGTCCAAAAAATACGAGGTAATTGGCAAATACACTGAGAAATGCTATAGAAAGTGTTCATTTGTGTGACAGATACAAATGATTTGGACATTTTGGTCCCTCATCATGGTGGTAGGAAATTATATCCTTGCATCTTATTGAAATAATTAAATACAGCTTGCCAGAGGAAGTGTGGATGAGTCTCCCCTGCGAAGGTATTGACGTTTTTAATGTGCCTTTATTGTCCTAAGAATGCAGCAAACTGGGAGAAAAACCCTCTCTTTAGTGCCTTTTGCATTCCGTGGAGGTAATTGAAAGAGTTGGAGAACTCTGGTTTTCATTAGAAGAGAAAGAATTTCCAATTTATTGAATCATTTCTGTTTGCAGGTTTATGAAATAGCTTATTTGTTCAGGCAAATGCCAAGAGGCATCTGCAGCTCTGATAACCCGAGACATTAACTCTGCTCAGACATTATTTTTGCTTACAGTCAGGAGAATAGAAAGTTGACAGGGAAATAATGTGTTTTAATGAAGTATTCACCGCTTCTCCCCATTTTTCATCATTAAAACATCCATTTCAATTTAGAAATGGACCTGGGAAGTCATGAAATCTCTCATGCAGAACAGATGGTTTGCAGTGCAGATTCAAGCTGTTCCTAAACATCAGTCTGTGTATTTTAAGCAATTAACTGCTTTTTTTCTGGAGGTACAATGGGTCAATTCCTTTTTTTTCTTTTGGCATGGCAGAGGTGAGTTGCTCAGAGTGATTAAGCTCATATTTTGTTTTCAACCAGCTAAATGAAACTCATCTTTAAAATACTACATCTGATTAAACACAAGGGGTATTATTTTGGTAGATTTTGAGGTAGGTCAGAAGGATTTTGGGGTATTTTTGTGGTTCTATCTCCTGATTAACAAGGGCTTCTTGAGGTTCCTTTGTGGGCCACAGTCACAATGGAGTTTTCCACCCAGTCCCCTGTTTCTCTGGAAGAGATTCTCCTCCTGCTTCCTCTGGAGGTGGGAGGACAGGGTGTGATTGCTCAGTGTTTCTGTGCTGGTGTTAATTAGCTCGTTAATTTGTCGGCATGCTCGTTGTGCTTGCATTTAACATATGGCTGTGTTTGGCAGGGCTGTGACCTGGAGGAGCTGGTGTCTATGTATATCTACATTATCTATATTTATATTTATTGCTTTTTTATCCATCTCCTGTGATGGAGCACTTGAGGGTCACTAATGAGATTTCGTGAGGTGAAGAGAGAGGGAATTTTAAATGGGCCAATAGTGACAGGAGAAGGGGGAATGGTTTTAAACAGAGGATTGGATGGGATATTGGGGGGAAATTGTACCCTAGGAGGGTGGGCAGGCCCTGGCACAGGGTGCCCAGAGCAGCTGTGGCTGCCCCTGGATCCCTGGCAGTGCCCAAGGCCCAAAGCAAGGACTGCCTGCACAAAATGAGATTTTCATGGAACTGGAGCAGGTGCCAGCCATTGGATTTACTCCTGATTGGAGATTTTAGAGGGGGGATTCCCTTTTCTCTTTGTGTGCTTGCTGTGGTCCAGTACACACCCTGGGAAACACCCGGCAGTGCATTTTATTCTCCAAGAAAATTCTCCAAGTGTTCCCTTCTTTCCTCTCAGGACCCCAAACATTTCCAGAATCAGCACCTGAATAAGTTATTAATTTTTTAAAAATCATATTAAATGAGGTTTTGTGTTTGGTCCAGAGCTGTGGGACCTGTAGTGAATGAAATTAAAACCACTAAGGAGCTCTAACCACAACAGAATCATAGAATGGTTTGGGTTGGAAGGGCCTTAAAGGTCATCTCCTTCCACCCCCTGCCATGGGCAGGGTTGCTACTCACAAAATCAGGTGGCTCCAAGCCCCATCCAGCCTGGCTGTGGACACTTCCAGGGAAAAAGCACCCACACATTTTCTGGACAACATCTTAGAGCAGTTCTTGGGATCCCAGAGGAAAAACAAAGGCCATTTGAAGTGTTTTTCAATTGCACACAGAGAAATGTGAGTGTGGGGAGAGTGTCACATCAGATATTCCCATTCTGCTGGTGGAGGGAAGGAGCCCTTAAATTCCTCCACATGTCACATGTAATAAGTACAATAGTCAGAAATATCAGTGTGGACAGTGCCCACAGCTCAGAAGGAAAATCAAATTCAGCCTCCCCTTGAATTTTCAGCTTCTTGAACACCAGCAAGGCTTCTAAGCAAGAAAATGATGGATTGTTGGTTTAGTTGACACATTGCTGGGATTATTTCAGATGATTTTCTGGGTTTTTTCCCTTGGCTTTGAGCATTTTGCTGCATTCCTGGGCTGGAAGAAGAGGCCCTGTTGAAGAAGAGCTGAAAATACAGCTCTGTAAAGATTGGATATGCTGGTGTGGCATCTCAGCAATTAGTCACAACCCAAATGAAATAAATACCAAATCCAGACCAGCCAGAAATAGCCACCAGGTAAAAAGCCACATTCACATTCCATTCCCATTCTTTAAATTGCTCCAAGGGGATTAAAAAATCCTGGGAGCATTAGGCAGAAGGGTCAGAGAGAGGCAGGAATGTCACATCATTTGTGGATATTTCTGTGCCAGTCAGCCTTCATAGCTGAAATATTATCCCAGTACATCAAATATCCATTTCCCAGCTAAGGAAAAAAAGGCATCTGCACACCTTGGCTGCTGTCACCTTGTAGGTTTTGATAAACAGATGTAGAACAATCAGCATCAAAGAAAAGTGTGAGCACCAAACCTCCTTCTCAACTTACTGCACTCAGAATTTCCAAATGTATCTCATTTTTCTAAGAAACACTCAAATAAATTTTATTTATTCCCCTGGTGGCCTCAAAGTGCACAGAGAAATGGTGGAGTCACCATCCCAAAGCTGTGGGGATGTGGCACTTTTGGACATGGTTTAGTGGTGGTGCTGATTTGACTTGATGATCTTGGAGGTCTTTTCCAATCTCAATGATTCTGGGATTCTTTGAAGTTGTTTTTAATATTTTCACATCTAAACCTAAAGCATTTCCACATTTTTCTTGGAAAATAACCATGAGTTCAGAAATCACTGGACTTGCAAAAATGATTTGCTTTTTGAAGTCCAAAGCTTACTAAATTACTCCCAAAGTGGTATTTTGTGAGGGGCTGTACTGAACACAGAGACACTGAGCTGTCCTTTTCCATCCCTTCTCCTCCACGAGCTCCTGGCTTGGATGTTCCTCCAAGGACTGGATTTTTGCCTCAAGACCTCAATCTTAAAAATGATTATTTAATGGCTGAATGTCCATGGACGTTAAAGCTCAAAAATACACACATATGCTCAAAAATACACACATAAAGCTGAAAAATACACACAAAAAAGTTGCAGAACTCGTGGAGGGTGCAGACTGTGGGGTGGGAGAAGGTCCCTCCTCATTAGGCCATGGCTTTCTGGGCTCCTTCAAGTTCCTGCTGTGCTTTTCTGCTCCTTTCTGATGGAACATTCCAGCTGCCTGAAGGGATCTCTGGTTTGGATGCAGCATTTCCAGCCTGAGGGAAGGTGGGACAGCAGGAGCTCTGCTCTGTGGTTAGGAAGGTTTGAAATCAGAGCTTGGAATGGAGAGAGAGAGAGGGATGGCAGCAATGCCAGCAGCAGCCCCAGACAAACCAGTGTGAGAGAAAATAAGGTGAATTTTAAATATTTTTAGGCCTTCTGGCCAAAAGTATAAGGTGAATTTTAAGTATTTTTGGGCCTTGAGTCACAGAGTGATGAGCAAAGATGAGGCAAAGCCCAGCAGAGCCAAGAGGACATTTCAGAGTGGTGAGGGGTTTATTAAATCATGCAGCCACTGAGGGAACAATGTTTGCACACCCCAGTGGGGTTATTTTCTTCAGATAAGAAAGGCAGTTTAAACAGCAAAAATTACAGGAATAATTTCTTTTAATGGTGAACTTTGTGGGTTAAAAAGTCTTTATTTGTGTTGCATCTAAACATCCCTGCTATGAACACCTCCCTAATTAAAGCCTGGGAGAAGGGCAGTGTTCTCACTGAGGAGAAGTGATAGGGACAGGGATTGCTTTGGGGTAAATTCTGCAGCTTTGGCTACTTGGTGGCTGTCTGTGTTGCCCCCAGGCTGTGCCAGCTCCCAGTAACACCCACCAGCTGAGAAATCTATCATTCCCATTAATGTGTTAACTCACAGCGACTGTAGAACAGTAGAAAATGCTAACAAATTTTATTTTTTTGTTATATTTGAAATTAGTTCTTTCTGTATTGCCACTTTCTGTTCCTGCAGGGCAGCTCTGAGAAGGTGATTTTCTGCCAGGGTCAGATTTGGGTTTCCTCATTCCAAATCCACCTGATGAGTTTTGTGTCTTCTTCTACAACAGGAAAAGCAGGGCTGAACCCCACATAACAAAACCACAGAATTCCAGCCTGGTTTGGGCTGGAAGGGACCTTAAATAGGTCCCTTAAAAGTGTCACTCCTGCCATGGCAGGGACACCTTCCACTGTCCCAGGCTGCTCCAGCCTGGCCTTGGGCACTGCCAGGGATCCAGGGGCAGCCACAGCTGCTCTGGGCACCCTGTGCCAGGGCCTGCCCACCCTGCCAGGGAACAATTCCTAATTCCCAATATCCCATACATCCCTGTCCTCTGGCACTGGGAGCCATTCCCTGTGTCCTGTCCCTCCATCCCTTGTCCCCAGTCCCTCTCCAGCTCTCCTGGAGCCTCTTCAGGCCCTGGAAGGGGCTCTGAGCTCTCCCTGGAGCCTTCTCCTGTCCAGGTGAGCACCCCCAGCTCTCCCAGCCTTTCCTGTTCCTGGTCACTCCAGACAAATCCCATGTTGGAGGGGTGTGGGAAGTGCATCAGCACTTGGAATGAGCAGGACCCACATCTGGCTGGGGTTTCATCTCCTGCTCTGTGCAGAGGTTTGGGTTCAGCTCATCCTCCTGTCTCTGGATTCCCTTGCATTCCCTTCCCCACCCCTTCCTAGAGAACAGGACTGGGACACAAATTTCCTCCCTGCTTTGGAATGGGTGCAGCTTCTCCACTGTTTAATCCTGCAGTTCCAAGGGTGCCTCTGGCCTTCTGAGCCCGTGGGTGACATTAATTAATGTGACACTGGGGCCCTTCTGTCCCCATCAGTGCTCTCAAGGGGTTGGTGGCTGTAGGGAGGAACCAGCAGGGCCTTTCCTAAGTTCTCCCTTCATTTCAAGAGCACACAGAATCCTGGCAGCAGCAATCGTGTTGCAGAGGAGGATTTCTCTCATTTTCAGGGCTTTTTCTGCAAGTTTGGAAATGTTGATGCACAACATCTTGGTTTAACCCACTGTGGTGCAGCAGCAGCCAGGGCTGAAGGGCCTGAGGGTGGCTCTAGGCTTGGTATCAAATATTTACTTCTCACTCCTGTTTGATCTGAAGGTGTGAGCCTGTGCAAGGTCACCATCCTCAGACTGAGCTAATCCCTGTGCTCTTGGCTGCTTTAAGGAGGTTAAGCCCTGCTTTTTGTCAGCTTTTCCTATAAGATCATTGTGCAAAGAAAGGAGTGTTATTCCTGTGTATTTTCTATGTCCAAGCTGATTCTGAGTTGAATTCCTCCCTTGAAATTGTTCCTGTGTCTTGTTTTATTGGTGGAAAGAAAAAGCAATAAGTGGTTTACACCTTGGCAAAAAATTTAGAAATAGAGGAAATCTTGCAGGAAAGCTTTTTTTCTCTTAAGGTTTCCAGTCTGGGGTGGAGATCAAAGGAGCCTTGAGCTCTTGGATGCTCATCTGTATGAAACTGGACCTCTGAACCAGTTGAGATTTTCAGAACACTGCTTCACAGGAGATATTTATTGTTCTAAGAGGGGAAAAAAAATCCCCAGGAGTTTACTTGTAAGTGACTATTTTCCAAAAGAAATATACCCCAGCTGAAAAAGTGGGGCATGAAAATGACTTCCACACTGAGGCATGAATTTCTTGCTTTTTCCCATCTTCTTCTTAAGCCCCCAGAGGCCTCATAAACCAGTTACACACATATTTTTCCTTCCTTTAAAAGCTTTGCTAAAACCCAGGGTATTGTTGGGATGGGTAGGAGCTGGAGTTGGCTCTGCTAGTGAAAATGTGACTGGTTTTGTTTGTTATCTTTAAAAAGCACTGTCAGCTGCAAGTTGGCTCCTCTCGTGCTGTGTTCCCAGGTGAAGAATCAGAGACTCCCAAACTGGGACTGGAAGGACCTTAAAGCCCATCCAGTGCCACCCTGTGGTGTCAGGGACACTTTCCACTATCCCAGGGTGCTCCAAGCCCTGTCCAAACTGGCCTTGGACATTCCCAGGGATGGGAATTGCCCACCTTGGCTGAATTGAGGGCTCAGGATGGCTCTTGGAAGTGGGATGAGTTCCAGATGGAATGACATTAAAGCCCATCCAGTGCTACCCCTGCCATGTCAGGGACACCTTCCACTGTCCCAGGCTGCTCCAAGCCTTGTCCAACTTCCTTGGGCACTTCCAGGGATGGAAATCACCCACCTTGGCTGAGTTGATGGTTCAGGATGGCTCTTGGAAGTGTGATGAGTTCCAGATGCTGGCTGGGAGAGCAGAGCAGTGCAGCTGATAAGGATGAGGCTGATAAGGATGTCCTTTGCTCCCTAGTCCCAGGATAAGAGAGCAAATCCTGTGGATCCCTCTCGGTGTTGATCGGGAGCTCGGTGCCCTCGCTCTGCTCACCTTTGCTCTGAAACTCTGATTAAGTTATAACCTTGAGGAGGCAGGGAAGCTCAAGCAGGTGTTTAGATCTGACTGAGATTTCCCCTCATGGGTTCCCTGCCCCGTGGCAATCCTGGCAGCCTTTCCCTGGCATCCCCTGTGTGCCCATATGTGGAGCAGAGCCTTTGATCCTCACCGCTGGCAGGACCTGCGTGTACGAAATTCTTCATTTCCCTTCTCCTCCTAAAAAAAACAAGAACCAGAGGCAAAGAGCTGGCCTTGGGCTGCCTAGGGATTTGAAGATATCAGACAGGATATGAATTTTCACGCAGGGAGTTTGCTGGAAGCCAGTGGAAGTGAGACAGGAGCATTAAATGCTGGAGCTCAGCTCCTGCTCTCTTGGCAAACTGTTGGAAATGAGTCCCTAGAAACACATTTGTATTTTTGTCTGCTGGAGATGAGGAGTTGAGGTCCTGTTTTGAAAATGTGCAAATGGTCTGGGAGAGTGGGGGATTTTTAAAAACCCATTCTGTGTGTCAGGGATCTTGTGGGGTGCAGGCAGAAAACCTCCTGGGACTGTGCAAACCCTCCTGGGGTTTGTCACAGCTGCTGATTCCCACAAAATGAAGGAATCCTTCCTTGCTGGGAACTGTGGTTTGCTTTTCCTATCCAGTGCTGGCTCCCTGGGCTTTTTTAGGGAATAGACCCTACTCCATGGCCAGCAAATGGAGGTTGATTTCTTTCTGAAGAGATTGAAGTTGGATTGATCTTGGATTACAACCCTGGGATGGCTCAAATCTTGCAGGGTTTTGGTGATTAGGTTGAGTTCATAATTCAAGACACATCTCAAAGGACTAAAGTGCTTGGGGAAGCCTTTTCAAGCTCAAACAAGCCTCACTTGGTCCATCTGGATTTTTTTTTCCATGGAGCTTGCTGTGGTTTGTGCTCTCTGGTCTTTCCAAGCTGCATGAGGTGACACCAGGCTGAGAAGTTGTGCAGGTGTTTTAGTGAAAAATTTGGGTTCCTGCATCAACTTGAGCCATGTGGTGTTTCTTAGGGATACTTCAGGCTAACCTGGGCAGATCCATCTGTGTGAGAACTGAGAGAATCCCCTAGAAGTGTCTGTGGGAAATGCCTGGAAATGCTGCAGGAACATGGGGCAGGAAGGGAGCAGTGAGCATGGAAACAATGAGTTTAACAAAAAATTGATGGCAAACAGCTCAGATATTAGGATGTCTAATTGTATAAATACCTGGGAACTGCACAGAGAGCATCCCTTGGAGCAAATCTGAGTGTTTAATGATAAACTTTAGAAAGCTCATTAATGCACACAGGGTAGGAGTGTCCCAGGAGAAGGCTGTTCCTGTGGATTCAGCTTTTCTTGCCATGAATATGTATTGCCATGGAGTCAGCTGTGCCAAAAGATCCTCCCTAGGCAGCTCCCCAAGGTTCCTGGGCTGGAATTGCACCTTTCTGCCTGTGCTCCCTGGAGCTGCTGAGTGCTGCAGTCTCCCTGGCTGGGATTTTGGCAAGGGGGGGAAACTGGAGCAAGTGGAGTGTCTGGCTGTGCTGTTGTTGTTGGGAAGGATGAAAGTTTGACAAGAAAGTCTCACAGATATGTGAGCTTAGCAGAAAGATTTTTGAATGTAGAGTCTGATGAAGGAATAGAGATGGAAACAAGTTTTGATACAAAAGAAAAGAATTGCTGAGCCAGTCTTACTGGATAACCAAGAAGGCAAAGGGTGTGTTAATTAGAAGGGGGTTTTTATGGCTTAGAGCAAAAGATAAACCCACCTCAGACAAGAAGATGTTTTTACCAAGCAGAGAGATAGCACAGGCGAACAAGTCAGCAGATGTTGCAAGTAGAAAGTTGTGCTGTTGTGCCTGTTTGTGCCATGATTTTCTGTGCCATTGCCACATTGTATGGGTGTGTTGGAGTCCTGGATGCTGAGAATTTTAAACTTTCTGTGGTGAAAGGCACAGACCCTCAAAAGAATACTACATTTGACCTGAGGCCGTGGAGAAGGCTTCCAAAACTGATTGATAACACTGGGATTACAAATGTGTAATTTGAATAGAAGTGTGTAATATCACATGGTAGAAAACTTAGAGTTGAAGGTTTTAGAATCTAGTAATATCTATAAAGTTAAGATAGAAGTTTTAAGGCAGTGGCTGGTCCCTCTTCTCCACCTTCTTCTCCATGAGTTTGGGTGGTGTTTTGTAATTAGACAGAAAAGTCGACACTGTGAAGCACAAAAGATTGGTTATTGAGTTAAAAGTGAAAATAATTCAGGTGTCATTTCTTAATTAGATGGTTTAGGCTTAAAAGACCTTGTAGAGAAAGACAGTTAGCCTTTTTGTAGCCTGTTAGGGAAATGCTGTAGAGCTCACTACTTGTAAGAGTGTAATATAAATAAGAAATAATAAACATTCCAAAATTGATTGATAACACTGGGATTACAAATGTGTAATTTGAATAGAAGTGTGTAATATCACATAGTGGAAAACTTAGAGTTGAAGGTTTTAGAATCTAGTAATATCTATAAAGCTAAGATAGAAGTTTTAAGGCAGTGGCTGATCCCTCTTCTCCATGAGTTTGGGTGGTGTTTTGTAATTAGACAGAAAAGTCCACATTGTGAGGCATGAAAGATTGGTTATTGAGTTAAAAGTGAAAATAATTTAGGTGTCATTTCTTAATTAGATAGTTTAGCCTTAAAAGACCTTGTAGAGAAAGACAGTTACCCCTTCTGTAGCTTGTTAGTGAAATGCTGTAGAACTCATGACCTGTAAGAGTGTAATATAAATAAGAAATAATAAACATTTGAGCCTAGATATGTCTCTAGCACTTCATTACCAACCTTAGAAGCAGAAAAAAAGATAAAAAGAATCAACAGGGGTGGAATGTAGGTGGGATATTCTTTCCAAGGTGAGGTTTGTAGTGCTGCTACTGCCTTCAGCTCAGTTGTCCCAAATACTTTTCACACAAATTGCCCAGATTTGCCACCTGTCACCCCTTCCCGAGCTCATTAAAGCAATTCCCTTCGCTGAGCTGGAAATCTGCCCCAAAAGGTCCCTCAAGGCTTTGTTTCTACATTTGGGGACATTCCCAGCAGCGTGTGAGGGAGATGTGTGGGATGAGCCTGGAAGGTGAAGAAAAAGGATTAGTTTCTGTTTTAAAACTTTTGTTTTATATACAGAAAACAAATATATATTTATAGAATATATATTTTATAATTATTATATACAATTATGGCAATATAATACATATATATTTATTTATATAATTTATATGATTATATATTTAATATATATTTTAGAATATATAGTATAATATAATATATATTATATTATAATGTAATATATATTTATGATACATAAATATATACTATATATTTATAATTTAGATATATTATATTTGATTATATTTTAATATTTTAAATGTCAAGGTTTTTATTATGTGATGTATATTTTTATTGAAATTATAGATTTAGAATTTTTGTTTTATTATTTAATTTTTAAAGTTTTTTTTTAAGGTTTCAGGTTAAATGTAGCATTTTTTGGGTGTTAGTATAGATATAAATATTCAGTTTGTTTTCAGTTTGTTAGTATAGGAAGCTTAAAATTTTCAGTTTCCAGGATTCCAGCAGTAGGAGATGACAGCAGGAATATTTACCAGTGTGGGGATGTGTCTGTGCACACAGAGGCTCTGTCCTAGGGGTGCCAGGGAATTGCATTTTGGATTTCACAGAGCTCTTCCCTTTTCTTTTCTCCTCAAGAAATAGCCAATTGCAATGCAAATTGCCTGGCAATTGATTCTCAGCCAAATCAATTTCTGAAGGGAATTTTGTTATTCTAACAGTCTCTAATGCACAGCCACTATTAAAGGTTAAGGACTTGAGGGGAAAAAAAGAAAAAACCAGGAAAATTGAGAGCAGAACTCCATTACTGAGGTATTCACCTCCTTCCGAGCAGGAAAAGCACAAGGCCTAAAGCTTTCACAAGGAGCTGTTGATGATTTCCAGTAGATCAGAATGTAATTAAATCAATTTTCTATTAATGTGCTTTAATAGTTAAGAAAAGCTCATTAGGCAGCTTTTCATCCTGTGTCAGCAGCATCTTGTTTGGGGTAAGACCTGAGGATCCAAGACTTACAACAGATGATGATAATCAGCCTGTAATCCAGCTCTGAGCTGTGTTAAAGTATTAATTTGTTACAAAAACAACCCCAAAACATGTTCTACAATTGAAACATCCCCACTATTGGCTGCAATTGCTGAAACAGAGCTCCTGTTTAAAAAAAACTGAGCTCCCCAGGCTGCTCCTGGATCCTTCCTCCATAGCCCCTCTGTGAGATTTTTTGGCCCTGGCAGGACACTGAGTGACTCAGGATCACTGACAGGTGGCCTGGGGGTGAAAGCAGCTTTTTACTGAACATTCCCTTCCTCTGAAGTGTTGGTGTGTAAAAATTCAGTGTGCAAATGGTTTCTTTGGCCTAGGAATGGCTGATTTTCCACTCTGCCGTGGGGTGGTTTGCTCTGTGCCTGTGGACTAGGGCTGACTAGGGCTGTTAAGGTGTTGATTTGTTACAAAAACAACCCCAAAACACATTCTACAATTGAAACATCCCCACTATTGGCTGCAATTGCTGAAACAGAGCTCCTGTTTAAAAAAAACTGAACTTCCCAGGCTGCTCCTGGATCCTTCCTCCACAGCTTCTCTGTGAGATTTTTTTGGCCCTGGCAGGACATTGAGTGACTCAGGATCAGTGACAGGGGATGGCCATGGTGGCCTGGGGGTGAAAGCAGCTTTTTACTGAACATTCCCTTCCTCTGAAGTGTTGGTGTGTAAAAATTCAGTGTGCAAATGGTTTCTTTGGCCTAGGAATGGCTGATTTTCCACTCTGCCGTGGGGTGGTTTGCTCTGTGCCTGTGGACTGGGGCTGACTAGGGCTGTTAAGGTGTTGATTTGTTACAAAAACAACCCCAAAACACATTCTACAATTGAAACATCCCCACTATTGGCTGCAATTGCTGAAACAGAGCTCCTGTTTAAAAAAAACTGAACTTCCCAGGCTGCTCCTGGATCCTTCCTCCACAGCTTCTCTGTGAGATTTTTTTGGCCCTGGCAGGACACTGAGTGACTCAGGATCAGTGACAGGCAATGCTTATGGTGGCCTGGGGGTGAAAACAGCTTTTTACTCAACATTCCCTTCCCTTGAAGTGTTGGTGTGCAAAAATTCAGTGTGCAAATGGTTTCTTTGGCCTAGGAATGGCTGATTTTCCACTCTGCCGTGGGGTGGTTTGCTCTGTGCCTGTGGACTAGGGCTGACTAGGGCTGTTAAGGCATTGATTTGTTACAAAAACAACCCCAAAACATGTTCTACAATTGAAACATCCCCACTATTGGCTGCAATTGCTGAAACAGAGCTCCTGTTTAAAAAAACCTGAACTTCCCAGGCTGCTCCTGGATCTTTCCTCCACAGCTCCTCTGTGAGATTTTTTGGCCCTGGCAGGACACTGAGTGACTCAGGATCACTGACAGGGGTGACCTGGAGGTGAAACCAGATTTTTACTGAACATTCCCTTCCTCTGAAGCATTGGTGTGTAAAAATTCAGTGTGCAAATGGTTTCTTTGGCCTGAGAATGGCTGAATTTCCACTCTGCCTTTGTTCTGTGCCTATGGACTAGGGCTGATTTTTAAGGAAGTTTAAGAGTTAATCACCCAGTCCCAAGGAAATCTGGGAGGGGAGATTTTAGGCAAAGTCCATGTGGACCTGGAATTGTAAAAAGAAATATTTAGAGCTTGATTTAATAATGTTCAAATTACAAAGTACAAATTTGCAGGTTGAAAGCAGCTGTTGTGTGGCTGAGGAGGGGCAGGACAGGCAGGATGGAGCTGTTTCCCTGGAAAAGATGGAGAGGAGGGGGATAAACCACACGTGGAAGGGGAAAACGAATCAGATGGAGCTGCTGGAATGATGATGAGGATGGAGCAGCAGCCTGGGAAGGCTGGGGAATCAGGAACAGCCTCAGGGTTTGTGGTGGAGCAGGGACACCATGAGCAATAAGAGAATGGGGATGTGGGGCACAGTTTTGGGCAGGCTGGGAAAAAGAGGCTCCTCAGTTAATTAAAGCTGCAGGTGACAAGGCAAGAGTTCATCTTTTCATCTCTCCTTGCCTCTGAAGGTCTGGATTCAGAAGGGAGTGTCCAAAGGGGAACTCTCTGTGCATATTCTGCAGAAATGAATTCACTGGGAACTCTTTGTTCAGGAAAAAAGGAAGGGACAGGGCACAAGTGAACAGATTTCAAATAAGAAAATGCAAAGAGCCATTTCAGCAGGACAGGCAGGTGGCCAGGGGACAGTCAGAGCACCTCAGGGTACAAAAGCCTCTCTGAGCTGGACAGGTCACAGGCTGGCTGCAGACACACAAAAGAAGGTCCTGAGTTACCTGTGCCAGCAAGAATCACTGGATTTAATACAGAATAAGCTCTGCAGTGAGCTCATGAGAAGGGAGCAGGGAGGGCAGAGGAACAGAAGGCTTTAATTACACTGTGTGTATTGTGGGGAAAGGGCACATTTGGGATTAATCTCAGCAAGGTGGAATAGTGTGGACTAGAAAGGAGCTCGAGAGCTCCTCAGGTTGGCACTGCTGCTCCAAGCAGGGTGATGTTCACCTGAGGCTCAGTTTCTCTCTGGAATTTTAAGAATCTCCTCACCAGAGAGTGCTGGGGGAAGTTTGAACACTGTTGGAACCCTGGTTGCTGAGAATTTTAAACTTTCTGTGCTGACAGGCACTGACCCCCAAGAGAACACTGCATTTGACCTGAGGCCTGGAGAAGCTTCCAGAATGGAATAATAGAATTCAGTTCTGTCTGAATGAATGGTGGAATTCAATTCTTGCCATAATCTGGGATTGTGGGTGTGGAGTTTGAATAGAAATGTGTAATATCACATGGTGGAAAACTTAGAGTTGAAGGTTTTAGAATATAGTAATATATAAAAATCAAGATAGAAGTTTTAAAGCAGAAGCTAATCCTTCTTCCTCACCTTTTTCTTCATGAGTTTGAGTAATATTGTATAATTAGATTAAAAAGTCCACATTGCGTGTTATGAATAGTTGGTTATTAAGTTAAAAGTAAAAATAATTTAAGTGTCACTTCTTAATTAAACAGTTTATCCTTAAAAAACCTTATAGAGAGAAAAATACAACCCAATTTTTACTATATTAAAAAGAAGTGCTATAGAACTCACACTTAAAAAGACTGTAGTATAAATAAAATATAATAAATGTCTGAATCCAAACAAAAAGCACCATCTCAAATATTTAATTCCAACCTTAACAAAACAAAAGAAAACTCCCAAAAATCCAGTTTTCCATGGGGCAGACAGCTCAACTTTGCCACAGAGAGGGGCCTTGGCATCACTGCAGGTAATTTGTAGAAAACCATCAGTTTAATTCAAAAAGCTGGAAGTGTTCCTTGACAAAGGAGAGGTGCCTGGGTTCCTGGCTGTGGGATGTGCAGCACATTTTTGACTTGCCTGCTGAAGCTCTGCCAGTGAATTTGCTGATTTTTTAAAATTTTGTTGAAGCCTCTTATTTATAACAGCACCTGTAAGACCATTTTGTTGCACATCTCTTGAGGTCTAATGGCCAAACTTGTTGGTTTTCCTTCAAATCAGAGCACTGCATGGGTTTAGTGTGGTATGGAAGTGAAATAGCATGAAAAGCTGTTCCTTGTCACCCAAATTAGTTGATTTGGAGCTGCCTTTTTTAAAAAGTCAGACTTTTAGTGGGATCTAAAGCATCAAGACATCCTTTTATCAGGATCTGGAGATCTTCTGCCTCTGCTGTGTCCAGTTCCCCAATGCAGGAAGGACATGGAGGGGCTGGAGCGTGTCCAGGGATGGGGCTGAGGGAGCTGGGAAGGGGCTGAGGCTGGAGCAAAGGAGGCTCAGGGGGGACCTTGTGGCTCTGCACAACTCCCTGCCAGGAGGGGACAGCCAGGGGGGGTCGGGCTGTGCTGCCAGGGAGCAGGGACAGGACAAGGGGAAAGGGCCTCAGGCTGGGCCAGGGCAGGCTCAGCTTGGCCAGCAGCAGCAATTTCTGCATGGAAAGGGTGGTTAAACACCAGAAGAAGCTCCCCAGGGCAGTGGTGGAGTGCCCATCCCTGCAAGTGTTCAAAAACCAAGGAGATGTGGCACTTGGTATGTGGTTTAGTGGGCAAGATGCTGTTCTGTCAAAGGCTGGACTTGGTCATCTTGGAGATCCTTTCCAGCCTTGCTGATTCCATGGTTCTGTGTGGGAATAGCTGGTGATTTCCCAGTGTGTTTTTCTCCCAGAGAGGAGGTACCTGAGCTCACTCCCCCAGTCTGCCAGTCTGGGCAGTGGCTGCAGTGGTTTAATTTTTTCAATTCAATTCATTTTGCTGCTGCTGGCTCGGGTCCTGCCTTCCCTCAGACAGCACTGCAGGAACCCAGCTCTGCAAACACCAATTAAGAGGACAGTAGAAGGCACAGTAATTACAGGAATACTGTAAAGCCCCAGCGCTGGGCTTGGCTGTTTGCTACTTGTTGCTGCCTCTCCCTTGCAGACAAATGCCAGGGTTGCTGCTGAAGCAGGTTGGGATGTTAAGAGCTCATTAAAATGAAGCAGTGTTTGCCTGGGTCACAGCTCCTGTGCTCCCATCTGTCTGTGGGCTCCTTTCCCCCTCCATTGTCCCCAGCAGCAGCCCTGACCTCTCTGTGCCCTGCTGGGAAGGCTCCCTTAAAAGAGCAACTCCCCAACCCCCCCTGGCAGAGCGTTTTGTGCCATTTAACACTTTGGCCACGTTGTTTGCAGAGTCAAATGTTTGTGTGGCATTGCTGGGGATGGGCTCAGTGCTGCAGCACAGAATCCTGGAAGGATTTGGGATGGAAAAGACCTTAAAGCTCATCCCATGCCATGAGCAGGGACACTTTTCACCATCCCAGGCTGCTCCAAAGCCCTGTCCAACCTGGTCTTGGACACTGCCAGGGATCCAGGGGCAGCCACAGCTGCTCTGGGCACCCTGTGCCAGGGCCTGCCCACCCTGCCAGGGAACAATTCCTAATTCCCAATATCCCATCCAGCCCTGCCCTCTGGCACTGGGAAGCTATGCCCTGTGTCCTGGCACTCCATCCCTTGTACAGAGTCTCTCTCCATGTTTCCTGTAGCCCCTTCAGGCCCTGCAAGGCCACAGTTTGGTCACCCCAGAGCTTCTCCTGTCCAGGTGAGCAGCCCCAGCTGTGCCAGCCTTTCCTCCCAGCAGAACTGCTCCATCCCTCTGCCCATCCTGGTGCCTCCCCTGGGCTCTCTCCAGCAGCTCCAGGTCCTTCCAGCAGAGCAGAGCTGAGGAGCAAAGCTCTGCAGATTTTGATTTCTTTCTTCAGGAGGAGAAATTGGGATCAGTCAACAGCCTTAGATGAACCTTTCTTATCATTAAAGACATAAGAAGAGGCTCAGCTCTAAATTAGGGGTTCAAGGGTGTTTAGGATCCCAGACTGGTTTGGGTTGGAAGGGATCAGTACCAAAAAAGGCTGCTACAACTTGTAGAACCCTCAGACTTTTCCCACCATGGATTGGAAGCATTTTATTGTATCTTAAAGGATGCAATTAATGTGTTGTGGAGACACAGATCAGCCTTTTATTTTTTTTCACCTAGGTGGTTTAAAAGAAAGGATCCTTTGAAGAAAAATGTCAGGTTAATTGCCAGACATAATTGCATTATGGCAGAGGAAAGACTTGTAACAAGGCCCTGAATTCAAGGCCACCATTTCTGATGTCTGCAGTGCCGGGGATTGTTTTAATTTAGTTTAAAGTTTTATTCAGCTTCCAAGAGCTCCCATTTTCAGAAAACTTTCTTTAGTGGGGAATGCAAGACTGAGATATTTCCAGCTTAGCCAGCAGAGATGGGGATTTGTGTGCTGTTCAAGGACAGCTTTTTCACTGCAATGAGAGGAGATAAGATCCAGCTGGTAGCACCAATAATAGCAATTTTTTAATTTCAGAGAGCCAGGCCTATCTCTCTGCTTCATTAATGGTCTGTGCTGCTTAAATCCAGTGAGGGCAATGAGCAAAAGGGGCGCATTCTGCCTCCTATCTCTGGTTTTGGGCTGCAGCTCCCCAGCTGCTGTCCTGACATGGAGAATCATGGAATATCCTGACTGGGAAGGGATTCACAGTGTCAAAGGTATCAGCAAAACCAAGCTTTAATATTAAAGGTATTACTAATAATATTTAAAATAATGATAATAGCTTTCCTATTAATATTCAAGATATTAATAATATTTAAATTAATTTTCAAAAGGACAGCCATGTTGGATGGCAAGGATTGCTCTGCTCCTTCCTGCGTGGATAATGCACATAAAGGAAAATCAAATTAGAGTTGAGTTGTGCTGGTGGATACAGAGCTCAAAGGGTGAGGAGAGATGGCCTCAAGCTGGGCCAGGGGAGGCTCAGCTTGGCCAGCAGCAGCAATTTCTGCATGGAAAGGGTGCTCAGGCCTTGGCAGGGGCTGCCCAGGGAGCTTTGCAGTGCCCATCCCTGGAGACACTCAAAAAATGAGTAAATGCAGCACTCAGTGCTCTGGGCATGCAGGGATTTGGTCAAAAGTTGGACTTGGTGATCTTGGAGAGTTTTTCCAACCTCAGTCATTCTGGGATTTTGTGATCTTTTCTTCACACTGAGTTTGACCTATGTGTGGATTGCAGCACTTAGTGGAGCAACATCCAGAATGTCTCCCCCAGGAACCTACAGGATAATTTCACTTCTGAGGAGGTTTTCCTCGTGATACTGAGAGCCCCAGTGTCCTTTAGTGTGATTTATTTCCATTGTTGAACACTTTGAATTTAAAGTCACAGGATGGCAGGGTGTGTGAGGCTGCAGGGGCTGAGTGGGCACCTGGTGTCCCCTCCCTGCTCCAGCAGGGCCATCCCAGAGCCCAGGGCACAGCATTGTGTGCAGCCAGCTGTGCCCCAGCCCCAGGGAGGAGAGCCCCCAGGCTGTGTGGGCAATGTGCTCAGGGCTGGGCAGTGCCCAGGGAAGAAGTTGTGCCTCCTGTGCAGGGCAGTTGCTGGGCTCAGGCCCTGCCCGTGGCTCTGGTGCCATTGCTGGGCCCCGCAGCAGAGCCTGGGCCCTGCTCTGCCCCTCCCTGCAGCCAGGGCCAGCCAGGCCTGAGGGCCCCTCTCAGCTGGGGCTCCTCTCCAGGCTGAGCAGCCCCAGCTCCCTCAGCCTTGCCTGGGCACCCACACGCTCCAGGCCCTTGCTCAGCACAGGCCCTTGTGCCTTCTGTGAGGGAGAATGCCTGTTGGTATTTTGAGTGTTTTATGATCATCCTTTGCCATCTGAGCGAGTTCTATCAATGCTTCAGTTCTGTTCAGCTTAGTTAAAGCTCTGTTCCCTATTTTAATCTTGTTTTTCATCACAAAACCAAGCATTTTTGCTAATCTGGGCCTGGAGCACGGCAGGGAAATGGGAGCCTGGTGGTGCTCTGTGCAAAAGTCGGCCCAAAGGAACATTGCTGTGTTTAAAAATTCCCTCACGATCCCGTGGCCTGGAATGCTAATGAGGACCCGAGATAATGGCAGGAGATAATGTTCCTGCCTGGGCTGGGGAATTTGCTGGAGGGAAGGAGGAAAACATTGGTGTGGAAAATTGCACAGTGGCAGCCAGGGCTGAGCGTTCTTCACTCTGCACTTAACACAGGCTGAACACAGATTTTAGGGCTCTTGCATGCCTTCAGCTCAGCTTTGGTGTAAATACAAACCTTGCTCTGGAAAGGGCATTTCCCCTGCTGCTTTGTGGTGCAGGAGTGTTTTCATCACACCAAGGAAAAGAAAGATAAGGATTCTGAAAGGAAATTGGGCAAGGAAGGGAGAGCAGAAAATCCCCAGGGATGGTGTGATGGAGAGGAGGGAACCAACTTGTATTTAAAGAGTAAATCATGGAGTCATAGAATCATTAAGGTTGGAAAAGACCTTTAAACCATTAAGGTTGGAAAAGACATTTAAAATCATCGAGTCCAGCAGCAGCACCACTAACCCATTTGTGTCCCCAAGTGCCACATCCCCAGGTCCTGTGAATCCACCTCTGCCCTGGGCACAAATATCCAGGTTTTCCTGTTGGCCAGGAGGAGCCTTTGGATGGAAAAGGCTTTACAGGTTGGGCTTGAAATGCTGCCTTCAAGTTTGTTTAATTAAAGACTGGACAAAAGAGTTAGATTTTCCTGTGCTGGTGTATCTGTGCCCTTTGTATTTGTTCAGTTCACACTGTCCTAGGTCAGATTCCATCCCGCAGCCTTGTCTCTTCTGTCCCTGTTTTGGTGAAGGAAGAGGTGCCTGGCACAACATTTTATTCATTCCTATTTTCCAAGGCTTGGACAGTGCTGATGCTCCTACTAAAACATTTTTGGTTGGGGCAAACCCCCTTTTTTCCTCACCCTCCATCCATGCCCCTGGGCTGGGACAGAGCTGAGAGGATGATTTTAAACCCAGAGTTGTAAAACCTTAATTTTTTTTTTTTTGCTGGGCTCAGCCGCAGCTCCTGCTAAGTCCAGACTCCAAAGGGTGATGCTGGAATTTCATGCTGCAGGGGCCTCAATATTCATGTGGATTCATTTTTCCAAGCATTCCCCTCTAGAAGCTGAGGTTTAAATCCCCAGGTGTGTGTATTTGTGCAAAGTGATCACTGAGATAAGAGGATACAAGGGAAGAAAGCCTCAGCTACATCACTGATAAGGGATTTTTTGCCCTTTAACTCATCCCATTCAGCCAGAATTTGCTTTGAGTTATCAAGCAAAGCATTTTCTTTTCTATAATTGCTGTGTAGGGATCAGAGGGGGAGATTTTTTCTGGAGATGAGTGGAGGAGCTTTTCTGCAGCTCCTGAGCTCCCCTGACATCAGCTGTGGATTTGTATTTGTGGTATTTCAAAGCTGAATCCATGGGGTGGCAGGGATTAAGGTGTCCTTCCAAAGCAGGAAGATGATTTTTGCTTCTTGGCTGTGCTGCTCTGTGGAAGTTCTCCAGAGCAGCCTCCTGGCACAGGTGTTTTTTAGTGGATTTTAGTGATTTTAGTGACACTGAGTTGGATTTAATCTGGAAAACTGCTGAATGGAACCTGGAGGTGAACCAGTGACACCTTGGCCTCAAACCCTGGGAATATTTATAGATACATAGAAGCCCATAAACCCTCTCCAAGGAATTCTTCCACGGATGAATTTCCTTTGGTTTTGGCTCCCTGCTAAAGGAGGGGATGCTTTGGTTGTTCCTTCAGGGGATGGGGCTCCTGCTTCCAGCTGTGGAACACACCTGGGGTGGGGAACACACCTGGTGAGGGATGTTGGGGTGTGGGGTGATGAAGAACACACCTGGTGAGGGATATTGGGGTCTGGGTGATGGGGAACACACCTGGGGTGGGGAATACACCTGCTGAGGGATGTTGGGGTGTGGGGTGATGAAGAACACACCTGGTGAGGGATGTTGGGGTGTGGGGTGATGGGGAACACACCTGGTGAGGGATGTTGGGGTCTGGGATGGAGAGGAACACATCTGGTGAGTGATGTTGAGATGTGGGGTGACGAAGAACACACCTGGTGAGGGATCTTGGGGTTTGGGATGGATGGGAACAAACCTGGTGAGGGATGGAGGAGAACACACCTGGTGAGGGATGTTGGGGTTTGGGATGTTGAGGAACAAACCTGGTGAGGGATGGAGGAGAACACACCTGGTGAGGGATGTTGGGGTTTGGGATGTTGAGGAACACACCTGGTGAGGGATGTTGAGCAGCAAACACCTTTCCTGTATATTGGGGAAGCCACCTTCAGCACTGGGAGGAAGGAAAAGTTCATTTCAAAGATGTTTTTTGGGTTTTTTTTTTTGCTGCTGCTATCTGGGAATTGCATTTTTTTTTTTATTTTTTTTGCGTGGGCTCACAAAATAGGAGTTCATTACCACAGGCTCACAAAATAAAAATTCATTGGGTAGTGATGCTGTTATAAAACATTTTATTTTCATCTTTTGCTTTGTTTGGCTTCATGTTCAGAGAGAAACAAGCAGGTGCTGCTCCTCTGGCCCTGCAGTCACCGTGTTGTGGTGTGGTTTTCTCACTCCTCCACACTGCTCTGCTGCCCACCCACTCTGAAAACATGGAATGGATTATTTCCAACGTTTTGCATTTTGTGGAGACTGAAATAATCCAAACTATTTGCTTCCAACCTGAAGGGGGATCTACAGGGAAGCTGGAGAGGGACTCTGTGTCAGGGACTGGAGTGACAGGATAAGGAGAATGGCTTCAGATAGGAAGGGGAGAAATTCAGGTGGGATATTGGGAATGAGGAATTGTTCCCTGGCAGGGTGGGCAGGCCCTGGCACAGGGTGCCCAGAGCAGCTGTGGCTGCCCCTGGATCCCTGGCAGGACACTGGGGCTTGGAGCAGCCTGGGACAGTGGAAGGTGTCCCTGCCATGGCAGGGGTGACACTGGGTGGGATTTAATCCCTTCCCAAACCACTCTGGGATTCCAAGTTGCTCCCTGCTGGATGTGAGCTTCTCCCATGATGATTTCAAAGACAAAAGAGGTTTAAGCTGTATTTTGTGGGGATTTGGAGGGAACATAAGTTGGCATCTGGTGTAACTTTGCACCCACCCACCTGCCTGAGCACAGACAGGCTGGGGGATGGCAGGGATCTCGTCTGGAGTCTCTGCCTCGCTTGTTCCAAAAATATTCACTTGCTTTGGCCTCTCCATGGTGCAGAGTTGCATTTTTGCTTTCCTTACACACAGTGGGGTTGTGTGCCCCCGTCCCTGGGTGAGCTGGGAAATCTCCATGTCCATTCCTTTCCTGCAGAAATTCTTGTGCTGTTCATAAATCCTGTTCATAGATTTAATTTGGTGAAGCTGCACCTCCAGGGCTGTGTCCAGTCCTGAGCCCTCCTGGCAGAGAGCTCTGGAGGGGCTGGAGTGTGTTTTACTTACCTGCTGGACCTCTTCCAGTGAATTTCCTGAATTTTTAAAAAAGTTTTCCTAAGTCTCTTATTTATAACAGCACCTGTAGGACCATTTTGTTGCACTTCTCCTGAGGTCTCATGGCCAAACTTGTTGGTTTTCCTTCAAATCAGAGTACTGTGCAAGTTTAGTGTGGTATGGAAGGGAAACAGCCTGAAAAGCTGTGCCCTGTCACCCATATTAGCTGGTTTGGAGCTGCCTTTTTTAAAAATCAGACCCTCTGTAGGATCTAAAGCATATCAGGATCTGGAGATCTTTTGCCTCAGCTGTGTCCAGTTCTTGGTCCCCAATGCAGGAAGGACCTGGAGGGGCTGGAGCGTGTCCAGGGAAGGGGTTGGAGCCCCAGGAGGGGCTGAGGGAGCTGGGAAGGGGCTGAGCCTGGAGCAAAGGAGGCTCAGGGGGGACCTTGTGGCTCTGCACAACTCCCTGCCAGGAGGGGACAGCCAGGGGGGGTCGGGCTGTGCTGCCAGGGAACAGGGACAGGACGAGGGGAAAGGGCCTCAGGCTGGGCCAGGGCAGGCTCAGCTTGGCCAGCAGCAGCAATTTCTGCATGGAAAGGGTGCTCAGGCCTTGGCAGGGGCTGCCCAGGGAGCTTTGCAGTGCCCATCCCTGCAGGTGTCCCAGGAAGGGCTGCAGGTGGCACTCAGTGCTCTGGGCTGGGGACAAGGTGGGCACTGGGCACAGCTGGCACTCCATGGGCTGGCAGGGATTTTCCAGCCTCAGGGAATTTGTGATTCTGTCACTCCTGTGGCTCTGATGTGTGGGAAATCAGTGTCAGTCCCCTGTGCACATCCATCCACACTGAGCACAGCCCTGCCTTTGGGATGTTTATTCCACCTGTATTAAATCCATTTATTCCCCAAGGAAATGACCTGAGGCTGTCCTTAGGCATGGAGAAGTCTCCAGACATGCAGTGCATCCCCAGGAGGATGGATGGAATCACATCAGCTGCCTCTTCACACAGGAATTCTGCACTTCTGGGGGGCTCTTGGGTTGATCAGCACACCAGCCAGCCTGGTGCCAAGCAGCAGCACAGCAAAGGATGTTCAGGGCTGATTAAAGAGGGGAAAAAAAAAAGCAGCTCATTATGTGAACTAGGGGAAGGATTTATTCCATGAAAATCCAGAGCAAGCCTTCAGAAATGTTGATTTCTCAGTTCTGAATAGGAACAAGAGGGTTCTTCATTATTTGTGAAAACAAAACAAAACCCTCCAGTCAAAAGTTGATTTTTCTTGAATCATAAAAATCAGTGATCATTCCTGCAGCTTTGTACTTATGTAATGTTTTTTTCTTTCTTTGTTTGTTTTAAACCCCCAAAACAAGGCAATGTTTTCATAGCTTTGTTAGCCTCCCAGGCAAACCCTTCAGTGGCCCAGGTCTGATCAGCTTCCATCCACCCCAGCACAGTGGGGAGAGGCAAATCTTGTGTTCCCTCTGACAATTCTCCTTTTTTCCCATTGAAGTGATTCACTAACACAACACAAAAAGCCTGAATTCTTCAAAAAGCTTCTAAAAAAAGGAGCTGGAGTGCTTGAGCAGTGGCTGGGGCAGGAGTGCTTAATTTCTGTTTTCTCTGGGTGTGCAGTGAGCTCTGTGCCCTGGGGGGTTCCTGAGCAGAGGTGTGAAGTGGTTTGTGCCTGTACAAGGCTTCTCCTTGTGCACCCCGGAGCCCTTTTCCCACCAGCACTGTTTAAACCGTGTGGATTTCTGGTTTGGAATAATTTTGCAGCACAAGGCATCTGTTCTACTAGAAGGAAGGCTCACATACAAGGGATTAGAGACAAAGGTTAAATCTAGATTAATTTTCCCCAGATTCTGGAGGAAAAATGTAATTTTCCTCCTGTTTTTTCCCTGGATGAGAGTGAAAACCAAATTGCATCAGGGAGAAGCTGTTTGCTTTTCCCTGGCTCAGGGGAGAGCAGGCTCCTGCTGAGGGCAGAGGGTTTTCCTTGGCCCTGAGCTCTGGGCTTGGGGCTCTGGGGAGCCTCTGGTCCCTCTTGGGGCCATCCTGAGTGTCCCTACACTCCGTGCTGCCTCACCCTCATTTTCCTCCTCCAGAATGGGGACACAGAATTCCAGAATGGTTTGGGAAGGGATCTTAAATTTGTCTCCACCCCTACCATGATCAGGGACATCTTCCACTGTCCCAGGCTGCTCCAGCCTGGCCTTGGGCACTGCCAGGGATCCAGGGGCAGCCACAGCTGCTCTGGGCACCCTGTGCCTGGGCCTGCCCACCCTGCCAGGGAACAATTCCTAATTCCCAATATCCCATCCAACCCTGCCCTCTGGCACTGGGAAGCCATTCCCTGTGTCCTGGCACTCCAGACCCTTGTCCAAAGCCTCTCTCCATCTTTCTTGTAGGCCACAATTTGGTCACCCCAAAGCTTTTCCTCTCCAGGCTGAACACCCCCAGCTCTCCCAGCAGAGCTGCTCCATCCTTCTTGATCAAACATGAATCCTTCAAACCCCAGCAATCAGAGGCTTTGCTCCATCCTTGCTGTCCAGAAGAGCCATTTTCCTCATGATGTTCAACCTGCAGAGATGTCCACCTGTTTCACTGCTGTGCTCTGTGCCCAGCAATGTGTTCCTGCTGTTGTCCCTGTGCTGGAGGAGCTGCTGGTGTCTCAGCATGTGGCTGTGGCTGTGATTGTCCCTCACTCCTTGAAAGGAGCTTTTCCAGCCCCTGTATCAGGAGCACCAGGCACTGAGACAGCTGAGAAGATACGCTCCATTAGCAGCTGAGATTTGCTGATCCCCCTTAAATTGTTTTTTAAGGAGTTTTCATGTCACTGTTTTGTTTTCGTCAGCAAAAGGGCACAGTGAGAAAAATCCTTCCCGTTGGCATTTCCCTCTGGTTTTCACAGAATTCACAAAACTCACAGAATCACTGGGTTGGAAGAGACCTCCAAGATCATTGAGTCCAACCCAGCCCCAACACCTCAACTAAACCCTGGCACCCAGTGCCACATCCAGGCTGGTTTTAAACATATCCAGAGATGGTGACTCCACCATCTCCCCTGGGCAGCCATTCCAGAACTTTATCACCCTTTGTGTAAAAAACTTTTTCTAATATCCAACCTATATTTCACTTGGTGCAGCTTGAGACTGTGTCCTCTGGTTCTGGAGAAAGAGCCCAACCCCACCTGAGCACAGCCACCTTTCAGGAGCTGTACAGAGTGATAAAGTCACTCCTGAGTCTCCCTTGAGAGAGTTTTTCTCTGCTCAGCTGGGCAGGGTTGGGAAGGGGCCTTCAGAGCACCACAAGGCTCAGTTTGGGCTGCAGTTCCAACTGAGAAGTTTCAACACCAACCTGAGGAAGGTTGGGTTTTTTCCCCCCCCTGTTCCTGCTGAACCTCTGTGACTCTTGAGGTGATGGCACCCAGCCTTTGGTTTTGTGAAGCTGCCAGGAAGTGTTCAAGAGGCACTTGGGGATGTTGGTTAGTGGTGGCCTTGGCAGTGCTGGGAGAATGGCTGGACTTGATGATTTTTGAGGGCTTTTCCAACCAAGGTGATTCTATTTAGCCTCTGGGTTTTGGGGTTTTTTGTAGTTAGGTGGTGCTGGATTTGCTCTCCTGCTCTGGCAGAGGTGGCTGGAGATTGGTAGGATCAATAGCAGCAGAAAATCAGTGGTAATTAAATTATTATGAGGGTCATGTAGATACTTGAGGGTCTGTGGTGGTGGAAGCTGTTGTGATGCCTCACAGAAGATTCTGGGTTATAGAGTGGCTGAATTCTCAATGAATGTAAGAGAGTGGAGAGGGACTGGGGACAGAACACAGGGAATGGCTCCCAGTGCCAGAGGGCAGGGAGGGATGGGATATTGGGAATTAGGAATTGTTCCCTGGCAGGGTGGGCAGGCCCTGGCACAGGTGCCCAGAGCAGCTGGGGCTGCCCCTGGATCCCTGGCAGTGCCCAAGGCCAGGCTGGAGCAGCCTGGGACAGTGGAAGGTGTCAGGGGTGGGACTGGATGATCTTTAAGTGTCCCTCCCACCCCAAACTATTCCATGTTTTTGTGTTTTTATGGATGTGTGAGATGAGGTGGAGACCACCTTCACTTGACAGGATCTCACAGTCCATTCCTTAGGACTAGGGGTGTCCTCCTGGCTGGATCTTCTCTGTTTGTTTCTTTTCATGACCTCTCCCCTTCTCTAAACATTTGGAATGTCACTGGTGACCCAAATGTCCTGGGCTGTCCCCTCTTGTCTCTCTTCATCCTGTGGTTACATTGAGGGGATGCATGAATCCAGCATAAAACAAGCTATAAAAGGGCTGGACTTCTGATTTCTGTTCTGTCAAGTGCAGTTTCTACAAGAAAAATCCCATTTTTTCCTAGAATTCCCTCATTTTTCAAGTAGTCCTGAGCATGTGGGCAAGAGCATGAGGAGTTTCTTGTGCCATCACTCTTCCTCATTGCTTAGATCCAGGGGAAAAAAAAATCAACATTTTTGCAGCTCTGCTGCTTTTCTTTTATTTTTCAATATTTTCAGACAGGAATATTGCATCCTTAGCTGGTGTGTGAAGGTGAGGGAAATAAACCCAGAGAGGAGCGTGAGGGGAATTCAGTATTTTTGGGCTGTAAAAGATTTGTGTGGCTCTGCCCTCACCTTTTGGAAGACTGAAGAAAATCCTGGAGAAATCCTGGCTTTAATGCTGGACATGGAGGATCTGCTGGAGGGGTGTGACATGGGGGCAGACATCCACAGAAATCTAAAGATTTTTTATTTTTTTAATTTTTTATCACAGCTTCCTGATTTTTGGGTGTTGATTCTTTCATGTGTCTAAAATTGATGCTTTTCCAAGCAAAAATCACAGAATTCCTGAGGCTGGAAAAGAGCTCCCAAAGTCCAACATGTGCCTGATCCCCACCTTTTTTTTTTTTCGTGAGGTTTTTGAAGGAATGAACTGAATCCAGGTGGGAATTGTACTCAAAGAAATGCCAGGCTGGATGAAAAATTAACCAGAAATAATTCTATATAATTTATGAATGAGTTGAACCAGCAGCAAGAAGCTCTTGAGAGAATATTTTGACCAGAGGTTTGTGTAAATCCATACCTACTCCCACAATATCCCCAGGAAAAGCAGCTGTAATTTGGAATTATTGTAGTTATTTTTCCATTAATACAGCCAGGGAGTTATTTGATCATTTGACAAAGGAAAATATGCTTGGCAAAATGATTTGGGGATGGAAATACACTGGCATTTTTTTTATTCTTTGGAGAGAAATGCCTCATGCTCTTGTTTCCCCCTCAGCTTTTGTTGGAGGTGCTGTGGAACGTGGAGAAAAACAACCCCAAAGTCCTTTCATTTCCCAGGGCTGATTTCCTGAAGTGTTGCTGCAAAGATTTTTTTTTTCCTCTTTTCATCTCTTTTCTTAAAAACCTGAGGTAGCCAAGCCTTTGTCATCTTCTCTGTTTTCCTGCAAATGACAGCAGCACTGGGGTGGGTTTTTTTTTTCTTGAAAGTGAATTTCTTTGTCTACACTCAGAGACAAAGAGTCAAGGAAAGGCCAGAACTCCATCTGAGAAAGAGCTACAAGAAATTTATTGTTGCAGGATCAAAAATTCCCTTTGTCTATAAATAATAAACAGCCAGAAAAGTAACAGAGATTTCTATAGGATCTTTAAATATCTCTGGGAAAGTCCTGGCAAGTTTTCTAATGCATTTTCCTTTTTGAAATTGAAATAAATCCATTTTATACTTGCAAGCTCTGTGCCAGAACTGTATAAAAATGTGAAGGAAAACACGATCACAGCTTTCAGTTTGTTGTAGGTTCTTAATTCCTGTGGAATGAGGCAACAAATTCCATGGAATGTGTGCTCCATATAGCAGAGACATCCGTGGTAATTTGTGTTTTTAATTCAATTCATGTTTAATGAAGGCTATTAAAACTTTTTTGGGAATTAAATTGGAAAAACCTCAGCAATACCAACCTGGTTTTGAACTGGATAATTATAATTATGGGGGAGCTGAGGAATTTGAGAAGATCCCTCTTTTTCATGAGCTGGATGCAACAGCAACAGTCAGAAATATTTAGGAATATTTCCTAAATCCTGTGGGAAGGAAGCTGATCCCAGAGGCAGGAAACCCCTGGAAAGGCTGGAGCTGACTGGCCAGGGCTGAGATGTTCCCCCCAAAATTCCCAGATGTTCTTTTCATTTTCATTCTGAAATATTTTCATCCTGATGGCTTCTGTGCCCTTATCCCAGCTGGAATGGGAAGCAGCTTTTGGAATTTGGGATTTATCAGCCACATTCCTTGGAGGGGATTCTGCTGCTGTTGAACAGATTTGGGTTAATTTGGCCTGAACCAAGCAAAATGTGCAGAGCTGTGGGCAAGCCCTGAGGGAAGAGCCTTGTTCTTCCCACCCTGAGCTTTTCCATCTTTTGGGGGATTTTCTTCCCAAGTGCAGTTGGGTTATTTTAAAAGCACTGCTAGTTAATTATAAAATTCATTTTTGACAGGGCTTGGTGAAATATGGTCAGACAGGGCAAGGGAATGGTTTCAGGCTGGAAGAAGGGAGGGATGGATGGGACATTGGGAATTAGGAATTGTCCCCTGGGAGGGTGGGGAGCCCTGCAATGGAATTCCCAGAGCAGCTGTGGCTGCCCCTGGATCCCTGGCAGTGCCCAAGGCCAGGCTGGAGCAGCCTGGGACAGTGGAAGGTGGAAAATCTCCAAGGTCTCTTTGAACCCAAACCCTTCCATGACTCCAGGATTTAGGTCCAATCTCATTTTCCAAGCTCTCACAGAGGTGACTTGTGAAAACCCTGAATACTGAGAATTTCAGACTTTCTGTGCTGACAGCTCTGACCCCCAAGAGAACACTGCATTTGACCTGAGGCCTGGAGAAGCTTCCAGAACTGAATAACAGAATTCAGTTCTATCTGAATGAATGGCAGAATTCAATTCTTGCCATAATCTGGGATTGTGGGTGTGGAGTTTGAACAGAAGTGTGGGATATCACATGGTGAGAAACAGAGTTTAGGGTTTTAGAATATAGCAATATATATAAAACAAGCTAGAATTTTTAAGACAGAAGCTGTTCCTTCTTCTTCACCTTCTTCTCCATGAGTTTAAGTAGTATTGTGTAATTAGGTTAAAAAAGTCCACATGTAATTAACTAATTAATTATAAGTAAAAATAATTTAAGTGTCATTTCCTAATTAGACAACTTCTCCTTAAAAAGCCTTATAGAAAGAAAGATACAGCTCCATTTGTAACTTATTACAATAAAGTACTGTAAAACTCAGAATTTATCAGACTGGAATATAAATAAGAACTAATAAACCTCTAAGTTCAAACAAGAAATACCATCTCACACTTTTAATCCCAACCTTGGCAGAAAAAAGAAACAAAAAAATCCACAATTACTGGGTATGAACTGCCCAAACCTCCCTTCCTGTTGCACCAGGGGGTTTGGGAGTTTATTTCTGCCTGAGCTTGAAGTGCCTTTCCTTGGAGATCTTTGCTTTTCCTCTCCTTTGCTGACCAAGCCCCAGGCAAGGTGAGGTGGAATTGCCTTCTTGAGACACATTTGGAGACTGGAAAAATCCTAATTTTTTTATCCCTGTGAGACTTATTAGACACAGATGGGAATTTTTCCTATTTTTTGAATAAATGCTGCACTTGTTTCAAGACCACCAGGCTTGGATTTAATAAATAATTGAGAGCAATTAATGAAGTTTTCTGTAGAAGAAGATATTAGGGATATATAATTGTTTGAATGATTTTTGGGACAGGAAGAGGTCAGGATTTAAAATATTGTAATGATTTCTGTTGCTGGAATTCTCTGTTTAGGGAAGGAGAAGTGCAGCAAAATTTGGATTCTCCTTTTTGATTCCTTTTCTTTCAGTAATAGCAAAGCTCAAACTTCCAGGGTAGAATTCTAATTTTCTATTAAACAGGGATTGAAATCATCAAATAAAAATGCTTCTCCTTGAAAAGCAGCTCTTATTGCTGAAATAAAAGTTTCTAATTTATTTTCCTGAGGGCAAATGCAGAGCTTTCACTTTGATCTTTGCATCTGCAAGTCTTTTTCCAGGAGATTTTTTTTTTCATTTAATAACATTTTTTTCCCTACACCACTTTAAAAGAAAAAAAAGGGGGGAGGGAAAAATCCTGAATTTTAGAGGAGAGCTTTCCATTTTTAATGGGATATTCCAGGGACTGTGGAAGGGATGAAGGTACAAGGAAAGAAAACATGGAAATATTTTTCAGAGTCACTGCAAGAAGCTTTTGGGTAATTAAACAAAATGAAGTTGTTGGTGAGCTGACAACACACACGGGATTTTTTGGGGTTTAATTCTGTGTATTCTACAAATTTCAGGGATTTGGGCTGTGTTTTGGATAGCTCCTCACTTGGAATTTATTGGATAATCTCAGGAATATGTCTCAGGAGTAGAAGTTCAGCTCATTCTCAGATTTTCCTGTCAGTTGGGTTTTTTTCCTTGTTTATTTGTTGGCAGCATTCATTAAAGTGTCATTTTTTCAAGTCCTTAGTGGTGGGAATTGAAGGATGGGAATGTAAGGGTGGAATGGGGCATGCAGGGAAAAGCTGGGGAGGTGGAATCTGACAGGAAATAACAACGTTGGGAGAGATTTTGCTTTTGTATTTTAGAATTTCTCACAAAAGTTACTGAAGGAAACAAATGCCAATCTGCAGATCAGCACTGACAGTGTGAATAACCAGCTTTTCCAAGAGAAAAGGAATTTATTTGTTTGTTCCAAACTCTTTGGGAGTAATTGCTGCACGTGACCACAACAGAAAACAGTTTTCATTCCACTTGTGTAAATAACAGCTTCTGAAATTTGAGTTTTCCTGGGCTTTCATGCAGTCAATATTCCTGTGATGCCTTGTAGCTGGGCCATGTGGGGAATATCCATCAATATATGGGAATATTCTCAGAAGTGGAGTTACTGAGTGATAGGAAAGGAAGTTACTCCCTGGCAGGAGGGGTTTGGCATCTCCCCTTATTAAAAACAACAGATAATAAATATTTTCTGGGATGAATCCAAAAATGTGTGGAACCCATGGCTAGCCCAAATGTGCCAGGTGATCCCAATCCCATCATTTCTTCCTAAAACACAAATCAAAATCTCTCTTTTGGGCCCTTTCTCCCTGTGTTATTTTGAGCTCTCTTTGATGGGGATTAGGGCAAAGTTGCCTTTCCCAACAAATCATTTGCCAGGGGCACAAACACTCCAAAAAACCCTGAATTTGCCTCTCTGCATCAGAGGTGAAATCTGATGAAAGTCACAGTTTCAACTGTTCTTTTTTCCCCTTTGCTCAAATGTGTAGGAATTAATTGGAAGTGGGAAGTTTTGCTGGGAGCTAAAACACAATTGGGTTCTTAATTATGATTTTTTTCTCCCCTCTCTCCATTTTGCTGCTGAACAGCCCTCAGTGCTCTGGTAGGTGGCTGTAAAGTGGCTTTTAAAGATTTCTTCTCCTCCTTCATTTGCTCAGGAATCATTTTCCTCTGCTCCTCAGGTGCCTGGGATTGGTTTTGAACAGGCTGGGATCCATGAGAACATGCTGGATTATTCCCACTGTGTTCCCCTAACATTCCTTTTGCTTTTTCTGTCCTGTTGTGAGGTGGGAAAAGGGATTAACCCCAAATATTCTCCTTCTCAATAAATCCCATGAGGCCAAATATTCTCCTTTTCATTAAATCCCATGCTGGAGCTGCATATCCATTGGAATCCTTCCTTTAGCTGGGCAGTCAGGGTGGGGAGCATGAGCTCAGCTTGTGCCTGATTTTTGGGAATTTTCCCTGATTTCCCTTTTCCCTGGTCTTTGAGAATTCCTAATGGCAGCACTTGGCAGCAAAGATGAAAGCTCTGCAGGTAGGAACACACAGCAACTGCTCCCACAGTGTTTGACACCACCACAGCACTGCTGGGAATTTAATACAAGTGTGTTCCTTGTCAAAAACCTCCCTTTTTTCCACTGAGGAGCATGGGGATGCTTGGTTTAGTGAAAAATAAGAATAAAAGATAAAAATATAAAATTCTTTCTGGAAGGTAAAGCTGCAGAGCAGAACCTCGCATTGGTTTTACAGAATGGAACTGTTCTGCTGTGATGGAAATTAAGTTAAACATTTGGTTTCTGTTCAAGAAATGCACTGAAAATTGAGGGGCAGCTCCTGCCCAGTCTGTCCAGTTGAAGAGAAATTCCCAATCCCATTTAGTGCTGGAAATACATTGGGAATACTTCTGGGCCTTTTGTTCACATAAGAATTTATCTGATTTCTACCTCCAAAATGTCACTTGCACATCAAACCCTGGGATGTTCAGCCAAAAGAAATAGGGAATTTTGTTTTATTTTCATGGTGACAGCCACTGTCACTGCAGCTAAAGTTTGTCTTGCACAGCCTCCACCTCCACATGAGGAAGAATTTCTTCCCATGAGGGTGGCAGAGCCCTGGAACAGCTGCCCAGGGAGGTTTGGAGTCTCCCTCTCTGAATTGGAACTGTTCTGGTTTGCTCTGCTGTGATGGAATTTAGGTTTCAGTTCTGCACTGAAAAATTGAGGGCAGCTCTTGCCCAGTCTGTCCAGTTGAAGAGAAATTCCCAATCCCATTTAGTGCTGGAAATACATTGGGAATACTCCTGTGCTTTTTGTTCACATAAGAATTTATCTGATTTCTACCTCCAAAATGTCACTTGCTCACCAAACCCTGGGATGTTCAGCCAAAAGAAATTGGAATTTTGTTTTATTTTCATGGTGACAGCCACTGTCACTGCAGCTAAAGTTTGTCTTGCACAGCCTCCACCTCCAGATGAGGAAGAATTTCTTCCCATGAGGGTGGCAGAGCCCTGGAACAGCTGCCCAGGGAGGTTTGGAGTCTCCCTCTCTGAATTGGAACTGTTCTGGTTTGCTCTGCTGTGATGGAATTTAGGTTTCAGTTCTGCACTGAAAATTTGGGGGCAGCTCCTGCCCAGTTTGTCCAGCTGGAGAGAAATTCCCAATCCCATTTAGTGCTGGAAATACACTGGGAATATTTCTGTGCTTTTTGTTCAAGGGAGCAATAGAGTAAGTTAGAATTTATCTGATTTCTACCTCTGCAATGTCACTTGCACATCAAACCCTGGGATGTTTGGCCAAAAAAACCTGGAATTTTGTTTTATTTTCATGGTGAAAGCCACTGTCACTGCAGCTAAAGTCAATCCAGCTGGTTTGTTTTGTACAACCTCCACCTCCACATGAGGAACTTCTTTTCCATGAGCCCTGGAGCAGCTCCCCAGGGCAGGTGTGGAGTGTCCCTCTCTGGATTCATCCCCAGCTCACCTGGAAGTGCTGCTGAATCACCTGCTCCAGGTGACCCTGTCTGCACTGGATCATCTCCAGAGGTCCCTTCCAACCCAGTTCTCTGTGATTCTGGGGAATTAAACATAGATGAAGCCACATCCCTTTTAAACCCAAGAAAATCCAGCTCTCCAAGGTGACCATTTCATAAGATCCAAGTCTTTAATCCTGTGGTGATTCCCAGGGTTTCCAGTCCTGCAGCTTGGCCTCAGTGCAAGATTTTTGCCCTCAGTTCCTGCTGGTGAATTTCCTTATCAGAGGAAATTCATTCCAGGAAAAGAAACCCCACAGTTTCATTTCCTGCATCTTTGGCAACTGTTGATGCAACCCATGTGGGTTTTTTTTTTTTTTGCCATGAGGAATTACCAGAGCAATCTTTTCCTTCCTTTGCTATGGAAATACTGCTTTTTTCCCCAAGATATCTGGTGAGGCTCTCACTGCAGCAGCACCTGGGCATGTGAAAGGGCTTTTGGGTTGCAGAATCCTACAATGACTGCACTGTTCAAACCTGCTCTGGCTGCTGAATCCAAGCCTTGTTCAGGAAGGGCTGCAGCAGCCTCCTGGAGAGCCTGAATAAAACCTTCTTTGCCTGACTGTGAAATAAGCACAGCAAATTTCAGAAATGCCCTTCAGCCTTATTTATTTTTGTTCTAAAGTTGATTTAGGTGTATACCTACTAGAAACCATATCATTCATTTGCCAATAAACACCCCATAAACCAGCCCTGTTGGAAAGCTTTGCTGGTTTGTGTGAGTGTCTCAGTGTAGGTGGAAAAAAAGTCTGGACTTAAATATATAATTAGTTCAAGAAGAAGGGATGATTATTTCTGGCAAGAGGTAAATAAAGGCCTTGTTATTTCAAGGTATCTGTCTTTGGAGGAAATAAAAGGAAATAAAAGCATTGGTTTTAGGTGTTTTGGGGTAAAGGCAATGATGAATTTTGTTGGAAATGTGTGGGTTTGTAACAGCAGCAATCCCAGAGTGGTTTGGGTTGGAAGGGACCTTAAATCCCATCCAGTGCCACCCCTGCCATGGCAGGGACACCTTCCACTGTCCCAGGCTGCTCCAAGCCCCAAAGTCCAGCCTGGCCTTGGGCACTGCCAGGGATCCAGGGGCAGCCACAGCTGCTCTGGGCACCCTGTGCCAGGGCCTGCCCACCCTGCCAGGGAGCAATTCCTAATTCCCAATATCCCATCCATCCCTCTGGCAGTGGAAGCCATTCCCTGTGTCCTGTCCCTCCATCCCTTGTCCCCAGTCCCTCTCCATCTTTCCTTTCTCCTCCTGGCACTGTAAAGCCACAATCAGCTCACCCAAACCAGGAATGTCTTGTGTAAAATGTGGGTTACAGAGCTGTAACCCCCATTTTCCTCTTCTCCCTTTGTCTGAGAGGCCTCAGGCTGCTTGGGAGCACTTTGTGTTTGCTGAGAAGGAAACTGAGGGCTCTAAAAGTGTCTGGGTGTGGCCAGGAAACCCTTGGAAGCTGCACTGCTGGTGAAAGGAGCATTAGGCAGCTATTTCCCTCAAGTGTGATCTCAATTTGCCTAAAGTGCTTTTTTTCCTCTCTCTGCCAGAAAATGTTCATTATCAGAGGCAGTGTGAGCCCTCGGAGGTGTTTGAAATGTGGTGTCCCTGCTCTCTGGTGCCCAGATATATTTTAGATCTGTTCATTCTCTTAAAGGCTCCATTTCCATGGGTACAGTTGTGCTGGGAAGTGTCTGCCGAGCACACCTCATTAATTGGTCTAAATGCTTCTATTTTCACGAGGATCAGCAGTTCTGAGGGCAGGAGCTCCCTTCCCTTCTCTTCTGAAGGCACTGGGAGTGTTCCTGCTGTGTCCTGCTGCTCCAGCTCCTCAGGGATGGTGCTCTCCATGCCCCTGGCAGCTGTGGAGGTAAACCACCCACAGCTCTCTGAAAGGAATAAAATAAAAATAATAAATCTCATCTCCTCAGCTGCACCAACATCTTCCTGCAGTGTTTTAGGAACAAGAGTGTGCTAACATTTCCCACAGCTTCAATCCCCCTTTCTCCACTGCCTGGTGGAGATGGTTTGCCAGGCTTTGGCCTCAGTTTGGGGCTCTGCAGAACTACAGAGATTTTAGAGGTGTGGGATTGTTAATTTGGATATTTTTTGGGAGCTGGATCAGTTTGGCACAGGGGAAAAAAAAGGTGTGAAAGACACGTTCACTCTGTTGTGAAAATTAAAAAAGTTTAATAAAGGACAATAGGAAATAAATGGGTGCATCATGGCACTCAGCCAAGAACAGACCTGCTATTTTGGAAACAAAATTTATATATTTTGTTTCTTTATATATTATTTCTTTATATAATCTTTACATATTATTTCATATATAATCTGTAGTATTTATATATTATTTCTATTACATCTGCCTGTTACATATTCATAGACAATTATGCATGGTAACTTTTTCTCTAATCTAGTTGATATATTCTAAGAACTGTTAGTATGGTTCTTCTTTGGTTTCACTTTTTTAGAGTATGTGTATTCTTTGGTTGTGGTTTTATTTCATTTTTATTACCTTTAATTTTTGGGCTTTGGTCTATATTGTCTTCAGAGGGTGAGTGTTGGTAGTAGGTGTATCTGTAGTAGGTGTCTTCATCATATCTTCATTGGTTGTTATCTAAGTAGGTATTTTAATATAAACATAGTTATATCAGCTATTTTACAACTATATCTAAGCTTAATTATCAACAGAAATAAAAACTGTATTTTTATAACAGAGTTACTTCAACACTACACATATAAAGTTAATTTTAATATTTGCAAAAAGCCAATATTATAATATATATCTATAACAAAGGTGCAGGAGGACATCTCCAGGCAATGTGTTTGAATCACTTCTCAGTTTTTGAGATATCATGTTTGGAGGCAGCTTCCCAAATGTTCAGGATCAGAAGGATGCTGATCTGGTTTTTTGTAGGAGATAATTGTTGCAAGGAAGAAAAACATTAATGCAAAATGTCAGTTTAAAGTACAATTTTACTCCATAAAAATAATGGTCAGAATGGATATTTTTTGGGGTAATTTGGTTGTTCTGGCTGTCCTGGCTATGGAGAAATGGAAAATTCCTGAGTGTGGATGTCCAGGAGTGGAGTGTGCAAGTGAAATCCAGAGGCTGTGTGGAGACCCAGAGCACTGGGAATATTTCTGTGTCTTCTCTGACCCCCAGGGCAGCACTGACTCTGACCCTCACTCATGGAGAAAGTTTCCTGGACTTTAAGATAGACTGGAACCTACAAAAGTGTGCAATAGATTATAGAGAGCAGTGCAGGTGTATCACTTGGTGAGAAATTGACGTTTTGGGGTTTTTAGTGTGCTGTGGATGGCAGCAGGATGGAGGGCACAGGGTGTCATCCTGGGTTTCTTCTTCATGCTTCTTCTTCCTCCTTCTCCATGGGTTTGGGTGGCATTTTGTAATAGGGCAGAAAAGTCCCCATTGCAGCTCTGTGGGATCAGTTATTGGGTTAAAAGGGAAAATAATCCAGGTGTCAGCTCTTAATTGGATGGTTTAGTCTTAAAAGACCTTGGAACAAGAGATTGTTGGCCATTTTTGTGGTACTTTTCCAGTGCCCTGAGCCTGGTGTGGACAGCATGCAAAACTTTAGGTAAGATAACAATAAACAAGAACCTGAAGATCAAAAAAATCCAGTGGGTCTCTCTTTCCTGACACAAAACCACTCCAGGAGGGTCTCCCCCAACAGGGGAGCCCCCAGGGAGGGCCCAGAAGTGGAAGAATCAGCAGCAAGTACCCCAGCAAGGCTCAGTCAGCAGTGCTGCCCCTCCTGCTCTGCAGATCTCGGGTGGGAAACTGAGGAAGCTTTAATTTCCATCCCAAACCTGCTCCCAGCTCCTGGGGCTGCTGTGCAGGACAATCCCACAGGGAAATGTGGGAGCAGCTCTCAGCCCCCAGCAGCAGCAGTGGGGTAGGAAGCACTGAACAGCCTCAGCAATTACCAGTTCTGAATCAGCCAAGAAATGATAGTTAACACCATCTATATTTCAAAAAAGTACCAAGGGACCCTTAATGAGACATCAGGCTCTTCTCTCATCCTGCAAACAGCTCTTCCCAGCAGATTCAAAGGGAGAAATCCAATTTGCTGGGTTACAAATGCCATCCCCTGCAAGAACAGAGAGGTTTGGAAGGCACCACCTTTGAAATTTGAGATTTGTATCTGTGGAACCTTTGCTTTGGAGTGGCTGGTATGAATAATAAATAAATCAATCAGTGACAAAGACAAAAAAAGCTGAATATTGGGATGTTTGGGTCGATTGGTGAGTTCCCAAACATTTTGGAGGTGCTGGTTGAGCCTGCTGGGTTTGAGATGTGCCTTTAATTCCCACTCAGCTTTGCAGCAGCAGCCAATTCCCATTTCCTGCTCCTCTTCCCATGCCTGCAGGCAGGGCTGGATGTGCTCCTTGGGCTCATTCCCACAGGCAGCAGTGTTGCCTGCAGGTTTTTATGGCACTTCAGCTAAAAGTTGATGGAAAAGCACAAGGGAGAGACTTTCCCAGAGCATAAGTGCCATTAAAATTGCATTTCCCACTCCTTTTTGTCCTGCTGTCTTCCAGCAGGGCTGGAGAGGCATTCCTGAGCCCTGCTGGAGGCTGCAGATGTCCAAACCCACTGCCATGAGGATGTGTTTAGGTGCTATCATTCTTCTCTCCTTTCCTGTCACTTTGCCTCCATAATAATCTTTTTTTTGTTGGACAGAACAGATGAGAGATTTTCCCTCTGGCTTGTGCAGCTGAGGAGGTTGTGCCACAGACCAAGGGCAATTTTTGGTGCACTTGGCACCTGCCATGGGATCAGAGTGACCTGGAGGGAATCCATGATTTATTAACACAACTCATCTTTGACATTCCCACTCTTTTTCACTATTTTTTTTTGTTGTTGTTTGTGTGATTTCTGTGAGTTGATCTCATTGGTTCTTTGCTAAAATATCTCCTCACTGGATGGGGACTGGGATTGACACTTGACAACCAAACCCAGCAGGGTTGTAGGCAGGTTTTGCCCCTCAGTCATAATTAATTTCATGTTCAGCCAGAATGAAAGTGGAATTACAGAAAGCCTCTGGATGAAGGCTGGAGTGTTTGCTTCCTTGAGCTGGCATTACAATAAAATAATAATTGAAAACAGGTAAATCCCCCTGGATAAATAGGATAAAACATGATCCATCACCTTTCATTCACCTGCTCTTGCACACACGGGCTTCAAATCAAAATCCTTTGTATTTCCAAATGCTTCCAGCAGTGATACAGAAATTTTGGAAGAAACCCAGCAAATTGTGATTATTTCAAAGCAGATTTCTGTATTTCTGCAGTGTTGTTCTCACAGAGTTGAGTCTGAAAATATCTCAAGCCTTTAAATCCATGGAGTGCCCAGGATGAGGTTTGGATGGATTTGTTTGATTTTACATTGACTCAACCCCCATACATTGATACTCCTGGAAAAGGAGGAGCACCCCAGGAACAATGCCTGGTGACTTTGGGAATGTTTTCCACTTAAAATACCTCTGAGAGACCCCCATGTTATGTGGGTCATTTATAGAAATCAAGAAAGGGAGAAGCTGAAGGGTTCTTGACCAAACTCTGGAACAAGCATTGAGCAAAATACTCAGAGTGTTGCAGAATTTACTGCCCAAAATTTAAGGGAAGAGAAAAATGTTTGTTCTGAGCCCTGGGAAAAGCTGGGGAAGGCCCTCTGTGACCATGGGGAGGGCAGGTGCAGCTCTGCCTGATGAGGAAATGAAAGGGGGAGATTCCTGCAAAGATCTGCACAGGGATGCTTGAGTGGTGCTGAGCTTCTGGGCCAGTATTTAATACAAAAATAGGATGAAAATAATCACCAGAGGTGACTTTTCCACACACTTCATGATGGTTTTCCCTTTCATTTCACTGCTGAAAGCTTTTCCATGAGGGTTTTATGCAGAATGACAGGTCCTGTTTGGATTTACTGTTTAGTGCATGCTTAAATTAATAGCAGCACGGTGACACAAGTTAATTACATTTTTAGCCATTATTAATGTCCTCTAAAGAGAAACATCTCCTCTGCAATAAATTCTGCTGCTTAACTGCTCCTTGGCTGGTGGAGATGGCCTCCTCCAGAAGTCCAACAATGGGTTTGGGATGCTATGAATTGGAATTTTGTTGTTTCCTGTTGTTTTTCTTCCATTGATATCCAGTGGGTGTTTGGACTGGTCAGCTTTTAGCAGGCAAATTTCTGTCATGATCTGCTGGGATGGGATTTTTAGTTCAGATTTCTACCACTGGGTTTTCTTTGAAAAACAGTTTGTTCCCATCAGCATGTGATAAATAAGATAAGGAAGCACCTGGCAGGTTTTACCATCTTCTATTTTCTGCTCAGAGGTGACTGATACACTTTTCCTTTCCTTATTTTTCCCTTTTTCTTCACTGTCCTGCAGTAAATTACTGTAATCCAATTTTGGGCTGTATTGAATCACAGCCCTGTAAGGAACTGGGTAAGGCAGAGGAGGAGAGGAGTACTTTGAGTTCCATAACTTATAAATCCCTGGGGAAAAAAGATCCCTGAGCTCCAGTGAGGGATGGCTTTGTTGCTTTAACAGAGTAAAACTGCCTGGAAAATCATCCCTAAAAATGGCTCAAGGGAAGAGGTTATTTTCAGGGAAATAGCCTGCTTGAAGTACTTATTCACTCATTTTTTTTTACCAAGAGAAAAGAGGATTCCTCAGCTTTAAGGAAACATCTAAACTTGGGATCATTGTGGTCCTCACAAATTCCTGAGCCTGAGGAATTTCCTTGCTGCTGCTGCAGCCTGTTCCTCACCTGAAGGCTTTAATATCTGCCATCTGTCAGCGTGCTTCGCTCTGATTTCTGTTAAATGAGGAGAAAAAGGCAGCACCCAAAAGGATCAGTGGCTTTTATTGTTATTAATTACATCTGTGCAGGCAAAAACAACAGAGGAGCTGCTGTGCAGGGGGGCTGGGGGAGAGCCTGGCAGCCAGGCAGCTGCACGTGGGAGAGGGAATGTGGGACTGAGAGAGGGAATGTGGGACTGAGAGAGGGAATGTGGGACTGGGAATGTGGGACTGAGAGAGGGAATGTGGGACTGGGAATGTGGGACTGAGAGAGGGAATGTGGGATTGGGAATGTGGGACTGAGAGAGGGAATGTGAGACTGGGAATGTGGGACTGAGAGAGGGAATGTGGGACTGGGAGAGGGAATTTGGGATTGAGAGAGGGAATGTGGGACTGGGAATCTGGGAATGAGAGAGGGAATACAGGATGAGAGGGGGAATTTGGGACTGACAGAAGGAATACAGGACTGAGAGAGGGAATACAGGATGAGAGGGGGAATTTGGGACTGACAGAAGGAATATAGGACTGAGAGAGGGAACATGGGAGTGAGAGAGGGAATGTGGGACTGGGAGAGGGAATATGGGGTTGGGAGAGGGAATGTGGGACTGGGAGAGGGAATATGGGGTTGGGAGAGGGAATGTGGGACTGGGAGAGGGAATGTGGGACTGGGAGAGAGGGAATGTGGGACAGAGAGGGAATGTAGGACTGAGAGAGGGAATATGGGATTGGGAGAAGGAATGTGGGACTGGGAGATGAATATGGGACTGAGAGGGGAAATGTGGGACTGGTAGGGAATGTGTGACTGGGAGAGAATATGGGACTGGATAGGGAATGTGGGACTGAGAGGGAATATGGGACTGGCAGAGGGAATACATGACAGGGAATATGAGACTGGGAGAGAATATATGACTGATTGAAGGAATATGGGACTGGGAGGGAATATGGGACTGAGAGGGGGAATGCAGGCCTGAGAGAGGGATTACAGGAGTTTTTTAGTCATTTTGGGCACTGGATGGTGTGTGAAGGCTGCAGATTTTAGTGCTGGCCTGACCTACTCTGTGAGGAAAAGGATGGTGCAAGGCAGGGAGTCATCCCAGCTCCTGGAAGGACATGGTGTCCATCACCTCCCCCATGTGTGTGAGCACACAGCAGTCTCTCAACATCCTGGCACATTGAAGTGAGAAGAAGGTGTGAGGAGAAGGAGTTTTGGATCCACTGCAAACTCTGGCCACTGGTTGCAATGTAATTCCCCAGCTCTGGCCATTTCCCAGGCAACCAGCACAGGGTTCCACACTGAACACCAACATACCTGCACCCTGCCCCTCCTGGAGGGACTCAAAATACTGGCAGAGAGCACATGGGCCATGTGAGAAATGGTGTGGCAGGAATGGTTTATTATGGGCTGCTTGAGTCAGAGCTGGTGGGAGGTGGAGCACTGATGTCCCTGTGCCATGGGACAGGGATGGGCTGGGATGTCACCTGTGGGAGCCAGAGGCCATCCAGCCATGTCCTTGTGGGCATGAAAGGTTCTGCTGAGTTGTTTTCCTAGCCTGTGTGTGGTGTTTGTATGTATTTGGATATATTTAAGGTAAAGAGAATAATCACAACCATTTGGAGGGAGAACAGATGGCAGTGGCTGCTTTCTTGGGTGGTGTTTCCTGGCACTTCCAAAATGGCCAATGCAGACCTTTGTCAGCAGCTTCTGCTCAGGGCATTGGCACGTGGGAGGGTTGTTGCTGTTCCCACAGCTTGGAATGGGACATTTCTCCATGGCTTTATTCCTCTGGCACTCTCTGTCCTGCTGGCTGAGTGAGTTTGGGGTGCTACGGGTAGCCCAGTAGTGGCATCTCTTGTTTGGTCCCTCAGGTGTTAGTACTTCCCCATGTGAGTAGAAAAGCCAGGTCTTGTCTTCCTCACAGGACGCCAGGGTGTGTGAGGCTGCAGGAGCTCAGAGGGCACTTGGTGTCACCTCCCTGCTCCAGCAGGGAAAATCAAATTAGAGTCGAGTTGTGCTGGTGGATACAGAGCTCAAAGGGTGAGGGGAGATGGCCTCAGGCTGGGCCAGGGGAGGCTCAGCTTGGCCAGCAGCAGCAATTTCTGCATGGAAAGGGTGCTCAGGCCTTGGCAGGGGCTGCCCAGGGAGCTTTGCAGTGCCCATCCCTGGAGACACTCAAAAAATGAGTAAATGCAGTGCTCAGTGCTCTGAGCATGCAGGGATTTGGTTAAAAGTTGGACTTGTTGGACTTGGTGATCTTGGAGAGTTTTTCCAACCTTGGTGATTCTGGGATTTTATGATCTTTTCTTCACACTGAGTTTGACCTGTGTGTGGATTGCAGCACTTAGTGGAGCAACATCCAGAATGTCTCCCCCAGGAATCTACAGGATAATTTTATTTTTGAGGATGTTTTCCTGGTGATACTGAGAGCCCCAGTGTCCTTTAGTGTGATTTATTTCCATTGTTGAACACTTTGAATTTAAAGTCACAGGATGGCAGGGTGTGTGAGGCTGCAGGGGCTGAGTGGGCACCTGGTGTCCCCTCCCTGCTCCAGCAGGGCCATCCCAGAGCCCAGGGCACAGCATTGTGTGCAGCCAGCTGTGCCCCAGCCCCAGGGAGGAGAGCCCCCAGGCTGTGTGGGCAATGTGCTCAGGGCTGGGCAGTGCCCAGGGAAGAAGTTGTGCCTCCTGTGCAGGGCAATTGCTGGGCTCAGGCCCTGCCCGTGGCTCTGGTGCCATTGCTGGGCCCCGCAGCAGAGCCTGGGCCCTGCTCTGCCCCTCCCTGCAGCCAGGGCCAGCCAGGCCTGAGGGCCCCTCTCAGCTGGGGCTCCTCTCCAGGCTGAGCAGCCCCAGCTCCCTCAGCCTTGCCTGGGCACCCACACGCTCCAGGCCCTTGCTCAGCTGCTGAAATTGCATTCCTGTGGTAGCATCGGATGTGGGAAATAACTCCCATGTTTTAAGGGTAACATTTCCTCTAGCAGTGAATTAAGCCTCATCTCCTGAGCAATTTGTCTTTGTCACAGGGCAAGGTCCTGTCCTGATGCCCTGCCTGGGCAGGTGATGAATCACTGCAGTGCCAGCAGTGTCTGAGGGATGTTGGTGCCTGTGCTCAGAGCCCTCAGGAGTGAATGGAACACTCATTTATCCCTGGATTCTGAGCGTGCCCCCTGCTGCCTCCAGCTGTGTGAGGCCACATGGAGCTAAAGAAATTACAAGGACTGGGGACAATGTGGCCACAGCAGGAAATGTCCTGTGGGTTGGATTGGTGGCAGCACTGGGAAGCCATGAGTGACAGATCTGTGGCATGACAGCGAGGGGACAGTGGGGACAGTGTCTGTCCTGCTGCTGTGTCACCTCAGGACAGGCTGCCATCAGCAGGGCCTGGGTGAGGGACACCTGGAAACATCCAGCTTGGAATCTCAGAATCCCAGTTTGGGTTGGGAGGGATTTGAAGCCCATCCAGCGCCACCACCCCTGCCATGGGCAGGGACACCTTCCACTGTCCCAGGCTGCTCCAGCCTGGCCTTGGGCACTGCCAGGGATCCAGGGGCAGCCACAGCTGCTCTGGGCGCCCTGTGCCAGGGCCTGCCCACCCTCACAGGAGGAATTTCTCCCATATATCTTACCTAAAGCTGCCCTCTTTCAGCTTAAAGTCATTCCAGCTTTTTCCAGGCCCTGGCCTTGGACACTTCCAGGGATAAGGAGTCTGAAACCCCTCTGGGCAACTTTCAGGAATATTGGCTTTTCTCCCTGCCAGCTTTTCTGTCTCCCTGGAGAAGAGGCTTGCTCAGATCCACCTATGAGGAGAAATGCTCCAGAAGAGACTCCAGAGGAAGTGGATCATGCAAGCACTTATTCCAAGAGAGATTTTAATCTGTTTATTCCTCCTGGAGAGTAAAATCTACTGAGGGTAATGGTTCCCCAAAGCACTAATGAAGGTCATCAGTGAGACTTTGGGCTCTGTAACTGCTGCTTTTTATCTGCCTGAGCCTGTGCTCGGCAGCAGGGGGTGGATTGCCTTTAAACACATGATCGATCAACTTAAGCAGCCTCCTTGACAGCACCTTCATTATTTCTTCTCAGCCAGATCATTTTCTGTTATTAAAAAGAAGAGTAACAAGTGGGTTGGAAAACATTTACTCATAGCTCCTCTTTTTGTGTGGTTTTTTCCTTAAATGGCTAATATTTGTGTTTTCTGTTATTTGTTGGTTGGTGGTGTTTGATACCTGTATTAGCTTAGAATCCCAAAAAGGTTTGGGTTGGGGAGGACCTCAAAGCCATCCAGTGCCACCCCTACCACGAGCAGGGACACCTTCCACTGTCCCAGGGAGCTCCGAGCCCCATCCAGCCTGGCCTTGGGCACCTCCAGGTCAGACTGGAGACTCTGAAATTAGATAATATTTGATATTTATTAGCCTGTTTTCCTATGTTACTGAATCTTTATTCCCTTTCCATTAATTTTCCTCAGATTTCCTATGAAAACTTGCCAAGTTCTGGGGCTGTAGCTCCATGGGAAGGTGGAGATTCCTGCCTGGGAGGTGCTGTCTGGCCCTGAGGATGGGAATAAATGGGATTGAGAGGCACCAGAGCTGGTTTCCTTCATCTCCAGAGTGGGGGAACGCTTTGTTTCCAGAGGAATTGCACACAGGAGAGGGCAGGGCTAGGATTTGGGAGTGATGCTGTTCTGAGGCTGAGCCTCTCGCTCTCCAGGTGTGCCCATCAGTCCCTGTGGGTTTCCCAAATGCAGCAGGAGCCAGCAGTGGGAGGCAGGGCTGTGTTTGTCCCTCTGGCAAAGGCCAGGTCATGGGGAGGATTAGTCCTGTCAGTCTCAGGCAGCTGCTGTGCTCGACAGTGGCTTTTGGAAATGAAAAGGTCCCTGGCCACTCTCTCCTGCAGAGATTTCCCATTTCCTTCAGCCTTATCCAGTGGGGAATTAGCTTGGGAGAAATTGAAGTAGCAGGGTAGTGATTTGGGGAGGAGATTTGGCAGGGGGAATGACTGGCAGAACACAGGAACCAAAAGTGAAGCAAGGTGACAACACAGGCACCGAAATTTTTGTTTGCTTAGTTCAGCTTCTCCTTTTCCAATTTTGCTTTAAGGATTCACTGGCATTTCCCTCACACATCCCTGGCTGGCTCTTGCCATCCTCCCCTGTGCTGTCTGGCAGGTGCTGGGATGGATTTTCCTTTGGAAAGCTGCAGCCCTGTCCCTCCAAAGCCTGTGGCTCCCTGGCAGTGTGGGATCTTGGCTTGCTGACATCCCTGAAAGCCTGGCTTGATGGAGCAGCCAGGATTGGCAAGTTCGTGTCCCCAGAGCTGAAGGGCAGCTATTGTGCTTTAAAAAGGCCTTTTACAAATGCTCAGGACCCCGGTGCCAGCTGGACAACTCAAACATCAGTTTCTAGGTAAATTATTTCTGCTCCCTGAGTCTTCCCAGCGGCCTCTTGGCAGGCAATTAACCTGACAATGGGATGTGGGAGAGATACGGCACAGGCAGCGAGAATTGGACAGCAGCAAGATTTTTAAATTGCTTTTCAAACCAGTGCCTTCCCCTTCCCTGCTCTGCAGTGGCTGTTGTCACACAGCCAGGGGAGGGGGTGTTTGGCACCCCAATGTCCCCAGATAGACTTTGAGATACATCTCAGCCTTTTAAACCCCACGCTTTGAGCCAAAGAGGGTCCCGTGCTTGTGGCCACAGAGAGCAGCAGGCACAAGTTTCCCAAGGATTTCTCCTATGGAAAGGCAGTGAGAAGCTCAGAGAAAAAGAGAAAACAATTCTTATCTCTGTTCTCTGCTCCTGTTGTTTGGCACATGTGGAATGTGTTATGGGGATTGTTTACCCAGAGTGGTTTGTTAATTGCCTTCTGCTGAGGGTTGTTTGGATTTTTTGCCCAGTTGGGTCAAAGCTGTGTCCTGACTGTCTTCAGACAGTCACAGGTTTTCTTTAGTTTTCTTTAGTATGTCATTTAGTATAGTATTAGTGTAATATAGTATATTAGTGTATATATTAGTGTAATATAATATAGCTTAATAAAGCATTTGTTCAGCCTCCTGAATCATGGAATCGGAGCACATTATTCCCTACGTTAGAGTTGCCTGTTTTCACATACCATGCCAACATGCCAGCTCTCAGGGCTTGCCTGGAGAGCCCTTCCAGCTCCAGGCAGCTCTGGGGGGTTTGGATGCCTCCCAGTTTGGGTGGGTGTTTGCAGGAACAGGTGATTTGTACCTGCTGTCATTACCTGCTGTAGGAGGCTTCTGGAGCAGCAGCTCCATTGTCCTTTGGAGAGCTGAGGCAGGGATGTTAGGAAAATTAATCCACAAACATCAGAGGTTTATGTCCAAAAAGGAGACAGAGGAGTCTATGTCCTTTTACTTTATTCCAATAAAGGGAGAGGCCATGGGGCATTCCCCTGGGATCTCTCCAATTTGTGGAGGACACAGCTTCCTTTTTATCCCAATTTTCCAGTTGCATTTCCCTTCTCTCTTTCCCCCTTGCCTGAGAGGTACAGAGAGGTTCAAACTTCTCAGAATGCCTGATATCAGAGATTTCCCTCAAATGTATAACCCTCCCTTTTAATTTTTAATTCTTAAGGAATTTAGGGTTTTTTCCCCATTTCTGAGGTACTTCAGAGGTTCAGACTTCCCAAAACACCTGATACCAGATACTTCCCTCTAATGTATAACCCTGCCCTTTTAATTTTTAATTCTCATAAAATTTAGGGGGTTTTCTTCCCCATTGTTTCTTTCATCTTTCAATGTCTAATTTCATTTATCAGCAAACCTACAGTTTATTTGTCAAGGCAATATCTTTTCCCATTCATCAATCAGTGGAATCCTTCCCATTGTTGCTTTTATCTCCCAGAGCTGGTTTTACCTACCAACAGACCCACGGCTTGTTTGTAAAGACAAATCCCTCATTCCTCTCAGGGATGCTGGAACAGGCTCTGGGTGCTGCTGAGCAGGGATTGGGACAGGAGCTGGGTACAATCATGTAGGTCTGACCATGGCATCATGGAATAGTTTGGGGTGGAAGAGATCTAAAGTTCATCCCATTCCATTCCTGCCAAGGGCAGGGACACCTTCCACTGTCCCAGGCTGCTCCAAGCCCCAAAGTCCAGCCTGGCCTTGGGCACTGCCAGGGATCCAGGGGCAGCCCCAGCTGCTCTGGGCACCCTGTGCCAGGGCCTGCCCACCCTCACAGGGAACAATTCCTTCCTTACATCTCCTCTGACCTCTTCATTTTTGTCCCATTATCCCAAGTTTTGAGTTTTCTCTTTCCCTCTAAAGGGATGGGCTGAGCAGGGAGGGGTTTGTGCCCGCAGCACCCTCAGTCAGTGCTGCCTCGAGGATCTCGTGTGTGGTGTTTGTTCCTTTGTGGGCTTGTTTTGAAGTCGAGGAGCTGACAAGGTAGGCAGATCTGGGGCTGGCAAACCTCTGATCTTGTTCTTGCATCCAGTCAAAAATCAGAGAGGCGACTTATCCTGAGGGATTTGGGTTGGAATCGGAGCGTTTTCCTCGTGAGCCCTGCAGAAATGAAAGGTTTCTGACAAGGGAGGCTGGTTCCAGCTCAACTGAAGTTCAAAGCACTGAGTGGGAGTTGTGCATACTGTGAGCCCTGTGAATATAGGATCCCTGCTTGTGCTTTGACAGCTCATTTCTTATATCCTAAAGGAATGTCACCTGCTTCCCAGGAACCTGGTTTGCCAAAGCTGGAACACCTGCAGTAGATGTGACAGTGAATGGCAGTGCTGGAATAAGTTACAAATGGCTTTTTGATGTGGGCACTGGAGAGCCTGTGCCAAAATGGCAAGAAATTTTCTGGAATGGGCTTGGGGGAAGCTTGGAAGGGCAAATCCTGCAGCTGTGTCCATCCCTGGAAGTGCCCAAGGCCAGGCTGGATGGGGCTTGGAGCAGCCTGGGATGGTGGAAGGTGTCCCTGGGGGTGGAATGGGATTGACTTTAAGATCCTTCCCACCTAAACCACACTGGGATTCTGAGACTCAATCAGCTTTTTGTCAGCTGGGTGGTGTGGCTGGAAAAAGGCTGTGTGATTCCCTGGGCTGTATCTGTGTGTGGCACTGGTCCATGCTGGGTTTTTTCCTACGCCAGTGATAGTAAAATGCAATTTAGAATTGAAAATTTTATTTCCCTGCTCCATTTCCCTAAGCTCAAGGAGAGAAATCATAATTTTATTTCTTTCTATTGAACCTGCCCTCTCTCCAGCCTGTGACCTTATTCCTGGGTGAAGCCCATCTGTGTTTTGGTGCTTCTCCTGTGGCCACCTTGAAATCCAAAGGTCATTCAGACACACTGAACATCACTTCAAGCATTTTGTTTGATGGAGTCAGGTTAAAATGTTTGATTTATCACAGCTGTCTGGAGAAAAAAAGCTGAAAGATGTTGCTGCTCTTGGCTTTGGCTGAGTCTGTTGGGTTTAATGCTTGTGGTTTTAAGGACCTGGTTCATGGCAACATTTGAAAAAGCTGCTGGGTGCTCTGCAGTAATAAAAGAAGATAGAAAATGAGTAATTTTCAGGTAATTTGAGGGCTGGTTTCATTGTCTTTTCACTTTTCCATGTGTTTTGAGGTTGGAGGACTTTTTGCTGCCCTGACCTCTGGGTACCACTGACACAGGGTGAAGTGGCAGCAGCCACTGTCCCCTGAACACCCAGGAGCTCCTCAGCTGGGTGTAACTGCCTGTAATTAGCTGAGCTAAAATTAATCAGGGCCAAAAAAGGGATTGCTTTTGTCTTTCTGTATCTACCTGTTACTTTCTAGGGCTGTATATTGGGTTTAAGCACAGCAATTAAAAGAGGAATAATTGAAATATTTTGTTTGATGAAGATGAAAATAAATCAAGGAAATGCTGCTGATGTGCTGAGTTAAATCAGCATTTACAGCAATAAAGATGTCCTTGCCTTGTTTGATCAACTCATCAGTGCATCAATCACAAGGAACCCACTTGGAATTGTAGCATTTTTATGTTCCACTCTTCAGAACACAAGGAAAGGAGAGGTATTCCATGGGTTCCTTCCCTCAAGCTTCATCACTGGTCTCATTTTGGGGATTCTGCCCAAATACAGAGCAAATCCCTGTGGCTGGAGCTGGAGCTCCTGAAGGTGGGGCAGAGCTGGAGTCTCCAAGCTCAGCAAATGGGAATTCATGGGCAGGAATTCCTGGTGTTCCTATGTCCAGCAGAGGCAGAGCTGGGTTCCTACAGGAATCCCTCTGGTTTGCAGACCCCAGGCAGGGATTCCCTTAGGGGATTGTGGAGTGCAGACCTGGATTTCTGTGCTCTCGTACCCTCCCAGGAGATTTTCCTCTCTCCCTTTATTTATGAGTTTTCTCCTCTCATCAGTCTCTGGGATTAAATTCATCCATCTCATTTCAGGGGACAGCTTCTGTCTGTTAAAAAATACTTTTTTTATTTTTCCCCCTGCAAGGGCAACCATGCAGGTGCCCACCTTTGTTTCCCACATGGATCCTTCACCACTTGAAATCCAGAGGAAAATTGGGTGTGAGACAGCAGGGAAGCAGCTTGGCAAGGGATGGAACAGGATGGGGTTTAAAGTCCCTTCCAACCCAAACTATCCTGAAATTCTGTGATTCAAGGAAAACTCTTGGTTCTGTTTAGGAGGGGAAATAAAAGACTTCCCAGGTGCTGGGTTGGGATGTACTTGCCTCCAAAATTAGCAATTTTGATGAAATTCCTTGAGCTCATTTCTTGGATGCCCTGAAGAGTGACAAACAGCCTTAGGAAAAGAAAAGCTGGCAGGGTTTTATTGCAGACACTCCTTTTTTCCTTTTCCTCATGGGGCTGTTTGTCACCAGCCAAAGGAAGAAATGGCAGGCCTTGATTTGTGGGCACCTCTTTGCCTGAATTCCCAGAGGTTTTATTACCTGGGAAAAGTGGGAGGATGGGGAGGGAGGTGAGAGGATCCTTGTGTGGTGCAGGGAACGTCTCAGCCAGCCTGAGGCAGTTGCAGTGCTCACAAAATCCTTCAGGAAGATGAAAGATGTGTTCTTGAATTCCTGCTTGTGACCTGAGTGCTGGTTTGGAGTCTGAAAACAACAATTCTCTGTCAGGCTGGGCTTGGAGCAGCCTGGGATAGGGGAAGGTGTCCCTGCCCATGGCAGGGGGTGGGATGGGGTGAGCTTTAAAGTTCCTTCCAACCCAAAATAATCCATGAGTCCATGATTTTTCAGCTCTAATGGGATTGAAAGCCATGGAAAGGTTCTGGGAGGTTTGGCCAATATTTGGGTCTTCTGCTGTATTTGTTTCCTTCTGTAATTAATACACAATTTAAAAATTCCTCTTGTATTCATGAATCAGCCTTGTCATGCTGGGTTGTTCACTGAGGAGCTGGGATTTGTGAGTTATTATTAATATGTACTTAACAAAATAAAGCACAAATAGGATTTTTTTCAAATTACAACTTCTCTCTTTTAATCATATTTTGGAAGAAATTTAGGTCAAATAGCTTAGCTGGGAAACAATCTGGAGTGCTCTGCAGTGGTCTTTGGAGCTCTAAGATGGCAAAACCTTTCACAGCTGGGGATGAAGGGTGAAATTTTGGCATTGCAGGAGATGAAATTCCACCTCAGGCAGCAGAATAACAAAGCAGCCATTAATGCATGCTCTCCTTTAATGTATATCCTGGTATTTATTACAACATATGCTCTGCACACACAATATTTACAGAGCTGGCAGCTTCTCCAAATGGGGCTTTGGAAAATTCTCCAAATGGGAAAGCAACAAAAGCAAAAAACATCATTTAGCTGTCGTGTTGGCTACAACACACTTGACTGGCAAACAGAGGTAGGGATTGCCAGGGAAAACCAGCCCAGGCTCTGAAGGTTGGTGCTGCCTGCCAGCAAAAGAAAAAGGAGGGTTAAGGGGAATAGAGAATCCCCTTAATCCCAGACAAGACAAAATATTCCCTCAGCTTTCAGAACTGCTTCAAATTACTATCAGCAAGTTTTCCACACAAACTGTGGCTGCCCCTGGATCCCTGGAAGTCCCCAAGGCCAGGTTGGACAGGGTTTGGAGGAGCCTGGAGTAGTTGGAGGTGTCCCTGCCCATGGCAGGGGTGGTGATGGCACCTCCCCAGCATGATTTTACCCCTGGAGATGGAAAATTAAAAACGGCTTTATTGTAGTTGATGGGCTTTGGGGTCCCTTCCACCCCAAACCACTCCATGGTTCTCTGTTCCCCTTAACCCTCCTTTTTCTCTGAGCTGGTTTGCTGCACTGAAAAGCATCCTGGGGCTTGTCCCAAGAGATCTGGAGATGTCTGTGGAGTTTTAGAGCATCAGTGAAACCTGGAGCTGTTGGAGGCTGCTGCCCCCAGCTCCTCGTTGCTGCCAAGGCAGCTCTTGCTCACTTCAGTTCTTCCTGTGCCTCCCACTGGCAAGCCCAGCAGGAGTGCTGGCAATGGAAAACCAGCAAAGTAACGAAATGTGAGGGCTCAGGAATTTATGTTTCATCAATAATGGTGCAAAACCAACCCCCAGTGAAGCGCTGCCTACACAGGATCTCCTAATTTCCCTCTCCTTTAAAGGATGTGTGCAGCTCCAGCTCTGACTTTTAAGAATCTGCACACACAAATTGGGAAAGATGAACTGGTAATTGTGGTTGTTAATGTGCCACTTAGATGTGGATTGATTGCATCAATTCACAACCACCCCGCCTTGGTCTTTACTTCTTTTTTTTTTCTGTCAGGGAGAGCTATTGCATGGAATTAGTGTTTGGTAGGAATGGAACTCTCTGCTTTTCTCCTTAAATTGTGATTTGTCATCAGCTGGAGCAGGCAGAGCTCTTGGGGTTTGGGAATTGCTCTGTGTGAAACTTGTGTCTCCTATTGCCCCTCATACTGCCATGGGTTCTCCTTCTAGGACAACTCCTGCCTTTCAGGCTCAATCATCAAAAATGTTCCTTGTGGTGATATTTTCTGTGTCTGAACTTGGCAGAGCAGCTATTTTGCAAATCCCACTCCCATCCTTTCTCACTTGGTGCTGTGATAGAGGTTCAAGTCTGTCTCAGACACACGGTTCCCATCCTTGTGACTGTGCTGGGAATTACAGCTCCATAAAAGTGGGGAAGGAAAACCCACAGGAAAAGCTCAATACACCTGCAGCTCCTCATGCCACTTTGTGCTGGGGTTTAGTTGATGTGGTGGTGTTCAGTCAAGAATTTGATGTTCTTGGAGGTCTTTTGTAATTAACTTAATGGTGATTACCTTGGAAAAATGAGAGCTGTCATTGTGTGGGCAGCAGTGGAATGCACGGGGAAAGAAGGACTCAAATGCAGCCATGGCTCTGTATCAGTGGTGGTTTGGTGCTGGCACTGGGCAAGGCTCAAACCCAAACCCTCCTCCAAACTCTGTCCCTGGCCCTTTTTCCTCTCCTCAGGGCCCAAATCTCCTCATATTTTGATGCTTTCCTGTTGCAGCAGCCCCTGTGTAGAAATACTCCCAGACACCAGAACCATTGCAGAGATCACCCTGCAGCCTAAACTTCCTTTCTTCCTGCTGTTCCCTGGATAGGGAAGTGCAAAGCCTGTCAGGATCCTTTCCTTAAGAGCAGCTCTTAACCAAGAGCCCCCTCAAACTGCAGAAATTCAGCTTTGATTTTCACTCCCCACTATCAGCAATGTTTCCTGTCCTGCAGGGCTGTGCTACAGGATTAGCTGAGGGATCAGTGACTCTCTAAGTGCCAGGGGAACTTCAAACCCTCAGCTTCAAACTCTGTCCCCCAGACTCTGTCCCTGGCCCTTTTTCCCCTCCTCAAGGCCCAAATCTCCTCATATTTTGATGCGTTCCTGTCTCAGCAGCCCCTGTGTATAAATGCTCCCAGACAGCAGAGATCACCCTGCAGCCTAAACTTCCTTTCTTCCTGCTGTTCCCTGGATAGGGAAGTGCAAAGCCTGTCAGGATCCTTTCCTTAAGAGCAGATTTTAACCAGGAGCCCCTCAAACTGCACAAATTCAGCTTTGATTTTCACTCTCCACTATCAGCAGTGTTTTCTGTCCTGCAGGGCTGTGCTGTAGGATTAGCTGGGGGATCAGTGACTCTCTAAGTGCCAGGGGAATCATGGCAAATTGGAGTGTGCCTGAACAGCCACATTCCAGCTCTGAGCAGAGCTTGGAGAGTGCTGCATTAACCTCTGAGTGGTGGAGGGCAGTCTGGAAAAACAGCTCCCTGTGTGGCCATGTGCTCTTTTTTCTTTGTTGCTATAATTTCTCTCTGCTCCATAAAGGCTCCATGAGTCAAAAAAACTTGGTTATCCTGGTTCCTCATTGATTATCCAAAGAGCTTGGCTCTGGAGGTAAAGAATTTGGCACTGGTATCCTTTAAAGTGAGAGCTGGGTGTGATTAGACCCATCACACCTCGAGCAAGGGCTGTGCCTGAGGCCTCAGAAAGGATCCCAAGCTCTCAAATCCATTCCTCTGGCTGAATTTCTCTCAAAGTTTGCCTTGTGTAGAAGCTGCTGTGTTGAGTTTTAACTTGTTTTTTGTTGGGGTTGGGATTAAATGTGTGAGATGGTATTTCTTGTTTGGACTCAGATGTTTATTAGTTCTTATCTATATTACAGTCTCACAAACTGTGAGTTCTACAGCAATTCCCTCTAACAAACTAAAAAATTGGTGTCATATTTCTTTCTTTACAAGGCTTTTTAAGGATAAACTGTTTAATTAAGAAATGACACCTAAATTATTTTTACTTTTAACTCAATGACCAACTACTCATGGCCCACAATGCAGACTTCTTTATCCAATTACACAAAACCACCCAAACCCATGGAGAAGAAGGTGAAGAAAAAGGTAAAGAAGAAGGATGAACCAGCCTGTGTCCTAAAACCTCCATCTTGTTTATATATATTGCTATATTCTAAAACCTTTGAGTTTTTTATTTTGTGATATCACACACTTCTATTCAAACTCCACACCCACAATCCCAGATTATGGCAAGAATTGAATTCTATCGTTCATTCAGATAGAACTGAATTATATTATTCAATTTTAGAAGCTTTTCCATGGCCTCAGGTCAAATGCAGTGTTCTCTTGGGGGTCAGTGCCTGTCAGCAGAGAAAGTCTGAAATTCTCAGCATCCAGGGTTCCAACACTGCTGTACCTTCCACTATCCCAGGCTGCTCCAAGCCCCATCCAACCTGGCCTTGGACACTTCCAGGGATCCAGGAGCAGCCACAGCTTCTCTGAGCAACCTCCCTACCCTGCCAGGGAAGGATTTTTTCCCAACATTCCCAAATTTCTCTATGTCACCTGCTATGGGGGCTGCTCTGTGCCCCCTCTTATGCTTCTGAGCAAGGAACTCCTTGTGCTCCCCAGTTGCTGGGATGGCAGTGCCACATTTGTAGCTGTTCCCATTAAACTGTGGCTGGCTGGTTGTACTGGGATCTGTTGAGTTTGTGTGGATGTGGGACTGAGTTTTCTCTGCTCAATTGCCTGGGAAAAGTAAATGTTAAGTGCTCGTGCTCAATTAAACTGGGACAACAAACTGTTAGCAGAGTGCTGGTAATGTTCTCAAGTCAAACACAAATCCCTGGCTTTCGGCTCTGGGTGGCCTCTCCTGCAGGAAAAATCTTCTCTGCCCTGGTGCTGCCTCTCGCCAAAGTTGAAATCCACAACTCCTTTGTCCCAATTTGACCCAAAATTCCATATTTCAGGTTGGTTATGGTTGGGATGCAACTCCTGTGACTTGCCAGCAAATCCTGCACCAGAGCACCAAGCAGGGTGGGAGAGCTGGCCTGGGATAGATCCAACAAGTCCATCCAGCTCTTAAATTTCTCTTTCCAAACCTCTCTGTCCAAGCAGTCCCAGCCCTCTGGGACTTGCTGCTTCCATGTGCAGCTTTCCACCCTTTCCCATAGCCTGAGGGAGAATATCCTCAGTGGGGCTGGACAGGGCTTAGCTCCTGCTCGGCCTGAGCAGCTCCATCACCCCCTTTCCATGTGCATCTGCCCCTCCTGAATGTGGGATTTGGGTTTCAGTGGCTCCTCAGCTTCCATGAACTGAATCAAATTGGTCCTTTTGGAATTTTTGTTACCCAAAAGCTGCGATGTCTCCAAAATTATGGATAGATTTAGGGGATATATGTCCAATCCATGGGTTAAATCTCTGGGATGAACCAGGCCAGAAATGAACCAAAGCCCTCAAATTATGGACAGATTTAGGGGTTATATGTTCAATCCATGGGTTAAATCTCTAGGATGAACCAGGCCAGAAATGAACCAACCCCTCAAATTATGGACAGATTAAGGGGTTGTATGTTCAATCCATGGCTTAAATTTCTGGGATGAACCAGGCCAGAAATGAACCAAACCCCTCAAATTATGGACAGATTTAGGGGATATATGTCTAATCTATGGGTTAAATCTCTGGGATGAGCCAGGCTGATAAATGAACCCAGAAACCTCGGGAGAACATGCAGGTTTGTTTTCCAATGCAACAATTCCAGTAGGAAATGGGTTAAGTAAAAATCAATGGTAGGTTACAACTCTGCAGTGTTGTTCCAACAAATTCAGGTGCTCTGAAGAGCTGCTTGTAGAAAGGAAATGCAGGGACAAACTGTGAGTAAACAGTGTGTAAATAGTGAGTTAATGTTCTCCCCCCTGCCAGCAGCTTCATGGCAATCCTCAGAAATGATCTGTAATAAATTGCTCCTAATTGGTTCCTAAATGCAAGGAAATTGTCAGCCCTCCTTTGCCATTTTAAGTCATAAATTAGAAGTGTAACAGTGACCTTGATTCCATAACCCACCTGTGCCCTTGGAGTTATGTGCTCAACACAAATTAAGATAGAAAAATAAAAGACAGAAAAATCAGGGTGGTCTGGGATGAAACTGGGCTCCTTGGAATGCATTGATGTTAACAAATCTTGGCTGAGCAGCTCCACCATCAAGAGAGGTAAAACAATCTGTGCCTGCTGCTGTGGAAATATTTATTTTCCCCCCTCAATGGGGTTGATGTTGCTGATGCTGATCAGGAGTTCGTAGCTCTTGTTCTGCAATGGAGTTTCAATTATTTCCTAATTCTGCTCCTGTCAGTGTGTGTGGGGGAGATAAGAGTCCATGGAGTTGGAGCAGTAAATCTTCCATGACTTCTTTCTGGAAAAGAGCAAAAATGGCCACTTGTACCAAAATCTTCCAGGTTTCAAATTTTAATTCAAATTTACTTTTGTTATAAACCCTTCCAGACAACTCCTTGCTCGGCCTTTTGCTCCTCCAGCTCTTGCCTGTTTTTCCCTGAAGTGGAAATCAGGGGAATTGGATATATCCATGTGTGGCTTTTAATGGATTGAATTGCACAAAGGGAATTGCAGCTGTGGGAACAAGGGAGCCACTGGAATCCAAGGAGAGGCCTTTCCTCCTTGCTGGGAAATAGGGATGGGACAGGTACATCAAGTTAAGCACATTAGGTCTTTATTTCACAACATTCCTGTTTCCCAAATTGCCCAGGAACACAATTATCCAACTAAGGAAAATAAGGCAAATGTAAACAATGACATTTAATTTGGGTAAGCCTATAGTGAACACTGCAGATTTTTGCCTCTCATGGTTTTTAAGCCTTTAAAGGAGAGCCTGAAATGGGGAAAGGATTTTCAGGTAAAGAGGGGGATTATGGTGAAGTTGTTGTGCCCAGGTACTTGTCTGCAGCTGTCTGCCTCCTCCTTTGTGATAATCAACCTTTCCACCACCATTTGGGGGATCAGTAGGATGGATGGAGGGATGGATGGATGGAGGGATGGACGGAAGGATGGACAGATGGATGGACGGATGGATGATGGATAGATAATGGAGGGATGGATGGATGGAATCATGGATGGAATTGTGGATGAAACCATGGATGGATGGTGATGATTCCATGGGTCAGGGACCCAGCAGATCCTACCTTGTGACATTCCCCACAGGAATAAATCACTGGGTTCCCCAGACACAGCAGCTCTGGCAGTCACTCATCTCTGCTTTCTGGAGCCTTTGGGATTTGATGAATCCCTTTCTCCCCTCTTGCATTCAGTGGTATTTTACACACCAGCCTGCTCAGACTGGCATTTCTGGTGTGTTTGAGGTTTGCATGACCTCCTCCTCCCAGGGCATGTTTTAGCTGGACCATCCATACAGGTGTCTATACTTTATTTTTCTCCTGCTGTTTGTATTTCCTATTTGACATCTCAAGGTATCCAAAGTAATGTTTCCTCTCCAAATAGAAATCTAAATCCAGAAGGCAGGCTGGCAAACTGCTGACAGCAAGGAGGACTATCCTCCATTTCTTTAATTGTGAAGTCCTCAAATATATGAGGTTGTGATTTTGAGTTCCTGAAGTGCCTGTTGGATGGGATTTTTTCTCTCCTCCCAGTGGAAGTGGGTAGTTAATACAAGAAAGCAGCTTGTCTTCTGGATAGGCTGGGCCTAAATCTTTGGTGCTTAATCCCAGACCTTGGGTACATTTTGTATCTGTTGTCACAGCCATCTTTTGCTGTTCATGAGGGATGAGAGAGAAGAATCCTGGTGTTTTCTGCCATTGGCAAAGTGCCTGCTGAGCAACACAAGGAACACGTCCTCCCTGTGGGACACCAGAGGTTTATGGGATCTGTGCCCTGTTAGAGCATTCTCCAGGTGATCCTTACCTTAATCCTGATCCCTGGGATGGGTTATCTGCTGAAGAATAATGAACCAGCCTTCAGCCTTGGTGATGTCCCCCTTCCTCAGAGGCAGGTGGGCAGGCAGCATCCTTGGGAGAGCTGCTCCAGGCTCAGGTGGACCCCCAGGTAGCTCCTGGCACAGTCAGGTCCCCTGACAAGTGGCAGCCAGGCCTTATTTAGCAGCTGCAAATCCCTCAATCCCTGAGGTGCTGGTGCCACACGTTTCCCTGTGGTGCCTGTGGGGAAGGTCAGAGGGGACTGAGGGAGGCTGGAGGAGCAGCTGAGAGCAGGTTTGTGCTGTCAGCCAGCTCTGTCTCCTTGCTAATGGCTCAGCAGGACGTGGCTGGCTCGGCTCAGACCTGGAGCTGCCTCCTTGCAGCTCCTCTGGCACTGAGCCTGTCCTTAGTGACAGCCAGAACATGGGAGCAGGAGCCATCCAGACCCTTATCCTGCTCAGGGCATGGAGTCACTGTCTTGCTTTCCTTGTGAAAACTGGGAAATGTGTGATGCACCTCTGCCCACTCAGGCTCCATCTCTGTGGTGCTGCAGATTGCCCACAGAGCTCTCCTCCCTGGGCAGGAGGGTTTCTGCTTGGTTACTCTTGGTTATAACCTGTTTAACCCAGAAAAAATTCTCAACTTCATTTGGGGTTTTTTACTGTTGGAATCTGACATGCAAGGAGCTCTCAGAACTTTGGGCCTGGAGGCCAAAGCTTAGAATTAAACCCAGGATTTGATCTGAGACCTTGGAAAAGGCTCCCAGACTTAGGTGGTAGAAACAAGAATGTGGATTTGTAGTTAGAGGCGAGACATGTTAAGCTGAGAAGACAAAAGTTTAGAGTTTTAGAGTTAAGGATATAAAAATAAAAGTAATTACAAAGGTAAACAAGGAGATTAGAATGCAGTACTGTAGGTTTGTGTGTCACAACATGATTGGCTAAGAAAGCTTACACTGTAACATGAGTCCATAAGACGAAATATTTAAGGATTGGGTCAAAAGCATAAATATCCTTGTTGGCAGTGTTTTTATTAGTCAATAAATTCTTGAAAGGTCTTGTAACTAGGAGTCCTGTGACCTTCTGACCCATGTGTTGAAAATGTGAGCTGAGCTCACCCCTCCTGCCTATGTAGAAGATAAGTAAAACAAATCCCATCATCTAAAACACCTCAGAAGTCCTGTCTCGAATTCTTTCAAAATTCCTCACATTTACAGTCAAATTTGCCAAGGCCAAAGCTTAAGGATGGATCAGCAACTCATCAACTACAATAGTGCTGGTTTTCATTTTCCATCTCTGGGGGTAAATCATGTTGGGGAGGTGATGATATTCAATCATGAGACCATCACTTGGAAAAGGGCTTGCTCATCCAGAGCATGATGAATTGATTTTTGGGGAGGACAGCTTTCTCCCATGGCTGAGTTTGGAGTATCCTCACAGGGTTTCTCTTTGAGAGACTTTGCACCTTTTTGATGACAAATACAAAGCACCTGTGATCATCATCTGAATTTATGGCTCTGCAGTGTTGTGCAAGGCACAGTTTCACTGTCCTTTAGGGTTCAATAGAATATTATGTGCTTGATATTAAAAACCTGCAGAAATGTCAGGGCAATTCCAGGTTGTAGAAAAAAGGCAGTCACTTGGAGGAGTAGGAAAAAAAACCCAGCATTATGTAAACTGCACAATGGAAGAGAAGTTAATATTGTCCTCTTGGGAAAGAGTTGGTTCTTGAAAATACAATGAAAAGGAGTAAATCACTTCCCTCAGAGGAGAAATCCATGTGAAAGTTCAGTGTTGGGACCCTCTTTGGCTGGGTGTCCTCCTCCTCTCAATTCCCTCTGCACTCACAGAGAAAACAAAGCAGATGAGCTTTGTGGGTGGTTCTGTGTTTCTTTTCAGAAGCTCTCATCCGTAACCATTGCAGCTCTTTTGTGGATGTTTCTCCTGAAGTGATGTTCCCTTCTGCAATTCCAGCCTTCTGTCTCCTGTGAACAGGATTTGTACACTTGTGTGCATTCACCCAGGCCCTGCAGCCCTGATGGGTTTGGTAGAGATTAATTAGGGATCACTTCATGCAGCTCTCCTGATTTTCACACCCAAAGCACTCTCTGAGCCCTGCTCACCCTCTTCTTCCTCTTCTCATGCCTTCTAAAAAATGGGTGGTGGAGACTGTGAAAAGTTTAGCAAGGAAAGGAATAAAAAAGTTTTTGTGTGTGAGTGTTTGCATCCATGCTGGGGACAAATCCCTGCTGGGCAGGAATGGGACAGAAATGGGACAGAAATAGGACAGGAATGATGGAGCAGATCGCCTATGGGGAAAGGCTGGGAGAGCTGAGGAGGAGAAGCTCCAGGGAGTGGAGAAGCTCACCTGGAGAGGAGAAGGCTCCAGGGAGAGCTCAGAGCCCCTGCCAGGGCCTAAAGGGGCTCCAGGAGAGCTGGAGAGGGACTGGGGACAAGGGATGGAGTGACAAGACATGGGAAATGGCTTCAAAATGACAGCAGGCAGGGCTGGATGGGATATTGGGAATTAGGAATTGTTCCCTGGCAGGGTGGGCAGGCCCTGGCACAGGGTGCCCAGAGCAGCTGTGGCTGCCCCTGGATCCCTGGCAGTGCCCAAGGCCAGGCTGGACTTTGGGGCTTGGAGCAGCCTGGGACAGTGGAAGGTGTCCCTGCCATGGCAGGGGTGGCACTGGATGGGCTTTAAGGTCCCTTCCAACCCAGGACTGTGTTGGATTGGGTGATTTTGGGATTCAGCTTCTCAGGTGCTGTGAGGAAGCTGCCAGTGTGGGAATGGAGGAGGCAGGAGTGTTCCAGCCCTGGGCTGTGGCATGAAAACAGGTGTTTGCCATGGGAAAATAATTCCAAACAGCCAGACCTGTTTCCCATCCAAACTCCAAACTCCTACCCTGATTTTGTTGGCCAGGGCACTGGTACTTGTTAAGTTTGGCTTTAATCTTTGGCCCTTGCACTTTTGCTGTTCCAGGATTACCAGAACTTCCTGGCCTGCTGAGGAAAAATTCTCTTCAAGGCACCTTGTCACACGAAGCCACTGCCTGTGAGCTGAGAAATTGCTTGCAGGCAGATGATCAGATCTGGGTGCTTTGTTTTCTGCACTCCCTGAGCGAGCAATATCAGATTTTTCCCCCCTTTTCCACAGTGACAGAGCTCAGGAGCAAATGGGACTTGTCACTCTGTATTCCCTCCATCATCAGAAGCTGCTTCCTGCTGCTCTCTCATGTCCCAGACAGTAATAAATCACATTTTCTGAGCCCAGCCAACGTGCTGATTTGCAAACATGAAGTAGCAGCTCATAAGAGAATGCATTTCACATTTGTAGGGAGCAGACATTGCATTAACCTGGAGTGGTGCAAATTGCAGCAGCACTGAGTGAAGTGAAGCTTTGCTACTTCAAAGTTCAGTGCAGACTTGATGTATGCAGAAGTAATTAAAACTCCATTTGTTGTTTTCAGAGGAGACTTCAAACACATTTGACAGAGAAATCACGTTCCTTTATATCACAAGGTGTTTCCAATCTTGTCATTTGCCCATTTGTCACCTTGGATTTAGAATGAGAGCTTGTACTTCCAAGGAGTCTCCTGCTCAGGCAGTGATCACCCAGCAAACTTTGTAAAAATAAATAATTTTATTCATTACAATTATTTAATGTATTAAAATAATTTTATTAATTAAAATTCTAAATTTGATTTATTATTTATTATAAATAATAAATTAAGTTATTAATATAAAATTTATATAATATATAAAAGTTAAATATTATAAATAATAAAATTAATTTAGTATTTAATTTATTATTTATTAAATATAAATTTAAATAAAGAATTTTATTTTTTTATTTTTAGAATGATAAATAAATTTAGAAATAAAATTATTTATTTATTAAATTTATTTATTTAAATGCAGCTTCCTACCTGCATTTTCCAAGATTGTATAAAATGGGTCCAAACTTCCTCACAGCCCTTTGTGTTGTGTTTGGACAAACCAAAGGGCTCCTGCTATGCTGATTTCCATCCCTGGGAATATCTATTCCTCAAAATGCCACCTTTTCCTGCACCAGGGCTTCTTTTCTGAATTCTCTTTGTGCTTTAGAAGTGCTCAGCTGCCTCCTGGGCAGTTCCATCCCTGCCAGCACAGGGCAGGCTTTGCTGGGGTGTGTTTTACTCACTGCTGTGGGGTCAGCAGTGCTGGGTTACCCAGAGAAGAGCAAAAGTGAAAAGCAGCTCTGGTGAAATCAAGGTTTGAAGTTGGATTTTTGTGTGCTCACAGCTGCCCTGCTCCTGCCCTGCCCGAGGCAGGAATGAGATGGTCTTTAAGGGCTCTTCCACCCAAACCATGCTGGGATTCTCTGATTTAGTGTGGTTTAAACTCTGGTTTCTTGCCTCAGAGCTGCCACCCTGATTCTCAGCTCAGGGCATTTGACTATCAGAACAAACAGCCCTTGGATCAGAAATTCTCCTTTTCTCTCTCTCTCTCAGAATCAAGACTTGATTTTAGATATTTAGTTTCTCTCCCTTTCTTCCTGTTTTTTATTCTTTGAATCAAACAACCTCCTACTGTTCATAGGACAAGTATTTTTTTCCAAATTACTGATTCCCAATGTTTTCCCAGCCAGTTCCACCATTCCCTTTCTCTGCTGTCTGTGTGGCTTCCAGGGAAGCCCAGCTCCATATTTTAGCAAAGGCAAGGCAGAACAATTCTGTTTAATCCAACCTGTCTCCCATCCTTTCCCCGTTTCCCAGTGAAATCTGGATTTTTGGAGTTCTGTGGAAGGAAGCAGCCCTTGAAAAGCTGTGGGGGAAACCACGAAGAATCATTTCTGAGACCAGCAGAGAGGGAATTGGGGCAATAAAGGAGCAGAATCTTTTAGAGCAGTGAAATCATTATTTCATAGGTGTCATTGTTTCCATGTTGTGGTGGAGCCTGAACCCTGCAGGCATGTGAGGATCTCCAGGGATTCCCAACTTTGTTTGCTGCTGACACTTTTCTCATATTCCTGATTCTCTTCTTGGTTGTTCTGGATGTTTTATGATCCATTTTTTAATAAAATTCAGGTTGAGCCACTGTTGTTATTTTGCCATCTCTTCCTAGAAGGAAACAGCTCTGAACTGCCCTTCCTTTTCCCACAGGATGCTTTGAAGGTCTTAAATCAGAGTTAGGTGCAAAGTGGACTAAATATTGGGGTGAAATAAGGAAATCACAGCATCCATCTCCCTGGGAGCTGCAGGATAAAATGGGAAAGGGAGCAGCTCCTCAGGGCCCTGCCTGCACCTTTCTTTCCCAGTGGAGAAGCTTAAATAGAGTTGTGAAGCTTAAATTGTGCTGTGAAGGTGGTTGGGAATCTGAGCAGAGCAGAATTATTTTTGTTAAATGAGAAAGGATTTGTTTTCCCAAGAAATCCTTCCCTTCCTGCCTTCAGGGGAGAAAAAGCAGAATGAAGTTCTGCAGCACCTGTTCTGTCAGGAGCACTCTGCTGTCAGAAACCTGCCAAGTTTTATTGACCAGCAATCCCAAACCCCTCGTGCCTGGACGAGGAGTGAAAGCACCAAAGTGCTGCTGCCTCTGTGTAACACAGAGCTGAGCTCATTGCAGGTGTCAGGTGAAAATATTGATTTAGTGGAGATCTTCTCCTGCTGCATCCCAGTCACTCCAGCGAGAGCTCTGCCTGCCCAGCCCCTTCAGCCTCACCCCAGGTGTTTATTTACCAGGAAAATGTGGAAAATAGGGGAGAGAGCAGCTGTGCTGTGAGAATATGAGACCTGGATGGGAAATGTGGACTGGCAGTCACTCAGCTCTCAGAGCTGTTTGGCTCTTTGCTCAAACCCTGTGGGCTGGAAGGACCAAATAAATCCTAATCTCAGGCATCCCTCAGGTGGATTTAGCCATCTCCTCACGTTATTTACCACAGGAAGGAGTTGTGAGCATGTGCAACATCACTAAGGCTGCAGTGGCTTTAAAAAGTATTATGGCTGTGAAAAATGCCCATCACTTGTTTTTAAAATTTTAGAAGTTTAATAGTAATAAAATGGTTATAAAAATAGTAATACAATTAGAGTAATAATAATTTGGACAAATTGAATTAGGACAATATGAGACAATAAGAATAAAGAGCTACAGATGGTCTGGGTACCTTTTTCTGGGCAGCACGAGCCCAAAAAAGGCCCCACGTTAACAGAGGATTCACCCTTAAAAACAACAGCCTGTTGCATATTCATACACCTCATCCATGATGCATAAATTCCATTCAAACACAGGATTCTGTCTGGTCATCCTCAGCTTCTTCCTCTGAATCCTAACAGCACCTTCGAGGCAGGAAGAAGTTTATTCCTTCTGATAATGGGGCAATAAATTCTCTTTCTCTGAAAGATTTAGGTGTCCTGTGACTGCTATCTCAGTGCAAGTCCTTTCTTTAAAAAAGTATCCTATATAGCACAGTTTCTATTTTAACATTTTTTATAACCTAAAACTATATTTAACACAGTACTTAAGAGAATTAATACAGCATTACTTTCTAACACAACACATACCATATTCATTTTAATATTTGCAAAAAGCCAAGCATAAAATACATGTGTTTTTCACACTGGCATTGGAGCATTTGGGCTAAATAAACCCCCCCAACCCCACACAATTATTGTGGTGTGCTTTGAGTATGGAGAAAATAGCATTTTTCCTTTTCCCTGGGAAAAACCAAATAAATCCTGATAGCATTTCCCAGGCTTACTTGGTTTTAAGCCCCTGCAGCAGCAGTTTAAAGCTCAATCTTTTAGAGCTGTGCAAGTGAAGAGGAACTGAACAGGGGCAGCTGGGCAGCCTGGAGACCAATGACCCTGCAGAGCCTCATCCATATCCCATTCCCAAAAACCCTCCAGGGAGCTTTATCCTTTTTAGATAAACCCCAAGAGGAAGGGAAATGGAGCCAGACCTGAATTCTGGCTCTCAAACCTCCAGCTGTAAGTGGGGACAAGCTCCAAGTCCCTTCAGCAAATGCATTTGGAGTTGAACAAACTGATTTTAGCTCCTCTCAAACCCTCTGGGGTGAGGAGTTTTTGTGGGATTTCCTTGTAGAGATGTCAGTGTTTGGCACTGGGATTTGTTCCAGGCAGATTGAGGCGTGGATTGGGCACCTGCAGAGCACTGTCAAATATTATGGGTGTGTAAATTTTTATCAATATTAATTTTTTATTGCTGTGAGTTACAGCTTCTCTAGGAAGTTGCTGTCTCAGGGTTTTTAAATATATTTGTTCTTTTATTGCTGCCTTTCAAGTGCAAGATTCTCCTGGGTAAAAAGGGAAAGAAGGGGATGAATTTGTGCTGTTTTTAGGGATCTCAGCCTTTGGGTTTGGTCTGTTATCTTTGATACGAGACTGCAGTGCCTGCATGTCCCAGTATCACTTATCAATCACATATCAAAAGTGATTCTCAGTTTGATTGAAGGATAAATTTAAACAGACTCCTCACTTCCTCTGTTTTATTTCTTTATAGCTACAACTTTGGTTTTGGTAGTGATTTTTTTTTTTTTTGTTAACATTTTGACATAGAATCATTAAGGTTGGGAAAACCCTCCAAGATGCAGTCCATTAACCCAGCACTGCCAAGGCACCTCTAATCCATGTCCCCAAATGCCACATCCACATGACTTTCCAACACTTCCAGGGATGATGATTCCACCTCTTCCAGCAGCCCCTTCCAATGCCTGACCACCCTTCCTGTGAAGAAACACTTCCCAAAATCCAATTTAAACCATCCTTGGGGCAGCTTAAGGCTGTTTTCTCTCATGCTGAAATGCTTCCAAACTATTCTGAAAAGCCAAGAAATGAAAATGAGAGCTCTGAAAAGCAAGGGAGGAGGTTTGCAACTAGGAAATAAATTTGGATGGCAGGATCTAAGGGCTGTTTGGGGCAGGTGAGCAAAATGTCTTTTCTCAGAGTATTCCACAGGGAACTTCTCAGTGTTTAAGGGGGATTATATTAACCAAGTGTCTTAGAAGGGCTGTCAAAATGAAACAAATCAGGGGTTTGCTCACAAAAGGCTTTGAGTACCAAAAAAAGGAACAGTTTGCACTCCTGGAATTGGAGCTGTAATTCCAGGTGAAGAGGTGCTGAACCAAAATTTGGGACAAACATTGCAGCTCAGCAGGGCAGGCTGTGTCCTTCCACAGAATGCTTGAGGAAAATGCAGTTTGCATTTGGTTTGTTTGCTTTTGAGATTGAAACTTGTTATTTATCCAGGTAAGAGTGAGGCAAATTAGACAGGCGTGCCCTGAAGGGTATTTGAGCTTTTCAATATTTTATCCAGGGGAAATATGAAACTCATCCCTTCTCTCTGGTCACATCTGGGCTTCAGAAGGATTGGGATAAGGGAGGGTGTGTGAGGATAAACTCCAGGATCTCCCACTCTTTGCAGATCTTCTTGAGTTAAGTTCAAGCTTAAGTCCTTGAGTTCCTTAAAAATCCAGCTGAGCAAACCATGCCTTCTGTTGTTTTCCCTAAGGATCCCAGACTTTCCTTTCCTTCCTTTTTTCAGCCTCCTGATGGCTGAATCAGGCAGAGCTGTTCATTTGCTGGGAGCTGTCCAGCTGAGGGGCAGAGTGTGGGATCAGTGCTCCTTCTGGGGTGGCACATCCCAGTTCCTGGATGCTGATTCCACCCTTCCTGTGAAGAAATACTTCCCAAAATCCAATTTAAACCTTCCTTGGGGCAGCTTAAGGCTGTTTTCTGTGTGCCTTGGTGCTGAATGAGATCTTACATCAGACAAAATATCTGTGAGTCCCACAAGAACCAAGGATGTGCTGGAGCTCTGGAGCTCACCTCTCCATAACCCTGAGCAGGGATTTGTATTACACTTGGAAAGATCTTGGAAAACCTGGTTAAATATAGGTCTGTGGGTATAGTTTTTGATGTTTTATATGGTTTTTGAGGATATTCCTCTCCCTTTGGGAGTGGGTCCATTCCACCTATGTGGAAGAGGTTTTACAGCAACTTCTGTGAGCCAGAGAGAAGTTTGATAAGAGGATCCATGTTTACCCCTGAAAGAATTTCTTACCAAGGTCACTGACATAGAAACCAAGAAAAAAAGAAGGGTAAATAACAGAAACCTGCAATTGTCAATTCCAATGATCACTTTGTGACCAATGAGTAGAGTGGAAACTTATGAGCTTTGTAGGAATGTAGAAAAACCATGCATGCTAAAAAAAAAGCAGTTTGAAGCCTTCTGAAAATGGAATATGTTGCTTTGTCTTGCCTCCATCTCAACTACGACACACCTGCAACAAAAAATAGTCATCATCATCTTAATAGAAAAAAATTCCAAACTAGTTTTCTATTCTCCCAGAAAGGAGGAACCTGGAAAAAGCCATTTATTTTGCTTTGGCTGCAGAGTTTTGTTGTGTGGGTCACAGGAGGAGGTAGTTGGGAGTGCCCACCCCTATGCAAGCAGGGTGGTTTTTTTGGGATGTTTCATTAGGGTCTCTCCACTTCTCCTTCCAGGGGGACTGTTGGCAGTTTGGTGGGGTGGGCATCAGGCACAGCTTGGATTGGAAGATCCTGAAGGTTTTTTTCCAAGCCCAGTGACTCTGGGATCTCCACAGGCTGCCACACTCTGGCTCTCCGTGCTCTGTGCCTTCCTCTCATCTGCCTTTCAGTCCCTATCTTTGAAGCCCAGGGGAAGTTCCTTTATCCTTTTTTCAGCTGCTCTCAGTTCTCCCAGCCCCTCTCTGCCCCCAGGCTGCTGTTACAGATTTCGGCAATCACCTCCTTTCTTTCCACCCCCTGCTTTTCAAAACGCTCCTGCAGCCCGGCTGGAAACTGGGATGGAGCTGTGCTCTTATCTCCAGTAATCCTTCCTCTGGAGTGTGCCTTGATTTAAATCCAAGAGGTGTTACTGAAGTCACAGCTCCAGGCTGCAGACACGGTACACGTTGATTCATGGCTTCAAGCTCAGTTTCCAAACGATTTCTTAAAAGCCAGTGTTAAAAAGGCAATTTTAGGATGTCATTTTTTGATCCCTTCCAGGGAGGTGGGGCCAGTTTGGTAAATACTTTCTGGTTCTGGGTTGGTGCTGCTGTCAGGTTCTCCTAAATAAACTCTGGCACTGGAAATTCCTCCCCAAAAAAAAGAGGATTTCCAGGGTCTGGTTTTGGGGAGGGTTCCCCACTTCCATCACACTGGGATTGCCTCCCCCAGAGGGTTTGAGAGGAGCTAAAATCAGTTTGTTCAACTCCAAATGCATTTGCTGAAGGGACTTGGAGCTTGTCATCACTTACAGCTGGAGGTTTGAGAGCCAGAATTCAGGTCTGGCTCCATTTCCCTTCCTCTTGGGGTTTACCCAGCAAGGGTAAAGCTCACTGGAGGGTTTTTGGGAATGGGATATGGATGAGGCTCTGCAGGGTCATTGGTCTCCAGGCCGCCCAGCTGCCCCTGTTCAGTTCCACTTCATTTGCACAGCTCTAAAAGATTGAGCTTTAAACTGCTGCTGCAGGGGCTTAAAACCAAATAAGTGTAGAAAATGTTATCAGGATTTATTTGGCTTTTCCCAGGGAAAAATAAAAATGCTAATTTCTCCATACTCAAAGCACTCTCTCAAGTATTTGCAGTGGGAAAACAACTTGAAATTTGGCAAAATATGCATTATTTATTTTTTTCCTCGCTGATATTGTAGTTATTCTGTCAGAACTTCCCTGAATTTGGGGAAGGGAGAAACCTGTCAGGGCTTGTATTTCCCACATGCACATGGGGCTTGTCACTGTAAGGGTAACTTGTGCTTCATCTCAAATGCCATTTTTGCAATATATTCAGCCTTGTTCAGGAAAATCTGCAGATCCAGGGTGATATTTCCTAAAGAAAACTTTCTGCAAACAATCATTCCTCAGTTTTCAGAGCAGAGCTTGAACAGCATCCAACAAACCAAGCTGCAGTCCAAGTGTGAAACAGGCACAGATGAAATCAAATATTGAATAGTCATTCATGAGTGCTGCACTGAATTGAGGGAATCCTCCTCCCACCCCTCCTGGCATTTCTGGAGTTGTGGGATGAAATTTTAATCTTAGGAATACATGAGCTCGTGATGAACCCTGCATTTTTACATTCCTCATTTTTCACTAGCAGTGCTTGTATTTTTCAACCTGGCATGGCAATGTGATGAATAATTAGTGCCTTCATGGGTGAACCAGCCTTTTTTTTTAATTTCCTGAGGGTCCAGGACTTGCAGAGGGCCCAGGAATGTGAATAATACTAAAATCCATTGCTCTTATCCCTGTTCCAAAGGCACTGCTGGGACAGAGAACTGAAAATAAGGAATTAGGTCTTCCAGGTGTCTGCTGGGTATGGAGAAATACAAGGTAGGAATGTCCCTGGCTCATTCCTGCTGTTCAAGCCTTTACTGGACAACAAAAAAACCCACTTTTGGTACAAAAAAATCCACCTGGGATTCTCAGATACCCTCTTGGATATTTTTGTGTCTTTAAAATCCAGATTTATTTGGATTTTGGAGTCATGGAAGGTTTTGGCTTGAAGCAGCAAGTGCCCTTTCTCCTGTGCTGGGAAGAAAAAAGGAGAGCTGATAATGCATTGCAAAAATTTAGTCTATTATACAAATTACACACAGGCTGACAAGTTCCTCGGGTCAACTTAATCTGTTTTCTTCTGTGCCTAGAAAGAGAAAACGACCATTTAATTATTGGGAAGGGGGAAAAATGCTCCTCCTGATTGAGAGTGTCACATGAGTGCAATTTACTTCATCCTTCCATTCATTTGAGGGACATGGATGCAGTTCAGCCAGAGATTTCAAGTTTAATTTCAAGCCAGTTATTTCAAGTTTAATTGGGTGGACACAGAGTGACAAAACCCCATCCAAACCAAACCTCTGTGCTTTGCTGGTGGTGTTGTAGGGGACAGAATTGATCCTGCTTTGTTCTGATGTGCTTCATTCATATTTTTCCTCTTCTGTGGTTCAAATGATCTGTGTTTAACTTGGCATTCTGGGAGGTTATTCAGGAATTCACCAGAGCACAGGTTTCTCCCTGGAAATGTCCAAGGCCAGGTTTTGGATCACCCTGGGACAGTGGAAGGTGTCCCTGCCCATGGCAGGGGTGGCACTGGATGAGCTTTAAGGTCCCTTCCAAACCATTCTATGATTTTTCCACGTATAGATGATTTTCCAGGAGCTATTTCCATGATTCCTGAAACTGGCACAGAGGTGCACCAGGGTGCACTAGGCCAGGGTGATCCAAACCTGGCCTTGGACACTTCCAGGGATGGGGAACCTGTGCCAGGGTCTGTGCTCTGGTAAATTCCTGAACAACCTCCCAGAATGCCAAGTTAAACACGGATCATTTGAACCACAGAAGAGGAAATTCAGTCTCAGCCTATTTTAAGCCTGTTTTATTCAGTGTCAGCCTGCTTTTTGTTCTCAGTCCGGAATCCCAGGATGATTTGGGTTGGAAGAGACCTTAAAGCTCATCCTGTTCCACCCCTTGCCATGGCCAGGGACCCCTTCCACTATTTTAAGAAGGGCTTAAATCCCTAAATCCTGGCTTTAGTTTTAATATTGCTCATGGTGAAGTGTGACACTGCACAGGCACGGAGGGGAGGATTCCAGTGCCCGGAGCACAACTCCGTGAATAAGCCATGAATAATTCATGAGCAATGGGGACCATTATCGGTTTTGTGTTCCCAAACAAACACCAGCCTTAGCACATCTTCATCGGACCGGCTCTCAAGTCAGGCAGCCACTTAGCAATTAAAACTTTAATTGCTCCACAATTAAATTGGCGACTACAATGTAATTAGCACGCAGGGTTTAATTTGGGAAGGCCAGGCTCTGGTTGAGAGGCCTAAGGGATGTGTGCTGGGGACCAGGGCAGCAAGGGAAGCTGTTCCCTCTTGGATTTCATGGAATATCCCCAAGCATCGTTCAGCTGCAACTCCTAGGGCCGGTTTTTCATTAAAAAAAGCTTAATTTCATGAAGTTTTAGTGAACCTCCCAGAAATCCTGCAAAGCAACAGGATGAGGTGAAGCTCTGGTTGCCCCGAGCAGCTATGGATGCCCCTGGATCCCTGGAAGTATCCAAGGATAAAGAACCAAAGCCCTGAGACTTGGGGGCCTGCAGAACCCAAAATATTTTGAGTTGTGTGTGGTTAAAGGGATTTTTGGAGCTGTTTCTGTTGGGAGCAGGCTGGTGGCTTGTGGAGACATCGATCTCTTTTATTGACCCTTAACTCTGGTCAGCTTCTCGTGTCCATCCTGGAAAGGGAATGGCTGGAGCCCTTGGAACTGGGGAACTGAGATTTTTATTTTATGCTCTGTTTGGAAAATCATACACATTGTTATGGAATAGCTTCTTACAGCTGACAGAAAAGTGCATTGTTTGTATGCCAACTAATGTTCCCCAAAATCAGCTCAAGCTGTAAATTAAATATAATGTTGAATTCAATATTGCTCAATATTTGGACTGAAATGCAGCATTTTCTGATTCTCCTGCCTGGAGAGAAGCATCTCTTGCATTATTTAGTGTTTGTCTGGTGGAGATGCCAAGGCAAGCTGCAGATGTATCTCCATTAATTGATCAATATTGTGTTGTATTCCATTTGGTTCCTTTATCTGCTTGATACAGCAGAACAATTTGTTTGCTCCACGGAAAACTGCACTGGATAGGCTGCCAGGTAGGAAAAGAAAATGGAAAAAAATCCTACAGCAGTCCCTTGAACTTTTAATTCCATAAATGGTGAATTTTTCTCATGGTCTGGGCATCTCATGGTGAGGTGTTTAATGTTCCAGATTGCTCACTTACACAGCAGGGGAATGGGAGGCTTTCTCCAGGATAATAAATTGTAATTAAAGAGCACATTAATTACCAAACCACAGAGCATTTTTTTATCTAATCTTGCTAATACCTGCAACATCGTGCTGGGAAATCTTCTCTTTACTTTTAAAACAAGTATTTTAATTTCATCAGCAACGTGTTTCTTGTGCTCCCCAACACTTGGGAATAATGTGATCCCATCTGTGCATTCCTGCTCAGAATTGCCCATCTTTCTTTGGAACCCATGAGCCAAAAGTCAGGTTAAGTAATTTCCTTTGCAGGTTTTTGTTGTAGAGCTTTATCCAGCAGAGCTTTTTGCAGAATAAGCTGCTGAAACTCCGTTCTATTAAACAAAAAATGACATTCTTCAAAATGATGTAGGAATCTCTGAAGCGTGGGAGGCCCCACTAAAGGTTGATATTGCTCATTCTTGAGATAAACACCTATTTTTGTTCTTCTTGTTAGATTCATACTTAGTATGAAGAAATGAATCAAACATTTATAGAAATAGTCATAAAAATTAACTTGTAATGAAGATATTTGAATTCTCCCCAACTCTGCTTCTCTATCACAGAAAGCACTGCTGCCATTTTACACTCCCACAGCCCAGGTAACATTTAGCTCATAATATTTACCAAACAGCCACTTTCAGCTTGATAAATAATCATCTTTTCTGACCTAAATGAGTCTGTGTTTCAGTTCTCTGATTGAATTCCGTGATCCCTGAAGCTATTTCCCAGTTTGTGGTGCCAGGGGAGGTTTCTTAGTGGTTGCTAAGATTTGAAACTTTTGCTCTTTTTTGGTGCAGGTAAGCTGATAAAGCAGATTTCCCCTCATAAAAAAAGATATTCAGAAAGGCAAGGGGTGGAGAGGTGGGAATTAAATAATAGCCACGGGTCAGAGTGATTTTCTTTTCTGTGATAGTTCTGTTACTCATGGATGAGTGTTCACAGGGATTAGTTTCTCAGGGAAAATGACCAAAAATACATCTCACTGTCGTTTTCATGTGGGGTGTGAAAGACCTAAATCTTTTCTTTTTTGAGCAGAAAAAATTGGGGGAAATTTCACCTGAAAGTCTAAGGGGAAATTTCACCTGAAAGTCTAAGAGGTGAAACAAAGTTCAAAGTGAGTTTAGTGTACTGTATGTTCTGACTGTACAGATGCTCTGCAGGCACAGATTCTGTGGGAATTGGGATGGGAGTCTCATCCCCAGTGTCTTGAGGCTCATCCCACAGTCTCAAGCTGCACCAAGGGAAATATAGGTTGGATATTAGGAAAAAGTTTTTTATAGAAGGGGTGATGAAGTTCTGGAATTGTCTGCCTGGGGAGGTGGTGGAGTCACCATCTCTGGGTGTGTTTAAAACCAGACTGGATGTGGCACTGGGTGCCAGGGTTTAGTTGAGGTGTTGGGGCTGGGTTGGACTCGATGATCTTGGAGGTCTCTTCCAACCCAACCCAGTGATTCTGTGAATTCTAATGGGTACAGCTGTGCAGGCCAGGTGAGGGATATTGAAATTAATGAGCCATTAACGAGCCCAGGGGCACTGACCAATCACACAGGGAGCAGAGGGCACACAGGTGCAGGGCATCAACATGAGGGGATAAAAGGTTGGGCTGAAGCACAGGAGGGGCAGTTGCTGGCAGCCTTCTGAAGTGATGGGGTGTTGCTCTGTGTGAGCAGATACCTGAAGCCTTCTGACCTGGTAAGGTGTTGCTGTGGTTGGGATGAAGCTTTCTGAAATTGTTTGGTGATAGTCTGTGTGCTGTGGCCTTCTCAACTGTGATAATGCTCCACTAAAAAAAAACACTTAAGTGTTAAAAGTTTCTGCATGTAGCAGTTGGTTTTAACCTTTCTCTGAATATAAGTGCTCTTCTTCATAATATATTTAGATCCTTTTGAAATTGTAGGGCTCTGGTGGTTTTTTGCTCTCAGTATAGAATTCCAGGATGGTTTGGATGGGAAGGGACCTTACATCCCATCCAGTTCCACCCCTGCCATGGCCAGGGACACCTTCCACTATCCTGGGCTCCTCCAAGCCCCATCCAAACTGACCTGAAATCAAATAAATTTTAAAAGTTAAATCTCAAAAAACATTCACCTTCCTTTTAAAGTGTCTGAAATTATTTAATTGCCCTTTAAAAATGGTTGTTCTCTCTTCTTTTTCTTACAGATGGGAAGGTTGAAGTGACAAAAGAGGGAGTGAAGCTCTGCACCATGGGACCTGGCAAAGTTTTTGGGGAGTTAGCCATCCTCTACAACTGCACCCGGACAGCTACTGTCAAAAGTAAGAGCATTTTAGATGTTTTTCTTAAACTCTTAGCTTGGAAGCTGCAGTTGCTTTTAGGTGTTTCACTTTCTCAGTGAATTCAACTCTTTAGGGCATGGATTTTGGTATGGAATTTAGGCACCCTGTGTGAAGGAGATGCAGAGGAAATGCATCATTCAGTCTCTCAGGTTGGTCCTACCCCATGCAGAGGAGCCTGAAGCTTGCCCCACGGTTTTCCTTACAATTCCTGCTGGATCTCATGATAATTATTTTCTTATTGCTTAGAACAATCTTTGTGACCTGTGTAAGTCTTGAAGTAAGCCAAGCTTAGCTTTTGTTCAGGGCAAGTCATTGTTTTCCCACTAAAATAAATTAGGAAAAAAAATCTGGATGGCACTTGACCCCCTGCTCTAAACTCCTCAGCACTTCTCCTGTTACCTGTTTTCTTTTATGAATGTTCTGGGCAAAAGCTTGGCTTGCAGAGGAAAGCAGAGGAAATAAATCACATTGCTATGCATGACTTAAATGGGTTTTTATTTACATTTAGATGCAGATGTAGGATATCACAGCTCTCCTTGATCTTGAGGACAAGAGTTTATGGTGGTGTCTGAAGCAGAGAGAGAGATAATAAATAGTTGTGTGGTTTTAAGGTGCTGTGGGGGAGGAGTTAAAAGAGTACAGATGGTACAGAAAAATTCAAACAAGAGGTACAAACTTGAGTAATATAAACTTGAATAATACAAAACAGTGGTATTCTTGTGCCAGAATAATGAGCTGTGCAAGTCCTTGCTCAGAAGAAAGCATTTTCCAAATACCTAATTGTGCTTCAAAAAAAGAAAGAGGAAAAGAAAAAATGGGCAGGAATGAGAGAGCAGGAACAGATAAGTAGATTATTTTCTGCAGGATGTGCTGTTCTCTGTAGGCCTCAAGGACATGACTGATGGTCTCTGTTCTCACCTGTGCAAACCTTGCCTTTTCCCAAGTGCTGGGGACCTCAGGTGAGGGTGGAAATTCAGAGAAGCAGCAGGTTTGTGTGGTAAATACAGCTGGGGAAGGTTGGGAAGAGCAGAGAGCAAGGTCACAGCCTAGAAAAGGCAGTGAGGGGATGGCTGCTGTTTAGTTCCCCTTAGGGATGCAGAGCTGGAGGGCACCCGAGTGGAATCCCACAGAACAACTCTGTTTCTGTGCCATTCCCATCTGCTTGTGTAAGGCACTCCCACTGCAGGTTTTTCTGTGTTTTTTCCCCTTACTGCCTTTTCCACACCCTCACTCACCCCTCCTGAGCAAGCCTCCAGCCTGGACGTGGCATTGTTGTCCCAAATCCCTTTGTCCTGGTTAAACTGGGGACAGGAGTTGGGTCACCACTCAGAAAATCCTTGCCTCAAGGAAAAGGAGTCTTTGTCCCTTGTTCCTTTCTTAGCAGCATTGTGTAATTAGAGTTCTGCTGGGTTTTAATCCCTTCCCCAGGGCCAGCAAGGGACTTGGAGGAATTTTCTCTCTGGTTAGTGCACAAATCAGTGCAGATTTGGGTTGTGATGAGCTTGGGGAGCTGCTGCAGCTCACAGTGACTGAGCTGAGGGTGTGGAGGTGCTCACATCCCCTCTGGGCATGGTATGGACTTAGCTGGTCCTACACAGCTTCAAACACCTGCTTGTTCCTTTGGGAAATGAGCAATAAATGTGCTAAATCCCTAGAAAGGTGAGTGGTGGTAAATACTCCATTAAGCCTTGGATCATGCCAAGGTTTATTTTGGGAGAAATAAAATTGGTGATTGTAGTGAGAGCAGACAGCACTGATGGTGAAGAAGTGGCAGGGAGCACCATCCAGCTCCCATTTGGAGGAACTCTCAGGGCTTCCCAATTTTCAGGGGAGAGCTTTCCATCATCTCTAGGGTGTCAGGAGTGTGTTTTGATGGGCCTGCTGTACTTCATTTGGAGGACATTAAGTGCAGCTTTCTGAGGATGAAGTTGCAGCAGAGGCTGAGTGAAGGATGGATTTATGTGGGTGTGGAGCTCTGTGTCACAGCTGGGCCATAATGAGGTGTCAGCTGGGTTGACATCTCCAGCTGGAGCTGGGTTTTATGTGTACCCTGGCTTTGGTTTGTAAATAATAAAGATTTTAGTGTCATTACTCACTGTTAGTCTACATGGGCTCTTCAGCTTGTGCTCACTCTGCAGGAGCAAACTTCAGCTATAAATCACTGCAGGAAGGCTTTGTCTTTGCAACAGAATTTAGGAGACATTAAAATGTAATGATTCTGATCTGACTCCTGTCTCATAATGACCTCTTTAATAAGGCAATCCAGGCCTTTGAAAAGCCTGCCCCAGGAGCACTATTAATATTTTTTTTTCCCCTGTCATTGCAGTCTTAAATAAAAGCAGGATGGGGTTTGAGTTCAAGCAGGGCATGGGAAGAACCCAAACTTTTGGGTGTTGAGGAGCACCAGGAAAAGCAGGGACACATCTCCTCACATGTGGCCTTATTTTAAGATAAATGTACAATTTCTGACATCTGATTTTTGTTTGGTTATTCTGTGGTGTTTGCTTTAGATTTCCAGATATTAGTAGAGGGTTTGGGGTTTTTTTTGTTGGCTTTTTCTTCTTCTGGTAGAATCTGGCCAGTCTGCTCCAAGTATGGAGTTGTGAAGGTTTTCTGACTCCTTGATATTCACAGATCCCCTTCCCTTGCACACTCAGTGAAATCCAAATCAGCAGTAATTTCTCCCCCTCTCTGTATTGATTATCCAGAGATCTCAAGTGCCTGCATGCAAACCTGGATGCTGCTTGCAATTCAAAGCAGAACCACGGACTTTTCTCCCTGATTCCAACGAATAATTAGGCTCAGAATGAGGAAAACACCACTTTTTGTGGCTACACCTAAAATGATGTCTCTGACCCTCTTTTTTTAGAGACATGGTTGGAAAAAAGGGCTGTGAGATGTCAGCAAAAAAATATAAAGACAAATTCATCCCACTGAGGTTTAAAACATTGTGATTCTTCATTTTGCTAACAAGATGTGGGAGGAAGTGAAATTAATCTGCTGTTAATACTGTGCAGGAGTGCTCATTCCTCTTAAAGAATGTGTGGAACAGATTTTTGCAGGTGATTTAGGGTGGGTTTTGTGGAAGAAGCAGATTGTCCATCCTCTAAGGATGTTCTGCTGATTTTAGAAGTGGTCTAACACCTGAAATAGATTCTCTAGGGGGCAAAATTCAAATAAAACCATCCCTTAGAAACCTCTCCATGCGAGGCTGATGATTTCAGGGCAGTTACACTTCATACCACCTTGTGTTTTCAGAAGAACTGGTAGCAAAAAAAAAAAAAAAAAGGCAAGCAGAGGCTGAAGTTATTAAACTCTAAATTATGTAAATCCTTCTGCTGGCCCTCAAAAGGCAGCACAAGAGTCCCTCAAGCTGCTGTGCTTGCCAGCTGCACTAATTGTACAAAACCCGGCGCGGCGCAGAGGGATTAAGGCGGGAGCTCGGCTTCTCCTGGCCAAGCCTGGATGAGTTTGAATTTTCAGCTGCTGGTTTTTGTTTTAATGGAGTCCTCTGCACTGCCTGCTGCAGCCCCAGGAATGACAGAACTTTCTGAGGAGCTTGGTAACATGGATAATTTGTGGGGGAAAATAAGGCAGCAGTGAGTTGCCAATTAAAACTGCAGAGACTCGTTAAAAATCTTGCAGAAGGATGTTGGAGGAGAATATCTAAAAGCAACAGTTACAGGAGCCAGGGTAAAGTTTGTTCAGCTCTCCTTAAAACACACTTGGCAGGGAAGTTGCCTTTTAGATACTCAACTGTTTGATTAAAATCTCTCTGATATTACATGGAGATAAGAAACCCGAGCTGGCCCAGCCAGTCTGGTGTGCCTGGTGGGAGATAAATGGAATAAAAATGGATATATCCTGAGAGAAAGTAATTTAAACTCACCCTTCCACTGCCTGTATTTTACTGTGACCTTTACAGGTCTTGTGGGTAATGTGACAAAATGGGATTGGATTATTCCTCCAAGGGGATGATAATGAGAAAATGATGTTGAGGACAATGGATAAGGTGTAGCAGGAGTTTTTTCCCCCCCCTCTCTTCTTCAGGAGCATCTTCAGGATGGCATTTCTGTGGCTCCTCATTTCCATCTTTGGGATCACAGAATGCCAGGATGGGTTGGAAGGGACCTTAAATCCCATCCCATTTCCACCCCTGCCATGGCAGGGACACCTTCCATCATCCCAGGCTGCTCCAAGCCCCAGAGTCCAGCCTGGCCTTGGGCACTGCCAGGGATCCAGGGGCAGCCACAGCTGCTCTGGGCACCCTGTGCCAGGGCCTGCCCACCCTGCCAGGGAACAATTCCTAATTCCCAATATCCCATCCAGCCCTGCCCTCTGGCAGTGGGAGCCATTCCCTGTGTGCTGTCCCTCCATCCCTTGTCCCCAGTCCCTCTCCAGCTCTCCTGGAGCCCCTTTGGGCCCTGGCAGGGTCTCTGAGCTCTCCTGGAGCCTTCTCCTCTCCAGGTGAGCACCTGGAGGTTCTGGCATCATGAGCAATTTTAAGACTGAGTATTTATTTATGGGAAAAACTTCCAGTGTTAAATCCATGTTGAAAAACCCTATAGACCTTTATGGCCAAGCAGATAAAGTAACAATAAATAATAAAGGCCTGTTTGTTCTGTCTGATAGAGAAGGAGGGTGATCACCATTCCAGGGAAACGAAGTGTTTCTGTTGTTCTGGAACACTTGTGGAAATAATTTTGTGGATATTTTCCCACATTGATTTAATTGCAGAGTGGATTGAGCTGAGTTCTCATCACTTAACCATGGTTATAAGGAGATGATGGCTTTCTCTGTGCAGCCCTTGAAGAATTAGTTAATATTAATAGCAGATGTCAGATAATTAGTTGATAAAAGCTCCCATTTCATCCCTTTTTATAGATGTCACTGAAAATGTTGCTGATGTTTGAAATATGGCCAGAGCAGCTGTGAGAAATGAGGTGACTGAACTTTGCTGTTGACAGTAAAGCTTTGCTTTGGGCAGAGTTTGATAAACAAGGGGATGCAATGGAATATTTGCCATAAATATTAATTTATAGGCTCGGTGGCATGTGATCTTTTACCAGATTAAAATGCAACAGACAACAGTGGGGCTGGATTTGCCCCACATTATATGAAATTCCTCATTCTAGACTATTTCCTGGTGGTAACTGGGGAACAAAAGGCCACTTGGCACCACGACAGGGCCAGAACGGATCAAATTGAGTTTCAGAACCAAACCAACCACTGCCTTCTGTTCTCTTGGGGCACTTTTAGAAGCTCCTTGCTGACATGAAGCCACCCCAAGCTGCCTTTCCTGCTGTCCATAAAAGCAGAGATCTCTCTCCTCCATGCTATTGACTGTGTGACCTTAAATCCATTTGCTTGTGGCAATGATGCTGCAATAACCAAATTGATGGAGTAATAGTAGTTCCAATAATAATGGAAATAATAATGGAATGATGGAATCACTGAAGCTGGACAAGACCTTCAGGATCATCCAGTCCAAGCTGTGCCCACCTTGTCCCCAGCCCAGAGCACTGAGTGCCACCTCCAGCCCTTCCTGGGACCCCTCATAAGTATTTCCCCAGTTTGGGATGCTGAAGAGGGCTGGAGTTTACTTGCATTTATCTGAAGTTCCCTGGCCAAGATGGATTTCATATTATTGAAGTGCCAGTGTTAAAAGCATTTGGATAGCAAATAAATTGACAAAACTGCAGATAGGCTTTTTAATTAAAAAAAAAAAAAAGGCACCAAACAAGTTCTCAGTATTGCACGTTTGAAAAACTCATTATATTTCATGAATTGTATCTTCTCTGGGAATGGACGGGGAATGGAAGCTTTTATTTATCTTTAGGCTGCAATAAAACCCATCCAGACAACAGCAATGTTGACAACTGCATTCACTCCTCTGAAGTTATTTGCAAAAGCCTTTACTCCACAATATCAAAGCCAGCAGTGTTTGAAATGGGTTTGCTGAAGCTCTGCCCTTTGCAGCCCGTGCCTGACACCCAGCTGGAGGAAATGAGATTTAAATAGTGTCTCTTTTTTAATTAACTGCAGCAATGAGGAGCCTGGGGAGAGGCTCAGCTATGTTTTGTTAGTTCATTGTTTTTTTTAGGGTAGTCCATGTACACAGCAGAAGGTGCAGCTGCCACCTTAAAGCTGTCTTGGCTTTTCCTCTGACATGGCCTGGACACCCTGGATTGGTTTTTTTGATGGGAATTGAGGTGAACTCCAGACATCTGAAGAGATCTGACAGCACTGGGAGCTAAGGGCAGAGATCTGAACGAGGCAGAATCCTGGCTGCCTTTGAAGAAATAGGATTGTCTTTATTTCTGGTGTTTGTTTTTCAGCTCTGAGGTCACTCTGCACGACTTATCTGTAGTCGAGGGCAGGAGCAGAGGCTGATTGAATTCACACAGTGCACCCAACTCGCAGCCTGTCTGTTAAACTTGGATTTTCTTTGGCTGATGAGGGTCACAGGAGCTGCCTGGAGCGGGATGAGTTGTCTGAATGGGTGTGAAAATGCCCCGTGGTGGGTTTGTCCATGTCCCCAGCCCCAGCTACACCTCAGTGCCCACAGCAGAGACACTGCTGGGATGTGCCTCTCCCCCATTCCCCCTTGGGCAGGCACATTCTCCACCTAAATGCTGTTTGGCATCTGCTTAGATCCTGTATTCCCTGTTTGAGAAGCCTCTTGAACCTCTTCAGAGTCATTTTTGTGCTTCAGATTTCATCTGCCTCTGCTTTTGTGATCCTTCACCATTTCTGAGCACCACTGTGATTCTTCCATTGTGAGAGATCCCAAAACCAGATTTATTTATTTTTGTCAGATACTCTCTGTTAGCACAGCACAGTTGGGTTTGTTCTTGGGGAAACTGAGGGAATTCAGGTGAGTTGAGCTGATTTAAGGAAGCAGCTTTGTGTGTGAAGGAAAAACTCAGGTGCTCTGCCTGTAGGCAGCCATGGCTTTGTCCTACAGGTCTTGGCACCCTGAAGGTGCCCTGACTTAGAGGGACACTGTGGATTTTTTGGTTTTTTTTTCTTGTTGAGGTTGGGATTAAACGTGTGAGATGGCTTGTGGGGTTTTTTGTTTTGTTTGTTTTTTTCTTTTTTTCAGATTTAGATGTTTATTAGTTCTTGTTTATATTACAGTTTCATGAACTGTGAGCTCTACAATAATTTACTCTCACAAGTTAAAAAAGGAGACTTATCTCCTTCTACACAAGGTTTTTTTTAAGGCTAAACTGCTTAATTAAGAAATTACACATATTATTTTTGCTTTTAACTCAATAACTAGTTACTTGTGCTCTGTGATGCTGACTTTATCTAATTACACAAAACCACCCAAACCCAGGAAGAAGAAGGAATAGCTTCTACCTTAAAACTTCTACCTTGCTCTATATATATATATATATATATATATATATATTATATCTAAAACTTTAAACTCTAAATTTCCCACCATGTGATATTACACACTACTATTCAAACTCCACACCCACAATCCCTATAATTTAATTTTGGAAGCTTTTCCACGGCCTCAGTGTTCCCTTGGGGGTGGGTCAGTGTTTGTTAACACAGAAAGTCTAAAAATTCTCAGCAACCAGGCTTCCAACAGGACACCTGCTTGGAAAAGAAGTTTTCCTTCCTGTTTAACCTGAACTTCCAAGAGCATCTCCTGGGATGGAGCAATGTCCATGTCCTGTTATTCCAGAGCACACCTCTGTGCCCAGGGACACAGGAGCTGCTTTGGGAAGGAGTCTGAGTTAACCATTAGCCCCCCATAAATGCTAAACCCCTCCTTTGGGTAATTTTTTCCCCTACAGCTGGATAAACACTTGCTGGGAGAAGGGAGGGGAGCACATGGCAATGGGGAGAGTGCTCGGGCCTGCTGCAGGTAGTGGTGACAAAACAGGGAAGAGTGTTTAAAATCCTCTTTATTCTGTATTGTGGTGGTTGGGGAAGATTTAACAGCTTTAAAGTGCTCTCCTGCTTCGGACTTGGAGCTTTTTGGACATGGCCCAGTTTGGGTGGGGACATCAGGAGCCCTGCAGGGCCCATCCCCATTATCCCACCTTTCCCAGGGGATGGCATTTCCTTTTATTGGAGGGAAAAATACACCTGGTGTGAAGCTCACAGCTTCAGATTGAGATTTCTGCTTTGTATTCTGCAAGCTTGACTTTGGATAAGCCCTTCCTACCCTTTAGCACAGGTGTCTGAAAAACTGGGATAATTTGAATTTACATGCCCGAGATTGGCAATTTCCTTGGAAGGGGCTGGTTTGTCCCATACCATCAGCACTGTATGGCTCTAAATGCAAGTAATAATTATTTGTTTGCCATTGCTGATGACAGCTTTGTGATTGAACAAAAAAAATCTGTGCCTGCCCCATCCCTGGAAATGTCCCAAGGCCAGGTTGGATGGCCTTGGAGTCTTAAAGGGAGTTTTCAAAAACCCATTTTCAAAATGAAAGATTTTGAATCTTCAGAGAGACAAATACTTCAGTGTTGGTTGGGATTCTTTTTTTTTTTTGGCTGCACAAATATTTGCCTGCTTCAAATGAATTGTAAAAGCTTTATGGTGTTTGCTTAATCGCTGGTGCGTTTTTAATTGTTGCTTGACAAACATTGTAATATCTAAAAAGACTCAGTAATTCCCCAGCTTTATGGAGCACTGGGAAAGGAAATAATCTTATTTTGGCTGCTGCTACTGCAGAGTTTTTTTGGGGTTTAAAAGAAATCCTCCTTGCAAATCCAGGAAGATGATGATGGTTGTATTTAACAGCTGATATTCAACTCCTGCTTCATTACTAAAATAATCCCCCTTAATTGTGGGTGAATAAAATGCTTCATCACTCCATCAGCCACTGCAAGAAACTGTGAGGCTCCCAGGCTTTGCTGTGCCCTCATTTCCTCCTGGTTATTAGCAAAAGACATCAGTGATAATGTATTTTTTCCTGATTAACCCCTTGCAAATGTATTTGCTTCTGGGTTTGCCATAAATATTTGTGTGGAATGAGCTTGCAGGCAGCTCTGGGATGGGATGCACTGCACAGGATGATCATATCCTGGTAATCCAGAGCCCCAGGAGCAGCTGGCATGGCAGGCTCTCCTTCAGCTGCTTTTGGCATTTTGGCAGGAGAAAAGCAGGGTTGTGCTGTATTCCCAGTGGGAAGGGGAGTATATTCTATATCTCTTCAATGGGAATGTATAAAAAATAGCTGTGAAGCCAGGCATGGAAGCAAGCAGGCTCATTAGCACAGTGCCCCTTGGGGTTGCTTTAATGTGTGTTTTAATGACTTTCTCATTAGTGTTTGGAAAACAGTGGTTCCATTCTTGCTGGATTCGTGGTGGGTGCTCCTGAATCCTGCACTCCTGGGGTCACTTGTTGCAGACATCTTTTATGGAAAATCCTTTCCTTAGGATTTTTCCTCCCGAGAAACTGAGAGGCCTCAGGAATAAAATGTAAACAATGATTATCTGCTGCTGTGGAATGCAACAGGTGCATCTGTGATTGGTCTCATGTGGTTGTTTCTAATTAATGGCCAATCACAGTCAGCTGGCTTGGACAGAGAGTCTGAGATGCCAGCCTTGTTATTCATTCCTTCTTATTCTATTCTTAGCTAGCCTTCTGAGGAAATCTTTTCTTCTATTCTTTTAGTATAGTTTTAATGTAATATATAAAATAAAATAATAACTCTGCCTGCTGAAACATGGAGTCAGATCCTCGTCTCTTCCCTCAGCCTGAGACCCCTGTGAGTACTGTCACAGTCACTTCCCAAATGAATTGGTGTGACTCCAGCACATGGATGTGTTCATCACAGAGATGCTCTGGTGCCAATCTATCACCCAGTAAAATCCCAGACATCAATGAATTTGTGGTGGCTGTGGCTTTTTTAAACATTTTAATAAAATCCCAGAGTGGTTTGGGTTGGAAGGGACGTTAAATCCCATCCAGTACCATGGGCAGGGACATCTCCCACTGTCTCAGGCTGCTCCAAGCCCCAATGTCCAACCTGGCCTTGGGCACTGCCAGGGATCCAGGGGCTGTGGGTACCCTGTGCCAGGGAACAATTCCTCCCCAATATCCAAAAAATCTCCTTTTTTTAAAATTCAGAACCCTTCCCCTCATCCCATCAGTGTCTAACCATGGAAATAGCCCCTCTCTCTCTTTTTTACAATCTCCCTTTTACTACTGGAAGGTGCTTTAAGGTCTCCCTGGAGCCTTCTCTCCTCTGTGCTGGGAAGATGGAGAGGTGGCAGAGATCCATTGAAAATGTGCACTTTTAAATTCCTCTGGGGAAGGTTTACAGCTGAGATTAACCAGGAAGACTGAGCAGTTTGTCAGGCAGTGAGGTTTTTTTGGAGGATGGTAAATTTGGAGGAGCCAATCTTAATTTTCCAGCTTAGTTTGCAAATTAAGTCTTCTTTCCTGAGAACAAAACTAATGTTATGAAAGCATCTTTATAAACAGTTTGTAATTGCTTTAATTTGATAAAGGCAAAGTGTTCCTAGCTTTGTCCTATAATATCAGTTTATCCTTCAACAACATAAGAGCAGAACTTGGGAAAGAAATGATTCCTTGTGGAAAGAAACACTCATTTCCATATTCTTTCTCTCTTTTTTTAATGTTCTGTTGTAGCTAATGAACTGCTGTGGGTTTGTGGGGGCCATGAGCATTGTGAATTCATTGTGTGTCTGCTCTCAGCCCTCACATTAGGACTGCAACAACATTAATGTCTTTTAATCACCCCTGGAATTCCTGCTGCACTGGGGTGTGCTGGGAACAGAGAGCTGCCACACACTGCTGTGGATTCCTCAAACCCAATTGTTCCAGCCTGCTGGAGATGTGCACAAATAATCCCCCACAAGTAAAATGTCCTTGTTGATCTAATTCCCAGTGCTTTGGTGCTGGGACAGGCACTGGGGGCTTTGGGAGCTTGTGTTTGTGTTCCAGCCTGGGAATGGGGTGAGGCCCTCCCTTGGAGGCGCTTCAGAGCTGCATGTCCATCTAGGAGAATTTAATCTTGGTAAAATGTTATTTATTCTCTGCAAGCTCTGAGTTTTGAGGCTGATATCACATCCACATGAGTATCATGGAATCCTGGAATGGTTTGGGTGGGAAGGGTCCTTTAAAGCTCAGCTCCTTCCCACCCCTGCCATGGCAGGGACACCTTCCACTGTCCCAGGCTGCTCCAGCCTGGCCTTGGGCACTGCCAGGGATCCAGGGGCAGCCACAGCTGCTCTGGGCACCCTGTGCCAGGACCTGCCCACCCTGCCAGGGAAAAATTCCTTTCCAATATCCTATCTAAATTTCCCCTCTGTCAGTTTGAAGCCATTCCCTGTGTCCTGTCGCTCCATTTTAGTCCCCAGTCCCTCTCCATCGGTCTTGTCATCTCCCCCAGGCTACAATTTGGTCACCCCAGAGCTTCTCCTGTCCAGGTGAGCAGCCCCAGCTGTGCCAGCCTTTCCTCCCAGCAGAGCTGCTCCATCCCTCTGCCCATCCTGGTGCCTCCCCTGGGCTCTCTGCAGCAGCTCCAGGTCCCTCCTGTGCTGGGACAGCCAGGTGTCACAGGGTGTTGGCAGTGAGGGACCAGCAGGACACACATTCCATGCTGGCAAGGAATGATTTGTTGTGGGGATTTCTGTCTCCAAAAGGTTTGCTTAGTGAAAGAGGCGGAAATATTCCTAATCCCAGAGGTTCTACTGAGGGTTTAAGTTGAGGAATGTGCTGCACTTGTTCTACCCTAAATTCCCTCAAACTGCCTGATGCCATTTAGAGATTCCAGCATCTAATCCATTCCAGAGTCCACTAGAAACACCCCAGAAATCTTGGAGCTGCAAGTCACAGCCACTCAAGTCCACATTTTCTAAAATTAGGAATTTTAGAAGCCTGTAAAGGTTAAATACATTAATAGTCAGCCCCTGCCAGCCCTCCTGAGGAGAGTGGCCTGTCTGGGAGACCTTTTGTGGATGAATTGTGTTGTAATGTGGAGTTATTTTGCAGCTTCTGTAACTTATTTTCCCTGAATATTTGTCAGGTTGCATGTAATATTTCTGGAATAGGGGAGGCATTAACCTTTATTAACCACTGCAGAGACTGAAACTCCTAAAGACTGACGGGATAATTAAGGCAACATCTCGGGGTGACTTCACTGCTCCTCAAACTCCATTAATTCTGATGACAGTGATGAATTTCAGTGCAGTATTAATTAGTTTTTCTCATTGTATGGAAAAACATTCTGTGAATCACTGCTGTAAATTCACCCTTTCTGAGTCCAAAGACATCTGAACTCATCAGTGATCCTGCAGTTATTTCCATGTCCCAAGAGATTTGTGTGTATTGGAATGGCAAAGATTCCACAGCTGGATGTACAAATTCTTCCTGTCATGACACCAGTGAGGGAATTCTGAATGGTTTGGGATAGGCTGGGCTTTCCTCCTTGCATTTATACCCTGCTGGAGTTAATCCTGCCCACTTAGTGCATGCTCAGGCCGTGAATAACAAAGGGGTGATTTCCAGGTGAGGCTTTGGGAATAGATCCATTGGGAAAGGCTTGTGAGGCTTTGGGAATAGATCCATTGGGAAAGGCTTGTGAGGCTTTGGGAATAGATCCATTGGGAAATGCTTGTGAGGCTTTGGGAATAGATCCATTGGGAAATGCTTGTGAGGCTTTGGGAATAAATCCATTAGGAAAGGCTTGTTCAGCTCCTCTCTGCTCTCTTTAGGTTCTGTTCTGATCAGCATTAAAAGCTGATTGTCACATCCATGCAATAAATCCTCTCATGGAATTATGGAATATCCTGAGTTGGAGGATGATCCAGTCCAACTCCTGCTCCTGCACAAGCACCCCAACAGTCCCACTCTGTCCAAACTCTCCTTGACACCTTCTGGCTTTTCATCCACCTTTTCCTCCTGTTCCTTTTGCCTGCAGTTTCCAAGCCCTTGTGAGGTGTGTGCTGGAAACAGAAGGGATGGGTGTCACTGTCACTTTTTTTCTGGAAAAATCTCTTTTCCCAGTATTTCTCTCCAGGGAAGCTGAGAAGCTTTAGAGAAAAAGGAAAACAATAATTATCTCATTTGCTTCTCCTGTGTTTTGCTGCTTTGGAATGTGGCTGGAGATTGTTTACCCACAGGTGTTTGTTTCATTGGTTTCATGTGAATTGTTTTCACTCTTTGGCCAACCAGGGCCAAGCTGTGTTGGGACTCTGGAGAGAGTCCCAAGTTTTCATTATTATCTTGTTAGCCTTCTGTCTGTATCCTTTCTGTATTCTTTAGTATAGTTAGTTCTTTAATTTCTATAGTTAGTTCTTTAGAATAGTGTCTGTAGTTATTCTTTAGTTTAGTTTAGTATTCTTTTATATAATACAGTATCATAAAATAATAAATTATGCTTCTGAGAACATGGAGTCAGGTTCATCATTCCTTCCTGCCACGGGGCACTTTGCAAATACAATAGATGGGTGCTGGGAATGGGGATTTTAAGACCTGTGGAGAGGTTCCATGTGTGGGCAGGAAGGCTGAGCACACACCAACAAGGGCTTTTGCCTGTCTGGAATAAACCTGTAAAGCTCCAAGGTGATGCAATGCAATTCCAGGCTGGATTTGTCAGAGGAAAGAATTCCTTGCTGATAAAATCCTATGGATGGTTTATCTTGGCAAACAGGGAGAGGATGGTCCTGTTTTAAATCCTGTGCATTGATGTTGTGTGGAGATTATTTTATATTTGTGCTGAGAAATTTAGATTTGTTGGGATTGTTCAGCCTGGGGAAGAGAAGCTCTGGGGCTGCCCCTGGATCCTTGGAAGTGTCCAAGGCTGGGTTGGACAGGGCTTGGAGCAGCCTGGGACAGTGGAAGGTGTCCCTTGGCAAGGGGTGGGATGAGATGAGCTTTAAGGTTCTTTCCTACTCCAGCCTTACCCTGATTCAATAATTTATAAATAATATAAACTCATACCTTTTTGCCTATGAGCCTTGTTTTATAAAAACAATTTTCCAGTCTGAATTGCTTTTCTTAAACTCTCTGCAAAGCCTTTGTTTATAAAGTGGATATTAAAATGGGCTGAAAATTGTCTGGTCACAAAGTCAATGCTCTCAATTCCCATGCAAATGGTTCATTTTTGTTCTTTAAACTGTTATTTACACTCCGTGGTCTGTGAATGTTTATATGCAATGGCAATTCAACAAGTCCTGGGAAGGAACTGGAATCCAAGAGGCTTCAGTAAAATTGTGTGGTGCAGATTTCACAGTAGATTTGGTTAAAACCATTTTTCCCCATTTAGTTTGTCACTAATCGCTGCTTTCACTAATTACTTTTTTTGTCTTGAACAACTGCTTGGAACAGCTCCACAAAAGCCAATTTGTTGTGTTCATCATGCAAAATATGCCACGACCAATTACACTGCATGAGCCTGTATATTTAAAATACAACAAATCATCAGAGCACAGACCAGAATTTATTTCTCTGAGTGCAGGGAGAAATTAATCCACGATTTTCCTTAAGGTGGTTTTATGGCTATACCAACTTCCTGTGTCATAGCATCATTTCCTGGTAAGGGGGAATGGATTTAAATTGGATATGTTAAATGTGTTTAAGTTGGATATTGGGAAGGAATTGTTCCCTGGGAGGGTGGGCAGGCCCTGCATCCCTGGCAGTGTCCAAGGCCAGGTTGGAGCAGCCTGGGACAGTGGAAGGTGTCCCTGCCCATGGCAGGGGTGACACTGGATGGGATTTAAGGTCCTCCCAACCCAAATCATTCTGGGATTTTGTGATTCTGAATCTCCTTGTGCCTTACATTTTCAGCAATGAGAATGGTGTCTTGTGAGGCAACAGGAAAATGAAGATATGAGAGGAAAGAAAGGAGCTGAGAGTGTCATGTGAATGAATTTGTTAATGAGAGATGGATTTTCCCTGTGCTCTCTGTCAAGGCTGCAAACCTGACCCTCTGTGCAAGTGTGCAGAGCTGTGCTTGCCTTCATGCTTTAATTCTTTGGCTTTGCATTCAGCATCTTTCCAAATGATTCCAGTGATTCATTTTGGGATGACAAATCCTGTATTTTTAGCTATTTTATTCCCAGCTGCTGGGATAACTGCTGGGAGCAGCAGAGGCTGCAGCCAGTGATGCACAAAGGGGAGGAGCCCAGCCTGGCTGCCAGACCCCCCAAGTGACTGCTGGATTTATTTATAATATCTTTGTTTATAATATATATTTATACTATATATATATATAATATTTATATTTATAATATATTTATTTTTATTTATTTTATTTATCTGCTGTTGGCAGATAAATTGCAAACTGATCCCAGCAAGACAGGACTGGCTGGCCAGTTCCTGATACCAGGACAAACAATATTCTAGGGTGTGGGAGCTTACCTGCTTTTATCTCTCCCTTCTACATGTGGTTTTAGCAGATTTTTAATTTCCCAGAGCATCTGGAGGCCTGCAGCTGGTTTGGCACGTGGTGGGAGGCCCAGTTTGTTTAGCCAGTGGGTTATTTAGTAATAATAATTAGTTTATTTCGTTTTATCTGTCCTCCTGTTGGAGATGTGTGCATGGGAAGGAAGCAGTGGAAATTGGGCCACCCACAGCTGGAGTCACAGAAAAGACCAAACAGTTTCCCAGGAGCTTTCAGGAGAAAGCAGGACAAGAAGTTTTTTGGGAAGGAGACCTAAATATGAGCCTTTTTCATAGATTTAGGTCAAGAGGCCTAAAAATCCTGAATAGGAGTGTGGCTCTGAATCCCCTTTGGAGACTGGCATTCCCCCAGGGAATTCCTGCATGTGGGCTCTGAGGGTCCCTGCTGCACTGAGTGGGATGTGTGGAAATGATGGGAATGAGCCACAGATCAGCCTCTCCAGTGGGGTGTTACAGCAAAATTACCACAAAGAAAAGGTGGGATGGAGCAGGATTCCTGCCTCAGTTGATGTTGTCCTTGTGTCCCAGTGGAATGTCCCAGCTTTTGCTCCCTGGGCACCCACAGGTTCCTCTGTGGCTTAGTCCTTGTGTTTGAGTGTGGCACAGTCACCTCTGTCTGCCACGAGGGACTCCAGGGGGATGGAGCAGCTCTGCTGGGAGGAGAGGCTGGGAGAGCTGGGATTGTTCAGCCTGGAGAGGAGAAACTCTGGGGTGACCAAATTGTGGCCTTGCAGTGCCTGAAGGGGCTACAGGAAAGATGGAGAGAGACTCTTTACAAGGGGAAATGGGTTCCCAGTGCCAGAGGGCAGGGATCGATGGGATATTGGGAATTAGGAATTGTTCCCTGGCAGGGTGGGCAGGCCCTGGCACAGGGTGCCCAGAGCAGCTGTGGCTGCCCCTGGATCCCTGGCAGTGCCCAAGGCCAGGCTGGACTTTGGGGCTTGGAGCAGCCTGGGATGGTGGTACATGTCCCTGCCATGGCAGGGCTGGCACTGGATGGGATTTAAAGGTCCCTTCCCACCCAAACCATTCTGAGATTCCATGACATTTCCTTGGCTGAGGCCAGTGGCGAGTGGCTGGGTGTCCCACAGGGTTGTGGTGTCAATGTGAGCTGCTTGGGGTCCTGGGGACCAGCACAGAAGATCCACCCTGGAACCAACTTGGTTTGCACAGAGAATCAGCCACTCCTGGTAGAACCCACTGATCCATGGTGGTTCAATCCACCACCATTGCCATTGATGGTGACCCATGGTGATCCATCGTGATTAACAGTGATCCATGGTGATTGATGGTGATTTATGGTGGTCCATGGTGATTCATTCTGACTAACATTGATCCATCGTGATTTATGATGATCCATGGTGATCCATTGTGGTTGATGGTGACCCATGGTAATCCATCATTGGTTGACAGTGATCCATGGTGATGGATGGTGGATTATGATGATCCATGGTGACTGATGGTGATCCATGGTGACCCATCATGGTTGACAGTGATCCATGATGATGGATGGTGATTTATGATGATCCATGGTGATTGACAGTGATCCATGGTGATCCATCATGATTGGCAGTGATCCATGGTCATTGATGGTGATTTATAATGATCCATGGTGATCCATCATGACTGAGGGTGATTTATGATGGTCCATGGTGATTGACAGTGATCCCTGCTGAACCATCATGATTGATGGTGATCCGTGGTGATTTATGATGATCCATCATGATTGATGGTGATCCATGATAACCCATAGTGATTTGTGATGATCCATGGTGATTTATGATCATCCATGGTGATCCATCGTGACTGAGGGTGATCCACAATGACCCATGGAGATCCAAGCTGTGGTGGCCTCTGGAAGCCCTGATCTTGGTGTGCAGCACAGCAATGAGGTTTTGGGGACACGGAGCAGCAGACCCAGGATCTCCCCAGCTGACAAAGCTCTGTCCACCCTCCTGTGGTCGCCTCAGTCTGGGGATTAAATTTCCACAGGGAAAATAAGCAAAATTTCCATTCCTGTTCAATACATCTCCAGGGGCTTTGGTTCACCTGATTCCTTTTCCTGTTTTGCCTCAGCTCTTTTAATCCTGTTCACTAAGTATTTCATTAGTTGCCCTGATCCCTCAGTTAATCTGTTATCAAAAAAAAGATAATTGAATTTAACTTCCTAACACAACCCAGTTTAGATGGATAAAATTCTAGGCTAATGACTTAGTTTGCTTCTATTAATTGTAAGAATTCCTGTAATTAGGCTGAAAATATTATTCTGTTGATATGAGATCTAAAATATTGCTTATCCCAGGGAAATATTTTTCAAATAGTGCAAATAAATATGGTGGTAGAAAACAGAACAGTGTTGAAATAAGAGAGGTTCTGCTTGGTTTGAAGGCAGCTTGGGAAGAGAAAGCATTTATGGAATATTTTGGGTGTTCCACCCCTGTATTGCTGAGAAATAGGGTTGTATTTAGAGATTTTGCAGTGAAGGAAGGAGGAGGGAATTCCCCCTAAACCACTGGGGGGAAAGTAAAAGGCTTTGGGAATGCAACAGCCTTTGGTGTGGGGACTTTATACTGCTCAAAGTATTTCCATTGCAGCCAGGTAACAACAGATGAGGGGTTTTTGGTGAGTAAATGCGCTGATAAATGAGTGATGAACTATTAATTAACTTTATGTTAGTCCCTAAGGGGTGACCCAGATGATTTTGGGGGGGAAGGCAGGAGGGGGAGCAGGTCAGGATCCTGCAGCTTGGGTTTTGTGGAGCTGTGTGGAGTTGTTTGGCTGAGAACAACTGTGAAAATCCCTAACAAGCTGAATATTTGCAAATAATTTCAGCTTCCCCAGCAGCTGGCTGTTCAAATCCCTCATGGAAGCTTCAGAGTTCTCATTTAGGATATTTAGTGGGTTGTTCTGTAAAATCAGTGGAGTTGCACAGAATAGAACATGAAGTGTTGTATAATCCCTTCTGCTGAGGGGAGGACAAAACCCAAAGCCTGAAGCAGTCCAAGTACAGACCTGGGCTCCTTCTGTTGTCTCCCATCTCCAATAACAATTGCAATTTCTGTTTTATCCCAGAATCTTGGAATGTTTTGTGTTGGAGAAGACCTTCAGTCTCTTCCAGTCCCACCCCTTGCAGGAACAGAGACATTTTCCACTATCCCAGGTTGCCCCAAGCCCCATCCAACCTGGCCTTGAACTGTTTTATGTTGGAAAGGAGATAAAGGAGATGGGGAAAATGTCCTAAAGGTTTTGTTGATTAACACAGATTTCAATTCCCACTCCCAAAGTGCTTTCCTTTTCCACAGCCTTTTTCAAGGCATATCCTCCTGGATGGGCTTCCATTCCTCTGCAGCACTCAGGGAATAGGAATCACTTGCCATCCTAAATTTGATGGGCTTGCTCCATCTGTGCATGATGGTTTTTACAGGAAAACAACAGTTTGGGGATTTCCCACAGTTTCCAAGCTCACTGTTCTGAAAGAAGAAGTCTTAGGAAGGACTTTTCCACTGAGGTTACTTATTTTTAGGAAATAATTCCTTGTATCCTACTGGAAGGCAGCAGTGAGGACAGATATCTTGGATTTCTTATTTCCCACGAAGCAGGGGGGTAAAAATTCCTGAACATTTTTGAAATGGAAAGAGTTCAGTAGGGTGATAGATGTATTTTTGGGCAAATAATACATGTATTTTTTGGCAAATATCTCCTGGCTCAGTCATTCAAATGCCCTGGACAGGTGTGGATGAGTCAATCCCTTACGTCAGAAATGGGCTTTAAAATGGAAAGGCAGCTTTGCCACAGGAATATCACCCTCAGAGGGAACATTCCTTTTCCCTGGAGGAAGTGAATCCCAAATTAAAAAAGCCAGGAGCAGAGCAAATGCACCCCTGGTGTAGCACCCCATGGCCATTCTAGCCGTGGTTGTGCAGAGCAATATTCATAAATCAGGATTTGCAGCAGCAAGTACGGAGCTCAGATGGGGTTTTTATTTGCAGTCATGCCTTGGTCCATGTGGTGTTTGAAAATAAATGGAATTCTGTCGTGGGGCTTGCAGGTCACAGCTCATTTGTGCTGCTGGGGGAGAAATGCCACCTCTTCTGCCATGGGCAGGGACAGTGACAGCCCCCCTGGGGACACCTCATTCCTCCCACAGCTTTGCACAAGGGATGGAGGGACAGGACACAGGGAATGGCTCCCAGTGCCAGAGGGCAGGGCTGGATGGGATATTGGGAATTAGGAATTGTTCCCTGGCAGGGTGGGCAGGCCCTGGCACAGGGTGCCCAGAGCAGCTGTGGCTGCCCCTGGATCCCTGGCAGTGCCCAAGGCCAGGCTGGATGGGACTTAGAGCAACCTGGGACAGTGGTAGGTGTCCTGCCCATTGCAGGGGCAGGAATAGATGATTTTTAATTCCTTTCCAACCCAAACCAGTCTGGAAATCTCAGTTACACGCTGAACACACCCAGGGTGTATTCATGGTTCTCCCAGGTGACATTATCCCCCTAACATGAAATAAAAAAAGAGCTGATGGAAATGGTGGGATGTGGAGTAGGAAAAACCCATCTCCTGTTGTATTTTTGCTTGCACAGAGGCACCTCCTGTCCCTGTCAGTGTCTTTCAGTCACCAGGGATGATAAATGCAATGTTTGTGCCTTTCACATGAAAATGGGATCATTCCCAGGGAGGTCTGGAGACTCCTTTATTAGAAAGTGTCCTTTATTAGAAAGCATATCAATAGGGAAATGGGGAATGAGAGAACATCTCTTTTTATGCCATTCACTATTTTCTTTGGTCATTAGATGCTCTGTAACTCCATCTCCAGCCCTCTCAAGTGGCACCATAAAATTAATTGGTTACCTCTGGAAAGAGGCAGAGCTCAGGCACGGAGGGTTTGACAGCTGGGATCTCCGATGCAGAGGGAATGCAAAACAATTCTGCTTTCCATCCCTGAGCAGGCTCTGGGGGTGTGGGGTCCAGGAGGGATGGCAGGGATGCCAGCAGCACCAGGAGTGGCTGAGGGAGCTGGGAAAGGGGCTCAGCTCACAGGAAAACCAGGCTGAGATGAATCTCAGGATGTTTTGATGGAAATTTAGATAAACCAAGAGAAACTGAGGAAAACCTGGGGCAGGCAGAGGTAGGAGAGACTGTGGCAGATGGGATCCCAGAATCTCAGGATGGTTTGAATTGAAGGGGACCTTAAATCCCACCCAGTGCCACCCTTGCCATGGGCAGGGACACCTTCCACTGTCCCAGGCCCAAAGTCCAACGTGGCCTTGGCCCTGAACTCCAGCACATGGCAGGGATGGTTCTGTGTGTGCCCCCATTTCAGGGTGGGAGATGATGGACACTGAGGAGAATCTGCTCCCCTGAGCCACAGGGAAGGAATTTCCAGCTCCTTTCCAGCAATCCCGGCAGCTCAGCCTGTCTAGGCACAGATCCAGAGCAACCCCAGGGAGCGCCTCAGGAGAGCCCTGGAGGGGCTGGAGCGTGTCCAGGGCAGGGAACGGAGCTGGGGAAGGGGCTGGAGCCCCAGGAGGGGCTGAGGGAGCTGGGAAGGGGCTGAGCCTGGAGCAAAGGAGGCTCAGGGGGGACCTTGTGGCTCTGCACAACTCCCTGCCAGGAGGGGACAGCCAGGGGGGGTCGGGCTGTGCTGCCAGGGAACAGGGACAGGACAAGGGGAAAGGGCCTCAGGCTGGGCCAGGGCAGGCTCAGCTTGGCCAGCAGCAGCAATTTCTGCATGGAAAGGGTGCTCAGGCCTTGGCAGGGGCTGCCCAGGGAGCTTTGCAGTGCCCATCCCTGCAGGTGTCCCAGGAATGTGGCACTTGGGGACATGGCTTAGTGGGCATAGGGCAGTGCTGGGTCACTTGTTGGGCTTGATGACCTTGAGGGGCTTTTCCAACCTTTATGATTCCATGAGGAGCAGGGCACCTGTGTGGCTGCTCTGCTGGGGATGAGCCACACCTTCCCCTCCAAACAGTCCTGGAGGATCTCACACTGAACCTACTAAAGCAATGCAGCCTTGACCTGGAAGTGTCATTTCCAGAGATAAATCCCTTGGGGAATTTCTGCTGGCTGGTTCTGCCTTGGGATGTTGATGTCACTATTTAATCAAACCACTTAATTTGATTAGATCCAATGTGTTCCTCTTCCCATGGAAGCAGGAGGCAGCTCTGCTGCTGGAAAAAGGGGAAAAACCCTCTTGTTGGCTACACAAGAGATGTCAGGAAACTATTCCTGAGTGGTTTGTTTAGCTTTAAAAATAGTTATAATTTCCCCTGTTACTTCTGGCACGGGGGTGACCCCCCTGTGCTCACATTAACAAATTAATTAGAGGAGCCCCAGCGATGCCACTTGTCACAATTACACTGAGGAGCTTAAAACGTGCAAACCTCCCCAAATTAATTGCAGAGCTGTTTCATATATGAGCAGCTCAAATTAATCATTAACCTAATCATTTTTATCCCAACATTATTTCTTTGTTAAAAGCAAGCCATTTTAATTGGATAATGAGGTGCCAGTGCCACTCAGGAATTGAGCATTCCCCAAGCTGATGGGAAGGAAGGGAGGCTGTACAAGGAGCAGGGTGGGTGCTGCTCCAAATGCCTCCACATTCTGAGAAATTTTTCATTTATTTCTAGCTGGTTTTGGAGTTTCTACAGCAGTTCCTTTGTGCTGTCATTTCCCCATTTGATATTGCCCTCACCTCATTCTTGTGAGCCCCAAAAGTGATGCTCACACCCCTGGGCCAGACCCAGCCTCTGGTTCCAGGTGTCCCAGCCCTCCTCTGGCAGCAAAGGGAAATGAGCAAGGTCTCCATGAGGGATTACTGGATTAATCATCCCAAATGGGGATGGGAATAACTGGATTTTTCCAGAAGAAACAAAGGCTTTTGTGGCATTCACATTTTCTGGAAAAATCCCTTCGCCCAGGATTTTTCTCCTGGGGAAGTTGAGAAGCCTCAGAGAAAAAGGAACACAATTCTTGTCTCATTTGCTTCTCCTGTGTTTTGCTGCTTTGGAATGAGCTTGGAGATTGTTTATCCAACATGTGAATTGTTTCATTGGTTTCACGTGAATTGTTTTGACTCAATGACCAATTGGGGCCAAGCTGTGTCAGAACTCTTTCCAGAGTCACAAGTTTTTGTTATTATCTTTTTAGCCTTCTGTAAGTGTCTTTTCTGTATTCTTTAGTATAGCATTCTTTAATATAATATAGATCATAAAATAATAAATTAGGCTTCTGAGAACATGGAGTCAGATTCATCATTCCTGCCTTCATTGGGGCACCCTGAAAATACAATAGGCTTTTACCTCAGAAACCTAGAAAATATTATTGGTAGTATAGTCAGAAAAAAAAAAAATAACAGTTGCCAGATGTCTCATTTTTAGGAGCGTGCTTTTCCATAAAAAAAAAATTATTTTGTAAAAAAGAAAGCATGACAAAAGGAAGAATACTCTGGTGTTTTCTGCCCCTGCAGGAGAATAATTAATAGAAATAAAGTAGCCTTTGTAACATGTTGAAAATATATTTGATTTCCAAACATGAACTGTGCCATGCTGCCCAAAATGGGAGCTTTTTAAAGGAAAACAAATCCCCCAAATCCCCTGTGCTGCCACTGCCACCCCTGTCCTTGCCTCCCCTCCTGCCCCTGGTGCAATCATTGCTCTTTGGAGCTCATGAGAAATGAGTCAATTAAGTGGGTAATTATGTCCCTGCCTGGTGGCTCTGTAGGTTAAATGGATGAACTCACTCCCAAGCAAAGTCTTTCCATACCTGATAACTGGAGAGGGATATCCACTCTCCCAAGGCATTCCCACGTGGTTTTGTGTGATCATTTCTGCCAGGTGTTAACTCATTTTGATAGGAAATCAACCCAAATCTGCAGCACGTGAAAATATTGTTGTAGATAGAAGAGCAGGAAATTTGTGGGTTTTATTAGGAGTTGGAAGGGTTAAATAGGGCTTAAAAAACTCCACTTTTCTGTGCTGGTGAATACCTGGATTAGTTTGGGCACTGAGCAGGTGCTTTTGTAATCCCCACCCTTCCCCTTTGCTCTGGGAGGAGAGGAGGGAATATCACTGGAACACAGTTTGTGTGTCAGCTGCTCACACTTTAAGGGTGAAAAAAATCAGGATTTCCTCGAATGCCTAAATCACTGACACCTCTGTGAGGTTGCCTGTTAAATTTCAGCACCGTTAATCCCAAACTGACACTTTTATCATGGAAAGAGGGATTTTCCAGGCTGCTTTTAGGTTTCCCAGAGCTCTAGGAGTCACAGACAGGATGTGCAGCGTTTTGAGGTGGTATTTTCTTGGTGTTTGCAGGATTTTCTTTCCCCTCACACCCTCAGTGGTTATGTCCTCCCTCTGAAGAGTGTCCTGCACATGATGCTTTGTGTGACCTTGGGGTGGGACATGTGTTATGCTTTATTCTTTAATTTCAGTAATATAACATGATATTAACCCAAATTCTCTGCATTGAGGCATCACTGCTGCAGCAGCAGCTTTGGTGACTTTTCCCTTCACATCATCTCCACTCCTAATTAGAAACAGAGGCTGTTAATTAAATATTTCCCCAGTGTTGAATTAAATCATTGTCGGGTGCCTGTGAGCAAAGCGTGAAGCTGCTCTGAGCTGCCAGAGTTTGGTTTTGCTCAGTGGGACAGAGCTTGTGTCTCCCCAGGAAACCTTGGGATGTTTGGAAGCTGCTGCTCTGTGTGTGCATGGGAAGCAGCTGGATTGTGCATAAACATCCAGAGGAGCTGGGTGTGGGGCTGAGATCAGCAGCTCTGCTGATGGGGAGAGGGGGAACCTGGAGTTCTTCTGTGGAGGTGGGCACAGCATCCATGGAGAGCTCAACCCCTGGGAAAACATCCTTTGTTTCTGAAGGAAATCTCCTTTCCATCTTTGGGATCACAGAATGTCAGAATGATTTGGGTTGGAAGGGACTTTAAATCCCATCCCTGCCATGGCAGGGACACCTTCCACTGTCCCAGGCTGCTCCAGCCTGGCCTTGGGCACTGCCAGGGATCCAGGGGCAGCCACAGCTGCTCTGGGAATTCCATTCCAGCCTCTCCACCCTCCCAGGGAACAATTTCTAATTCCCAATATCCCATCCAGCCCTGCCCTCTGGCACTGGGAGCCATTCCCTGTGTCCTGTCCCTCCATCCCTTGTCCCCAGTCCCTCTCCAGCTCTCCTGGAGCCCCTTTAGGCCCTGCAAGGGGCTCTGAGCTCTCCCTGGAGCCTTCTCCTGTCCAGGTGAGCAGCCCCAGCTGTGCCAGCCTTTCCTCCCAGCAGAGCTGCTCCATCCCTCTGCCCATCCTGGTGCCTCCCCTGGGCTCTCTGCAGCAGCTCCAGGTCCCTCCTGTGCTGGGGCAGCTCTGCAGGTGGGGTCTCACCTGAGCAGGGTCAGAATCCCCCCCTGCCCTGCTGTCCAGGATGCTTTGGGTGGATTCCCTGCAATTCCCTCCTGTGCTGCTGCAGGACAGCTCTCAGGAGCTCTGGGATTGGGTTTGATCAGGATTTTTTGGTAGAAACAGGGATTACAAATCCAGGCATTTCTCCCCCAAGGTGCTTAACCAGGGGCTGAACAGTCTGGAGCTCCCCCAAATCCCCAACCCCTTTGTACTCCTCCAATCCCCTCTGTATTTGCTGCTTTGCTCCTTCAAGTTGCATTTCCAGATTTTTCCTGTTCTAGGAGGATTACTGAGGTTTAGCCACTGCTTTGCACACCAGATGGCTTTTTTTGTGATTAATTTCAGTAATTTTGCTGTTGTTGCTCCTCACTGCTCTACTGCTGCCACACAACACTTTTCTGGTGTTATTAAGTTTTGCAGAAGGAACAGTGGGGTGGAAATCCACAACTTAAGGAGTTGAAAATAAATGAAAAAAATGTTGGTTTTTTTTTACCCAGTAAAATTAAAAACTCCAGAACATATTTTCTTATCCATTAAAGTCCCATTTCTAAAAGTACTGCAGGAAAGGTTCCCTCTTCTCTTTTCACTCTGTGACTTCATGGGTGGAACTCTGACATTTAAAATAATTTTGTATTTTCCCTTTTCTGAAGAGAAGGGGTAATAGATTACATGGGGGCCAGGACTTTGATAGCACTGCTGGTGGTGGAAGTGTTTGGAAAGAGGTTTGGGATGACAATCCAAGGTTTCTCCAGTTGTTTGCCTGCAGTGCCTTTCCAGGCATTCCCAGGAAGTTCTTGGCTCCCTGACCCTGCCCAGCATCACTTGGAATGGAAATGGAATGGAAAAGTCTTTGCTTGGAAAAGAGAAATCTTCCTTAGACCTTTTCTTCTGCATCCCTAAATGAATAATATTTTCTGTTATATTCTAATATAATATTTTACATAATATTAGAATATTTCTATTTCCAAGTGCCATTTGTGATTTCCCCAGGGTGTGAGGATGGAATTAGCAGGGAGCAAGGTGCTAAATGTCATTTTTGCAGTGGCTGGGAGGTCCCTGTGCTGCAATTCCCAGTGGAATTGTGACCCACAAACCACATCCATGCTCTCTCTGGGGCTTTTCCCACTTCTCTCCTGCTCTGCCTCATGCTGGAGGAATGGGGGCTCACAGATCAGTGTCACTGGGAGCATTCCTGCCCTCCACATCACTTCTGTGGGATAATTCACTTGTGGGGAGTATTGAATGAGTTAGAGACAGGACTTTTGAGTTGTTCTTGATGATGTGGTTTATTTTCTTATTTTGTGCAAAGGCAGGAAGGGTGAATTCAGCTCACATCATTACAGCACAGTTTAGAAGGTCACAAGACCTGTAGTTACAAGACCTTTTAAGGATTTATTGACCAATAAAACACTGCCAACAAGGATATTTATGTGTTTGACCCAATCCTTAAATATTTCATCTTATGGACCCACGTTACAGTGTAAACTTTCTTAGCCAATCATGTTATGACACACAAACCCCCAGTACTGCATTCTAAACTCCTTGTTTACCCTTGTAACTATTATTTTTTTTATATCTTAAAGTAAAGTTTGGTTTTAGAGTTTATTTAGTTTAACATGTCTTTGCTTTAAACTACAAATCCACATTCTCCCTTCTAGCACCTAAGTTTGGGAGCCTTTTCCAAGGTCTCAGATCAAACCCTGTGTTTAATTCTAAGCTTTGGCTTCCAGGCCCAAGGTTCAGAGAGTTCCCTGCATTTTGGATTCCAGCATTTCTGTTTGCTGCTGTTTCACCCAGGCACAGCTGGAGGCAGAGAGTGGCTTTTGCTCTGTGGCTCTGCAGCATTTTCAGTGCCATTCCTGGCTTTTTTTCAGCCACCAGAGTTCTGGAATGTGCTGAGTTGGGAGGATTCACAAAGATCATGGATCCAGCTCCTGCCCAGACACCCCAACAATCCCACCCTGGGCATCCCTGGAGCAGTGTCCAAATGCTCCTCAGGGCTGTGCCCATTCCCTGGGGAGGCTGGGCAGTGCCCAGCACCCTCTGGGGAAGAACCTTTCCCTAAAATCCAACCTAAACCTGCCCTGGCACAGCCCCAGCCATTCCCTGGGTGCTGTCCCTGTCACAGAGAGCAGAGTTTGGAGCTTCAGCTCCCAGTGAATCTCCCCTCAGCCTCCCTCTGCTCCAGGGAGCTCAGCAAGAGCCCTTTGGGTGCTCCAGAGTGGTTTTGTGTATGGAGTAACATCCACAAACTGGGATAGGTTATGCAAACAGGGCTGCCAGCATCCCTGTGAGGCAGGAACAGCTCTGGCAGTGCCTGGGGGATGAGCAGGGCAGAGGTGAAGCCCCACAGGAGTTGCTGGGACTTGAAGGCAGCACAGGGCTCATTCCTTATATCCTGTGCCAGGGCAGCTGTGGCTGCCCATGGATCCCTGGAAGTGCCCAAGGCCAGGGGTTTGGAGCAGCCTGGGATGGTGGAAGGTGTCCCATGTTGGAATAAGATGGAATTTTAAGGTTGTTTTTAATCCAAACCCTTCTGATCAGTTCAGCTCTGAAGAATTCAGAATATCACACAGCCACTGTGTCCCTCCTCCTTCACGCCCTGTGAATTTCAGTGCCAGACCACAGACCTGGGGACGTTTTTATGGAGCTCATGGCAGGAATTTACCCACGAATGTGGCAGTCTTTAGTGGAACAAGATGGAATATGCAGCTCCTTTTTAATCCAAACTCTTCTGAGATGCTGTGATCAGTTCAGCTTTGAAGAATTCAGAATATCAGACAGGGACTGTGTCCCTCCTCCTTCACTCCCTGTGAATTTCAGTGCCAGACCACAGACCTGGGGATATTTTTATGCAGCACGTGGCAGGAATTTACCCAGGAATTGTGGTGTTTGTGAGGGTCCCCAGGACGAGGTGAGAGATGAGAATCTGACTCCTGGTTCTCTGAAGGCTGATTTATTCTTTTATTATGATAATATAATATGATTATGATAATATAATATGATTATGATAATATGATAATATAACATTATTAATTTTATTATGATAATATAATATTATGATAATATAATATTATTATTATATTATATTATATTTACTATATAATATATTACATTACATCCTATATATCCTATTATATCATATACTATAACATCTTATCTTATATGTCATATTATATATCATACTATAGATATCATTATATATTATATATAATACATTATATAGTATATTATATATTTTATATTATACAATATATGATATATATATCATATAGCATATATTATATAATATATTATATTATAGAATGCTATACTGAACTATACTAAAGAAAGAGAAAGGGTACATCAGAAGGCCTAACAAAAATGATCATGAAAGCTCTGGACTGACTCTTCAGAGTCTGACACAGCTGATGGTGATTGGCCATTAATTAAAAATAATTCACATAGAACCAATCAAACATTCCCCTGTTGATAACCTATGTCCAAGCCACATTCCAAAGCAGCAAACACAGGAGCAGCAATCAGATAATTATTGTTTTCATTCTTCTCTGAGGCTTCTCAGCTTCACAGCTGAGAAAATCCTGAGCAAAGAGGATTTTTCAGAAAATATCAGGCTGCCACATTCCTTGTCATTATTTAGTGGATCTCTTCCTGTGTCTCTCCAAGCTTGGAAACCTGCTGGCAGGGAGGGCTTTGCACGGTTGTGTGTTAGTTGGGAGCAGCTTTCTGAGCAGTGATTCCTTACAGAATGATGAAAGATGATCCCTTGGATCCCTCTTAAGCTCCTCTCCTGGCTCTCCCTGTGGTTCCTTTGGCAAAACCCCTCCTCCCTGGGCTGTTTTGATAAAATGAGATAATTTGTCAGTGTTTGTACAGCGCTTCAGGGACTTCAATTTTCATGCCTCAGCAACTGGCTGAGGTGACTTCAGTCAAAAGTGGGTTTATTTGAGGAGTATTAAACTAAATTTGTCTCATTAAGCCAAGCCTTTCTCTTGCTTTCCCAAAAACGATGCTGGCAACTGCAGCTTTATCACATCACCAGTGCAGGGCAATAATTGCTTTGAAAATGATATTTGTCCTCCTTTTTGTGCCAGTTTCTTCATGGTTTCTGGGAGAAATCCTTCCTCTTCTCCACATAATACCTTTCCCTGGTTCTACATGGAGCAGCCACTCCTGTTCCAGCCCACAAACTTTTCCAAATATCCTGGGGAATCCTCCTTCCTTCCCCCCAAGGCAGATTAAATTGAATTTTTTTTAAATGTACAAGAGCCTATCCCTGTTTTTTGAAGCTTCTCACTGCCATTTGGGCAGATGAAATTGAATTTTTTTAGATGTACAAGAATCTAACCCTGTTTTTTGAAGGTTCTCACTGCCATTTGGGCAGAGCTTGGCAGGTATCCCAGAGAGGAAACCTCAGGTTGAAGATGCCAAGTCCTTCTGATAAAGTTTGAGTGCGTTTTAAATAATTCAATTTTTCATTAGCCATGAGAGTCCCATTGGCTAAAACCTTCCTTGAAAAGATGATGGTAATGGAGCTTAGTAGGAAAAAGGTGATTTTCCACAAATGGGGCAAAGAGGATCTTTAAAGTTTAGTGGGGCTTTTTTTGTAGGTTTGTTTTTGATATTTTCATTTTTAATCTATTAACAGTTTTTCAGAGTCAAAACCCAATATTTTGTGTTGGAAATATTTTTAAAACCTCTGCCTTGATTTTGTTCCCAATTGAAACGCTTGTGGGCCTGCATAAAAGGCTCCTGTGGGTGATAAAAGGGATTATCTGCAGAAATGTGCTTATTGTGTAGGTAATTATGCTGTCATCAAAGCCTTGTCACGCTCCAGCAGGTGTGAATTCAAGATTCATGTCCAGAGCTCGTTGCTTTTCCACTCCTGCTCAGGGGAGGTTGTTATTACTTCAGGTATCTCAGTGCTCATCTCAAACCCTCCTGTCACCAGACCCTACAATGAAGTTACAGAACCTTGGGGTTCAGTAACTAAAACAAACAGTCTGGGGTTAAGGACACCATTTGGTGTTCCCTGGGCAAGAAAACAAAAAAATTCCTTCTTGGCCACCAAAATCCCAGTCAGAAGACTTTGTTGTGTTGATCAGCACCCAAACAGGACCATCCTGTCCCCTTGGCCACCTCATCTCTCTTGGTGCCACCTCCATCCCCAAGGATAACACAGAGGGAACACAAAATCCAGCCTTAACCCTTGACTTCCTCCTTTGGCATCATCCCCCAGGAGTTTTTAAGGGTTTTTGGCCTTTCCATGAGGAGTTGGGGGGTGTTAAGTCAGATATTAGGAAATATTTATTGGTGGAAAATTTGGTCAGATGTTGGGAGGTGATGGAGTCCCCATCCCTGGAATTGTTCAAAAGCCATGTGGGATGTGGCACTTGGGGACATGGATTGGAGGTGGCCTTGGCAGTGCTGGTCTCAAGGGCTTTTCCATCCTAAAGGGTTCTGGAATCCTCTGGTGTGGTGAGGGAGTTTCTTTAATCTCAGCATCCACCTGAAAGAAAATCCTGGGGTTGTTTTGGCTCCTTAAAACCATCCTGCAATGGGATTTTTTCAGGGAGTGAATTTCTGCAGTTGGATGCCAGATAATTCCCATGAAGGGAGGATGGGGTAAGGAAGAAATCTTTATTAAAAATCCAGAGGAGTGAGATGATTTTCAACTCCTGCTTTTCAATTCCCAGGGCCTTCCCTAAGTGCCTGGATGCTTCCTCACAGCACAAAAATTTATAGGATTTAGCTCTGTTGTAATGACAACATGATGTGTGCTTCCTCCTAAATGGAAACAGCAATTTATTCCTTAGGGTGAGGGGGAAACCAAACAAACCAGGAAGAAAATAACAGGTTAAAGGTTAAAAATCATATTTTTGTGTGCATCAGCCTCAAACAGATGGGTTTATAAGAGGGTGTAATGTTCCATGGATAGTTTTGTCCTGCAGCTTCCACAGGATCAGTTGGGACTGCAGTTGGTTCAGCTGCTGAAAAAGATGGAAAGCTCAGAGGAAAAAGAGAAGGGGGGAAAAGCAGATGAACACTATTTTTATTTGAATGAACACCAGATAATTCCTTGGACCCCTTGTTTTTATGCTGGATTTCATAGGCAGGAATAACACAGCCACTCCTCTGAAATAGGAAGGAGCCCCTCAGCTTCATCCTTCTATAAATGTCTATTTTTGGATGCCATTTATTAATAGGGTCCTTTAAACAGAAATAGATTTTTCTGCCTTTGTTTGAAATCTGCAGGGAATTTTGGGGGATCCATTTCTCACAAAGGAAATGGTGCAATCACAAGTGATTCTGTTAACAAAAAATGTGAAAGCAGCATCCTCTGAGCAGTTTTCCAAATCTGTAAATTGTAGGATTTTGTGGAGGAAATCTCATTTGTAAATCTTTCTAACTCACCTAATTGCCATAAATCTTAAAAACTCTTTTTTTTTTCTTTCTCTCTGCTGCAAGTATTTGAGTTTGTACCAGTAGAGAAAATTGCCTCAAAATCATCCTTGGTCTCTGGTGTGGCCTGTGTCAAGTGCCAAATTAGTGGAGAAACCTAATTATGCTTCTGCTGTAATTACATCAGCACAACTTCCCATGTCCTCACAAGCCAGCATCCCAAACCCCATCTCCAGGGTGAGTCTGGCAGCTTATCCAGGCTTTTGGCACTCCCAGTGGGAATGTTCATTCCAGATCTTTCACAGCTGGAGGTGTGAGGACAAACTAGCCAAGGTTAGAAAAAAAAGAAAGACATAAAAACCTCAGTTTTGTATTGATTATCCCAGTGGAGCAGGTTGGGATGTCCATGTCTGACAGAGCCAGGAGTGACCACGAGAGCTTGGGATGATTTATAAGGTCCCCTCATCCCAAACCATTCTGGGAATCCTCTCACTGAACTCATCTACAACAAAAATATATTATTATATCTATTGTTTGTTGTCATTAAAATGATGATTTCCCAAGTTCCTGCAGGGTTTTCCTTTCTGCTACTGGAAATCCAAAGCAGCCCTGGGTTGTTCAGCCAACCCCAGGTGAAAATCTCACCTGGCTTTGATGGGTGTTAATATTTAGGAGAAGGAGAGAGGGAATGCAACTGGAATGGGAATGAAGGAATGAATTGATGAATTTCTGGGATGGAAAGGAAATCTCACCTGGCTTTGATGGGTGTTAATATTTAGGAGAAGGAGAGAGGGAATGCAACTGGAATGGGAATGAAGGAATGAATTGATGAATTTCTGGGATGGAAAGGAGAAGGTGTCAGGCGAGGTTGCCAGGATCCATCAGCATTCCCTGAACTGCTTTGCAGAATTAACAACAGCCTCAGATGAAAGTGGCTGCTTGAAATTAAGACAAATCTGGACTAAATATGCAAATCAGCTGCAACAGCTGGCGAGACCTTTGTGGGGGCACTTCAGTGATGCTCAGAAATTCCTGCACATCTGGAGGAGGACATGTGGCAGATGGTGTTGCTCAAGGCTTGGGAGCAATTTCTGGCTAAAATAGTGGTTATTTTATTTAATTCCCAGCTGATCCTAGCACGAAACAGACTGTGGGATCATCAGAGCGTGCCAAAGGAATAAAGGATTTGGGAAAAAAAGGAGGAAAACTGCATCCACACAGGGAGTGTGGGAAGTTTGGCATTTGAGCCACAGCACTTGGTTAAATTCTAAAGCAAAGCCAGCCCTTGGCTCAGGCAGGTGGCACCTTTGGAGCTCAATAATTAGATTTAATTAGAAATCCAGGTTTTTGTGGTCAGTCACTAGTGCTGCTTCTGGGAATAAGATGGGAAGGAATTTCTGTAGCCAAAGGAAAAAAAATGGAGTGGCCAAACTTCTGGCATCACCTACAGCCACTCAAAGACCTTTCATCTCCAAAGAAATTAATGGAATTATGGAATATCCTGAGCTGGGAGGGACCCACAGGGATCATCCAGCCCAGCTTCTTGCCCTGCACAGACACCCCAACAATCCCACCCTGTGCATCCTTGGAAGTGTTGTCCAAACTTAATTCCTCTGGATCTGGTTAACCAGGAGCATTGCAAACCAAGGGGATGAGCTAATTTAGCTTTTAAGTGCATTTTTCTCTCACTATTTCAACATCTTTGTTCCTGGAAAATGATATTGCAGGGTTATCCTTGATTTTAGAGCCAGTGGCAATAAAAACATTCCTCGTGCAATACTGAAGATTCTTTGCCATTGATTGGGAAAGCAGGATGTGCCAGTGGAAATTTTAATTTCCTGTGCTGGCACCAAACTTCATCTGTCATTTGCTGCTCTGTGTTTTCCAGGGATTTGATGAGGTTTTTAGGGACTGGGGTAGTTTTTTATTTTTTTTTAATTCCCTCTTTAATTATTAAAATAGTATGACGTGTGTGAAGATAATTTGAATGTTCATGAGCCTTTTATGATTTAATTACAAATAATGGCCCAGCTTTGTAGCTGTTAGTTTAATGAGAGGTTAAAGGTATGAAATTTAAAAATTGGCAAAACGATAATATTTTATTGTTCTTGTGAAAGAACAGCTAGACCTGACTCAATGCTAATATTCATAACTTAAATATTTGTAAATTGACTAGGAGTGGATTAGAATATAAGAATAATAGGAGATAAATGCTAAAATAGAAATAGTGTTCCATAAAATTAGAAATTGCTGTTCCATTTCAGGTTGCCCATCTTTTCTCCCTGTGGCAGAGTTTCTCCCTGTTATTTTCCTTTCTCTTTTTGGCAAACACAGGTGGTTTGCACCTTGTGGGGTTTGAGTACAGAGCCTCTTCCTTGAGTGCCTTGTCAGGCAGGCCTATCCCTGCTTTCCATGCTTGTAATTCCTGTCTTACATCCTGGGCTGCATTTGGGTGAGGATTTTGATTTGTCAGAGAAGAAGGTGAGGAGTACATGAAATAGAAGCCTGTGAATCCTTTTAGCCATGGGGAGATGTGTCCTTTTATGGCAGGAGTGGGATAACCCATGAACTGGTTTTTCCTGTTGTCTGCACAAGAACCTGGGGGTGAGATCCTTTCTCCTGTTATCTCCTCCTTGGGATGCAGCATCCATGGACAGGCACCCTCTGAGCTCCTGTTCACGGCTTTACAGGTCCTGGAAAGTGCATTTTAATTCCAACTTGGACAAAAGCAGAGGAAATAATAACTCCAATGCAATTTCTGTTCCCTTGTGGGCGTTGAGAATGGGGGCTGCTGGAAATCCTGCTTCTCTTGGACAGCTCTAAATGAGATTTCCCCCCTTCAGCCCTGACTTTTGATTAAAACCTGATGTCACTTCTCTTCAAATATTGCTGGCAATGCCAGCATCACCACAATCCCTGCCCATGAGCTGCCCTAATGGATTTTTTGGGGCTGGTGGAGTTGGTGCCTTGTGAAGGCTGCCCTAGAACAGAGGCCAGAGTTAAAGAACAAAGCAGGGATTTATTAAAAGGATCTCCTCCATGGATCCACCCTGGGCAGCACAAGAGCCCAGCCAGGGCTGCACCCAAGGTGAACCAAAATGGTCACAAAATGAACCCAAAATTAACCAAAATGGTCACAAAATGCATGAATGGTCGTAGGGTCTGTCACTTTAATCAGTTCTGCTCCATTTGTATATTGGAGTTAATTTTCCAATTACAGCTTCAGGTTATGCAGTCCCATCCTGCTTGTTTTTCTCTCTTCAGACCTCTTTATTTATGCTCTTGGGCCTGAGATTTGGATCAGTTGTCCTTGGTCCCCAGCTAAAGCAGGAATTGTTTTGTCTCCCTGCTCTGTGCACAGAGCTCACCATCCCTTAATGTGAAGCAGACCCACACACTAAAGCAGCACAGAATCTGAAAAATATAAAAGCTAAAGCAGTTAGAGAAGGAAAAACACCTTCTGTTTATAAATCAGTTGGACATGGGAGTATTTTACGGGGTTTTGTCTCACCAGGGTGGTGACATTTATTTTCTTGGATTTGGAATGGCAAAGAAACCAGCCCTAAGCCACTGCTTTGGGGTAATTTTGATACAGAGGGAGCTGGGGAAGGGGCTGGAGCCCCAGGAGGGGCTGAGGGAGCTGGGAAGGGGCTGAGCCTGGAGCAAAGGAGGCTCAGAGGGGACCTTGTGGCTCTGCACAACTCCCTGCCAGGAGGGGACAGCCAGGGCGGGTCGGGCTGTGCTGCCAGGGAACAGGGACAGGACAAGGGGAAAGGGCCTCAGGCTGGGCCAGGGCAGGCTCAGCTTGGCCAGCAGCAGCAATTTCTGCATGGAAAGGGTGCTCAGGCCTTGAACAGGGTGTCCAGGGCAGCATGGAGGGGTGTGGATGTGGCACTTGGGGACAGTGGTGGCCTTGGCAGTGTGGGGACAGTTGTTGATGACCTTGTAGGGCTTTTCCAGCCTCAGCAGTTTCGTGATCTTTGTATTCTGTGGGTGAGCTCTGATCACCTGCCCAGCTCTGGGCTCCACCTGGGTTGAACACAGGGATCAATCTGTCATTTTTCCTTTTCCCAAGTGAGCACCCTCAGGGGAGGCAGCAGAGCAGCAGGAGCTGTGTGTCACTGCAGGACAATGACGTGGAGATGAGCTGATGTGTCAAGTGAGGTGACTCAAACAAACCTCATCCCTCCTGTGCTGTCCTGTGATGTGTTGGGACGTGGTTTGCATTCCAAATGCCACCAGGTCAAGGAGTCCAGGAGAGGAAAGGGATGGTGTGAGTCCATCAAACAGCAGCTCTGGCCACAGCTGCCAGGGATTGGGGAGCAATTAAAGGGCAGGGCTCCTGTGGGAAGCTGCAGCCTGCTGGGAATGCTCAGGAGCTCAGCAGGTCTGGGCTGTCTCCTCACAGGGATAGGAATGGGTTATTTCCCTGAAGCCTTATGAAGGCTGATCTAGAACAGAGGCCAGACAGAGATAAAGAATAAAGCAGGGATTTATTAAAAGGATCTCCTCCATGGATCCACCTTGGGCAGCACAAGAGCCCAGCCAGGGCTACACCCAAGATGAACCAAAATGGGCACAAAATGGACACCTGGACACAGGGTCTGTCACTTTGATCAGTTCTGCTCCATTTGCATATTAGAGTTAATTGTCCAATTACAGCTTTAGGTTATGAAGTCCCAACCTTTTTCTCTCTTCATTCTGCTCTTTATGCTCTTGGGCCCGAGATTTGGATCATTTGTCCTTGGTCCCCAGCTGGAGCAGGAATTGTTTTGTCTCCCTGCTCTGTGCACAGAGCTCACCATCCCCTAATGTGAAGCTCAGACCCACACACTAAAGCAGCACAGAATCTGAAAAATATAAAAGCTAAAACTTAAAGCATCACCCCTCTGGATGCTGTATATCCACAAACAGCAGTAAACAGGGGTTGCTTCTCCCAGGAAGCAAAGTCAAGGAAGAGTTTTGGCATGAAAATGTGTTGGTGCTGTTCTTGCTGTAGTGATTATTAATGCACCTCAGTCTGGATGGAACATTATCCCTGGTTTTTCCATGGTTTTGGGATGCAGTGACTTTCTCTCTTGGATGCCTCTTGGGGATGTTTATGGGCTTCCCATGAATGCCAGGGTGGTGATTCCTGAAGGAGATCAGGAGAATGAAGGGTGGGCAGGCCCTGGCACAGGGTGCCAGAGCAGCTGTGGCTGCCCCTGGATCCCTGGCAGTGCCCAAGGCCAGGCTGGACTTTGGGGCTTGGAGCAGCCTGGGACAGTGGAAGGTGTCCCTGCCATGGCAGGGGTGGCACTGGATGGGATTTAAGGTCCCTTCCCACCCAAACCTGGTGTTCTGTGAATGTGGTGTTGACCAAACTCCTCAAATTTCAACATTAAAAAGCAGCAAGTGCAGCTGGCTGAGGGGTGAGACTCCCCAGCATAAACTCAGCCTGGGATAATGGTCACACACTGCCTTGCAGTTTCTTGTGTTTCAAACAGCTTTAGAAATGCTTTGACAATATTTGCTTCAAATTAGAGCCTTAAATGATTTGGAGCATGAGACAAATTTAATTTAGTTTTGGGTTTTTTTTCCCTCCCGAGTTGCTTTGCCCTAACAAGTTCTCGCAGTGCATGAAGAGTTTTTCATTTACATGGTGCTTTTCTGTTTCATCAAGTGCTTTGCTCCCACTCTGATGGTGCCTGCAGCAATCCTGAAATGTGCCAATAATGGTGTTTTAGCAGAATAATGAAAAGCAGATAAATAAAGGGACTTCTGCAGGACACAGATCCAGGCAGCAGTGAAGGGGTTGGGGTGGGACTGGTGCCTTTTGTTGTCCTGGAAGATTTGGGACCAGCAGAACAGGTTTGTGTTCCTCTAAACATGTGCTGGTTTGGAATCCAAACACCTGGACGTCCCTGGGCCTTTTTAATTCACATGTACCCCAAAATTATACTCAAAATTAATTAATTAAGTACCCCACTCAACTCCAGATCATTACCAAAAGAATGGTTTGATGCTCAGTGCAGTGTGGTGGTTAAAGAGCTGACTTTCCACATGTACAAAAAATTCTGTATGTGGGCTTCCAGAAGATAATTTGGAATTGTAATAAATTCAGGAAAAATCCTTTTCCCTGCCTGAAGTGAAGCCAGTGGCATGGTGGGATCCTGTGATATTTTCTGCAGGAATATACAGCTCCCCTCCTGCAGAATTCCCCTCAAAGAGACATTTCTTTTATTTGATGATATTTTTAGGGGAATAATGGGGCTGCTTCAGCCCTTGCTTTTGTGCTCCCTATAGCCAAACCCTCTTATGGAGTTTGAAATTCAGGGAAAAGTGGGTTTAGAAATAGAGATTGGAATGCAAAATTTACTTTTTGGCTCATGGAAAATGCAGTCCCTGGATGTGCCCAGGGACAGGTTGGACAGGGCTTGGAGCAGCCTGGGATGGTGGAAGGTGTCCCTGCCCATGGCAGGGGGTGGGGGAACAATTTCAGGTACTTTCTATAAAAAATTACTATATTTTCATTCTATGAAAAATTACTCTATTTTTACAAGCCTCAAGCTGCACTTCCTCAGTTTCCCTTGATTTTCCATACTTGGAAAATGCATTTCCAGGAACTCATATTTGCAGATTAAAGCTTTCTCCTTTTTGGCATTTCCACAGGCCCTATCAATATTTCAGCTGTTTTCTGGCACTCCAAAATCACCTGATCTCCTCTTCACCTCTTGGCAGAAGGCTGATTCATTGCTTTTGAGCATTGTTTCATTATGCCCCCATTATTCCCCCCCAAAAAAAAATTATTTGGGATCCCTGGCTATTGGAGAGGGATGCAGGCAGGCCCTGAGCCTGTTTGGCTGTGATTCCTTTGGAAAAGGCACCAAAAATAGAATTTTCATTTCAAACAGCTCCAGGCAGTTGTGCTAATTTTAAAGCATTTCAAAATATCCATCAGTTCATGGAGTTAAATGGTTTTTGGGTAGTTTTGTTTTTTTTTTCTCCTTGCATACAGAGCAGCACAGTGGCAGTTTTGGGGAATCTGCTGATGCTTAGTCCAAATAAAGATGGGAAAATTGCTGGAATTAGTGGAGAAAACAAAAAGAAACAACCACTGTGTAAAACCTTCTTATGCCAGAGCTATCCCTGAATGAACCCCCTGCACCACACACATGGGTTAAGACTGAAATTTTAATACAGATTCAGGGGAATTTTTGGGAAGGGAGAAGTGAAATTGGAATATCCTGGAGGTGTTACACACACACCAGCAGCAATAAATCCCTGCCAGTGCATCCATCCCCTTACCCACCTGCAGGGGCCACAGTTGGGTTTTATTCCTGATTATTCCATTACCCTGGATTGAAGAGTGATTGTATGGGACAGGATGATGCTGCCAAGGGAGGGAAGGTTATTCCCAGAATTTTCCAAATTGGGATATGCAGGACTTTGGAGCACTGTGGAATTAGTGGAGAAAAAAGAAAACAGCCACTGTGTAAAACCTTCTTAAAAAAAGACCACTGTGTAAAACCTTCTTTACTCCAGATCTATCTCTGAATGAGCCCTGTGTGCCACAAACCTGGGAACCTCCTCAACTGAGGCTGAAATTTTAATACAGATTATGGGCAAGTTTTGGGAAGGGAGAAGTGAAATTGGAATATCCTGGAGGTGATACACAGACACCAGCAGCAATAAATCCCTGCCAGTGCTTCCCCTTACCCATCTGCAGGGGCCACAGTTGGTTTTTATTCCTGATTATTCCATCATCCAGGATTGAAGAGTGATTGTATGGGACAGGATGATGCTGCCAAGGGAGGGAAGGTTATTCCCAGAATTTTCCAAATTGGGATATGCAGGACTTTGGAGCACTGTGGAATTAGTGGAGAAAAAAGAAAACAGCCACTGTGTAAAACCTTCTTAAAAAAAGACCACTGTGTAAAACCTTCCTTACTCCAGAGCTATCCCTGAATGAACCCCGTGTACCACAAACCTGGGAACCTCCTCAACTGAGGCTGAAATTTTAATACAGATTCAGGGGAATTTTTGGGAAGGGAGAAGTGAAATTGGAATATCCTGGAGATGTTACACACACACCAGCAGCAATAGATCCCTGCCAGTGCATCCATCCCCTTACCCACCTGCAGGGGCCACAGTTGGGTTTTATTCCTGATTATTCCATTACCCTGGATTGAAGAGTGATTGTATGGGACAGGATGATGCTGCCAAGGGAGGGAAGGTTATTCCCAGAATTTTCCAAATTGGGATATGCAGGACTTTGGAGCACTGTGGAATTAGTGGAGAAAAAAGAAAACAGCCACTGTGTAAAACCTTCTTAAAAAAAGACCACTGTGTAAAACCTTCTTTACTCCAGATCTATCTCTGAATGAGCCCTGTGTGCCACAAACCTGGGAACCTCCTCAACTGAGGCTGAAATTTTAATACAGATTATGGGCAAGTTTTGGGAAGGGAGAAGTGAAATTGGAATATCCTGGAGGTGATACACAGACACCAGCAGCAATAAATCCCTGCCAGTGCTTCCCCTTACCCATCTGCAGGGGCCACAGTTGGTTTTTATTCCTGATTATTCCATCATCCAGGATTGAAGAGTGATTGTATGGGACAGGATGATGCTGCCAAGGGAGGGAAGGTTATTCCCAGAATTTTCCAAATTGGGATATGCAGGACTTTGGAGCACTGTGGAATTAGTGGAGAAAAAAGAAACAACCACTGTGTAAAACCTTCCTTCCTCCAGAGCTATCCCTGAATGAACCCCGTGTACCACAAACCTGGGAACCTCCTCAGCTGAGGCTGAAATTTTAATACAGATTATGGGCAAGTTTTGGGAAGGGAGAAGTGAAATTGGAATATCCTGGAGGTGTTACACACACACCAGCAGCAATAAATTCCTGCCAGTGCTTCCCCTTACTCATCTGCAGGGGCCACAGTTGGGTTTTATTCCTGATTATTCCATCATCCAAGACTTTGGGGCACTGTTGCCATCTTTATGATGCAGCCTTGCTGTAAAATCCTGACTATAACTTGTTGATTTTTTGCTTCTTTTGTATTAAGGTTGGGATTAAATGTGTGAGATGGCATTTCTTGTTTGGACTCAGATGTTTATTGCTTCTTATTTATATTATAGTCTCACAAACTGTGAGACTATAATACAAATTTGTATTATACAATTTGTATTATACAAATACAAGTTTGTATTATTTTATATAAATAATATATATATTTTATTATTATATTTTGATAATATAACATAATATAATGTAACATAATATAACTTATTATATAATATAGCATACTATAATATAACATAATATAATATAAATGTTTTACTAACTTTATATTAAGTTTACATTATATTATTAATATATATTTATATTATAAGTTTCTATAAGCTTATATATAGAAACTTACTATATATAAAAACTTATAAGTTTCTATATAAGTTTATATATATTTATAAGTTTCTATATTATTTCTACAGTACTTAACTCTAATAAGTTAAAAATTTAGCTGTATTTCTTTTTCTACAAGGCTTTTGAAAGATAATTATGAAATTGATCTAATTACGAAATGACACTTAAATTATTCTTATCTTTAACTTAATAATTAACTAGTGTCTTGCAATGAGTACTTTTGAATTATACAATATTACTTAAGCTCATGGAGAAGAAGGTGAAGAAGGAATAGCTTCTGTCTTAAATTTTTTACCTTGTTTTATATATATTACTATATTCTAAAACTTTAAACTCTTAAGTTTTTTGCTGTGTGATATTACACACTTTTATTCAAACTGCACACCTATAATCTTTGTTCTATAATTAAATTTTGGGAGCGTTCTCCATAGCTTCATGTCAAATGCAGTGTTCTCTTGGGGGTCAGTGTTAGCTCAGAAAATCTAAAATTCTCAATATTCGGGGTCCCAACAATAACGGACTGTTCTCCATCCAAACTGTGGCTCTGGCTGCAGAGTTTTCCCAACCCTGAGATTCCTCAGGAGCTCTCCAGCAGTGCTTTGGGGTTGGTGACAGGAGCATCCCTATCCCTGGATCCACACTGATGAGTCCCACAAGTATTTGCCTCGTTAAATCCCTGCCAGTGTTTCCTGCTTTGCCAAAAGGCAAAAAGCTCCTTCCTTTTAATAAGAGCTCCTTATTGTATCGGGGTGTTTATAAAAATGCAAAGGAGACAGAGGAAGCTTTAAAAGCAATTACTGGGAACGTTTTTGTTGCTATAACGACGAGAGGCAGCTCTTGATGAGCCATCAGATCCTTAATGTTGTTAAAAAGTTTTGTTGCCACGACAACAGAATGCAGTTTTTGTTTCCTGGACTGATAGTTTTGCTTTTTTACTCCCTGTTTTTGGAGCAGCAGCCTGGGTTGGATTTTTGGAGGGTGAAATATTTAACAAACACAAATAGGAAATGTGAAGTGGAGTACATAGGGGGATGGATCCTGTGCTTTCCCTTGTATTTTAAATTTGGTTTTTAATAACTGTCAGAAACAGGGAAACTTCTGGGAGTCTTGAAGGAGACAGGCTTTGATCCCTGGAGCTGTTCTTTAAAATGGCAGTAATGGGTGGGATATTGGGAATTAGGAATTGTTCCCTGGCAGGGTGGGCAGGCCCTGGCACAGGGTGCCCAGAACAGCTGTGGCTGCCCCTGGATCCCTGGGAATTCCCAAGGCCAGGCTGGACTTTGGGATTTGGAGCAGCCTGGGACAGTGGAAGGTGTCCCTGCCATGGCAGGGGTGGGATGAGGTGCTCAGTTCAGAGTGAGAAAAGAGGGAAAGCAGATCCTGGGAAAGCATTCAGTGCTGTAGGAATGTTTATGCCAGTGTGGGACAGCTTTGCCCAGCCAACCCTGAGAAACCTGCAGCAAATAAATGAATAAGGCCAAGCAAATCATCTTTTCCAATTGCTTTTGTTCAATCCCCACATGGAGCTGCTGCTGCATCCTGGGGCTGGCTGGATTTTCCCATCCCAATTTCCCCATTTCCTCTCTCTGCCAATTCTTGTTTTCCAGCTGCTGCTCATGCCAGGCTCTGGGATTGCTGTGGCACCCAGGGAAGGATGCTCAGGCTTGTCCCTTAATGGGCTGTCACCCCTCATCACTGTTAGCAGGGAAATATAGGGAAGGTTTGGGATAAGCCCTGGGGCTGGGGATGTGTTCCAGGCTTGCTTATCCTGGAGTTTCAGCCTTCTCATGGTGAGGGGAAAGCAGCTGGAATTAGGAATGAGTAACTGAGAGAGGGAGATTGACCCCAAAAATGGTGTAAGGAAATAAAGATAAATTCATATGTGTCTGAAGTAAAAATGTAAATGGGTAAATATAATATTTTAATGTTATAATAATATAGAAATGTAAACATATATAAATGGAGAGAAGTTTTGGATAAAGGCCTGGAGTGCCAGGACACAGGGAGTGGCTTCCCCTGCCAGAGGGCAGGGCTGGATGGGATACTGGGAATTAGGAATTGTTCCCTGGCAGGGTGGGCAGGCCCTGGCACAGGGTGCCCAGAGCAGCTGTGGCTGCCCCTGGATCCCTGGCAGTACCCAAGGCCAGGCTGTCCATTTGGAATAAAGGCAAGGAATTAGTGGAAGGAGGTGAAAATTGCAGGAGCTTCCCTTTGCTCTGCTCCAGTGTTCATTTTCAAAGCAGCATTTAGATTAAAAACCCCAGTGCTGAACTGTCCTTGCTGCTGTTCTGATTTGTCCCAAGTTTTGGAGAGCCCCATCCCTTCTCCCCCTGCCAGGAGCAAGATTTTGCCAAAGCAAACCTCCAGTGGTGCAGCCCAGATGCCACAAAGAGATTTTTTGGGATGTGTGGAGGAGGGAAGGATGAAAGGAACTCTCTGCAACAAAACTGGGGGTGTCCTGGTCTGCTTTGAGCCAGTGGGGAGCACCTTGAGGAGAGATCCCAAGGAAGACAAGGAGCAGCAATTATTCCATCTCAGCTTCAGGGAGAAGACAGATGATAATCAGAGTTGTTCCTGAGTGATTCCCCCAGTGCAGGAACATCACAGAGCTCTGGAGCTTGAGGAATATCCAGCCCTGTCTCCTTCTCCATGTGTAATTATCTGGGATGTGCTCAGGGAGGAGAGCTCCAGGAGCAGCTCTCCAGCCCCCCTTCCCAACCTCTCCTGCAGCACAATGATGCCCCAGGTTTGGCTTTTCTATTTTTCAGATTCTGTGCTGCTTTAGTGTGTGGGGCTGAGCTTCACATTAAGGGATGGTGAGCTCTGTGCACAGAGCAGGGAGACAAAACAATTCCTGCTCCAGCTGGGGACCAAGGACAAATGATCCAAATCTCAGGCCCGAGAGCACAAACAACTTGGGCTGGAGAGAGAAAAACAAGCAGGATGGGACTGCATGGGGTAAAGCTGGAATGGGACAATGAACTCCAAGATGCAAATGGAGCAGAACTGATAAAAGTGACAGACCCCGTGCCCAGGTGTCCATTTTGTGCCCATTTTGGTTCATCTTGGGTGCAGCCCTGGCTGGGCTCTTGTGCTGCCCAAGGTGGATCCATGGGGGAGATCCTTTTAATAAATCCCTGCTTTATTCTTTAACTCTGTCTGGCTTGGTGAAATGAATGAAATGAATCCAGTTTGAAAATGAATCCAGTTTGGAAATGAACTCAGTTTGGAAATTAATCTGTTTAATTCACGCTGCAGTTTAAGAACACTCTGCTCATTAGCTCAGTGCCTGTGATTAGTGCTTATTACCTACACTGAATTCCCTCAACCTTCTCCCTCTTCTTCCCTTTTTCCACCTGATTTCCTGGTAATTTGGATTATTGCTTTGTTTTATTAAAGCACTGAGGAGAACTGAGCAATGAGAGAGGACCAACACATCTGATTTGCCCAAAACAAACCAGAATTTCTCCTGAAATTCAATTGCCAAAATCCCAGCCCTACCTTTCCCAAAATGTAATACTGGGGAACAAAAAGCAGAGTGTCCAAGTGCCTGCCTGCATCCATCTCCTCTCCCTCTCAGACGTTGGGTTTTACAACATTTTCTGCTATAAATTACACCCTAAAATAGCAGAACTCTCTATTTGCAGCTGGGCTTGAGGTTTTTAATTTTTTTGCCTTTTTAAAGTTACGTTTAGCTGGGCTGCAGAGTCTGCTTTGGAGATTTACTGAGTAGTAGAAATTATTTTGGGCATTTCCTTCTTTAGTATTTCCTCTTTACAAGCAAACACTCTGCCCTGTGTAAATTCTGCTACGTTTCCTTGACAGTGAAATATTTTACCTCCATATGTAGATTTTGTTGAATTCAACCTGGCTGCTGTTCTAATAAAATTTCCAGAGGAGGAAAATTTCATTTTTTTTTGTGACAATTTTTTTTTTTTTGCTGTAGTTTGTTTAAATTGGGGAGTTTAAGAATTATTCTTTTCACCCAACTGCCAACCAACAAATTCAGTATCCCTGCTTTGTTTGCATTAATCAGTCAGTCCATAATGGAGGTGTAAAGAAGACATTCCATAGTGATAATCCTCATTTTCTCTCCACTTTCTGGTGATGCTGAATTGCTCTTTGGATCCATTGTGGGTTGTTGATGGAACAGGGATATTTTGGGATAGATTGTGGGATTTAGGGAATGACCTGAAACAGCTTCAGAAGCCCCCCCTGGGAATCACTGAATGATTTCTACCTGCTTTTATGATCACTAGGCTGCACTTCAGCCCTGATAAATTCCAGTTGGGAATTTTGTGTGGCAGCACATTGGTTTTCCTGGAAGAGCTGGAGAACAGGGGTGAAGCAAGGGAGGTGGGATTTATGCTGGGTGGCAGGAGGTTGAGATAATTTTGATAACTCCAGTGTCCATGCTAAGCTCATGGTTTTCCATGATAAACTTTGTCTGCTGGAGATCTGTACCAAAACCCCTCACAGGGGTGGGGTGGTGGGTGAGCCCCTTGTCCTGCAGCTGGTGTTTGATGCAGGGAACTTGGGGCTTCCTGAAAAGGACAATCTAAGTGAAACCCCTTCTCCACTTCAGGGTGTTCTGCTGAGTTATTCCTTCTGGACAGGTGGAAATGGTCAATTTTCTCTGCAGTGTGAAAAAATTCCACAAAAATTCACCAAGGCATGGAGGGGCTGAGAGTGAGGAGGGGCTGAGGGAGCTGGGAAGGGGCTGAGCCTGGAGCAAAGGAGGCTCAGGGGGGACCTTGTGGCTCTGCACAACTCCCTGCCAGGAGGGGACAGCCAGGGCGGGTCGGGCTGTGCTGCCAGGGAACAGGGACAGGACAAGGGGAAAGGGCCTCAGGCTGGGCCAGGGCAGGCTCAGCTTGGCCAGCAGCAGCAATTTCTGCATGGAAAGGCTGCTCAGGCCTTGGCAGGGGCTGCCCAGGGAGCTTTGCAGTGCCCATCCCTGCAGGTGTCCCAGGAATGTGGCACTTGGGGACAGGAATTAGCTTGGCAGTGCTGGGGGAACAGCTGGACTCAATGGTCCCAAAGATTGCACCCTGTAATCAAAGAAAACACAGGACCTTGAATTAAGAAAGGTTTTTTCTCCTAAAAAAGGGTGCAATAATCTGAATCTGAGATCAAAGGAATGTAGAGCCTTAGAGACATTTCAGTAGAACTGTTCCAGGTTAAAGCCAGGTCAGGAGCAGGGCCACTCCCGTGCAGAGCATCCCCCATCCACCACTCCAGGAGGGACAAATCCCTGCCCCATCTGGGAATTGTGGATTATTTCTTGCTGGGAATTTCTCCCAGTCCCTTCCCAAGCTGCTGAGAACAGATGCTTGTCCACATCCCCCCTCTCTGCTGGCAGCTTGTCAGCAGATGTTCATCCATCCCCCCACCACAAATGATTCATTTTCTTCTAAGCAATAGAAAAAACTCAGGAGTAAAGCACTGCTAGGTCCCATGAATTATTTAAAAAATCATTTCAGATGTCAAAACTCCAGTTACAGTTCCTTGCAGCTCCCTGGTGACTCTGGAGTCATCGCTCTTGAAAAATAACCCAAATTATATTTAATAATTGAATAGCATCTACTTTGGTGCTTCTCTATCAACTCTTGGAGTGACATTTAATGCTTGTTAGAAGGGGCTTGGGGTTGTTTAATTCTCTATCATGCCAAGAGTTCTGTACAGGAACATGTTGATTTTAATTGCATTTAGATTTGATTACAAAAAAAGAGTAAATCACTCAGAAAGGGTCAGATTGTTCCATTTGGCCTCAAGCTGTTTTGCTTTTCACAGCAGATATTTTATGTGGAAATCTGGTTCTGGGTGTAAGAGGAGTTCTGAAACAGAATTAATGCAAGGTGAAAATGGAAGCAGAATTGTGGAGTTTGTAACTGTGAGAAAACAGTTTCAGAGCAAATTTCAAAATTTTACTTTTTTTTGTTTCCTTTCATGACATAAAATAAATCTTACTGAGCCTTGTTTACTGTCAAAAATGTACCACATCCCATATTGTATGGATAGAAAATAATTCCTGTATTCTCCTGTGTGCTTTTCTTCCCTCTTTTCTCTCTGGGTTTCAGTAGTGGAACGTTTTATTTTCAGTTAATTTGAGCCAGAACCTCAAACACTGCTTAACTGGGTGGAAATTAATGACCCAGAGAGGACCTAAATGTCCTCTGCTGTTCTTCCCTGTGGGAATGGTGAGGCCCTGGGATGGATTTCCCAGAGCAGCTGTGGCTGCCCCTGGATCCCTGGAAATGTTCCAGGGCAGGTTGGACAGGGCTTGGAGCAACCTGGGACAGTGGAAATGTCCCTGCCCATGGCAGGGGTGGAATGAGATGAGCTTTGAGGTCTGTTCCATCCCCAAATCCAAGGCAAAATCCAGTATTTTTCAAAGCAAAGATGCCCTGAGAGCTTGAGCATCATGTGCAATCCTGGCATTTTATATCCCAGTTTTTGATGGGTTTAGGATGTAGAGGAACAACGTAGGAATGTGCATAATTCTGTAGTTCCTTTTATCTCCAGCAGGAGTGGAATTATTTAGAATTTTTGGCATGAAATCCTTGCCTTTAGACCTTTCAGGTAAAAAAATGATTGTCTGCAGTGAGTGTAAATCCCAGTAACAACCCAGTGGCAGAGGAAGGGAGTACCATGAAAATTCCATGTAAATTCAGTTGTGTTTGCACAGGGAGGTGCTTCATGGACTGAAAACTGGAAATCAAGAACTGGGACAGCAAACCAACTCTTTGGAATCAGTGCTAATCATATTTACATTTAATATTCCCAGGACTTGAATGGATTTGGGAGGTTTTGCAAGAAAGATACAGACTAATCCTGAACCTTCAGAGATTTGTTATTTTCAGTGCAGGCTTTTAATAAGTCAGGTTAGAATTATAAAATGCCAGAGTGGTTTGGGTTGGAGGGGCCTTAAATCCCATCCCATCCCATCCCATCCCATCCCAATCACTTCCTGCCATGAGTAGGGACATCTTCCCCTATCCCAGGTGGCTCCAAGCTCTGTCCAGGTTTGGGAATATGGGCATGGAGTGAAATGAGTGGCAGAATTGAGCTGTGACTGATACCAAGCCCTTGGATTTGCCTCAAGGCAGGAAAATTCTGCTCCAACAATTTCCGCGCCCTAAATATTCCAAGTTTTTTGCTGCCTGTGGGGTGGATGGGATTCCCTTCTGTCCTTCATGGGTTTGATGTGTTTGAGAGGCTCAGTGTGGCTCAGTGCCCACCCTTTGCAGAGGTTTTTTGGAAACACTTTTGGGAGGTGTGGGCTGCAAAGGCACAGGGAGGACAATCCGTGGGTGAGGCGCTAATCTGGAGAGGTGGAACTGACCTGGAAAACAGGCTGGGATTAGGGAATGACAGCTTGGTGGGGTGTCCTGAAGGCAAAGGGAGAGGAAAATGGAGCTGTTTGATGGCAGCACAAACAGGGTGAGGATGGATCAGTCTGGACTCTTTTTGATGTGGGACATCAGAGGAAAATCGGGAGATGTGGGATGGACGTTCCTTGGATGAGGTGTGGGGAGAAATCAGTTATTTTTGTGATTGTAGAAGAGGAATTGATATCCAGAAAGTGCTCAAAAATCTCTTTATGATCTGCACAAGTCCCAGGAAGGGGATGGACAAAACCTTTTATTGTTTGGAGGCAGGAAAATGCGAGTCCTGAGAATTTTGTGTGAGGGAATTTTGGAGTCACTTTGACTGGATTTACATTAATAATTGAATAGCATCTACTTTGGTGCTTCTCTGTCAACTCTGGGAATGACATTTAATGGACATTTAATGTGACTCCAACCCTAACCCCAAATCCTAACCCAGCCTAGTGTGACCTTGGCATTAAAATCAGATCATCAGGAGAGAAAAAGGGAAAGATTTTGGCATCATCTGTAGATATTTATTAAAAAACCTCTTAAACAGAACTGAAATACAGACACAGGAGTAGAGGAAAGCGTGAGACTAAAAATAGAGTATATTTAACAAAGTGTAAAAATTCATTCATCATTTTGGTCACACCTTCACCTGCAGAACAGGGGAAAGCATAAGCAATTAATTACTTTATATTTCCTGATTTAATTGGCTGTTGAGCACAAATTTTGCCTTTAAAACGAGGAATCCTATGTCGTTGATTTTTAATAATTATTTTGCTATTATTTTATAAGAAATGCTGTCTGTTGGTTGGCTGGTTTGAGGTTTGAGCCTTCAGCCTTGAGGTGTGGGAGGGCTGCCTGAGGGATCCAGCCTGGATTTGTCATGGATATTTCAGGACAGAGGCAGAGCCCTCGCTCTGATTTAAAGGAGTCTGTGCTGCAATTGGATTATAGGTCCCATTTAAGTTAATAAAATCAGGGAAATGCAGAATTAAGGTGATTATTGGAATTGGTGGGTCTGCCTTACCAGGAAAAGCACAATTCCTGCAGGAGGAGATGAGCCCTGAGCTGAGCTGCCGTGGGGAGCTGCTCAAAATGCCAGGATTTCATGGAAATATATCCATATTTTCTTCATGCACATATATAAATGTACAACTAGATGGATATATAAATAAAATATAAATTTCTGCCTCAAAGCCAGGTCAGATAGGTCTCTGAGCAACCTGGTTCTGGTGGAATTCCTGTCCAGGCAGGGACTGGAATTGGAGGGAAAATTCATGCTGGTGTTCTATTTTTCCCAGATGTGCCACGTGGTCACGGCCTCTGTTGTTACCCTGATCTCACTCCTTGGGTAAAATGCACTCAGCAGGAAAAAAATTGGATTTATAGATCCAAAAGATGACATGAATTACCTTTAATACTTCACAGATCAAATTTCAAGGTACTTGAAGTCAGTGTTTCTTAGCTGGGGGTGAGGTTGGGATGGGGTTGGGAGAGTCCAGTGATGGAAACTGGTGCATATCTTGTAGCAGATACCAGGAAATCTCATAATTAAACCCCCCACTGTAGATAAAACCAAATGAAACAAAAAATGACAGAGCCTTCCAACCAGAAGGGAAGAGAGTTTTGCTGAATTGAAGTTGTCCCTAATTCCAATCCATTAAATAATTGTCTAATTTTTGGGCCGACTTAAATCTCCTATGCTCTTGGGTTTCTCTGCCTGAAATCCCATGGAATTCCAAATCAAGCTGTGGGGTCTTATGGAATTCAGGGTTCACTCTTGACACTTGTAACTTCTTCCTTTTGAAAAAAGCTGAGCAGTAGCATTTTTAATCAGAAAATCAATCCCCTGGATGTGCCCAACAAATGATATTTAAGATACTAACTACTGCAATGGCAATAGATTAAAATCCTTCACTTTTAGCTGAGAATGGTGGTTATTTTCACTTGTAGGAGCATTTCCAGCAGGAAAAATGGTGTTGGTAGGCTGGAGATCTTAATCCAGGAAGGATTGGGATCATCAGGGTTGAGGCTGAGCATCCTCCACCTCTGCTGACTCCAGGAGGAGTTGGAACACAGGGTTGTACCCGTGGAATGACTATGGCTTTTCCCCAAGTTATGCTGGGGATTTACTTGCTGTGGTATCATTCACAGAATCACTGGGTTGGAAGAGACCTCCAGGATCATCAAGTCCAACCCATAATTCTCAGAATTCACACAATCTCTGGGTTAGTTTGGAAGAGACCTCCAAGATCATCGAGTCCAACCCAACCCCGACACCTCAACTAAACCCTGGCACCCAGTGCCACATCCAGTCTGGTTTTAAACACACCCAGGGATGGTGACTCCAACACCTCCCCTGGTAGACCATTCCAGAACTTTATCACCCTTTCTGTGAAGCACTTTTTCCTAATATCCAACCTATATTTCCCTTGGCGCAGCTTGAGGCTGTGTCTTCTCATTCTGGAGAAAGAGCCCAACCCCAGCTGAGCACAGCCACCTTTCAGGAGCTGTACAGAGTGATGAGGGCACCCCTGAGTCTCCTTTTCTCCAGGCTGAGCACCCCCAGCTCCCTCAGTGGTTCCTCACAGGGTTTGTGTTCCCAGCCCCTCTCCAGCCCCGTTGCCTCCTCTGGACGCGCTCCAGCGTCTCAACGTCCTTCCCAAGCTGAGGGGCCAGAGCTGGGCACAGCACTCCAGGTGTGCCCTCACCAGGGCCAGGCACAGGGGCACAATGACCTCCCTGCTTCTGCTTTCTGCATCATAGAATGGTTTGGGCTGGAAGGGACCTTAAAATTCATCCAGTTCCACCCCAACAGGAGAGCTGGAGAGGGACTGGGGACCAAGGGATGGAGGGACAGGACACAGGGAATGGATTCCCACAGCCAGAGGGCAGGGATGGATGGGATATTGGGAATTAGGAATTGTTCCCTGGCAGGGTGGGCAGGCCCTGGCACAGGGTGCCCAGAGCAGCTGTGGCTGCCCCTGGATCCCTGGCAGTGCCCAAGGCCAGGGCTTGGAGCAGCCTGGGATAATGGAAGGTGTTGCTGCCCATGGCAGGGGTGGGATAAGATGGGTGTAAAATCCCTTCCAATCCAAACCTTTCTGGGATCCTGGGATTCAGTGAGCTGGGCCTGTGTTCTGCCTTGAAATCAGAACAACCTGGCCAAGTTTTGAGGCAGGGAATGATTACCTTGGATATTTGTATGCTGATAATGAGGAATAAACAATCTATTGGGAGGCTGAGTATGTAATCAACGTTATGGCTTAATTACACCACAGAGCTCGCTGGGATAATTTGCATTCCTGGGAAATTGATAGAGAAGGATGCAGCTTTTTGAGGAGAGCCAAGGAAGGGCTGACATGTGAATTACAGAGGTTTTCCAGATATGCCAGTGTGTGATATTTGCATAATAATCACAGAAACCCAGAAGGGTTTGGGCTGGAAATGCCTTTTGGGGCTCAGGTACCTCCCAGCCACTGAGGGATTCCTGTGGGAGAACCTCTCAGGGGATATTTTGGGTTAAATGTTGTAGGGATTTGGGATTTGAGGTTCCACCTGACAGAGTTTGAGATTAATCCAAACCCAGACTCTTGGCAGCAGTAAGAAATTCAACTTCGGAGTGATTTTTGATTGATTCCCAGATGAGGTCATTGGATGCTGCACTGGTAAAAAAAAAAAAAAAAAAAAAGGAAAGAAAAAAGAAGAAAAGTAGTGACATGGCCTTAAGTCCATATCCTGTGTATTTTTAATGAGATTTGCACATTTGGCTGAATTGAGAAGAGCTCAGAAAGAACCAGTTCAGCTGCTGACAACTATGGGTGGATTTGTACAAATGGAGCTTTTCCTTTAGGTGATGGAGTTTTTTCCTTTTAGGTGTTGTTCCACTTGGAGCATCTTCATTACCCCCAGTCCTCGTAGCTGCCTTTTAAATTTATTTTTTTATATTTAAAATATACATTGAGTATAGCTGTGGCTGCCCCTGAATCCTTGGAAGTGCCCAAGGGCAGGCTGGACTTTGGGGCTTGGAGCAGCCTGGGACAGTGGAAGGTGTCCCTGCCCATGGCAGGGGTGGCACTGGGTGGGATTTAAGGTCCCTTCCAACCCAAACTATTCCATGATGCTGGTAATGGAGATTATGGTGATATTTTATGGGCAGAAGAAGAAGGAGATTTTGTATAAAAATTTTGGATAATAATTTTGGATATTTTTGTAGTCATGCCATAGGACATCTCCAGCTAGTCGTGTTTCTGAGCTGCTCAGAAACGTCCAAAACCCACAAATATTTCATGTTCTTACCCTTCTCTTCCATTTCAAACTTGGAGGGGATCCAAGGAAAATCTGTATCCTGATGTAGGTGGTGTCCCACCTTTGATCCATGCCTCCTGTTTCTGTAGCTTGGTCCCAGGAATGCAGAGTAGGGAATAAACATGGGATTAAATATTGAAGGTTGGTGATTTAAAAAGGCTCTGTCCTGCACCCAGTGCAGAAATGTTTCCAAATGCAGCTTTGTCAGGGAATAAGCAGCAAAGGCAAATCCCAGCTGATTTTTTTAAGGATTTGCTTTTGCCTTTTCCAAGCCCATCAGGGGAGGCTGTAGCTCCCTTGGAGCTTCCAGAAGACCTGGACCAGATCCCTCCCCCAGTGCCAGATGTCCCTGATCCTCCTCCCCTGCCCTTTTCCCTGCTCCTTTGTGCTCTCCCTTATCCTCCTGTGGCTCTGTGTGGGACTGGAGGGAGGGACCACAGCAGGGTTTTCTCCTTGGTTCACTTTCCTTTTCCCAATCCCTTTGTCTTTTTGGCCGTGCTGAACGTGGAGCTGGTGACTGAGGGGTCCTTGTGTGGTGGCTCCTGCCCAGCCATGACAGCCTTGGCTCTGTGGGCAGAATTTTAATTTGGAGCTTGCTCAGCTCGGCTCTCCCCTCATGCATCATTTTCCACCCTTCAGCATCAAATCCTGGTGGATTTGTGGGTTCTACAGCACCAAATCCTATTGGATATGTGGGTTCTACTGCACCAAATCCCCTTTGATTTGTGGGTTCTACTGCACCAAATCCCCTTTGATTTGTGGGTTCTAGTGCATCAAATCCCCTTTGATTTAGCTCCAAATCCTGTTGGATTTGTGGGTTCCACAGCACCAAATCCTGTTTGATTTAGCTCCAAATCCTGTTGGATTTGTGTGTTCCACAGCACCAAATCCTGTTTGATTTAGCATCAAATCCCTGTTGGATTTGTGGGTTCTAGAGCACCAAATCCTGTTTGATTTGTGGACTCTCCTGCACCAAATCCCCTTGTTTTGTGGGTTCTACTGCACCAAATCCCATTGGATTTGTGGGTTCTACTGTACCACATCCCCTTTGATTTGTGGTTCTAAAGCACCAAATCCCATTGCATTTGTGGGTTTTACAGCACCAAATCCCATTGGATTTGTGGGTTCTACTACACCAAATCCCATTGGATTTGTGGGTTCTACTGCACCAAATCCCGTTGGATTTGTGGGTTCTACTGCATCAAATCCCCTTTTATTTGTGAGTTCTATTGCACCAAATCCTGTTTGATTTAGTACCAAATCCTGTTGGATTTGTGGGTTCTACAGCACCAAATCCCATTGAATTTGTGGGTTCTACTGCACCAAATCCCATTGGATTTGTGGGTTCTACAGCACCAAATCCCCTTTGATTTAGCACCAAATCCCCTTTGATTTGTGGGTTCTACTGCACCACATCCCCTTTGATTTGTGGTTCTAAAGCACCAAATCCCATTGGATTTGTGGGTTTTACAGCACCAAATCCCATTGGATTTATGGGTTCTACTGCACCAAATCCCATTGGATTTATGGGTTCTACTGCACCAAATCCCATTGGATTTGTGGGTTCTACTGCACCAAAGCCCATTGGATTTGTGGGTTCTACTGCACCAAATCCCGTTGGATTTGTGGGTTCTACAGCACCAAATCCCATTGGATTTGTGGGTTCTACTGCACCAAATCCCCTTTGATTTAGTGCCAAATCCCCTTTGATTTGTGGGTTCTACTGCACCACATCCCCTTTGATTGGTTGTTCTAAAGCACCAAATCCCATTGGATTTGTGAGTTCTACTGCACCAAGTCCCATTTGATTTGTGGGCTCTACAACACCAAATCCCATTGGATTTGTGGGTTCCACAGCACCAAATCCCATTGGATTTGTGGGTTGTACAGTGTCCAGCAGATCCTCTTTGGCTTTTACCAGCAGGTTTGATCTCATCACCCAGTTTGATCCCCTTTCTTCACCCTCACCTTCCCCTTCTTTTCCAGAGCATGTTGGACAGCAGGAATCCCCCTGTACATCCCAGGATTCTTGGGTGCTTGGTGTCTTTGACCCTCCTGAGGTTCCCTGAGAGCTTTTATGAAGAGACCACATCAAAATGCCCCTGGAATGCTCAGGGAAGCAATTCCAGCCCTTCCCAGGCTGAGTTTGGGGAACCAGGGGCCTCATTTCCTACTCCTGCACTCAGCACGAGTAGCAGTGACCCCTTTGATATATTCATACCTGGTTTTTACTGATTTGTGTGATTCCAGACATCAGACCAGGCAGTAGGAAATTCTCTTGAAGCCTCTGGGAGTCATTTCCCCAGCATTTTCCTCTATTTTTGCCATTATTGCACAGTGAGGGGCATGTGCTGAAATAATCCTGTGAGAAGCCTGAGTTCAGGTGTATCAAAGCCAGCACAATTCCATGTAGGCAATCCCTTATCCCAGGTATTCTCTGGAGGAGCTTCCTGACCCCTCTTTGGTTCCTTTTTCTCCTGGCTGGAAGCAGAATGTCTCTTCAGGGGGGTCTGTTCCTGATTTTTAAATCCTGGCATCCCAAACCCTGCAAAAGCCTTTTCTCTTGGGAAAGATTTTACTCTCAACCTTCTCCCTGGTGCTCCTCAGAAATCTCTGTTGGGTCCCTCACCACGGGATTGTCCCTGTTTTTCCCTCATCCAGGTACAATCAGCATTTTAAAGGATTGTCTTTCTCCTTCTCACACTTTTTATTGTCCATTTCATGTCATTTTGGAGACATTTTGGTTTATATTTCTTCCCAAATTCTCAGGGATGCAATGAGATGCTTTTAATGCCACCACAAACTTCTACTTTCCCATTTTCCTGCTCTTTTTCATTTCCTTTCAAGTTTCCAGACTTCTCTCTTAATTTGTTTTATATTTAATGCTGACCATGGGGTGGAAGTTGGGAGTTTTCATTTTCATGGGGATTAAATTGGAGTATTTTCAGCAGAAAAGCAGATTGAAGCAGTTCTTTGGGGAATTGTTATTTGGGATCAAGGTTGCTTTAAGGATGAGACAGTTTGGGGTAAAAAAGGATCCAGCTGAGGTCACTCAGTAATTCTGACCTGGCAGTTTCCCACGTGTCTTGTCCTTTTCAGTGAATTTTCCTGAGAATTTTCAGCTTAAAATAAGACCCTACAACTTTATTTATAAATATCTTAATTTATGGATTTTCCAGCACTTGTGCCTGCCCTTGGTTCTGGTTCCACTCCCCATCTTTGTGTGGTTGATTTAAATGCAGCTTCCTTTAAATGCCAGTTCATTGTTGGCTGTTTTTCCTGTCTTTTTAAGGCAATGGAGTTTTCAAACCCTTCATTCCTCTGCAATATTTAATTCTGAATATATTTTTCCACTCTGGTGAGCTGTCCTTGTTCTTTGTTGTAGAAATCTGTAGGACAAAATCTTACTTTCTTTATGGAAGAGAAAGTGAGGAGGAGATAGAATTCAAGCTCCAAATTAAAAGCAACTTCTCAAAACTCCCAGACCTCAGTAAATGAACTGGAGCTGCCTTCAGCTCTGTGCTATTAAAACTCGATTAAAATCAGCCTGTTCCACTGGAATTCCCACCAGAATTTCTACAGAGGCTCCATGTTTAATAAACCTTCCAGCTCCTCTCTGATGAACACAAAACCCAAAGTTTTAAAGCTGTAAAAATGAACATTAAGGATGAAATTCTCCCTGGCCAAAATCACTGAGGCTCAATAGGCACTCACTTTATCCTGACAGAAGCATGGGAAGGAATAGCTGGAAATAATGGAAATAAGGGAAATAATGGAAAATCAGTTGTTTTTGGGATTGGTGCTGCTGCTCTGGCTGTGTCTCAGCTCAGTCTGATTTCATCCTTCATGTCAGAGATTTGCAGAGAGCAAATTAATCCTCAGTAAAGGCCTCATTCAGTCAGTTGTGGATTATTTTGGATAATAATTAGAATAATATAATTATTATAATAATGTTATATTAATATATATATAATATTACAATATATAATATATAATAGTAATAATTATATATAATAATATAATATAAAAGAATAGCTATAATTATATCATTATACATAAAATATATAATACCTAATAACATATAATAATAATAATAATAATAATAATAATAATAATAATAATAATAATAATAATAATAATAATAATAATTATTATTATTATTATTATTATTATTATTATTATTATTATTATTATTACAGATAATTTTTGGATATGATCCACAGGCCAGTGAATGTGTGGAATTCCAGGGAACTGCAAGCACGTAACTAAAGCTGTTGGAATCTGTTCCTGTTCCCTTATTCTCTTTATGTATTTTTTTATCTATATATTCATTTCTGTGCAGCTTTGGAGCCTGTCCAGCACACCCTGTGTCTCACAGGATCAGGATCTTGAGGTATAAGTACCTTACAATTCCCCGAATCAGGAGAAATAAGTGCTTGAAACGTGGCCCTGGGGAGAGGTTAAATGTACAAAGAGAGGCAGAATTTAATGTTAGTGCAGAAATCATACAGGGGAGGATTTCAGGGGGCAGGGAGGACAAAATTCCTATTTCCACAAGGGCTGGATCTGGTTACTGAAGCACCTGAAGGAGGTGTGATGTCCCCTCTTGTTTAGTAAGAACTCCAAGCTCCTGGTGTTAGGGGAGGAATTAATCCCAGAATCCCTGAGGCTGGAGAATCCCTGCCAGCCCATGGAGTCCCAGCTGTGCCCAGTGCCCACCTTGTCCCCAGCCCAGAGCACTGAGTGCCACCTCCAGCCCTTGCTGGGACACCTGCAGGGATGGGCACTGCAAAGCTCCCTGGGCAGCCCCTGCCAAGGCCTGAGCACCCTTTCCATGCAGAAATTGCTGCTGCTGGCCAAGCTGAGCCTGCCCTGGCCCAGCCTGAGGCCCTTTCCCCTTGTCCTGTCCCTGTTCCCTGGCAGCACAGCCCGACCCCCCCTGGCTGTCCCCTCCTGGCAGGGAGTTGTGCAGAGCCACAAGGTCCCCCCTGAGCCTCCTTTGCTCCAGGCTCAGCCCCTTCCCAGCTCCCTCAGCCCCTCCTGGGGCTCCAGCCCCTGCCCTGGACACGCTCCAGCCCCTCCAGGGCTCTCCTGAGGTGCTCCCTGGGGTTGCTCTGGCTCTGTGCCTGGACAGGCTGAGCTCCTTGGATTGCTGGAAAGGAGCTGGAAATTCCTTCCCTGTGGCTCAGGGGAGCAGATTCTCCTCAGTGTCCATCATCTCCCACCCTGAAATGGGGGCACACACAGAACCATCCCTGCCATGTGCTGGAGTTCAGGGCCAAGGCCACGTTGGACTCTGGGGCTTGGAGCAGCCTGGGACAGTGGGAGGTGTCCCTGCCCATGGCAAGGGTGGCACTGGATGGGATTTAAGGTCCCCTTCAATTCAAACCATCCTGAGATTCTGGGATCCCATCTGCCACAGTCTCTCCTACCTCTGCCTGCCCCAGGTTTTCCTCAAATTCTCTTGGTTTATCTAAATTTCCATCAAGCTATGCTGTGCTTTATCTCAGCCTAGTTTCCCTGTCAGAGCCACCTCTCCTTTGCCTGCTCCTTCCAACCTTCTCTTTCTCAACTCCAATCAACCAAATCCAGCTTTAATCCATATTTTATATTTCCACACTTGTTAGTTCAGTCTTTTATGTCTGTTTTCCCTCAACAGCTGAGCTCACTGCTGGCTCTCAAAAAATAAGAGCTCCTGAACAGCAGCATTGGCTTGTAATTTTCTCTGAAATCCATGAGCAAATTTTCCAGGGAAGGCAGATTTCAGTGTGTTTTAACCACGGTCACTGCTCTCTTTGGGATGCAGCAGCAAGTGTTGTGTGCATTATGGAAACTGGATGCTGGCTGGGGACTGCAGACATTTCAAAATAATTAATAAATGTTATTAGAGGAAGAAAAAAAACTCCTCAATATTCCATTTTTTTTTAACATGATTTCTGAGCATTCCAGCCAGGACACCAACTACCACAGTCAATGTTCAGTTAACAATGTTTCCACCTGAGTCAGAACCCTCTGGAATGATGGAATGATGCTTCTGCATATCAGAAAGGCATTTTTATTTGACATATATATTAATCAAGAGCCAGAGGAACGTTATGGCCCTGAACAACTCCTGTAAATGCACAGGGGAATGTTTTTATTCCAGCTGTCCCTGGCAGCATTTATTGAAACCCCACAAGTTTCCCTGATGGAACACATGGTGTTATTTCTGTTGGTATTATGGATTTAATGGCTTGGAAAAGCAGCTCCTCATGAATCCCATTAACCACTCTGCCAGCCAGGGAAATCCAGCCTCACCTGCTCTGCTCATGGGGTGGTTTGAGGAACAATCTTTGGGGGCTCAGGGTTTTCCCCAAAGTTGATGTGTGACCTCTGAGGGAAGAACTGGGGACCCCTCTTGCAGGTGGGATCTGCATGTTTGAGTGGGAAGGGATCCACAGGGATCCTCCAGCCCAGCTCCTGGTCCTGCCCAGACACCCCAACAATCCCATCCTGTGTCTGGGAGCGTTGTCCAAAGGCTCCTGGAGCTCTGGTGGGGCCTTTGGATGTGGTGTGGAAATAAAGGTGGGAACCTCCTTTTCACTGCCGTGGCACAGGGAGTGACCCCACCCTGACATTTGGGGGAAATTCATCTCCCAGAGGAAACAAAGCAGGCAAAAAAGGGAATTTCCACTTCTTTCTGTGCACCCTGGGGATGTTTTCCCAGCCTTGGGAGTTGTGCATGGCTGAAACTCCCTGCAACAAATGTTGCTCTAATTTCTTCATATCCCCCTTTCCCTCTGCAGAGAAATTCCTGATATTTATCTTTTGTTTTGCTCTTTTTGCCTATAAACAGCTGGATTTCAGCAAGCTGTGTGTCTTTTGCACTGCCAGTGGCTCTGTTTAGTGGTTTAGAGGTGGATCTGGGTTCTTGGTTGGTTCTTGAGGTCTTCTCCAGCCTTAGTGATGCCTGATCCTATGATTTTAGGATTCCATCTGCCTCCCCGTTGGGGTTGGAGCAGCAAGCAGGTGTTGATGGGAGTGTCCTCCTTGTCCCCCACTCTCCATGTGTTGCTTTGTCACAGCAGAGGTTTTGCCACCCTGGTTTGGTTTTGGTGGAGAAACACCTCCCAGAGCTCCCACCACGTGTGATCCAAGTGCTGCTGGATCCAGACCTGCTCCTGCCACCCCACAAAGCTTCCCCATGCTGACTTTTGGAGTAGACACCCCAAAAAGGCTCTGAAGTGATAGGAGTGCCACCTTGGGGTGTCTGAGCAGTTCCCTCCTGTGGTATTTCAGAATTGCCTTTTTTTCCCCTTTCCCTGCCCCTCAGGACCTGCTGCTGCTGCTCTTTGTGCAGCCTCTGGTGGTCCACAGCTCTCCAAGTGCAGGAGCAAGGAAAATCCCAGGGATCAGCTCATTTCAGGAAGAGATAGGTGCAGAGTGGGGAATAAAAAGCCAGTGGGCTAAAACAAACTGGATGTCAAACCTGACAGGATATTGAGGCTGCACAGGAGCAGGATTGATTTAGAATTGAAGAATCCATCAGGTTGGGAAAGATCTCTAAGCTGGGAGTGCCCAAGGCCAGGTTGGACAGGGTTTGGAGCAGCCTGGGACAGTGGAAGGTGTCCCTGCCCTGGGACTGGATGGGATTTAAGATCCTTCCAACCCAAACCAGTCTGGGAATCTGTGATGATCCTGTTATCCCAGATCTCCTGTGGGGATGGGATCTCCTTGGATTTGTGAATTTTTGGGTAGAGGAAGTCCCTAAAAACCCCAGGTTTTCCCCAGGGCACACACAAACCCTGAGCAGTGGATTAATGCAGCCCCCTTTGTGCTATTTAAGCACAGCAAAACCTTTAGGACAGACCTTTACAAGCCAGGCATAACAGCCAAGGGATTTTACAGGATGGGCCATGTTTCCATCCAGTGTGGAAAACAGGGAATGCTTAGGAGAGAAAAATCTGAGGATGGGTTATTTAATCATCGTGTAGGAAATGCTGCTCTTGGGAAATGAAATGTTGAAACCCAAGGAATTACTGCAAAGTTCATTTAGCTAAGTACCTTTTTTTAATCACACCAAGAGAAGCTTTTGTGTCATTGGGGTTTTGAGCTGCTTCGTGTTCCCAGTGTGTGCTGGTGTTCACAGGGGTTCTTGTGTCACAGACATCCTTTCACTAAAAATCCTTTCTTTAGGATTTTTCCTTCTGAGAAGCTGAAAGGCCTCAGAGACAAAATGTAAACAATGGTTATCTGCTGCTGTGGAATGCAGCAGGTCCACCTGTGATTGGCCCATCTTGGATGTGTATAATTAATGGCTAATCAAGGACTGAGCTATCTCGGACAGTCAGAGAGAGCTGCCTTTGTTATGATTCTTTTCTGTTCTATTCTTAGCTTAGCCTGCTGAGGAACCTTTTCTTTCTATTTCTTTTTAGTATAGTCATAATGTAACATATATATCATAAAATAATAAATCAAGCCTTCTGAACATGGAGTCAACATTTTCCTCTCCTCTCATCCTGAAAACCCCTGTGACCATGGTCACAGTTCTTGGATGAGGGAAGAGACAAGGCTCTGACTCCATGTTTCAGAAGGCTTGATTTATTATTTTATGATATGTATTACATTAAAACTATACTAAAATAAATAGAAGAAAAGGTTTCATCAGAAGGCTAGCTAAGAATAGAATAGCAAAGAATGATAACAAAGGTTTGTGGCTCGGGCTCTGTGTCTGAGCCAGCTGACTGTGATTGGCCATTAATTACAAACAACCAACATGGGCCAATCACAGATCCACCTGTTGCATTCCACAGCAGCAAACAATAATCATTGTTTACATTTTCTTCCTGAGGCCTCTCAGCTTCTCAGGAGGAAAAATCCTCAAGAAAGGATTTTTCATAAAAGCTGTCTGCAGCACCAGTGTGCTGCCAAGCCCCACTTTACCTGCTCTGTGTTTCTCCAAATGTTGGGATTGCAGCTCAAAGCTGGAAGTTTAGCTTTGTTTGCAGGTAGCAGCAATGGAACAATTCTGTTTGGTGCTCAATTGCAGGTTGGTGGGGGCAGCATTTTGCAGGAAATGTGCAGCTGAGCGTGGGGCAAGGAGACAGAATCCTCACTCCTGCTGCTGAAATTGTGCTGGCTGAAATTCATTCCAGACTGGTTTGGCTTGGGAGCTCAAATCCCATCCTGTTCCACCCCTGCCATGGGCAGGGACACCTTCCACTGTCCCAGGCTGCTCCAAATGTCCAACCTTGGGCACTGCCAGGGATCCAGGGGCAGCCACAGCTGCTCTGGGCACCCTGTGCCAGGGCCTGCCCACCCTGCCAGGGAAGGATTTCTCCCTCATATCTCATCTAAATCTGGTTTAAATGAGTAGATCTTCGTAACTTGAGTGAGTTTTGATTTAAATGGAGAGAAGGTCTGATTTATACAACAACATTTCAAGCTTGGAGAGAAAATAGAAGGTTGAGAACATGCCATGGCTTTCCTGTGAGATTATTTTCCATGCAGCCTCTGAAGGGTGTGTGGTTTTTCCCTCCATCCCTTTTCTTCAATGTCTTTTTCCTGGTAAAACCAAATCCCAGCTGGAGAATGGGAGCCCCAGTCCTGGAGCCTCTTGGACAAAGGACAGGAAATTGTCCCTGGGATGTACAAGCATCTCAGTGTTGTGATTATTTCCATTTTCTTCCTGTCATTTCTGTGGAGTTCAGCTTCACCAGTCTTAAAATCCCAGAATAATTCATTGCACTGCTTTATTTTAATTATTTATTCCAAAACTCCTTCATTTCTCTGCGTGTCCTTTTGCTCAGCAGAATCATTCTGCTCCTAACATCCTGTAAAAAGAGATATTTCACATTGTTTTACACCCAGACAGCTGCAATTGGGCTATTTTAGCATTTTAGGGGCCATCACTTCAGAGCACATTTTAATTTTGTCCCATCCAAAGCCCAAGGGTTATGAGGGAAAACCAACTGCACTTTTTAGTTGCCTTTTTAGTGTTGTTCTTCCTGTTCCCTTTTTAATGGTCCCCCACATCAACTTCTCCATTCATCACCACCTTCCCTTCCAACCCAGGGCTGTGTTAAAATCCGCCCTTTAACTGGGAATATTAATTTTCCTTGGGATTGGAGCTCCTGTAGGCAAGGAGCTAGAACTGATTTGTGATCTCTTTTAAATGTGAATTTGTTATTTCCTCATTCCCCTTTCCTGGCATGCCAGTGAGCCAATTTGTCCCAGGGTGAATCTCCACCTTCCAGGAGAGATTTGTGTTGTTTTCCCCTCTTCCTTCCCCAAATAACTGGAGACATTTTCCCTCACCCCATTCTCACAGTCAGTGAACTAAATGAGTTCTTTAATTTGAGACTTCTGACCTGCCTGAGATCCTTTTTGGCTTTCCATTAATCTCCCCTCACACACACATCACTCTCCATCACACTCCAAATAGAATTTTGGAGTATTTCTTGTGGCCTCCAGCTTGTTCTTCCTGAATTATTTCAGCTTTCAGTGCTCAGGACTGAAGAAGATTTCTGAAGTAATTTGGGAGCTTGTACAAGGGTTAATTAAAAACCTGGGCAAACCCCTGTGTTGTAAGAATGTGAGAGGAGCAGAGCTGGGAGGAATAAGAGGTGACAGGGAAAGGTTATGTAAAAGAACAGCTTGAAAAGAGCAAATCAGGATGGGTAATTAGCAGGGGTTGTAGTACAAGTGGTTTGAAATTCCAAGGAAAAATACCTGATGTAATTGAACACTTCCTTAATTAATCCCTGCCAGCACTTCTCATTAAGGAGTTTGGAGGCTGCAGGAGAGGATGGAGAGATTTCAGGGAGACAGCAAAGATTGGGAATGATGTTAGAGAAAAACAAACACCAGGGGAACATCAGGGCCTTCAACTGATCAAATCACCCCGGGTGAGGTTATTCCTGAATAATTCATTGGGAGTTTTCTGTGGCATGTTGGGACAGGAGCTTGGATTACTCCAAGAGAAATCCTAGGATCCTCCACAGCACCTGCTCCAGCTGATTGTGGCTGATAGATATTGTCAGATCTGTTTAATACTGATAAATTCAGTAGTTTCAGGTGTCTTTTTAATACTGTATTTGATTTATATTTATATCTAATAATCCAGGTGGTTTTATTCAAGAGCAGAGTTTGGTAGTAACAATTTCCCTCCACTTCTTTCCTTGGTCTTCTCTGATCTTCTCCAGGCAGGTGTTGTTCCTTAGCAAACCTTACACATTTCCTTGGAATTTTCCTTGGAATTTTGGGCTTCCTAGAGCTGACTGGAGTGAAAAATCTATTTTTTTAATACTCAATTTATATTTATATGTAATACTCCAGGTGGGTTTGGTAATAACAATTTCTCTCTCCGCTTCTTTCGTTGGTCTTCTCTGATCTTCTCCAGGCAGGTGTTGTTCCTAAGATAACCTTACACATTTCCTTGGAATTTTTGTGCTTTCTGGAGCTGACTGGAGTGGAAGCTCTATTTTTTTTAATACTCTATTTAATTTATATTTATATGTAATACTCCAGGTGGGTTTGGTAATAACAATTTCCCTCTCTGCCTCTTTCCTTGGTCTTCTCTGATCTTCTCCAGGCAGGTGTTGTTCCTAAGATAACCTTACACACTTCCCTGGAATTTTGGATTTCCTGGAGCTGACTGGAGTGAAAGCAGAACTCCTTGGAGCTCCCACATCCTTCCTGCTTCCTTTTCTCCTGACAAAACCTGCATTTATCATTTGGCATCTCTGAGACCAGGGATTGAACAGCAGCCCAAGCATTGCAGGCATGGAATGGCCTTGGACACTTCCAGGGATCCAGGGGCAGCCACAGCTTCTCTGGGAAAACCATTCCAAGGAGCAATTCCTTCCCAAAATCCCATCTAACCCCACCCCCTGGCAGTGGGAGGTTTTATTTTATATTTTACATTTATCCTCAGCCTAATTTAAATTACTCCTTTATCAATTGCCAAAACCTCCCTGGGGAATAATGGGAAAGGAGCTCCTGAAAAATGGGATATCAGGATGGAGCCATCCTTGTGCCAGTGTTGTTGTTAGAAACTTGGGACAGAAACATCTGGGAATAAAGGAATTTATTCCTGCTCCAGCCCTTGGATGCATCCTCTCCATCACCCCATGCTGCATTCTGGAGCCTCCCTCATCATTCCCAGAGTGTTTGGTGGGATAAATTAATTCCATGTGCTCCTTCTGTTGAGTTAAATGCACTTTTATCATCATTTCATACCTGAAAAAGGAGGCACCAGAAACAGCTGGAAATGGCTGTGTTTTCCTAATTTCCACAATATTCCCTGCAAAACCCAGCCCAGGTGAGAGGAGGGTTAAATAGGAGTGGAAATTTGATGTTCTGTCTGCCAAAAAAAAGCCCTGAGGACACAAAGTTGTGGCTGTTCCTTTTGCCTGAGGGCAGATAAACAAACAATTTTTGGGATAAAATAGCCCAAAAGGCAAAGTGAGCTGATGAATTCCAGCTTGGGGTGCAAAGGAATAATAATTTTCAGGTCTGGTGATGCTGCCAGCAGCACTTGGGCTGGGGATGATTCACCTGATGATCCTTGAAAAAACTTGGGAAGGCTTCAATGAGCACATCAAAAACTTGGGAAGATGCTTAAAGAATGCAGAGACGTGTGAATATTGCATTTCATTTGGGAAATAATGCCCCTGCTGGCTGCTCTGATTTTAAGGATTTTTTAATATTCAGGACTTCCCCTCCTATCTAACAGAAAATAGATCAGATTAAATAATATCAACAGCATTTAAGTTGCTCTTCTGTAAATATTTAGCTTAAAACTTTGCATTTCCCCCCCTTATTTCAGTGCCTTTGCATGTGAGGAAGGGAAAAAGGAGCTGATGATCTTTAGCCACTGGGTCCACAAGAAGAAATTAAGCAAACCCACCAAAATTTTGTCCTTTATCAGGCTGGGGGTGTGATGAAGGTGTTGAAAATAAAGAGAATTAAAGCCTGGAGAGGTTCAATAATGAAAGATCCCTGTTATTTAGAGATTTAGGACTCTTCAGCCTTGAGGAAAGAAGGCTCTGGATGTGGATGAACAGGCTGGGACATATCCCAGGTTTTGGGCTTGACTCTGCACCCCTCTGTTCACCCCTTTCACTTGGGATATAATTTCATATGTTCCCAGGTAAATAAATGGAAAGAAAAGTTTGGAAATAGCTCTTTTTGGAAAAGAAGTTTGAAATTGGTTATTGAGTTTTTTTAATTTGCTTTAATCAGGCGTGTTGATGGAGAGAGGGGTTTGATTCATTTACTGAAATCATTGATTTAGATAATTTCAGTCAGCTTCAATCACAAATTAGGGTTTAACCATGGCAAGCATTTTAATTTAAACTTTAATGAAAACATCTCCACCCCCATGCAGTTCTGACCCAGGATTTTCTGACAATTTTTACTCAGCTCTTCCCTTGTTTCTCCAGCAGCATTTCCTTTGTCTTCAGCCCTTGAACCACAGCAGAAATCTGTCAGAAATCATAATTCCCATCAATCTCTTGCTCTTCTGTAAATATTTAACTTAAAACTTTGCATTTCCTCCCTTATTTGACTGCCTTTGCATGTGAGGAAGGGAAAAAGGAGCTGATGATCTTCAGCCATTGGGCCCACGAGAAGAAATGAAGCCAAATGAAGAAATTCCCATCAATCTGTTGCTTCAATGTGCAGTTCAAATATTTTTTCAGTGCCCAATCCCCTCACCTGGAGAGCTCCTACAGCTGCAGCCCCATAGAAATCGCAGGTTTGGGGATCCCTGCCCAAACTCCCGGGGGTTTTAGGATGAGCAGTGATTTTGTTGTGTGCTGTTCCAAAGATCAAACAGAGCCCCAGCTATGGCATTTTGCTGGGAAAAAAAAAAAGTGTAAAAGAGGCAATAAACTTTAATTGTAGCACCCCAGCTCTGATTGCAGGATGATGTTTCAGATTATTGAGAAGGGAAACTCCTGTTGCAGACACATCTCCTTCCATCATTTTGTTTCTCAGTTTCCTTTCTGGCTGTGCCTCCTGCAGTCAGGGAATGAGATATTTTATATTTTACTTCCAGCATGCAGCACAGGCTCTGTGGGGAGGGGTGGGCAAGGAAATCTCTGTCTGTGTCTGTTCTAATTCCCAGTGGATGTTGAATTTGTGGGACACATCCCAAAGATCTATTTTTCATCTCAGGGCACTCGTAAATAGATAACTTTAAAGTCTTTAAAGGCATCAAATCCCACAGAATTCCTCTTGTTTCTTCAGCCCTGACAGGGGGTTCCAGCACAACAGGAGATGCTGCTCATGCTGATTATAAGGGTCCTGCTGACATTTAAATCTCTGCCCTGATTAGTCTTTAGTAAAGCAGCTGTTTGTCATTAAGGCAGGAGAAACGAGAATATAAGGTGTGATTAGTGCTTTAATTAATACACAAGTGCATTGTCTGCACTTCAGCAACTTCCTGAGCTGCATGGACCTTGTGGGGGGCTGGTATGTGAATTTATTAAAATATGGAGGATCTAACATAGAGGTTGTATATATATATATATATATATATATATATATATATATATATAAAAATAAATGTGTGTATATATATATATATATACACACACATGTACATATATATGTGTGTATATATATATACACACACATATATATACATACATACATACACATACATATACATATTATATATACACATATATATACATATTATAGATGAAATATATAATATATATAATTTATATGACATATTTTTAATTTAATATTATAAATTATATTATATATTATATTAATTATATTAATATTTATAATTTATACAGGATATATAATTTATAGATAATATACACATTATTTATTTTTACATATAATAATATAATTTTATTATTATATGTAATTTATATATTATATATAATATAGATATGATTTATATATTATTTATAAATATATGTAAATAAATATAGATAACATATGTGTCCTTTTTATAGGATATCCTAAATATACAAGGATTTTATTAAAATATATAGGATATAATAATGTGTTATTATGGCTGTTAAATGAGAGAGTAGCACCTCTCCACAATTCCTGACAGGGGATGTTGGGCTGTGCTGCCAGGGAACAGGGACAGGACAAGGGGAAAGGGCCTCAGGCTGGGCCAGGGCAGGCTCAGCTTGGCCAGCAGCAGCAATTTCTGCATGGAAAGGGTGCTCAGGCCTTGGCAGGGGCTGCCCAGGGAGCTCTGCAGTGCCCATCCCTGCAGGTGTTGCTTTGATAATAAAATTAAAAATTCTTCTCCAAGAGAAGTTTCTGTGTTGAAAACCAGAAGAGGCTTTAAGGGCTGTTCTGCCGTGCAAGTCAAGGAGAAATCTTTGAGTTTGCACTTTGAAGGTTTTTCTATCTTGCAAATGCAGTTAGGGATAAAAACTCATTAAGGAGGAGGTTTGGGAGCTGAAGGAGCAGCAAATCAAAGCCCATTCATTTCATGGATTTTATCAGTGAGAGTATTTGTAAATATTTTGCTCAAAGTCTCTCTGCTTCGTGCTGTTTCCTGCAGTCAAATGGGGGCATGGGGCTGGTATTTATTGCATTCACTGTCTGAAAAAATAAAAAGAAATTAATACAAGTGTAGAGGTCTTGGGAATAGTTTTAATCAAATTGTTTCTCTAAGGAGAAGCCCTATTATAAACTGTATATACTCAAGCATTTATGGCTAATGCAAATGTCTGAGCCACAGCTGAGATTAAAACTGGACCTTTCAGGGTTCTGCTCCTTATGCACTGGTTTTCCCTTTTTTTTTTTTTTTTTTACCATGGAATTTTACCCCTGAAGAATAGGATGTGGTGTTTGGAGAGTGGCTCAGAAATCTTGCAATTCATCAGGGACTCGAAAAGTAAAGTTGGAAAAGAATGGCTCAGAACCTCCCCAGCTGGGAGGTGGTTCATAATCAGGACTTGGGTCTGGAAATTTCCTTGGGAGCAGGACAAAACCTCAATGCATTTTGCTGGATAATGCACTAAAAGTGTCCCAAAATCACTCAGGTTGTGATGAACTGACCCCAAATCCTTGCTCACCTTTGACTTTTCTAGATTTCTCCTCTCACAGCTGCTTCCAGGCCCTCTTTCCAAAACCCCACATCCACCAGGACCTTCCCACTCCTCTCAGTGCATGTTTCATGTCCAGCAGCTGAATTTCCTGGTTTGCAGTGCTCCCCATTCCCAATGACATCGTTTTCCTCTGCAGTTCACAACAGGAATTCTGACATTTTTTTGCTAATCACATTTTCCCCTTGTCTTGTTTTTTTTTTCCAGCTCTCGTAAATGTGAAACTTTGGGCTATTGATCGGCAATGTTTTCAAACAATAATGATGAGGACTGGCCTCATCAAGCATACTGAGTATATGGAATTTTTGAAAAGGTATGGCACTTGTTTATTTATCCAAAAATCCCATGAAACTGCCGTCCTCTCTTGCCTTTTTTTATTTTTATTTTTTTTGTGAGTGCAGTATTTGATTTGTTTCCTTATCTCTTTCGGTTTTAATGATGATGATGATTATTATTATGGTGATTTTTATTTGCTGTTTGCCCATCCTCCTGAGAGGAGGGGGAACTTTGCTGTGGGGGAGTTTCATTCCTGTTGTGAGTTATTCATTGGCAAAGAGTCCCAGAGCTGAGGGGTGAGAGACAAGCTTTCATGAGTCATTCGACACATTTTTACAAAAAAACACCCTTTCAAGGGAAAAATCTGGGGTTTAAACTGGTTCAGATCCACTGGGGGTGTGTTCTTGTGCTTCTGGAAGTAAAATGGGAGATTTTAGGAAAGCAGAGCTTTAGGTTGCTGTAAAATACGGGTGGGCTGAATAACATAAACATAAAGACAGAAAACAAAATTTTCACTCATTCCATTTGATCTTCCCAAAGGTTCCTTTAGAGATTTAAGGCTTGGAGAGGGTCAATAATGAATAATCCTGATTATTTAATAATGAACTCTCCTGATTATTTGGAGAGCTGGGGGTGCTCACCTGGAGAGGAGAAGGCCCCAGGGACACCTCAGAGCCCCTGCCAGGGCCTAAAGGGGCTCCAGGAGAGCTGGAGAGGGACTGGGGACAAGGGATGGAGGGACAGGACACAGGGAATGGCTTCAAAATGACAGAGTGGAAATTTAGCTGGGATATTGGGAATTAGGAATTGTTCCCTGGCAGGGTGGGCAGGCCCTGGCACAGGGTGCCCAGAGCAGCTGTGGCTGCCCCTGGATCCCTGGCAGTGCCCAAGGCCAGGCTGGACTTTGGGGCTTGGAGCAGCCTGGGATGGTGGAAGGTGTCCCTGCCCATGTCTTGGGGGAACAATTTCAGTTTCTTTCCACTCCAAACCATCCCATGATTCTATGAAATATTACTCTATTTTTACATATATTTTTTACATAAATTTTACAGGAGGTGGCACTGGATGGGCTTTAAGATCCCTTCCCACCCAAACCATTCCATGATTTCATGAAATCCAGTGCCACGGTGTAAGGAACAGATAATTCCCTACAGACAGACAGTGTTTCATGTCACCAGAATGATCCCAAAGGGAAGGAAATGTCAGGAATTGTAGGGAAGGGGAGGCCCGGGCCACTGTGAGGCTTTCAGCCATCCCAGTGCTACTCAGACATTACTAAGCTGTTACTACACCAGGCTTGTCCCAATTAGCATTGGAGAAGAAATGGACTCAGGGAGATAATAACAATATTATTATTAATAATAAATGGTAACAATGCCATTATAAATAAATTTTAAATTATTAAATGGCATAATTTTAAATAATTATAATGTAATAATTCTATAATTATTAAATTATATAATTTTATCTAATTATAATTTAATACTTATATAATTGTTAAATTATATAATTTTATAATTAAATTATAAAATTACTAATAGAGTTATTAGTTTTTACAACTAGATAATATTTAAAATGTATATTATGTACTGTGTATTATAGAAATATACATATAAAATATAAGAACCTATGTGATTCATAGGTTCTTTTAGGTTGACTCTAAGATCATTGAGTCCAGCCATTCCCCCACCACTGCCAAGGCCACCACTGACCATGTCCCCAAGTGCCACATCCACATGGCTTTAAATGCCTGCAGTGATGGGGACTGGGCAGCTGGGACCACCCTTTCCAGGAGGAATTTTCCCCAAAATCCCATTTAAACCTCCCCTGGGCCATCCTGAGGCTGTTCCTCCTGCCCTTGTTCCCTGGGAGCAGGGGGTGGGCTCAGTGATCTCCAGAGGAACCAGGAAGGTGATCCCATGGGATTGATGCTCTGGGGTGAGGGTGGCTGTAGAACAGGGAATTAATGCAAGTGGGATTTGATCTGGGAGCAGAGTCCTGCCCAAGTCTCTCCTTGGCTGATCCCATCCCCTCCTTGTGGGCTGGAATTCCACTGGGATGGAAATACTCCTGGGAAAAGAATGAAACTCAGGTGCTTGGTGAGGTCAGGGGTTCCCTGGAGCTCCATGGGGATGCCCCACAGCTGGAAAAACATGGCCAAGCTTTTTCCAGGTGTCTCTGCTGATGATTATCAACAACCCAGCTCAGGAGAGGAAACAGAACCTGCTCTGTGTTTTAGGGGTTTAAAACCCATCCATTCCAGCATTAAAAAGCTTCTCAACAAACCTGGGAATGGGTGTGGGATCAGCTCTGGGGTGGGAGCTGCTGGAGCAGGCCCCATGCTCACATTAAGCTTTGAAGCTCTGAGCTTTAATAGAGATTTTCCAGAAGGTTGTCAAGATTAATTTGGATTCAGGTCCTGCAGAGCCTGCCCAGCTTTAATTTTAAAGCAAATGATGTGAGGAGGAAATCAAGGAGTGTTTCCTCACTCCATGGCTGTGCTGCTTGAACACAACCTGTGGCTCATTAGAAAGGCCTAAGGCAAGCAAATAAATATTTATTTTATAAAATCTTACAGTTTCAGTTTAGGAAAAGTATTTCTTCCATTTGGAGCAGCTGTAGGAAGGTCCTTTAAAAATGTTATTTCCCATTGGATCTTGTGCTCTGGACATATTTAGCTGTCTCAAGCTCAGTTTCAGTCCCATATGGAACATGAAATAGTCATTTTTAGATCCCATTTGCTACATTAAGTGTTCATTTTAAAATCTCATTTGCTACATTAAATGCTAATTTTTAAACATGCTTTCCTTCAAAATGTTTCTAATGAAAACCAGATAAATCCTGAAAAGAAGGAACTTGTTGATTGTTGACTTTATTCTTTGCTTTTGGGGGATTTGGGAATATTTTTCCTTTTTTGTATTAATGCATGAATGCGAAAACTCTTGTTAAAAAATAAATTGAATAAAACATAAAGGTTTGAATGGTGGCTGCCAACAGAAAAGTGAGTGGGGTTGGGCAGGATTTTTTCCTGCTGATATTAATCTAAAAAGTCCCTCTCTAATTGTGCCATTATCACAATAACAGAATTATCACCCTCTCCAACAACAGATTTTCACGTGGGAGCAAAGCACAGCAGAAGTTAAACTTCTGGGGGTGAAGTGAGGCTGTTCATTTAGTTAATTTGTTTTATTTCCATTTATCCTGCTGAAAATAAGTGCAGCTGGATTTCCAGGGCTCTTTGGGAATATCACCCCAATGGCATCGTGGATTTGCTGGAGTTTTCCCCAGCAGGAACATCCCACTGGCACAGGGCAGCTGCTGCTCCTTAGGGCCACCCTTAGGTGTCAATCCATTCTTCTGAAAGCCAGGAGGAAACCATAAAGCCAGGAAAAATCAATTTCCTGGCTAAGAAATTCAGGAGTGCCTTCCCAATGTGTTCTGGGCTGGAATGTTGTATCCCACCTTAGTGCTCCAAGGAGTTGTGCAGTAAGAAAATTTGGGATAACTCCCCTGACTGACATAAAGCAACTCTTCTGGAGCAAGCAGCAACTGAATATCCTTTTTCTGAGGAATATCATTTTCCTGAGGAACCAATCCATGCCTCCCTTCCCAAAATCATCAGATGATCCTTGATGGGATCAAAAGCTGCCCTAATTCTGTGGCAGTGCCTGCTCTAAGGAGGGGCTGGAAAAGCCAGCTGGTTTTGATCCCTGTGGGTAGCTGTGTCTTGGTTTGAAAGACAGGTGTGTGCTAAGGAAGGCAGGAGCCTCCCTTGAAATGGAAAATGCAAACGCCCTCCTTCTGAATTATTATGATTTTGAAATTAAGGGGATCTCAGGCAAAGATACGGGAATAGGAATAACAGTTCTTTACTAGGAAAATTAAAATACAAATGCAATAGTATAAAAAGTTAACAGAGTCAGAGCAGGCCCTGCCCCCTGTGTGTCAGGGGGGTGTCCCAGCCCCATCCCAGGGGGGCTCAGCCCTCCTGCAGTGCCAGCTGTGGTTCTGCTGGAGCAGGGATCCTGCACAAGGGGGGAGTTTTCCTCTGCAGCTCCAGGGCTGCTGGAGATGGGCCTGGGCTCCCTCTGGCCATGCAGGGCAGCAGAAAGCTGCTCCTCTGGCAATGCAGGGGGAAAAGGCTGCTGGGGTGTCCCAAAGCTCAGATTGGATCCAGGTAGGAATGCTTGGCTCCTCCCCTGGGCACAGCATCTCCCATGGGATGGTGGAATTGGATCAGCCCTGCAGGGACACTCACTGGCCATGGACAGGAGATAATTAATGATTAATGGCCCATGAACAGAAGATAATTAATAATTAATGGCCCATGAACAGAAGAGATCTCCTGGAGGGAGAGTTGGTTGTAGGAGACATAAAGAAAACTGCTCCAGCTGGATTTAACAGCTGGCCCATGAACAGAAGATGATATTCCCCTGGAGTTATGAGGGATGAGTCATGGAAAAGATAAAGAACAGTTCCTCACCTGGTAATAGAATATATACTTTTGGTTACATCTTGCATTGCTACGTAAGACAACCTGCAAGATGAATCAGGGCAGTGACTCCCTTGGAAACTCAGATTTTTTGTACCTCAGTATGTGACTAAATCAATGTTAGGTCAAGGTAGATCATAGAGCAACCAGCAGTGGAAAGTGAAATGTAATTCAGTGTTGTGGATTTAGTTACTCCTGATGATACAGGGGGGGTTTGTTGAATTCATCTCTAGTTTTCAGCCCAAATTGTGCTTTTAGTGTTAATTGAATATATTTGTCCTTATGCAAGTGCAGTGAGATCACAGCTGTGCTAAATGCCTCTGTACCTGTCACTGCAATATTCACTGTTCCAGGGTTACAATGATTTCTTTCTCAAGCCAGTCCTAAAAATCATTCCATTTAATTAAAATCAGAATGTATTTCAGTTAAGGAAGTAACTATTTATTAAATTAATTTGTCCAGGGAATAAAAGTTGGGGGGGGAGAAACTTGTGCTGTGGCAAGAATTTCCTGCTTAACATAATAAGATCAGAATGCCTTAGAAGAGTAAATATTGCAATTTTTTCTTCCCAAAAAGGCTTCATAAATGAAAAAGGCTTCCATCAGTTAAAAGAGACTGTGGATTTTGGTCTGTGGTGTAAATTCCAATTCCTCCAAGGCCCTGGAAGCAGTCAGGAGAGGGTGAGGGATGTTTAGTGTCACCTTGGAGGCAGAGTTGAGTTTTAGGGTTGGATACTGGGGGGAAATTCCCACTTACACACACAGCCTTGAATCCCAGGAAGGAAAAAATTCCTTGGGCAGGCAGGGAAAGGATTCCAGGGAGGCTGGATGTGAGAAGCTGCAGAGGGTGGGGACACCCACAGGAGCTCTCAGGACATCCTTGCACCTCCTGGGGTCATCCCTGAAGTGTGAGCCCAGCCTGCCTTCCAGGCTTTGTGGGACTTCAGTCTCCTCCATGGAAAAGCAGCTCTGGGAATAGCCTCATCTCTTGTCTGCCTGGCTTGTTTGGTATTTACCAGGTGGTTTGAAATCCAGGCAGTGCTGGGGGCATTGAGGGCATGGCCAGGGAAACAGCTGAGCAGGAGGAGTTGGATTTGCTGTTCCACGGTGCACGGGCAGGCACTGGAGCAGAACTGAAAGGATGCTCCATGGGATCAAACTGTCCATTCCTGCTGCCCTTTAACAGGAAAAATTGTATTTCTTGTCTTCTGGAGAAGGCCAGGCTCAGGTTTTTCTTGAAATGCTTTTTTGTGTTGAATTTTTTTGATAGCCACAGTTTAGACTCTGTAACCCCTTGTGAATGCTGGGAATGGGCAGGAGGGGGCTGGGGCAGGTACTGCTCACTGAGAGAGGTTAAATATTGACAATACACATTTTAAACTAAGGAAATCCCTGTTGGAGGCAATGCACCACAGGGAAAAGGGAAGAGAAAGGAAAAGGAGGCAGAAGGGTCAGGTTCCTGTTGATTCAGGGCACTATAAAAAGGGAGGAATAATTCCTTAGGTTCTGGTGTCAGCTGGGTTTGAAATGTTGGTTAATTCACATTGGAATAAGTCAATATCTCATTTTAATATTGCTGATTCACAGAATTAAAGAATGAGTGGGGTTGGAAGAGACATTGAAGATCAACACATCCCACCACTGCCATGGGCAGGGACACCTTCCACTATTGGAGTTTGTGGTTTTCTGTTTTTATTTTTTTCCTTTCATTCACCTCAGAGTTTACTTGATAAGATAAACTCTAATTTACTAACAAGATTGCTGTGCTCTGTGAGATCCTGTGTTTAGATTTCCAAAGAGAACAAAACCTCAATGTCCTTTTCATTCTGTCAGTGAGGAAAAAACACCCTCAGAGACCAACTTGTGATCTCCAGAGGCACAAGGCCTGGTTTGGCTTTAACTTGCTGCCTTCTATTTATAGATTATTCTATTGTTGTGCTTCTACTAAGAATTTGAAAAGATGATGCCAGGGATTAAATCTTGGCCTTTTTCCTCTGGTTTTTATCCTTTAAAAATAATGGTGTTTATTTTAACTTGGTATTTTGTTTTCCAAATCTTGTTTTTTTTTTAAGGATGAGTGCTGCCTTTTTTGTGTTTTTTTTTGCCATCAGTTATTCCTTTTGCCCACAATGAGAATCACATTTTACTTTTCAGCACCTGCAGAGTGGGATGTCAGGTACAGATGGATCAACAGGGTGAAATCATTGGTGAAACAAATGTTCTGGAGTTTCATCCTGATGCAAACAGGCCCAGAATCCAACCCTCAGCAGTGCTTCAGAGCCTTCAGGGGTGGTTCCACCCCACATCCTGCCTGTTCAGGGAAAGAAAACTCCTCTTGTCAGGAATTCTGCATCAAGTCAAGCCCAATCCTGGCTCGTGGCCCAGGAATTCTGAGCTCCAGGGCAAAGCAGGCTGTGACAGGACTTCAGATTGTGTTTTCTACAGCTCCAGCTCTTCACAGCTCAGTGCAGAACATTAGGCACAACTGGAGATTTATTGAGGTGTTAGGGTTTGTTTGAAGTCACTCATCCTTTCCAAATTATCATTAGAATTGAAATATTGATGGCTGTGCATAGCAAGGGGATTGTTTTGTGTTGCTTGCTAAAATGGGGAGAAGAGTGCAGTGATGGGAGGGATTGGAGTGAAAGATTGGGGCTTTTTGCTGCCAGTATTAAAGTAGATGCAATTATTAAATATTTTGATCACATTCTAGAGTGACTTGAAGCACAGGGCTCTGAAAAGTGGTGGGATGTCTGAGTGGGGATCTGCAGCTACGCCCTGCAAGGCTTCCTTGAGGTTTCCCTCAGGAGGGGATGCCTTGAGAAGGCTGACCTAGGACAGAGGCCAGACAGGGTTAAAGAATAAAGCAGGGATTTATTAAAAGGATCTCCTCCATGGATCCACCTTGGGCAGCACAAGGGCCCAGCCAGGGCTGCACCCAAGGTGAACCAAAATGGGCACAAAATGGATGAGTGGTCACGGGGTCTGTCACTTTGATCAGTTCTGCTCCATTTGCATCTTGCAGTTCATTGTCCCATTCCAGCTTTAGCCCATGCAGTCCCATCCTGCTTGTTTTTCTCTCTCCAGCCCACGTTGTTTGTGCTCTTGGGCCTGAGATTTGGATCATTTGTCCTTGGTCCCCAGCTAGAGCAGGAATTGTTTTGTCTCCCTGCTCTGTGCACAGAGCTCACCATCCCCTAATGTGAAGCTCATACCCACACACTAAAGCAGCACAGAATCTGAAAAATATAAAAGCTAAAACCTGAGGCAACATTGCCCCAAAATAGTGGGGCAAGACTTGTTTGGGTGTTATTTTGCTGAGAATCTCTGGAGCTGTGAACTATCAGCTCTAGGAAATGCTCAGGGCAGTTGTTCACTCCCTTGCTGGGGCAGAGGAGAGAGGAACAGCCATGCTTGTTATTAAAGTATTAAAAATTACTAATTGTGGTGAATTGTAAAGGATGAGACATCTGGAAGTGCAATGCAATAGGTTTTACTCCTTAATTTGTAAACTAATCCTGGAACTGTTGGAAAATATCAAAAGTGGTTTGATGTTCACCCCTGTCCCTCTCTGGTATGACAGCAGATGTCACCAGATTGCTGTGCTCCCCTCCTGCCCCACACACACAGAGTCCCTCATGGTATCACCAGGGTGCCTGAAGGGTTGAAGGACCTTCAGCTCCTGCTCAGTGATCAGTACTGGATTAATCATCAATGGATTGGAAATCAAGGCAAAAGCATAAATACAGGGTTTTTTTTTGCACCTGACTCTCTCAGCCTCAGCAAAGGATGCTCACCTTAAGCAGGATCAACATGATTTGGTAGTCTGGGGCTTTTCCTTAACCTTCTTTTTCAAGTTTCCCCATACCCATTAAACTCCCCTTCCTCTGGGCTCCAGAGGTGTTTTGGGAGCCCTTGGACAGCGTGCAGCCATTTGATAATCACAGATATTTCAGAGCTCGTCCTCATGCCTGACACTTCTCATAAAAAGCCATTTTTCCCCTATCCAGCCTGTTATCACCCAGACAGTGCCCATTCTTGTGTCCATTTTCCTGCTCAGATAAATAGATCCCTCCCAAGGCAGCTGACAGTCTGCTTTCCTCAGAGGAGAAGGATTTCAGCAGGGCCAGGAGTCTGCTTGGAAATATTTTGCTTTTTTGATCAGGCATGTAAGGAACTCTTCATACAGGGGCAGAAATGCAGCTGGAGGCTTCCAAACTCTCTTTCCTTTTGCCTGGCTTGTAACCACATCAGCTCCTGTGTGATAAGAGGATTATTGTCTTTATCATTAGGATTATTTTTCGAATGAGGGAGGAACCTGAGCATTTCTTGACAGGTTAGAGGGTGATGTTTAGCTTCTCTGTTGTGTTTTTCTATCTCTTCTAAGAAGAAATGCCTGAATTTCCCTGCAGTGTCCTGGATTGCATCTGATTAGCCATGGAAGTCCATGGGAGGAGAAGTGCTCCTGTGGGAATGTTGGGTCTGCCAGGGTCAGAGATGCCTCTGGGTGGAGTTTGCTGGGATTTCTTCTCCTTGCAAAACTGTTCCTTGTCTTGTGTTTATGATGGAAAACCAGCTGAGGGTCTCTGGTATAATATTTTAGAGAATTCCAAAGGGCTAAAATGCGTTAAAATCCGTGGAATCTTAGGGAGAGAAAGTCAAGGAAATAGGGCCTATTTTCTGCACAGCTGGTGGAAAAGTTTGAGCACAGCCTAATTACAAGGAGGATGTCTCAGGCTTCATGTTTGAAAACTCTGTCTCTAAACTGCCTTTGGAGCCTAATGAAAACTGGAGCCTGCCTGCAAATCCACAATGCCAAGCAAAGCCTTCTGGAGGAGCATTAATTTGATGGAAAATGCAGCTTTGGGGCTGAATAAATCATCAGGCTGTTCCAGAAATGAACAATTTCATCTCTCTGGGTGCTGGATTCTTCACAGGATGAAGAGGCTCAGAGGAAGAGGGCAGAGCAGAGGGTGGGCTTGGTTTGGGGTCAGACAGGCTGGGGACACTGTTGCCTGAGGATGGATGATGGATAGATGATTAAATGGGCTGGAATTTGGCAGAGCTGGCATTTGGCAGGGCTGGCAGGCCTGGAGAGGGGTAATTAATGGCTTGGATGTTTAATTGGTGCCAGGGAAACGCAGAGGGTGGTGCGGTTGATGTGAGGCAGATGCTCCACATCTCCTCTCACACTGCTCAAGGCCACACCTCTGTCCACTTCTGGGCTCCCCCAGCTCCCTCCTGGGGCTCCAGCCCCTTCCCCAGCTCTGCTCCCTTCCCTGACAGCCCTTTGTCATGAGGAACCCAAAATTAAACTTCCAAGGGCTGCACTTGAGGAGCTCATGGTGCTGGCAGGACTCATGGTGAATGTTTAATGTTTGATGAGTTCCTCAGCTGTCCCTTCTAGCTGGTCCCTGAATTCCTGTCCATAATAACAGCATTCCCAAAGTCTCCAAGCCTCAGGTTGGAGTGGAGATAAAAGACCTCAGATCCCAGCAGGAATTGCAGTGTCCATCAATACTTAGTAGGTAACTTGGATTCCTCCTATTTTCATGAAGGGTTCATTGAAGTTTCAATTTGCTGTGAAGCTCTTTAGGGTTTCCTAGGTGGGTTTTTAGTACAAAGACCCAGCATTTTGCTGTGAAGCTCTTTAGGGTTTCCTAAGTGGGTTTTTAGTACAAAACCCCAGCATTTTGCACATCCAGGACTTCAGCCTTGTTGAGAACAACCTCTGCCACAGCTGCTTTCACCTGGCACCAATTCCCAGAGAGTTCAGTAACGTGGTGGTGGATAAAGACACACTTGGGGTTCTGTTAGAAAGGGGGATTTAGAAACACAGCTCTGAAATGAATTCCCTGGCCTGAAAAAACGAGTGGAAGTTCAATTGCCATGGCTGGGGAAGAGGGGAAAACTCAGGATAACTGGAATTGTGCCCACAGTTCTTGGAGTAACGGAGTCCTTAGGTGGTGGCAATTCTTTTAAGAAATAAGTGACCCTGGGATAAGAGAAATTTACTGGCCATGGCCACCTTCCTGTCATAGGGTCAGTAAAAAACACCATGGCAAAAGCCAAGGCAAGGTGTTAGTCCTTCACATGGTCTAATTGGTGGTAATTGGCTGGAAATCAGAAAGCTCCAGTGAAGATTTGATGTTGTCATTTAACCCCACCTCTTTCTAATCTAAGTGGATTTTTCTCCCTGCTGGAAAAGGCTGGGACATAATTTTTATTATTTTTTTATTTTTTAAATTTTTATTTTCTTGTGACAAAGCATTGTGAAAAAAGGCATTTCAATAAGAACAAAAATTTCATCAGGAGTCTGGTGAGCTGTCACTTTAGTTAACTCTGAACCAACACAGAGCCCTTGAGATGGGTGTTGGGATGAGCTTGGTGTGATCCTGGTGCTAATTGGAATCCTCTGGGAAGGGAGATGTGGCCAAGCCTCTGTTGGTTCAGGCAAAACCAAAATAGCACAGGCTGGCTCTGAGGAGCTTTGAAATAAAGGGAATTATTACTTCCCCTGCAGAGGGTGTATAAAATGAATGAGTTCATCCAGACCCTTCTGACAGAGGGATTTTAATATTTGTCAGTGATCTGGGTGAAACAGTTGCTGAGTGCAGCAAAATCATGTCCTGTATAGAAAAAAAAAAAAAAAAAAAAGAAAAAAAAAAGAAAAGAAAAACCCAAAAAACCCAAATCCAGAGGAAAAATAGGGACAATCTTTGGATCCACCTTGTTGTAGCACGGGACTCGGGGGCACATCTGCACTGTGAAGTGTGTGAGAGTCTGAAGGCCAGGCTAAGTAAAGATCTGGGCACAATTCCCGACTAAAAGCTCATTAACTCCAGCTCTGTGTTGCCCTGACCTCTGGGATGTGCATGAGGACACCCCTGGATGCTCCTTGGCAGGGAATTGGGAGCTAATTTTGGCCTTGACATTACAGAATGATGCTGCTGGAGATGAAGCCTTGGCTCAGGAACAGCCCCTGCTTTGCTGTTTGGATGCAATGTGAGGTGTGAGGGAAATATTGTGGCAATATTTCCTTCCATTCACGGGATAACAGCCATGATTCATGAGGAAATGGGATAATTCCTGTGTTTAGGTTGTGTTTAGGTTGGATCTCTGCAGATCTGGAGGCTGGAGGATGTATAAATATGGGATTAATGCAGTGAGTTGGTGTCTATACAATTTATATCCTGTCTGTTGCTGCCTTGCAATTATTTGTTTCACATGCCTGCAGCTTGGTGAGCTCATCAATGGCTAATCTGAAAGAAATTTGACTTAAATGAGTACTTTAAATGATTCCTAAGGTGGTTTAGGGTGCTTTTCCTATTTCTTTTCTCAGAGTGGCAGGTTCTTTCCTGGAAAAAGCCTCTACAACTTCTGTAATTACTGGTGGAGCAAAGGGAGGGTGTCAGATCATTCCTTACTGAGCTGTTTCCCTCTCAGAGTTGAATTATCCCTGCTTTCAGCTGTCTGCTCTCTCCTAATCTCCCTGGGGTTATCTCTGTGGGGTGTCAGGGTTGCACCCAGGTGGGTGAGAGCAGTGAGGATGTGGTGGATGTGTTTTTAGAGGATGATGGATGCTGGTGGCTCCTCCAGCTTGTCCTCCATCCTGGCCAGCTGCTGGGGTGGCTTTTGCATCCCTCTGTGATTCACATCATTCTCAATATTCCACCTGTCATCTGGAATTTGGGACAAGGTGAGCAGTAAGTGAAGGTAATGGGGTTTATTCTCCTCCTTAAATATCCCAGGGCATGAAATTTGGACTTGGATTTTAAGAGGTGCAAACCCCCCAGTTTGCAGTTTGTTCTGGCGTGAAGCAGTAACTTTTACCAGGAAGAAACTCCATGGGGAGTGTAATAAAAGTTTCATCAAAAATCTGTCATTTCCAAACCAAAACCAACCCGTATTTTAATTAAAACTCATCAAGAGTTGCTCAGGAAAGCCAGGAATGTTTGTTTCAATGTTTGTTACAACAGAGTCAAGCAGTTTTGACCATTCCAAAACTTGGGTGCTCCCACAGTTTGCCAGGTGGATTTGTTTGGAAGATGTACAAATTGGGTAAATTCTTGTTTCTGTGCTTGAAGATTAGAAATGATTCTGTATGTGCACATCTCCAATCATCTCTCCTGAGTGAAGTTCACATCCTTTACCTGGTAATTGTTGTGTTTTGTCTCAGCAGAGCCCAGGAAAGATGAGGCACAAAGCCTTTAATGTGATTACAGAGAGCTGTTAAATGTGCATCTCATTATGTGGAGTGTCTGGAGGCCTGGCAGGCTGCCTTCCCCACACAAGCAGTGCTCTCCCCTCACAAAGATACAGAAATATTGATCTAAAGATAGGCAATAATTAGCACAAAAGAAGATGTTACAGGAAGTAGCCCCTGGCACTGTCGATAGGGGATCTTGTTCAGAAGTTGTTGTTGAGCATGAAATCACTGCTGAGCAAAATGAGCTGATTTGATTACTAAATGCCCACAGATTATAAATTTGGTAAATTGATTATTTACTCTTTTGTGCCCTTAATTCCCAGTGGCTCTCGTTGTGTCACAGAGAATTCTCAGTGAGGGGAGCCTGGGGTAGGAGTTTGGTTCAGGAGCTGAGCAGGAGCAGGGAAAGGCCTTTAACCATTGGCATCTTCCCCTTTCTTGAATGGGAAGAGTTAAATTTGTGTTGATTTGAGGAAAACTGAGAATGGGGCTCCTCTTTGGGAGCTTCCAACTAAACTCAGATTGGAGGAAGTGAAGGGACCTGCACTGAAGTGGAGAGCAGTGGAGCTCTGCCCTTTTTTCCACTGGTTTTGAGCCAAAAGTTAAGGACTCGTGTCTGAGAGTTCAAAATCAAGTTATTTTCTTATTCTTGAGCTACCCTGAACCTGCTGCTCAGGGTGGAATGCCTGGAATCCCTGGAGATGCTCAAGACCAGGTTGGACAGGGCTTGGAGCAGCCTGGGATAGTGGAAGGTGTCCCTGCCCATGGCAGGGGTGGCACTGGATGGGCTTTGAGGTCCTTCCCAACCCAAACCATTCCATGGATTTTGTGATTCCATGACCAAGGCTGGACCCCAGGGCTGTGGTAACCAAAGTCAGTCAGTTTTGAGGTGGGAACAGGAGGAATTTGTAATAGCCCCCTCCTATGAAAAATTAATCCATGTGAGCAAAAAGATGGATTTTAATTTCTGCATCTGGACTCAATTTGGAGACTCCTCCTGGGAATGTGGAGAGGAGTTAATGACTCACAATGTGCTTAATTACCTATAAATTACTTTGTGCTGAGCAGACAGAAAATAAGAGTTGGGCAGAGAGCGATGAAAGTTCTTTAACCAAGACAAAAATGAAAGAGGAGGGGAAGAAGCACTGTGGTACCACAGGTGTCAATGACAAGCCCAGAACAAAGTGGATTTGTATAGAATCATAGAATCCCAGAAAGAATTTAGTTGGAAGGGCCTTAAATCCCATCCAGTGCCATCCCTGCCATGGCAGGGACACCTTCCACTGTCCCAGGCTGCTCCAGCCTGGCCTTGGGCACTGCCAGGGATCCAGGGGCAGCCACAGCTGTGCCAGGGCCTGCCCACCCTCACAGGGAGCAATTCCTGATTCCCAATATGCCATCCAGCCCTGCCCTCTGGCACTGGGAAGCCTTTAGAAGGTAAAGGACAAGGGCAGCACCTCCCTGGGCTGGGCTTTCCAAGGACACCTGTGTGCATGGTGATGTGAGGGATGAGTTTCTGGGCCATAAATAAGTGTGGAAGTTCTGTCCTGAGTGGGAAGAGATTTAAAACACTCATAAATGCTCATGAGAAAAGGAGTTACATAATGTGGCTGCCTGGGTAGGATCAGCAACATGGAATGGGGGTTTTGGTTTGTTTTTATTTCAGGGAGTTAATTCTGCTTTCACACAGGAGCCACGCTGTTGTTAATACTGGTAAAAATCCCATTTTTGAAGCAAGCCTTAGTCATGTTACTAATGGGAGCATTTTTTCTTCAGCACCTTTAAAAGTTCTCTAAATGGTGCCATTTGTGCTCTGATATCTCAATGTTTTTATGTCCAGGCAGAGACGGGTCTGGTTTTCCTGCACCAAGTCCATTTGCACATCATAATGATCATTTTATGCATTTGTCCTCTCCTTGCATGGGATGAATTTTTAATGTGCAGGCAGAGGGTGACATTTTTATTGCTTTTACGGGCATCAGGAATGCATTTTAAATTCAATTATGTACTGTCTCTGGAAATACCACACAAGTGACTTGCCAATAAATACATCTCGTGGATTACTGGAAACTAACAGGGACAGTAATCACTGGAGTAACTTCACTGGGCCAATTTTTGTCACTCCAAAAAAATACAGGTTAATGCATATTAGGAGGAATAATTCAAGCTTCATATAGACACTGATAAACCAGCATAATTATTTCTGGAAGGAGATGAAAAGAGTTTGTGCAGCTCAATGGAGACAAAAACTCACTGGGTGCCCCAGCAGCTCGACATGGAATTAGAAATCAGTGTTTTAAAGGGTAAGGGAACTCAGAAAAGGGCATTCCATGCACTGAACACCAGCTCAAAGAACTCACAGGATTTGTGCTGTGGAATTGAGCTGGAGATGAAGACAAATCAGGCTTAGGCTGAAGTGTCCTCAGAGGGATGGTAAAAAATCCTGAAGTTGTTAATAATTGAGCAAATTCCAGCTGACCTGCCGTGAATCACTGTTCTGTTAAGCTGCTGACAAGGAGGGGGAGCAGAACCAGCTGTCCAGAGCACACCAGGAATCAATCAGAATCTGGTTTAACAAGAAAATCCAAACCACTGGAAAACTGGGAAGATAAGACTCAAAGCAAATTGGGATCTGTGAGTGCAGGCACATACATCTGTGGGCATGGGATTTAGAATGCCTTCTGGGGACATAAAAGGTGGTGTTGAAAATAAAACAATGTCACTTGAAACAAGTAATTAGAGTGTAAGTCCTTATCCAGAGGAGGTAAATGCAGGAGGAATCAGCATTTGCTTCCAGGGCATGGAATAACAGAGTGGTTTGTGTTTGCAGGGATCATGTGCTCCAAACTCTCCTTTAAAACAGCTGAGCTTGAGTTGATTCCACCACCACCCCAGAGAAATTTGGAGGGAGCAGATGCCCTGTCCAGCACAGCCTCTGCAGCTCCTGGATCCTCTGAGGAAACCAGGATTGCAATCTGGATTTTTCTGTCTGGGATTTACCCTTCCAAACAGCGTCAGGAATGCAGGATCTTCTGTTCCCCTGTGTTCAGGTTAAACTGATGTTTCAGTAAATCCCAGTCCTTCACAAAGTGTGCCCAGCACTGTCTCCATGAGGTTCCAGATCTAAGGGAACCTTCTGTTCCCCTGTGTTCAGGTTAAACTGATGTTTCAGTAAATCCCAGTCCTTCACAAAGTGTGCCCAGCACTGTCTCCATGAGGTTCCAGATCTAAGGGACAATGGATAAGGGACAATGTCCCTGAGCCTCTGAGCTCCACTGCAGCCCCCACTGGATTTTGACTGGAGAAAGGTAAAAGCTCCTCTTGATAAGAAAATATCCAGCCTTTTGTCCTTGGCTCCCTCATGGACAGGGCTCTGCCTCACATGGTGCTGTTCCTGTCCTCTCCTTATTGCTGGGAATGGGGGAATGAGACAATAAAACTCAGTTTAGGGGGTTTCTAAATCCACTGGGCTTTGCCTTCCTTCACCTGTAGATGATCTTTGCCACCTGACCTTCCTCCCATGTGGGTAATAACCACTCTGAATCCATATTAAGTGACAAATGTGTTGTTCCAATGACATTTAATGGGATTTTTTGGGGATGTTATTGAGAAAAACCAATTTTAAATCAATCCTTGTACACCCATCCTGGTGCTGCTGCCCTGATCTCTGTGCCTAGTCCACAACTGAGCTGTTGAGCACGTGTGGGCCATTAAAAGGAATTTTGTTAGACATTAATCACCCCGGAGGAGTAAACTGAGTCATCTGCAAACATGTGGAATGATCATCAATAAATCAGGAATGACAGGGAACCAGGAATGGATTTATGGAAGTGCTTTCAGCACCTGTTGCTGGCTCCTTTTAACAGTATTTTGATATCTGTCAATGAGTCAGATTTTAATCTGAAGTGTTTCCTTCTAAACACATTGAATGGTGGTTTTAATCAAGATGAAATGTGGCCTTGCATAAATCAATGTACAGAAAATGAGATCTGCAAGACAGTCATAATCGTATCATGATGACCTTCTTTCAGTGAAAAAAATGAAATAAAATAGAGCTGACTGGCATAAATTATATTTTAAAATCAGTTTTGATGGGCTGGTGGAGCCACTGTTGGATGAGGATGGGCTCTGGGAATGGCCAGGCTCTTGGATGCTGCTCTGGGAAAAGAGGCAGGGCAGGATATCCTGGATTGCATGGCTCATGGCAAAAACTCAGCACCAAAACTGGGTTCATTCCTTTTGGATCCATCTTCCCTGCCCTTTCCCCTTCCCTGATGGCTAATGTGGGGTCAGGTATTCCTTTCTGTTTGCTTCACATCTACCACAGAAATCCTGGAATTCTGTCCTACCTTTTATTATTTCTCTGTCCAAATATCAACCAGGGAGCCCACAGATGTTCCCAACCACTCCAGTTTCTGGATTGTCTTCATCACTTTTGGAGCAGGACAAGAAGAAAAGGTTTGGAGGTTCAACCACAAGCTTAGGGAATGACAGAGCAGGGTGCCAGTGGAATTCCCTCCCTGGGATAACCCCGTTATGTGCTGAACTTTTGTCATGTGTTGAACAGCAATTAATTAAACAAATTGGTGGAATTTAGTGAGGCTTTTGTGCTGCAGTGGAGAAAATAATGGAAAAGAGAAAATGCTGGAGAGAGCAAAGTGAAACATCTGTTGAGATTCAAGCGGGGATGGATCCAAAGGAAATGTCCCCAGGAATAAATTCTCTCCAATGGCAGGACAGGGACTGTTCCATGGATCAAGTGACCCATGGCTGGTCAGTCTCACTGGTGACCACTGACCAGAAGGTTTCTCCCCTTTTCCAAACTACTTTGGAGCTGGAATGTTGCACTTTCCCCTCATGGATCATCCAGAGATGCTCCAGTTGGAAGCTTGAGTGTCCTGCTTTCAACAGGACTGGGATAAGCCTGGGTGTAGGATCAAGAATTAAAGGTTGGATTTGGGATCACTGATCCCAGATGTGCTGTGCTGGGAGAGGAAAACAGGACTGGGATGAGCCTGGGTGTAGGATCAAGAATTAAAGGTTGGATTTGGGATCACTGATCCCAGATGTGCTGTGCTTGGAGAGGAAAGCAGGACTGGGATGAGCCTGGGGGTAGGATCAAGAATTGATGGTTGGATTTGGGGTCACCAGCCCTGAATGGGCTGTGCTGAGAGACAAAGCCAGGACTGGGATGAGCTTGGGGGTAGGATCAAGAATTGAGGGTTGGATTTGGGACCACCAGCCCCAGATGTGCTGTGCTTTGAGAGGAAACCAGAACTGGGATGAGCCTGAGTGTAGGATCAAGAATTGAGGGTCAGATTTGGAATCACCAGCCTGGGAGAGGAAGTTGAGAGGGTTTGACAGCAGCAGAACAGAATTATATGGAATTACTGCAATTGGCTTCCCAGCACAGAGGGGTTTTTTTTGTTTATTTTGGGTTTTTTATTGCCCATTATGCTGCTTGCCTGTCTCTAATATTCCCAAGATTATGTTTTCATAAACAATTGTATTTTCGAGCCGTGTGTGGAATTTGTCAGGCTTTATTTGATTATTTCTCCAATAGAGCCCAGGCCCCTTGAAAATCCTCAACCTTTAATTCATTTCCAGCTGCAGAGGCTTTGCTGTGCATAGGAAATTTTGGTCTCCAAGATGAAAAGGGAGAATCAACAGAGTTGTAAAGTCTGGGATTAAATCATCCTTCTCCTTTCTTTAATTCAATAAAGGATTCAGGCTTATCCTGGAGAAAGGGATGTCCCACCCATGGCTTCAGATGTACTTTAAAAATATTTGGGATTCTGTGCAGGTAATAAATCACAAGGAAGGGGCTTTGCCCATTCATGGGTTGAGATCATAGAGCTGGGCTGGTTTGGATGTCCTGGGGGTCTTGCTGGGGATCTCTGTGGTTGGCACAGCACTGCTTGTTTGTGGGAAGGTCTTAAATGCCTCTGAGTTGGATTTTCATGGGGCCAATCCCAGGATTTCATCCCAGTGTACTTGTGCTGGTTTCTCGCCATGAAAGGAACAAAATTCTTTGGATTTTGGTACCATGTTTTGTGACTTACTTCTTTGGGGGTAACTAAATCGTTCTTGGAAGTCTGTTCTCATTGGTGAGCTCAGAAGTGATTCTATGGTGATCACTCAGAGGAGATTTTCTTTGAAGTTGTCCTTCCATAAATCATCTCAGATGTATCAGCCAGAGTGAGGAGCTCAAGGTTGCTCCCAAACCCAGTCTGGGATTTGGTGATGCTGCCAACCAAGGGGTCACCCCTGCTAGCTCCCAACCTAGGAACGTGTTGGGCAGGACATCCATGTTTTTAAATTCTTCTCATAGTAACTAACAAAAAAAAAAAAAAAGATAGATATTTAGGTGTTCTAATGATTTGTGAATGCTGGAGATTCACTCAACACCTGTGTAAGGGAATTTAAAAAAGAAATAAATTAAATATTACACAGGATGGCAGGGTGTGTGAGGCTGCAGGGCTCAGTGGGTACCTGGTGTCCCCTCCCTGCTCCAGCAGGGCCATCCCAGAGCCCAGGGCACAGCATTGTGTGCAGCCAGCTGTGCCCCAGCCCCAGGGAGGAGAGCCCCCAGGCTGTGTGGGCAATGTGCTCAGGGCTGGGCAGTGCCCAGGGAAGAAGTTGTGCCTCCTGTGCAGGGCAATTGCTGGGCTCAGGCCCTGCCCGTGGCTCTGGTGCCATTGCTGGGCCCTGCAGCAGAGCCTGGGCCCTGCTCTGCCCCTCCCTGCAGCCAGGGCCAGCCAGGCCTGAGGGCCCCTCTCAGCTGGGGCTCCTCTCCAGGCTGAGCAGCCCCAGCTCCCTCAGCCTTGCCTGGGCACCCACACGCTCCAGGCCCTGGCTCAGCTCCAGCAGCTCCTGGCCCTTTCAGGTCCCTTTGCTTTGGGGAAGTTGCCCAGGAGAATGTGAAAAGCTGGTGATTCAGAGGACGTTTAAAAACATTTACAGCTTATCTTTCTTTTGTGTACATGTAATTCTGAAGGCAGCAAATGATGGTGATCTCTGTGATATGTTCATTTAGTGGGGGTGGTTAAAAGGAGGACGGAGTGTTCCAGCAGGAAACCGGGCTTTGCTTGGAGAGGGTGTCAGTGGCTCCATGAAAAAGAGATGATTATGATGCTGTCAAGTGCAGCAGAGATCTCCTAGACACAAGACTCCTGCCTTCATTTGGTCTTGGATATGTTGTAAATACCCAATTTGGAGGAAAGAGAGACAACAGACTGTGCATGCAAATGCCACTTGTGCCTTATTTACACTCACTGTGATTTTGACATATTGACCAGTGTTAAGGATCTCTTTTGAGGCACACTATGAGAATTAGTCCCAAAAATCTTTTGTTTTCTACCTTGGGTGAGGTAATGGTCTTTGTTGGACTTCATTCTGGCACTCCAGGGTTGCAAGGCTGGGTTGGACAGGGCAACTTGGAGCAACCTGGGGCAGTGGAAGGTGTCACTGCCCATGGCAGAGGGTGACACTGGATGGTTTTAAGGTCCCTCCCAACCCAAACCATCCTGGGATTTTGTGGTTCAATCAAAGAAGCAGAAAATTGCCTTGGTGCACCCACTCTGGGTCTGTCCAGAGGTTGAAGGGTGAGGTTTCATTTCCCATGAAATGTCCTAGACAAAGGGAAAAAATGCAGGAGAGAAACTCCTTGACAGCAAACTGTTTTGAAGAGGTAATTACAGTGCAAGCCAAAGACAATTTAATTTCAGCTGCATTGCAAATGCAGGATCATAAAAATCAGTGTTCAGGGCTATGAGGCTTTGCATGACAGCTTTTATCTTTAATCACCAGTGTATTTATATCAAACACAGTGTGGCCAGATGGACCAGGGCAGTGATTGTCCCTCTGCGCTGGCCCTGCTGAGGGACCTCCAGGGCTGTGTCCAGTTCTGGGTCCCCAATCCAGAAAGGACCTGGAGGTGCTGGAGCGTGTCCAGGGCAGGGAACGGAGCTGGGGAAGGGGCTGGAGCCCCAGGAGGGGCTGAGGGAGCTGGGAAGGGGCTGAGCCTGGAGCAAAGGAGGCTCAGGGGGGACCTTGTGGCTCTGCACAACTCCCTGCCAGGAGGGGACAGCCAGGGCGGGTCGGGCTGTGCTGCCAGGGAACAGGGACAGGACAAGGGGAAAGGGCCTCAGGCTGGGCCAGGGCAGGCTCAGCTTGGCCAGCAGCAGCAATTTCTGCATGGAAAGGGTGAATTAGTTCTTATCTATGTCACAGTCTCACAAACCCTGAGATCTACAGCACTTCACTGTAACAAACTAAAAATGAAGCTCCATCTCTCTCTCCAAGGCCTTTTAAGGATAAACTGTCCAATTAAGAAATGACACCTGAATTATTCTTACTTTTGACTCAATAACCAACCACCCATGGCCTGCAATGCAGACTTTCTTACCCAGTTACACAAAACCACCCAAACCCATTGAGTAGAAGGTGAAGGAGAAGGACCAGCCTCTGCCCTAAAACCTCCCTCTTGTTTATATATATTACTTTATTCTAAAACCTTAAACTCTTAAGTTTCCCACCATGTGATATCACACACTTCTATTCAAACTCCACACCCATAATCCCAGTTCCATCATTCCATTTTGGAATTCAATTTCAGGCCTTGGCAGGGGCTGCCCAGGGAGCTTTGCAGTGCCCATCCCTGCAGGTGTCCCAGCAAGGGCTGGAGGTGGCACTCAGTGCTCTGGGCTGGGGACAAGGTGGGCACTGGGCGCAGCTGGCACTCCATGGGCTGGCAGGGATTTTCCAGCCTCAGGGATCCTGGGATTCTGTGATAGAACTGTTGGAAAAGCTGGCTGAGTTGGAAGGTAGAAAGGCTCTACTTTGGGACTGCAGGTGGAATTTAGTTTGCAAATACTAAGAAATGCCACCTGCTGGATTCAAAATCATCCCATGCCATCCTGCAAGGATTCCAGCAGGAGCAAGTTCCCTCTCTAAGGTGACTCACAGTGAACCTTGTGCCTCAAGATGAGCAACCAGAACTGTGCCTGCCCAAACTTCACAGAGGTTCCCAGATTGGCTGCTGCTTCTGCTGAACCTTGGTAGTTCTCAGGGAGCAATTGTCCTTTTCAAGATGAATCATCCTGGGTGAATTCATGTGCAATGGGAGGAGGGGGTTCACATACCTGCTGCTGATTCTCCCTCTCTGTCATTCTGACATCAACAATGGAATTTTTTCTTTTAAATCAGTCCCATCTCCCCAGTGACTGCCACAGGAGTTGCAGTAGGAGGGCTCTGTGTGATAATGAAACCCTGTCAGGGAGAGGCAGGGATTGACAGAGCAAGGCAAAACACTCCCCCAGAGTTCTGCTCTGCTTATTGAACACAAACAGAGCCTGGGCTGAAAAAGGGCCCCTGCAAGTGTTCAAAAACCACACAGATGTGGTGGATAGGGATGGGTTCATGATGGACATGGCAGACTTGGGCTCTGCTCTTGGAGGTCTTTCCAGCCTTTCTGATCATTTTGAGATCATTTCAGGTGCCCCTCAGGGACACTGAGAGTTCTGGTCTCGTGATGTCAGCAGATCCCTTGGAATCCTTTCAGCACAAGAGGGAAAAATGCAATTCTTGGCACTTGCTTTGATTCAGTATTTGCTCATCAGGGATAAGATCAGTTCTGCTTCTCTCCTGTTTTCCTGTATGTAGCTGGGCTTAGGATATAAACAGATCCCTGAAAACAAATGTCCCACAACCTCCTTTCAGGATTTTATTTCCCTGATAAGGGCTGTGTAATGAGTGGCAGTGTTCAAACTGTGGCTGTTCCATTTTCACCTTCTCCAAAATGAGTAATTGTGAATTGTTTACTGCCTGTGTGACTATAACACAGCAGACAAATCATCTGCAGCACCTGCAGAGCAAATCTCTGCTCTCTTCCTGAGACTTCTGCTCCATGAGGTGCTTCCAAGGCCAACCCAAAGTGAAATTAATGGGAATGTGAGTGGCTGTCACCCTCCCTGCCCCTTCCTCTTGGTTCTCTAAGATTCTTTGAGCTGTGTCCTGTTCTGGGCCCTCACAGCCTGCAGGGGCTGGAGCATGTCCAGGGAAGAGAATGGAGCTGGGGAAGGGTTCAGGTGTGACAGCAGCAGCAATTTCTGCATGGAAAGGGTGCTCAGGCCTTGGCAGGGGCTGCCCAGGGAGCTTTGCAGTGCCCATCCCTGCAGGTGTCCCAGCAAGGCCTGGAGGTGGCACTCAGTGCTCTGGGCTGGGGACAAGGTGGGCACTGGGCACAGCTGGCACTCCATGGGCTGGCAGGGATTTTCCGGCCTCAGGGAGCCTGCTATTGAATGAATCCAAGCAAAAACCAGCCTGGACTTAGCAATGACCTGTGTGACTGGGGAAGGACTGAGGTTGTTTTAGAAATAGATACACCTTTTCTAAAATTAATTTCTGCCACTTCTCTTGTGGGTACTATGAATGAAAACAACCAGCAGCTGATCCTTAAAGTGATATTTATTAATCTGACAGAAAAGAGGAATTATCTTTTGATACAGCAGTTTGCAACACAAAAGGAATTGTTCCCTGTGAGTGTGGGCAGGCCCTGGCACAGGGTGCCCAGAGCAGCTGTGGCTGCCCCTGGATCCCTGGCAGTGCCCAAGGCCAGGCTGGACTTTGGGGCTTGGAGCAGCCTGGGACAGTGGAAGGTGTCCCTGCCCATGGCAGGGGTGGCACTGGATGGGCCTTGAGGTCCCTTCCAACCCCAGCCACTCTGATTTTATGAAGTGATGCCATGATCCTGATGGAGCCAGCATTCCCTCCCTGACACAACAGTGGGGGGCTCCTGTACAGCTTCATTTATCCAAACCACCATTTTTTGGTGATATCTCAAATCAAGGATCAGCTGGTGTTGATCAGCTGAGGCCTCAGTTCTTTTGGAGCTGAGACAGAGCAGTAGGAGCATCCTAAATGTGCTAGAGAGGGATATTTGCATTTTTCAGCCTTCATTCCAGTTGGGTGCCAAAAAAAAAAAGTTTCAGGGAACTCAGACAGCCTTAATTTCCTTTTACTGTAGTGTTGGAGTCTGGAGCTCTGCTTACTCAAGGCACAGAACAGTGACAACAACAGCAATTGTGATGGTGCCAAGCAGCAATAAAAGAGAGAGGTTTTGTTCCAGGCTTAACCCAGGAGAAACATCTGCCACCGACCTGGATGAGCACCCTCACTGAACACCCTTCAAAACTTTGGGAATGAGTCTTGAAAGGGATTTAGAGAGTGAATGGCTGCTTTTGTATCCTGGAGGCAGAGCAGAGCCAGCAGCCCTGCGGGCTGTGGTGTGTGTCAGAAGATAAATGTCCTGTCAGAGCTGGCAGGGACTGAGGCTGCAAACAACACCTTGGGCCACAGCCAGCACTGCCTGGAAACCCTTGCTGCTTCCTCAGGAGCCATCCCATGGGATGGACCACAGGCATGAGTCCAGGATGGATCACAGGCATGAATCCAAGCGTGGCTAATGGGGATGTTGCTTCTACCTGGAGACTGGGAGCAGCTTGGTGGCTGCATCCCCAGGGATGGAGCCATGACCTTTGGGTTGTGCTTGTCCCTGCTCCTCCATGGGGACAGGGAGTCAGTCCAGGGATGTTTCAGCACAACTGCTTTCCCTGAGTTTGGCAGCTGGTGCTCTCTGGGAAAATGTGTCACGTTTGGAGCCAAGTCCAGACAGGGAGCAATTCCCCATGGGAAATTCTCCTGGCTCCAGACACTGCCATCATCCCTGCACAGTGTTCCATGGCTGAGCAGTGGGGAATGCAGCCAGGAGAATGTCACCTCTCCTCCTGCCCCTGCTCACTGTCCAGGGTGTAGGGGTGGGTGGCTGAAGAAGGTTCCTCATCCCATTCCCTGCCATGCCTGTTGTGCTTCCCTGATAAAATGCTGTTTGTGGATGGATTAAAATCATCCACTTTATTGCATTTTCTGTTAAAACTCAAATCCTAGAGATAGGGATCTGCTTTGCCTCCTTGTTTGCTGCTTCTGTAGGGTGGCCTGGATCCACCCTTGACAGGCTGTATTTTGCCTATCAAATAGGCATAAATAATTTGCTCTCCATACTTTTTTACACCAATATTCACTTCAAGAACTTTGAGGACTACAGGTGAGCAGGAGGTCAGTGGTGAATATCCATTCCATCCCCAGCTGAATTCCATAGCCTCATGCAGGGAGTGGATTCAGGGCAGGTGCAGAAATTGCTCCTCATTAAGTGGAATAAGAAGCAGCTGGAGAAAGTCCCTTATAAGGACTGGGTGAGCAGAGTAGAAGGAGCCCCATTGTGCTGGGGGAGGCTGGTGAGTTGCTCTTGTTTCTTCTGTAATCAAATTTCAATTATTAAACTGGAAAAATCTTCCAAGATCATCAAGTCCAGCTTTTCCTGGGCAAAGTGAGAGATGGTTGTGGAAGAAGAGGAGCAAGTGAAGTCCTTCACTTGTGGTAGTCATGCTCTCCTGGTAAAATGCTACTTGTGGATAGATTAAAATCAGCCAGTTTATTGCATTTTCTGTTAAAATTCAAATCCTAGAGATAGAGGTCTGCTTTGCCTCCTTGTTTGCTGCTTCTGTAGGGTGGCCTGGATCCATCCTTGATAGGCTGTATTTTGCCTATCAAATAGGCATAAATAATTTGTTCTCCATATTTTTTAACACCAATATTCACTTCAAGAACTTTGAGGACAGCAGGTGAGCAGGAGGTCAGTGGTGAATATCCATTCCATCCCCAGCTGAATTCCATAGCCTCATGCAGGGAGTGGATTCAGGGCAGGTGCAGAAATTGCTCCTCATTAAGTGGAATAAGAAGCAGCTGGAGAAAGTCCCTTATAAGGACTGGGTGAGCAGAGTAGAAGGAGCCCCATTGTGCTGGGAGAGGTTGATGAGTTCCTCTTGTTTCTTTTATAATCAAATTACAATCATTAAACTGGAAAAATCTTCCAAGATTATCAAGTCCAGCTTTTGCTGGGCAAAGTGAGAGATGGTTGTGGAAGAAGAGGAACAAGTGAAGCCCTTGTGCTGCAGGTAGGGAGAAAAGTCACAAATTTCAAACTTTGCTGAAGACTTTCAGTGTTGCATACCAGAATATCTGTTTTGCCAGCTGTAGCATTGTTGCTGCCTGTTTAAAAATCTTCATTATTGATGGAATTTAAGGAGCAGTGGGAGGAGAACGTGGTAGAGAAAGTCTGGGTTTGTTTGACTCGGCTTTTTTGGGCAGAACAATTGTTCCTTGAACAGTTGGAGCAGTGTTTGCTGTGATTTTTTTCCACCCTAAACACATCCCAGCTCAAGGGCTGAATGTTTGCCCTTCTATACCTTTTTCATACAGTTGTAGAAAGGAAAATACAATTTTCCTGCCTCTTGCTGTGGCGATCAAAGATTCCCTGGGAGATTTTCTGCTCCCTTTTGCCTCCCTCCCATGTGTTTTCCCACTTGCAGCAATTTGCAGCTCAGCTGTTATGCTCAAGGCTCTCCCTGGAGAGCTGAGGCTCCATTTGCCTTTCAGGGCAAGTACCCACCTGGAAATAATCATGGAAACTCTTCTTTTGTACAAAGTCCTCCAAAAATCCAGGCAGTTCTTGGAGGGAATCAAGACTCTGTTTTATGAATCCATTTAATATTGTCCTGTGGAGAGCAGAGGGGGATTTTTATTGACCTGAAGAATCAAATCTTGCTCTCTTCTTTTCAAATAAACTCAAATATTTGGCTGTTTTGTCCCTTCTGGCTGTTCAGGGGAATTCTGGCCTGCCATAAACCCCCCTAAATCTGGGATATTGATGGTGTAATTCCATGATGTGTTTGGAGTTTGTTTTGTCAACAAATAGCTTTTCCCATTATTTGCTCTATTGTGGAGTTGAAGTTTTAGGCTATTCTCAAGAGTTGGAATTTAAGAACTTGGGGCCTATTTCCCTGTTTTTTTAATGAATTTGGTCTATAATAGATGCCTTTCACTACCTTTTCTTGGGTTTCACAGGCATAATTATCCATAAAAAATACCCTGTGATGAGTTCCCCTCAATTTGGGAGTTTAAAGGTGCAAAAATCTGACCACTTGACCACACTAAAATCTGACCACTTGTCCAAGGCTGTTGTCTTCTCCCATAAGTTCGTTCCTCATTTGGGAATGTTGCAATTGATGTAATGAATTTTCATTTTATGCTTGGGCCTGGCTGTCACAGAATTCCTGTCCAGTTGTTTGCTTGCTCTTGTTACAATATGGGCCCACGTGCTCTCAGTAATAAAAATGTTCTTCCTAAGGGAAAAAAGCTGTTGCTGAGAGCATGAAAGGTGATATTTTCTGCATTTTTATCAGCCCAGATTTGTCTTATCATTAAACAGATTCAACTGAAATTACTTTTTTTTTATTAAAAGGAAGAGTTGGCCTAAATAATTTACAATTTCCCATGTAAAAGCAGTCCTGGTGTGAGCAGTTCCTTAACATAACAATTACTGGGTAAAAAACAGCCAGCACCTGTATAAACTGTTTTTGCACCATTAAATAGAAAAATGAAACTATCTCTTACAAACAACTTTTCCTGCATGTACACACCAAGGGTTTGAGTGACCAATCAATACAGAATAACAACTTGTTAATTACCAATAAGGTAATTGGCAAGAAAGCTCCTGACCAATTAGAGTCCCACACAAGGTCTGTAAAACTGTATGAAAAGGAGTTATGTGACTAAAGATGGGTCTTTTTTGACCATGAAGAAAATGGAGTCAATGTGGTTTATTCCTATAGATTACCAGCTTTAGGGATGGCTTTCCAGGGGTTTATCCCAGTGGTCTCCCATCATCACCAAATCCATCCTGCAGCTTTATATGATGTTTTTTCCCTGTTCAGCCCCAAAGCATGAAGGAGGAATCTCGGGAAGACAGAGGGCAGGAAAGCAGCTGGATGTGTGCCCTGTGTGAAGGGATCCATTAATGGAGGTTTCTTTTCTATTGCAGCGTTCCCACATTCCAGAGCCTTCCCGAGGAGATCCTCAGTAAGCTTGCAGATGTCCTGGAAGAGGTAAGAGCTTTGAATATTGAGATTTCATGAGCTCAGAACCTTCTGCTGGCAATATCCAGCCTCTTCTTTTTCCCCCAAAGAGCAGCTCCCCAGTTTGGCACCTGTCGAGGGGTTGTGGGGAAAATTAATCCAGTTTTGAATAGGGTTTATATATTTTTAATTGGATTTTTATCCAATCAACCATTTCCTGTGGTGTCTAGAAGGGAATGAGCTTCTTCAACCTCTGTGAGGAAGGGAGTGTGAAAACCTGGTCTCATGTCAGATTTGATGGGACACTTATGTTGGAGGGTGTTTTGAAGGTGTTGTGGAAAAGGTGCTCTGGGAAGAGTTGCAACAGTGTTGAGATGTTGGGGTGGAGTTGGGCTTTGCCTGCCTGGCTTTCACTGGGGTCTCATTAGGGCCAGGTTTTTAATAAGTGTGTTTAAAACAAAGAAATCACCCACAAAACACCAACCAAAAAAAAAAACAAAAAACCCTCTGAAAATAAACCACAAAAAACCTTACAAGCCCCCCAAAATGCAAAAAACCCTAACCTGCATCCTACCAAAAAAACCCAACCTTGCCCCATAAACAGATGTAAAATGGATGTAAAATATTTGGGTCATATCACAGTTTCCCCCCATATTTTATTCCCCCAACACTCCCTTCTGAGCCTGAGGAATTCAATATCCCAGAAAGTCGTTAATAAACCCTTCCAAAAGGTGATTTAAGTGCAGGGAATGAGAGTGTGGCAGTAATTTATTTCATTCTGCTGGCTTTTCTTCATCCCCACCTCTCCATCAGGGAAGATGTTCCCGTGGATTTGGAGGAAAAGCGCTGCTGACATCGGAGTTGATTTGAATTCCTTTTTTTCTGAGCTTTGCTGGGGTGGTGTTCCTTCTCTGCCTTTTTATTTAGTGCCCAGATAAATTCTATGGCTCCAACAAATCAGCTGTTTGTCACCCTGAATAATTGCATATTCACAGATAAGCTTTATTCCTTTTACTGCCAGGGAATGCTCTGATTTAAGGAAAAAAAAAAGGGTATGAATTCCCTGTGCTGTAAATTCCATCTGCCTATCTCAAAACCCCACTCCCAACCAGAATTTGCTTGGATCACATCACCAGCATTAAGCTCCTTATCAGGAGTTAAGGAGGAGAATAAAGTCTATAAAACTTTTCCAGAAACACTTCAAGTTTCATGGCAGCTGGGGAAAAGATTCTTAATAAATATCAGTGAAGAAATGAGGCACAAAAGCAGCATTTATGGGGAATAAATCTGGGTTGTTAGGGTGGATGCTCCCAGTTTTCTGTTTGGAATGAGTGTTATTTTCTCTGGGTCTGTCTAGGATTGAATAGGCTGTGTTTTGCATAAATTAAAAATCAAAAGTCACTCTCAAATCTGTGTATTTAGATATAAACTCCCACCTGGCTGCAGCCCCTTTTCCATAGGTTACACCTGTGAAGTATTGAAAAACCCCTCTGGATCAGGGAATTGTTAATATTCCATGGAAAAATGTGTCTGGTGACTCACACAGGGATTATCTGAGTGGCACCAACACTGCCAATAATTCCAGTCTTTATGGATAATTTCATTTAGCAAATGGAATTAAAATGCTGAAGGGAGTAGGATGGGGAGTCTGTTCCTGGCATGGCTGAGGAGTGGGATGAGCTTTTGGTGGGCATGGGCAGTGCTCAGAGATCTGGGCTGGCATTTCCTCCTCCGTTTTTCCCTCTTCATTTTCATTTGGGTTTTGTGGCACAAAATCAGGATTTCTTTCCCATCCTTAAATTGCTTCACATTCTGGCAGTGCTTTTCCTCTTTAAGGTTATTCCCTGTGCCATTCAAATGTAAAACTTGTAGGATTTCCATCTCAAATCAGGTGTTCAGGTACTGATAGATGTAATTAAGGTTCCTTGACCTCTTCTCCTCTGAAGCCACTTCCAGGTACTCATGATTTTGTAATTTTCCATTTGATCTCACATTCTGCATTGTGCCTACAGCTGATTCTTCTAAATTTTCTTCCCCAACTCCAAATTCCTACTCCTGTTTAAAGGAAGGATCCCTTTGCCTGGATGTCAGGGATGGAGCTGTTACCTGCTGAACATCTGTCCCAGCTCCACTGAATTGGGGTTTTTAGGGAAGGGGAAGGAGACAGGAACTCAGAGAGCTGGGGGCAGCTGGAATAACTAATCCCACACTGGTTTGGGGTGGAAGGGACACTAAGGATCATCCAATTCCACCCTGCCATGGGCAGGGACACCTTCCACTGTCCCAGGCTGCTCCAAGCCCCAGTGTCCAACACTGGGCACTGCCAGGGATCCAGGGGCAGCCACAGCTGCTCTGGGCACCCTGTGCCAGGGCCTGCCCACCCTGCCAGGGAACAATTCCTAATTCCCAATATCCCATCCAGCCCTGCCCTCTGGCACTGGGAGCCATTCCCTGGGTCCTGTCCCTCCATCCCTTGTCCCCAGTCCCTCTCCAGCTCTCCTGGAGCCCCTTTAGGCTCTGAGCTCTCCCTGGAGCCTTCTCCTCTCCCAGCCTGGCTCCAGCCCTGCAGCATCTCTGTGGTCTGCCCTGAATTCACTCCAGGTGCTGTTGGTGCCCCAGACAGAATTTAAAGTTCTGTGGCTGCAGATGCACAGGAGGAGATGGAATTAAGGTCCCGTTGCCATTTTCAACCTAGGCCTCTTCATCTGCATTTCCTAATCCTGTTCCTTGGCTGTTTGGGATTTAGCCTGGTAATCCATGGGAGATGTTGTGTTTAGGAATCTGAGCAGCTGGAGCAGCAGAGACAGTGACAAAGGCACTGAGATTTGCTTACAAAACCCTGCAGATCAGTTTCTTGTGCAGATAATGTCAGGTCTAAACCACATCACGTGGATTTGCCTCCTTTGTTGTGTATCCAAAGCTTGAGACAGCTTTGATATTAATGTCTCTGTGTGTGACCATGATATTTTCTGAAAAATCCCCTCACCAGGATTTCTTCCAGGAAGCTTCAGTTTCTCCCTGTTTTGCTGCTTTGGAATGTGATCTGGAGATTGTTTATCCAAACATGTGAATTGTTTTTAATTAATGACCAATCACAGCCAGCTGTGACAGACTGAGTCAGTCACGGGTTTTTATTATTCATTCTTGTTAAGCCTTCTGATGTATCCTTCTCTCTCTTTAGTATAGTTTTATAATTGTATTCGTTAATATAATATAAAATAATAAATCAGCCTTCTGAGAACTTGGAGTCAGATTCTCATCTCTCACCTCATCCTGGGGACCTCACAAACACCACATGTGTGTATATTTATGGATTATTGCTGGATGTATAGGAATTTAAAGTGCTCCAGGCCAGGCTGGACAGGGCTTGGAGCAGCCTGGGATAGTGGAAGGTGTCCCTGCCCATGGCACAGGGATGGACTTTAAAGTCCCTTCCAACCCAAAGCATTCCATGATTCTCTGACAATACTTTATAACACATTAAGATATATAAATTTTATACTATAAATTAAGATATATAAATTTTATAATAAAAATTATATAAATATTATTATTTATCTATCATAGTTGTGGTATAAATAGATATTTAAATATAAATATGGCTAATTGCCCTAAATCCAGCTGCAGAGCACTTGATCAACTCCTTCTGGGTTAACAGGAGAGCAGCCACAGCTGGGAAGTGCTGGGAATTGTGGTAACTTTGGGGTCCCCTGTTTGGGGAGGAAAGATGAATCTGGCTCCATGTTCTTAGAAGGCTAATTTATTATTTTATGATATTATATTATATTAAAGAATGCTATACTAAAACTATACTAAAGAATAGTGAAAGGATACTTACAGAAGGTTTAACAGGATACTAATAAAATACTTGTGACTCTCCTCAGAGTCTGACACAGCTGATTGTGATTGGTCATTAAATTAAAACAATTCACATGAAACCAATCAAACCGTGACCAGTTGGTAAACAATGTCCAAACCACATTCCAAAGCAGCAAAACACAGGAGAAGCAATCAGATAATTATTGTTTTCATTTTTCTCTGAGGTGTCTCAGCTTCCCAGGAGAAGAAATCCTGGCAAAGGAATTTTTCGGAAAATATGGTGGTGACAGGGAATGCCATTCCCACATCTCCCAGTGTGTGTTTTGGGAATTCTTTCACTGGAAGCATTAATATTCAGAATTTTAATTTGTTAGAATGCACTACTGAGATCCAAGTGCCAGTGATGTGTTTCCTGCAGCCCCAGGCAGCCTGGCCTTGGCTCCCAGTGAATCCCTGGACAAACAGCAGAGCCAAACTGAGGGGAGAGGCAGAGAAATGTGCTGAACCCCACAGGCAGAGGCTGCCAGGGATGGAAACTCTTCCTGCCACTCTGGGTGCTGAAATGTGGGATCCCAACTCCTGTCTGCAGCCACTTCAGCAGCTCAGTTTGTGTGCTGAGTGTCACTTGCCAGCCTTTGTCTTGTTCCTTCCTTTCATTTTAATTTTCTCATTTTAATTCCAATGAAAGACTGAATTTCAAAAGGCACAAATGTTCAAAAAAATAAAACACGACCCAAAATTCTTCCCAGTTGCTCATGGAGCTCCTGTTGTGGCTCCTGGTGAAGAGTGGGATCTTGGAGGAGATTTCATGGCTTAATTCAGCTTTCAGAGCTGTCCTGGGCCTTTAAGCATCCTTCCTGCTCCACACTGCCCAATTAGTATGGATCAGGGATGCCTCTGGTTAATTAACAGAGGCTGAACACAGTCCTGCCTTTGTGGGATTGTGTGGCAACAGTGAATAGGAGAGGGAAAATGTACAAAATTAATTAGCTTTCCACAGAATCTGTGGGTTTTAGGCTTGTTTAGGAGTGAGGATGGCTCTTGGACAAAGGGAATCAGGTCGCTGGTCTGTCCTGCAGGCTCTGCCAGCACCAAGGCAGGTATTGATGTGAAACAGAGCCAGAAATCAGATTTGAGGGAGAATTCAAAGTAAACAGGGAAGAGGGAAAGGTTTTGGTTAAGAAAAAATATGTTAATGTTATTTATATTGTTTTTTATTAAAGGGAGTGCTCACTGGAGGAGCTGTGGTGTAGGGTAATGCTGCCTGTGGGGACATCAAATCAGCTTCAGTCCCTCCTGACTCCATCACAAATGGACAAAATTTTGACTCAAGTTGTATTTCCATTAATTTTTCAAATGGTGCTCATGAGAACACAGCTTTGGGTTTGCAGGTGCACCAGGAAATAAAAGCTTTTTGGGGGAAAAAAACATTAGAAAATAAAATGCAGCTGGAGAAACTGGAGTGCAGAAATATAATGGAGTCAGTGGCAGGAGCTGCTCTAGCTTTGGATTGGGATAAAATGTGTTGTCTGGAGTTAAATTTTCCTTTTGATTGTCTTTAATGTGGGCACAGACCACATGAAGGGAATTAAAAATAATCTCCTGCTTGTGTTAGCATAGGGAAGCAGTTCAGTATTCTCTGGTTTCTGTGGATTCTTGTCAGGAATGTCTCTGTGTGTGTTTATTGCTCATCCTTTGCTTTCCTGCAGGGATAGAAATGGGGCAGGATTTGGGGTTTTTCTTCCCCAGTTCTGCAAAAACTTATTGTTAAAGGTGATGTCAATGTCAAAACCTTTGGGACCCTGATTACTTACTAATGTCCCAATATCCCATCCATCTCTGCCTTCTGGCACTGGGAAGCCATTCCCATGTCCTGTCCCTCCATCCCTTGTCCCCAGTCCCTCTCCAGCTCTCCTGTATTGGTTCCTCTGGGTCTGGATTGAAGGCACTTGAGATGGTATTTCATGTTTGGACTCAGGTGTTTATTATCAGTAAAACAGCCTCACTGCTGTGAGTTCTGCACCAAGGCACAAAATGGCAACAATCTCTTGTTCCAAGGGCTTTTAAGACTAAACCATCCAATTAAGAGCTGACACCTGGATTATTTTCCCTTTTAACCCAATAACTGATCCCACAGAGCTGCAATGGGGACTTTTCTGCCCAATTACAAAATGCCACCCAAACCCATGGAGAAGGAGGAAGAAGCAGCATGAAGAAGAAACCCAGGATGACACCCTGTGCCCTCCACCTTGCTGCCATCCACAACACACTAAAAATCCCAAAACCTCAATTTCTCACCAAGTGATACACCTGCACTGCTCTCTGTAATCTATTGCACACTTTTGTGGGTTCCAGTCTATTCTGGAGTTTAAGAAACTTTCTCCATGAGTGAGGGTCAGAGTCAGTGCTGCCCTGGGGGTCAGGGCACCCCAGAGCAGACAGAGAAATATTCCTGGTGCTCTGGGTTTCCACATCCTGGAGCCCCTTTAGACACTGGCAGGGGCTCTGAGCTCTCCCTGGAGCCTTCTCCTCTCCAGGTGAGCACCCCCAGCTCTCCCAGCCTGGCTCCAGAGCAGAGGGGCTCCAGCCCTTGAAGCAACTCCATGGCCTCCTCTGGATTCACTCCAACATCTCCACATCCCAGAGCAGATACCCACTGCAGGTGGGGTGGAAAACCTGTTGCCATTTCTTCCTATTTGATTTCACATCAAATCCTTCCTTTTTTATCCCCAGTAAAATCCTTGTGCTGAACTCATGGGAAGGCATTTCCTGGAGGAAATGGCATTTTCCTTGCATGCTCTTGACACATGTGGGAACTTCAGGTCTTCTCCTGGTAGGACCTCGTGGGTGTTTGTGTCAGGTGCAATGAGCAGCTTTTGGCCTCTGCCAAATGCACTTCTCAGGCAGGGAAGGGTGTTCTCTCTTCAATTGAGATTTATGAAATGAATTTAGAAACCTCTCAAGAAGCAGCTTTTGTTCAGGCTGAAAATCCCAGTGGTATCAGAGGGATCTTTATCCAGGGCTTTCCATGCAAAACTGGATTCCTCTGGAGACAGGGGGAGTTTATTAACATCTCATTTACTGTCAGAAGTCCCCCTGCCCTTGTCTCTAGGCTCCTTTGCTACATCCCAAGCAGAGGAGCTGGGTTGTTGGATTTCTTTCAAGTGTGTGTTGTGAAATCCACTGGAGTTAGGCCAGAGCACCCCAGCTAGGGAATTGCATCTCCTCCACCTGTCCAAAGCACCTGGATGCATGGAAATCTCCATGAGAATGCTAAGGATACTCAGAAAGATGGGACTTGGGAGTTTTAAGATATTTTCAGCTGTCAGAGAAGAAATTCTTCACTGGCAGGGTGGGCAGGCCCTGGCACAGGGTGCCCAGAGCAGCTGTGGCTGCCCCTGGATCCCTGGCAGTGCCCAAGGCCAGGCTGGACTTTGGGGTTTGGAGCCATCTGGGACAGTGGAAGGTGTCCCTGCCCATGGCAGGGATGGAATTGGATGATCCCTAATGTCCCTTCCAACCCAAATCATGCTTTCTCCAAGAGAGTTCTGTAGTTCCTTGTTTTCCAGCACTTTTCCACCTTTTCCTTGTTATTTGGGCACTTCCTTCTCTTCAATCAACCTCCCAGTGGTGGGAAAAGCCACCCCAGAAGTGCCATGGTCACCAGCAGGACACGTGGCAAAGGCAGCATCAAACAGAAAAAAACTTCCCCAAATTTGCTTCATCCCAGGATTTTTTTTCTTTAATTTATTGTTATTTTTTCTGGCATTGGTGCATTGTGTGGATGATCAGGTTTTCAGGAGTCACTGATAAAATGTTAATTTTTAAAGCTGCCCCTCTCAGGTTATGCAGGAGTTGGGATTTAAATATTTCCTATTTCCAGTTGGATTAAACCTATCTATGAGATATTTTATTTTTTTATGCTCTCTAAGAGGATTCTCCAGCTGATCCATCACAGTTATGAAAGAAAGGAAAAAAGTAAAACAAAACATTTTTTGCTGTGGTCTTAGATATTTTCCAGGGTTTCACAGATATGAAGAGGGAGGATTTAAGCAAATCCATAATTTATTATTTGCCCTGGTGGATTTGGAGGCTCTATTAGAGACATGCAGGATGGATGTGGATTTTTCATGGCACCTGGGAAAACAGAGAGGTGACAGGGGAGAACTCAGGAGCTCCAAGTTGTCTGTTCCTTGATCCAGCCTTGTTCCTAATTTCCCAATATCTGTTTGTTTACTGTTCCAACTTTCCAGAGGCTCTCCAGCCACCCTGGGGCAAGGAACCCATGGAATCTGCTTTTCCAGACATTTTCTTTGTTGCAGACAGGTTGGGACTGATGGGTTAGTGCTTGTCCTTCATTCCTTAGGTGGAGAAAATGCAATCAATTAATTCTGACTGAAATTTAATTAAAATTTGGGCATTGGGGGTGGTTTTACTGTGGTGGAGGTGGCTCAGCTCAAGCCCCTCTTCCCAAGCTGTGCTCCTGACAGCCTGAACCGAGTGATTTTTGGGATGGATCTCCCCATGGATGAGGTTCCTGTTTTGTGCTGAGGGCTTTGCTTTCAGTGCTGGGTTCTTTGTGAAAAGCTTGGAAGGAGAGCATGTGGCTCTCTGGTCTTTTGGGCATCTCCTCTTGAAAATTTTTTCAGCAGTTTCCAAAATTCCCTCATTGTCACCCACATATCCCTACTTACAGACATCTGTGGGCTAATTTTGGTGGCAATGAACCCCAGAATGAAAATCCAGCCTGGGTACTTACTCAAAAATATTCCGTGGCTTCCACCCTTCAACCCTGCAGAAGTTAACACAAGCAATGCCTTTTTATCTGTTAAAACAGGGAAAAAATACTATCAGCAAGTATATCAAGGAAAACCTAAATATTAATTCTCCTGATGAGTGTTTTCCCTTTGATTCCAACATTTCCCTGCTGGTTTTTCCCATAGTGTTGCCCACAGTGACACCTGCTGGAATCTGGGACAGGGTTGGCATGCAGGTCCTGCTGAGTGAGTCCTGCCAGGGATTAATTAGGAAAAAAATGAAGAGAATACTTTATGAGGTGATGGAGACACCTATGGCCACCTAAGGAATGGTCACCATGCTTGGAATACTTGGAATATCAACTGGAGATCCTCCATCCATGGGATCAATGGTTAAAACCCAGCTTTAAAGCAAAGATCAAACATGAAGATGGGAAGATCCTCTTCCCATCCCCAGAGCTCCTCAAAGTATGGCTGGGTCCTTCTCCAGGGAATTTATTTCCCTTGGGAAATGGGGTTGCTCAAACTTGGGGCTTTGTGCCTCTCTGGTTTTAAACATCCCCTCAGAGGGATGGCTTTGAAATTCCCCATTCTCAGGGTGGCATTTGCAGTGTCTGGGTTGTAATAGTGGGAATTGAAAAGTGTCCTCAAGATGGAAAAAACCATTTCTTAATCCATGGAATGGGATGTTGCCAGCTTTGAGCTGCTGCTGTCCCAGGATTTTCCCTGTGTGGGATGGGCTCCCGTCTCATTTGGGGTCAAACCCCTCTGCTTGTAAATCCAAATGGCCATTTCCCCAATTCCTGCAGAAAAAGCCATGCAAAGTAGAATTCAGAATTTAAAAAAGCTCTGGTGAAGGAATTTTGGGATCACTGTGTCCTTGCCTGATAAGGAAAGGGTCAGCTGTGCCTTGTGCTAAAAATCTGAGCAGATTTCCCAGCCTTGCTCTGGTTTTGTTTTTGTTTTTTTTTTTTTTTAGGACTGATTTAAGAGATGCTCCCAAAAAATCTGCTCTAAAGCACAAAATAGCTGGGAAAAATCCAATAATTCTGAGTGGGGTCATTGTATGAGAGGCTGATGGAAGTGCTGCTGATGCAGGGGCAGTTCTTGATCTGCTTCATCCTTCAGAAATCTCAACTTTTACCATCTTCTGAATTCAGGATGTGATTTATTTTTATTCCTCACACCTTCCTCTTTAGTTACCAGTTGTCCAAAATCCTGGAATAAGTTGGAGGCAGTGGAAAGGTCCTGTAAAATATTCCTCCAGGCAAAGCTGAAAGAGGCTCATGCAGCTCCAGCCATATCAATTTTAGCAGCAGAGATTCTATTAAACAGTAAAAAATACTGATTTTTGCACTTAGGGAGCAGATATTTTGCATTTGTATTGTAAAATACAGGTTTTATCCCAATTTTCCAAATTCTGTTGTCAAGGAGACAGTGGCAACCCAGGTGAGTGGCTCAAGGCAGCTTCTTTTTCATTTGGGAAAAGTTTTTATTGATGTTTCAAAAATTGAGATTTCACCTTTTCCCAGTTTATACACAGAGTGAAAGTTCACTTGCTGCTTTAATAAATATATTTCCAGCAAACATTTGATCTTATGGAAGTGTGACTCCCTTCCAGAATTCCTTGTTGAGCAGACTGGGAATAGAGGCTGAGTTTGTGTCTTGTGGGTTGATAAAATTCTGCATTTTTGGATCTTTTGGGGAGTTGATGAGAGAAATCAAGGGAAAAGGAGGATCATTCCCAGCAACAGCCACAATCCATGGGGATTTAACAGAGAATATGAGTGTTTAATTCATCTGCCAAACTCAGGGCTGGTTGTCACCTGCACAGAACCCTCAAAGTGCAAAAAATTGGTGAATTCAGGGGTTTAAACTGGGAAAATGACCTGTTCCAGTAAAAGTCTATTGAGGATGAATAATTCCAGTACTTTCTGTGATTTCCCTTCCAGTAAAGTTGGTTTCCAGTGATAATTTGAAGTGCATTTTCATATGGAGATGTAGAGTCTCCTCTTCAGTCTAGACCACAAAAAGAAAATACATTTCATAGCAGGTGACTGGAAAAGTGGCTGAATATATTGAATTAATGTGCATTTTTTTATTCCTCCTGATCGATTCTGAAATGAGTTTGGATCCTGGTGGCAATGCAAATACCTGGGGTGAATAAGCATGTGAAATTTGGAGGAAATGAAGGAAAAGAAATGAAACAAATGTGTTGATTTAAGTTGTTTACTTCCAGTTCAATTTTGGCAAGGAATTGATTCCCACACTAATAACTGTGGAGCAGACCTGTGGATTTAGGGAGGGCAATGGGATTTCTACACACCTTCTTCCATTATGATGAGGGAAACAAAATCAGAGCTGTTTGGGAAAGGATTGAAGAGCAGCTCTTCTTGCATTTCAATGAATTTTAATTAAACCCCCACGGACTTGAGCTGCTGGTGATTGGTTTTGTGGTGCAGATCCATGGTGGATTCTGTTTGTGGTTGGATTTCCTCAAAGTTCCTTTGTGTAATGTCCAAAGGAGACTGGGAATGTGATGGAATTGTAGAGATTTCAATCCTACAAAAGCCTAAAATTACATTAATGTGACTGGCCCAGGGTGCACAAAGTCTTAGTTTTTTTAAATTGTGTTTTTATTTTTGCTGAATTTTACTGTTTGCTAATTTTTACTCAGGGTGACTGATGAATTGATTCCACTCTGTTGCCTGGAGATCATTTTCCTAATTACTGATTCTCAGCTAATTCTCCACATTTTACAGTCATTATCTGTGAATCTGGTATTATTTAAATTCCTAAGCAAAGCTTTTTGGGGGTTTTGACCCCCATTTGTGGCTGGATCTGTAGCCTAATCCCACTGCTGCCTTTTACCCAACTAGTTTATCTGTTATCTCCCCTGGGAATAAATCCTAATTTTTCCCATATCAGTTCATCTTGTTTTCCTGGAAAATCTTGTTGCTACACTCCTCTCCCATTTCTCCTGACCCCGTGCTGCTCTCACCCTCTGTCATCCCTCTGCTCTCTTAATCCTTGAACTCTTTGAGTTCTCCCTCTTGATCTTTGAGGTTGGTCTTGACCTTTTGCCTTCTTCACCTCCCTCTGTATCTCTGAACTTCAGCACCCTAAACCTCCCCAAATTCCTGTTTCTTCTCAGCAGGCAGTCCTTAAAAAAGAACAGAGTTTGAAGTACAACAAATCCACACAGGGCAGCTCCTGCTCTCCAGCCAGTCTAAGGGCATTGCAGGAATGGCAGAAGGAAAGGGCCAGGAGCTCTTCCCATCTTGTGGACCTTCCCTTTGGGAAGCAGGAACCCTGGCCAGCTTTTACCAAACATGGTCCCTTATCCACCTTGTTGCTTTTTAATTATCCCTGAAAATTGCACTCAGCAAGAGTTGGGTTGAAGTCCAGTAAAAAAAAAAGAGGATAAAATCACAGCCAAAAGGGCAATTCATGTTTTTCATGACTAGGAGATGAAACCATTAAGGTTTATCCCCAGTTTGTGTCTTTCTCCTTAGTACTGCTTGGTTTAGGGGGGTTCTGAGATGAGCTGTGTTTGTTCTATGGCAAACCTCATAAATCCTCTCTGACAGCTCACAAATGCTCCTAATTATCCACTGTTAATTGCCATGAGGAGAGTTTTGTGAAGGTTGGGTGTTCAGGTGTAAAGACTTTGACTTTGGTGGTGTAAAAGAAAACCAAACTGCCCAGCTGTGTGCTCTGGGTCATGGAAGTGCCAGAGATGTGGAGCTGCTGCTTCTTTCCATGAGAGAATTCACCCTCCAGGCCACTTCTGAATTATCACAACAGTGGCGTCCTATTTACACCTCAATGCAAAAAACTTGAATTCTTGGTGGAAATTCAGCCTGGGTTTCAGGACCAGCAGTTTCACTTGAGGAGTTGTCAAGAGTTGGAAAAGTCACAGTTTGGAGATGGCTTTTTGCTCTAAATTGGAATGTGTTGAGTTTGTCTTCCACAGTTCCCATTTGTATAACTTTATTTCCATCTCCTGTCTTGTCCCAGGAGGGCTGGGTCCAGCTCAGTTTGTGAAGGGTTTTTTTGCCTTTGAGACACTGAAATGGGAGGAGGTTTTGAGAAAAAGGAAGAGCAGGAAGGTGCCAGCCCTATCTCCTTCCCTCCTGCTCAATCTCAGCACACCAATGGGAACAGCAGTGCCAAACACAAAGAAAACCAACCAGAAATTAAATCAATAATTTATCCAAAGAGCTTCAATTAGGGACATTTCTCACATCTTTGCACTTCAGGCACAGCAGGGCCCTGTTGTTTATCCCCTTTGGTTTATCCATTTCAGTGTGTATCCCACAGATTAGATGGAGGCTGTACTCGCTTTTGCTTCAATGAAATAGTTGTTAAATATCCTTTTTTTACTATCCTCATACATCCTTTTAGATTCCTTTTCCCTGGAGCAATCCCTGTTCCTCAGCAGCACAGATTATATCTTGATAAAATACAGGTTTTATCTTGTTGAGGACAGATGAACTCATTGTGGGGAGTCATCTCTTAAATCATAGTTTAATTTTAAGCAGTTACTCTTGGACCAGGGAGTTGGATCAATAATCCTCATGTGTCCCAACTATTTCCAACCCTAGAATTCCAGGATTTTTATTATTCTGGAAGCTGAGCTGTGTCCATGCACAGCCAGTCCCTTTTGGAGGTGTATTAAGAGCCTTGCTCAGGGATGGTTTTGCAGGAATTGGAAGGAATCCATAAAGGCAGAAGGCCCCACAACTGGAGAGCACAGCCAGAGTGTCCAGCTCATTCCCAGGGGTGTTTTCCTCAGTGCTGTCACAGCCCATTAAGGAACCACAGTGAATCAGGAGAGGAAATGTCTCCCAAATGGATTGGGCAGGGAGACAGGCTCCTGTCACTGTCACAGCACAGATTTTACTCTAAAGTACATACTCAGTGCTGGTGGGTTATCAAAGAGCTGTATCTTTAAGGAGGAAGAGTAAGTTTGTAATGCCATCAGCTTGAAAAACTAAACAAAGAAATTGCTGCAGGATATTGCAGCTCAAAGCCAGCTGAGTGAAAATGACAGAATCATGGAATGGCTTGGGTAGGAAGGGACTTTAAAGTCCATCCTGTTCCACACCTTCCACTGTCCCAGGCTGCTCCAAGCCCCAAAGTCCAACCTGGCCTTGGGCACTGCCAGGGATCCAGGGGCAGCCACAGCTGCTCTGGGCACCCTGTGCCAGGGCCTGCCCACCCTCACAGGGAACAATTCCTAATTCCCAATATCCCATCCAGCCCTGCCCTCTGGCACTGGGAACCCATTCCCTGTGTCCTGTCCCTCCATCCCTTGGAAATAGTTTTCTCTCCATCTTTCTTGCAGGCTCCCTTCAGGTCCTAGAAGGTCACAACAAGGGCCCCCTTCCTCATCTCCTTTCTCAATTCTGTGTTCCATAATTATTGTCAAATTAAGGACATGAGTTAAGCCTCTCTTCCCCTCCTCATTTCCCACTTGTTGCCCTCTAGTTAAGCTGCTGCTTGGGTCTTGAGATGTCTTAAGTGTCAAAAATTAGGGATAAATGAGGAGAGGACCAGAAAAACATAATCTTCCCCTCTGGCTATTTCAAGCAGCAGCATTTTTAGATAATCCCTGGGAGTAGGGCACACTGTAAAACCAGGGAAACAAATCTGTGTGATTTGTAAGTTCAGTACAGAAGACTGATATTTACCTGCTTGGTTTTCCAGCATTTTCAGCAAATAAATATATTTTTCCATTTTATTTTGTTTGCATACCCGTTGTCATTTTAGGATGTTTAAAGCAGCAAATCCTGGACAGAAAAAATAGATTTTCTAAAAGCTGCTTCTGTTTGGAGTTTTACTGGCAGTTCTGTGAATATTTTTTAAAGCATCAGCAAAATAACCATATTTAGGTTATTTTTATTTTATTTTAAAAACACCCTGGATGCAGTGGGTGGGACATGGAGAACTGTCATCAACCCTATGTTGCTGTCACTGGTTTTTGTGGTGCAAACCCAGCTCCAGCTTTGAAGTCCTCGTTTCAAAGCCACCTTTGTGCCTCTGCTCCCCTGAGGGGACCTTTGGCGCCATGGGTCACGGGGCATTCCAAACTCCCTGTTTCCCACTTTTTCCCAAATGTTCTCAGCATAAACACAGCAGTCAGAGGCATCCAGGGGGAGGAAAAATGAGCTTTTTCTCAAGTTTAACTGTTGGGTTGGTCTCCAGAGTGAAGGTTTCTCTGTGAGGCCTAGTCCAGCTTAAACATCTTGTTTTTAGTCAAGGATTCCTCACAAGGCCTGGGCAGGCTCTCAAAAATCTCAATTTTAGTCAAGGTTTCTCCACACAACCTGGTCACCTCTCAAACATCTTGTTTTTAGTTGAGGTTTCTCCACAAGGCCTGGGCAGGCTCTCAAAAATCTCAATTTTAGTCAAGGTTTCTCCACACAATCTGGTCAGCTCTCAAACATCTCATTTTCAGGCAAGGGTTCCTCACAAGACCAGGGTGGGCTCTCAAAAATCTCAATTTTAGTCAAGGTTTCTCCATGAGGCCTAATTGAAGTTTTTCCATGAGGTCTGATCAAGGTTTCTCCACACAACCTGGTCAGCTCTCAAACATCTCATTTTTAGTCGAGGTTTCTCCACAAGGCCTGGGTGCGATCCCAAACATCTCATTTTTAGTTAAGGTTTCTCCATGTGGCCTGGGTGAGATCTTTAACATTTTGTTTTTAGTCAAAGTTTTTTCATGAGACCTGATTGAGGTTTCTCCATGAGCCTGGGTGAGATCTCAAGCATCTTGTTTTCAGTTGAGGTTTCTCCATGAGGCCTAATTGAGATTTAGTCTGTGAAGCCTGGTTGAGCTCTCCAACATCTCATTTTTAGTCGTGGTTTCTCCACAACACCTGGTCAGGCTCTCAGACATCTCATTTTTGGTGGTATTTAGGAGCAGAAGCTCCAGTTGAAGTTTGTGACTGATCAACCAAGCTCAGTGGGCAAAAGTCCTCAGCCAGATTTGAGGGTCTGAAGTTGCAAAGGTGATGGTTTTTTGTGTGGTGGGTGAGATGTGCCCTAGTGTGTTGGGGACAAAAGAAATCAATCACACATTTAACTGTTCTGAGATGGATGGATTGGGGTGGTCACTGAAATATGGTTTGTACATTGCATTGGGTCCTGAGTCTGTGGGACATTTTCATCCTGGAGAGCACTGGGACTCAAAAAAGGAGTTTATTGCCAAAATTTGGTGCTGTTGGGCCCCACTGTTCCTTATTTTGTCCATATTCAAGATAAGTTGGTCTCATGAAAATCCAGTCACTGCTGAAGAAAGCTTCATTGGGTGTTTCTCTACTCAAAGAAATGTCCGTGTCTACTCATTGGCATTCTGCATGAGATAAAGGATTTCATAAATGAGATAGTTGCCTTTTTTAGAGCAAATCTGACTCAATCACAAGATTGGTAGTTCTCCTGTGGGGTACCTGGAGCAGGTCATAGAGACCTATCCATGTCTTATCCTCTCAAACCTGCTGAGTGAGAGTTCTTCCCCCCTTTGGTGCTGGGATTTTTTTGCTCACTTTAAGTAAAACTGACAATAGAAGTAAAGGGAATAAAAACCCCTGGTATTTTTATAGAAGCTGTTCTTACTGGACAAACATAAATCTCCATGGGATGCACTTGATGGAGGGCTTTAAAGGGAGGAAGAGCTTCACTTTTGTTCATTTAGGTTGGAAATGCTATTTTGTGAAAAATTCCAGCTTTTCTGTATGCTGAGGGACAGGATGGGAGCAAACAGCCTCCCAAGCTGGGCCAGGGGAGGCTCAGCTTGGCCAGCAGCAGCAATTTCTGCATGGAAAGGGTGCTCAGGCCTTGGCAGGGGCTGCCCAGGGAGCTTTGCAGTGCCCATCCCTGCGGGTGTCCCAGGAAGGGCTGGAGGTGGCACTCAGTGCTCTGGGCTGGGGACAAGGTGGGAGTGAGTCACCAGGTGGACTCCTGGCTCTTGGGAGGTCTTTTCCAGCCTCAGTCATTCTGGGGTTCTGTGAACTTTTGCCAAAACGCTTCTTCAGAGATCTTTGATGGTATCAGAGCTACCTGAGGAGGTATTGCTGCCTCTCAAGTGGGGCTAAAAGCAAGCATCTTGTCTTTATTTCCACTTCCACGTGCCCTGAGTGAGCTCTTGGGCACTTTGCCTGCCCAGGATGGTGCTCTGACACTGGGCAGGTAGCAAGAAACCCATTAGAAGGGTGAAGCACACGGATGAGCTGGTTTGTGTTAGAAAACAAGGATTTAAGAGCAGGAGCTCTGCTAAAGGATGGGAAGGATGGGTTGATTCAAGCACGAAAAATTGCATATGGAATTAGCTGTGAAAGAAATGGCTTGGAATACATAAACATGAGGATGTGGGTGGCAGGGAGGGCGTGGAAAGAGGCACCAGTGAGGAGCAGGTCAAGCAAAATGAAAGCTCTGGGCACTTAAGGAGGGACTAGAGGAATGTGATTGGAATGTTGGAAGGATTTGGTTTAGATTAGAGCTTGGTTTAAAAAAGAAGAGAGGCAACTTTAGGTGCTTTGAAGCTCAGGTTTGTGTTCCTCCCATTCCTTTGGAAGGGTTCTGGGTGGGAAGTTTGGGAAGGGCCATGTGTGGGAATGATTGGGAAGATTTAGGGGTGGAATGGAATTTATGGGTTAGAAGGTTGGGAGGACTTGTGGTGGGAATTGGTTACAGCAGCAGGACTGAGACTCAGTTCTGCAGTTGTTGGTGCTGGTGGTAGTTGGTGAGCAAGACCAAGAAATGGCCTTTTAAGGAGCAAGTTTCTCATGTTAAATTGCCCAGAAATCGTGTAAAAATACCATTACTGTATCTAATGAATCTGTTGTAAATTTAGAAGCCATTAGCCCATTTTCATTAATTAGATTTTTGGGTGCCTGCAAGATTCCACTTGAGGGGGGGTCTGATCCCAACACCTCCTAAAATCAGGCCCTTCCAAGGAATTTCACCATGGATGGTCAAAAATGTGCACTTTAAACCTGCTCTCCAGAAACACCCAACATAAGCAGTAAAACTGCAAGTTTGTGTCCAGGTTTCCTTCAGACTTTTTTTTCTCTCTATCTTCCCACTCTGGCACATGAAAATGGGAAAAGCTGGGGGTTCTGGTATTGGTGTGTAAATTATAAAAAGGTTGGGTGTAAAGATAAATAAACAAACTCAGGTCAACACAATACCCTTAAAAAAAATTCTCAAGCTTAACCAAATTTGAGGATTTGGATTAATTCCCTTGTTTTCACTCCAGTCATTGCTTGTTTATACATACTTTGGGGTTAGAAGATCTGATGGTGAGTGCAGGGCATTTTTGGGGTGATTTTTTCCCAAATTTGGGCTGGGATAGAATACCCAATACCTCCAGCTCTCCTGGTCATGGTTGAAAAATCCAAGAGACGTTTATGCCAAGGGAGATGCAGGAGAGGTTGGATGGGAAGGTCTTGACATCCCCCAGCCTGCTTTTGGTTGAATTTGCAAGGGCAGAGCATCTGGGATAAAAAATTACAAGGTTTGAGGGTGTCTAAATATCAGTTGAAAGTCTTGATTTAGAAAATATTTGGGTTTTTTGGTGATGTGTAAATGCACATTGCTTTTGATGGGGTGACACAAGGGATGAAAGTGTCGTAACAAGTTTAGATGCCAGCATTGATAAGCTGTGACATGAATTAAGAAGGACTGTTCCACAAAATAAGGCAAAAATGGACAGATGAAACTATTGTAATAACAGGAGAAAAGCAAAACTTACATGCTGAATAAAACCCTTGCTAGCAAAGCTGGAAAACCACCAAAACCAACAAAAAAAAAGGAGAAAAAAATTTATACCAGACTACTTATTACAGTTTAGTTCATGTAGCTTATTCCCTGTTGGAAATTCCTCTGTCTTGTTGATGTGCTAAAAATGGATTCAGGCTGTGAGGATAATTCATCTGGGCACAGGCTGGCACCAGCACAGCCAGAAGAAAAATGGGCAAGCCACAAATGCTTCCAGTTTAATTATTCTATTCCTTACCACAGGATAATCTTTAAGTCACAGCCAATGTCAAGCTGGGATAAAAGGGGTCCAGGGTGATGTTCTTGCAAAGCTGCCAAAATATGGGCTGGGGAACAGGCTCTGCTTTTATTTGTTCATCTTCATTTGGTTCCTTTGCCTCTTGCAGACTCACTACGAGAGTGGAGAGTACATCATCCGCCAGGGGGCTCGAGGGGACACCTTCTTTATCATCAGCAAAGGAAAGGTGAGTTCACACCTTCCCAGCCCAAGGGGCTCCCAAAATCCTGCTCCAGCCTCTCTCTCTCCCCTCCTGAGGCACAAATGTGCCAGAACTTGACATTTAATGGAGCTGGGTCAGGAAAGGAAGAGTGGCTTGAAGGGCTGAAATTGAAATCCCCTCCTGTTTTCACATGTGCTCCCAGGAAACACTTTGGGGTAGAAACTGTTGTTGAGTCTCTGGGTAAATGACCATGAAACTCAATTTCTTTGAAATCCTACAATACTCCATGATTTCTTTGCTAAGCATCCCCCTTCCAAGGCTGGCTTGCAGGCTTCATTCCCATGGCTCTCTCTTCCCAGATTCTCCAAATAATAGAAAGGCAAGGATCTCTGAGCTGTCTCCATAGGGGAAAAAAGGTCTAAGTTTCTCTGCCACTGCTCACAGGGAAAATATTTTTGACCTCATTTCCCATAAAACACTGATGGGATTTTATAAACCAAGTTTCTTCCTTCTATTCAACAATTATTTATAATTTTTTTTAGCCTGCCTAATACACTTGAGAGACACTTGGCTTCTTTCCACATAGCAGGATGGAGATTTTGGAGGGAATACACAGTGATTTCCAGCTGCCAACTCATTTTCCACCATCCTCTTCCACTTTCTGGGAGCCAGTTTTTATTGTAAAGCAAAAAAAAAAAGTCTTTTTCAGATCAATAATAGTGTCTTGGAGAAGTTTTTGAAATGAAGTTAATCAAAGCCTGCAGAAATCCAAGTTAGTTGGTTTGATGCCCTTTCACTTCTCTTCAATCAGAATAATATTCCCTCTTTTCTCAGAGTGTGGACAATCACGAGCTAAGCTTCAAATCCTTTTTCTTTTGCCATTTTTTCATGAGGAAAAATATTGGGAATAGTGCATCTCCCTCCCACATCTACATCTCCCTCCCACAACGAGTGTTTGGAGCTGAGTTGGCCACAGAGGCTTTTGCCCCACTTGGTCACTGGGTGGATCCCATTCCTTCCCAGCAGCACAGAATCCTGGACTGGCCTGGGTGGAAGGGACCTTAAATCCCATCCAGTGCCACCCCTGCCATGGGCAGGGACACCTTCCACTGTCCCAGGCTGCTCCAAGCCCCAAAGTCCAATCTGGCCTTGGGCACTGCCAGGGATCCAGGGGCAGCCACAGCTGCTCTGGGCACCCTGTGCCAGGGCCTGCCCACCCTGCCAGGGAACAATTCCTAATTCCCAATATCCCGTCCATCCCTGCCTGCTGTCATTTTGATGCCATTTCCCATGACTTGTCCCTCCATCCCTTGTCCCCAGTCCCTCTCCAGCTCTCCTGGAGCCCCTTTAGGCCCTGGCAGGGGCTCTGAGCTCTCCCTGGAGCCTTCTCCTCTCCCAGCCTGGCTCCAGAGGGGCTTCAGCCCTGGGAACAACTCCATGGTTCCTCTGGACTCATTCCAACATTCCCCAATCTACAAAGAAATGTAAAAACCAAACCTCAGTTGTTGGCCTGCAGCCCTTTACCCTCCCCCAGAGGATGGAGTGGACCTCCCATAGCCTTGGCCACTGCTCCAGAGCCCTGGACAGCTCCTTGGCTTTGTCCCTGGCCTTTGCTCCTTTATCTTGCTGTGACAGCTGCAGGCCACAAAAAGGGAGCTAAAATAAAACAAAGCACTGGGACTTGCTAAAAAATTCCCAGACTCTCAGCTGGAGCCTGATGGCTTGACAGAAATTCCCACAGGGATAGTTAAATCCTGCCCAGTTTTCTCTTCCAAGCTTATTGCTTTGGAAAAGAGACACCAGTGGCTGATGGGTGGATGGAGCTGGAGAGAGTTTCATTTTAATGCCTGGCTTAGGATGGATGCAATAATTAATCCATGCTAAGCCTGGGATAGTGGCTCAGCAGTGAAACAGGGAATAAATGACAACAAAACACAGGATTTTGGAGTCAGTGTGTACTGCCTGGCACCTGCAGAAGCTAGAGCACATCACCTCCCATGTCCTGTGGTAAAACTTGACTCAGGCAGCTGAGCAAGGCAGGAAAATGCTGGCAGCAGCTCCTGGGAGCACACCTGCAGTGTCTGCAGCCAGCGTGAGCAGGATCAGGGAGAGCTCCTGAGGGAATGTCTGCCATGCCTGTCACGTCACAGTGTCTGGAGTCACACAGAATCATGGAATTGTTTGGACTGAAAGGACCTTAAAACCCATCCAGTCCCACCCCTGCCATAGCAGGGATGCCTCCCACTGTCCCAGGCTGCTCCAAGCCCCAAAGTCCAGCCTGGCCTTGGGCACTGCCAGGGATCCAGGGGCAGCCACAGCTGCTCTGGGAATTCTATTCCAGGGCTTTTCCACCCTGCCAGGGAACAATTCCTAATTCCCAATATCCCATCCATCCCTGCCCTCTGGCAGTGGGAACCCATCCCCTGTGTCCTGTCCCTCCATCCTTTGTCCACAGTCCCTCTCCAGCTCTCTTATACCTTGACACACTGGAATTCTGCTCTAAGGTCTCTCTGGAGCCTTCTCTTCTCCAGGCTGAAGTGAGCAGAGATAATTTTTTACATTTCTGAGCCCATCACTCCTCTCAGAAATACTGAGAAAATTTCTGCTTTGTTTTCTTCCAGCCCATTCTCCATTGATAATTCTTTTAGGACCAAATTCTTTTTTCCCTTCTTCCCTGTCAGCTCCACCCACCCCACTTGACCCCACTCCTGAGCTCCTTTAGTGTATTTATTTTAACTTGTTTCCTCAAGTCCTACCAAGCAGAAAACAAAGTGATTTCCAGCCATGCTGTGTGCAGGAATCTGTGGAATAATAATGGATGGAAATGGCTCATTCCCTTCTGCTTGGGAAGTGCTGCTTGCCTTTATCCAAAGGCAGCATGGGCCTTGCTGTGTCATTTCCCACCCTTTTCCCTTTAAAACCCACAATGTGGCACCAATTTAATGCAGGTTCCCCACTGGAGGCTGGCTCAGAGCTTTGGACCTTGTAGAAGTCACTCTGTCCTAATCCCTGAACACTCTTTGCTTGGGATCAGTGGAAGTCATGGAAAAAGAGCTGAAATCTCATTGAAGTTCCTTCCCTCTGTTTGTTCAGGGGTGTTCCTGGCTCATCCACCCCACATGAGTCAGTGCAGGTGTTCAGCACCATGTGCTGTTCATTAACCTCTCAAACCCACTGATTCTGCCACCCCTTAAAGAGCTGGGACAAGGTGCAGGCCACAGATCTAATTTAATAGGGAAATTACACTGGGATATCACTGAATCCAAAAGGATGTGCCTGACATCCCACCTTTTAGCTCTGGGAATTTCCTCGTGCAAATGCTCTGGTTGAAAAGATGGAAAGATTTGATTTCTGCTCCAGCTGGAGTTGTCCCCTCCCTGAGCTGGAGAGAGAGCAGAGCCACACTTCATCCTGCAATGCCCCAAACTGGGCACTTCAGTTGTGTCCCAGTGGTGGTGATTTGTGTTCTTCCTGTCCCTTAAGGGAACTTGGGAATGCTGGGAGCCATGTGGAGCAAAACTAATGGAAACATAGGCCATAAATGATAGATACACAGCAAATTTTGGGACTTTTATTCTCCTGTGCTTGTGCAGCCAACTCCACATTTAGAGTTGGAAACATTCCCAAAAATCCAAAGCTGTGTGGTTTTGCAGGAGTAGTCGGAAAAATCACTGCTCATTTTCTTGCATGGTTGGTTGGGGAGAGTGCAGGCCTCTGGGGAATTCCATGGCTCCCAGAGGAACCTTTCCTGACAGATCCAGGAGATAAAAAAATTCCCCTCTGAGGTTTTAGATGTTAATTAAAAGTTCCCTGAGTCCTGTGGGGTTTTGGCTTTCCCACAGGTGAATGTCACCAGGGAGGACTCTCCCAGTGAAGATCCCGTCTTCCTGCGCACGCTGGGCAAGGGGGACTGGTTTGGAGAAAAAGCCCTCCAAGGGTAAGTGCTCCTTAGGAAGCAAGTTCTTGAATTTTGGTATTTTCTCCAGGAGTTTTGCACCTTTCAGGTGGTTCTGGGAAGAGATTGGGAGTGGATTTATTCTTTTGGAGTCACTGGATTTGTGTTAGAAGGAGGCCCCACCTCAGTGGGGAATGGGTTTGTTCTGCACTTGAGCAGCCAGATGTTGACTTTTCCTTGCTTGTGGACATCAAAAATCAGTTTATCTTCGTGCTTCCTTCCCCAAACATCCATTGGAAGCTCAAAGAGTTTGATTTTTGCAACTCTGGAGTGTTATTCCTGTATGGAAAAGGATAATTGTGGTCATCCTGGTGGCGTGGATGGCTGAAAGTTTTGGGGGTTTAAATTGCTGTGCTGTATTTATATGGGATTTTGGAGGTGGAAATTGGATGTGAGTGAGCATTTCTATATAAACATTTTCCTTTGGAGATGAGCTAAAAGAAGAGAAACTGCAAATTCTTATTCAGGCTATGAAAATAGGCTTCATTAAGGCAAGAATTTGGGACACTTATTCATCTTCATGGATAAACATATTTTCCTAGGGGTTTATCTGGGTGCCAGAGCTCTTGGGCTTTTTTTGGGAAACTGTGGTAACATGGTCAATCCCTCCTCTACTACCCTTCTCCCCAGAAAAGGTGTCAGAATATTTGAAGGCAGAATTTGCTGGCACTTCTTGGCAGCCAGAGGGGTATCAAGCACAAACCTCGAGTCTATGAATCTCTTCCTTAATTACAAAATAATGTGGTTATTGAACAAATATCCTGATTTTGATGCCATCCCTGCACAGCCCTGGTGACACAGAGCATCCCCATGGGTGGGAATTCCTTGGCATTTCAAGTAGAGTAGTTTGAGGTCGGTTAATTTGCAATACTTGGCTGCATAAATTTGAATATTCAATATAGAAATAGAAGCTTAATTATTGAGAGGACGTTCTCAGCATGCAGGGAAAGCACAATCCTGCCATCCCAAGGCCAGGTTGGATGTGGCTTGGAGCAGCCTGGGACAGTGGAAGGTGTCCCTGTCATGGCAGGGGTGGCACTGGATGGGCCCTTCCCACCCAAACCATTCTGGGATCATTTTTTTGTTGCTAGAGAATTCCTCCAGAACCATCCCTCCAGTTTGCTGATAATCACAGGAGTCTTACAGTGAGATTTAAATGGAATAATATGAAAATATTGCAGTGTAAACACTTGGCAGCTCAAATAAATTGCTAATTAATGAGTTTCTGTGAGGATTGTGTGAGACATCCCTGTTTGGCCACTTGGGAAACCTTTAGGATGATTCCACTGCTGTAAAATACAGCTATGGCTGAGAGCTTGACATAAAATTGGATTTTTACTCTATTTTCTTTCCTTTTTTATCTTTGATTAATTTTTTTTTTTAAAACCTTACCAGGGCCTTAGCAATGCTTGAAATCCCAGAGTGGTTTGGGTTGGAATGGACCTTACAGGCTAACGGCCACTTTATTAAAACCTGATATATTTTGTGTAAGCAGAATAAAACAAGAGCTACAAATCATTTCTTCATTAAGATAGAAACTAATGCAGAAATGCAGCCTAGCAGGAGCTGGGATAACAAATCCCTCCCAGCAATATGTCCCTGACAGAGCCATCAGGGACTGATGTGCATTATCCCATTTTCCATGCTCACAGCAGATGGCACCCATTAGTTCCCAGTATCCCATTGCACACTGGCAGAGCAAGGCATGAAATGATGATCCACATCCTCTCCCAGGCCCCTCGTACCTTCCTGGCTAATTGGAGGCAGCAGATGGATAATTTGCAGTCTAGCATGACATAATTTAGGGTGCTCCACAGTCAGGTGTTGTTTTCTTCATTGCAGTAAAAACATTTATTGTGTAACAACATTTATAAACATAGAAACTTAATATAAGGGTTTATTATAAAGCAATAATTATTTCTATCAGCATGGAAATAAAGTATTGGGGGTCCCCAGGACGAGGTGAGAGATGAGAATTGACTCCAAGTTTTTAGAAGGCTGATTTATTATATTATGATATTATATTATAAGAAAATGCTATGCTAAAACAATACTAAAGAAAGAGAAAGGATACATCAGAAGGCTTAACAAGAATGAATAATAAAAAGTTGTGACAGACTCAGAAAGTGCAACACAGCTACCTGTGATTTGCCATTAATTAAAAACAATTTACATGTTTGGATTAACAATCTCCAGGCCACATTCCAGAGGAGCAAAACAGGGAGAAGCTGAGGCTTCTCATCTTCCCAGGAGAAGAAATCCTGGTGAAGGGATTTTTCAGAAAATATCATGGTGTGACAATAAAGTTACTTCAAATCAGCACTCAGTGGAGAGAACTCAGTGCATCTCAGGTGCTGAACTCGGCAATAACTCATAGGGAATAACTCAGTGTGGCTCAGGTACTAAAACTGGCTGATAAATTAGGAGGTGCTGCCTTGCTGGCCTCACACAGCTGGATCTTGCTCCAGAACATCTGGAGCACAGCACAGCCCTGTCCAGAGGGATGTTTTGGGAGCAGCCATCCATCCCACTGGATGGGAAATGTGGTTTAAACCTGTGGCAGGAGTCTTGAGGTAGAAAATGATGGGGGAAGAAAAGAAGTCAGAGAGCAGCTCTTTAGGAAAATGAGGGTTCTGAGCACCCTGGGATAGTGGAAGGTGTCCCTGCTCAAGGCAGGGGTGGAATGGGGTGGAAATTAAAGTCCCTTCCAACTCAAACCAGTCTGGGATTCCATAAAAGCCTCATTTCTGCTGCACATTCCATCCTATTTTGGATGTACACAGGGCTAGGGGTTTGGGTGGTGTGGGTTACATCTGGTTCTGGGATTCAGGAGGAGTTCTGGACCTGGAGCAGTGGGCAAGGGCAGGGAGCTGATGCTTGGAGAGCTGGTGATGGAGCAGGAGAGGGAGGGGTTTGATAGAAATATTCATAGTTTGGTTCATAAGGCTTTGACCAAACTGGCCAAGTGTTGAGGTCCAGCTGGGATTTTAAGGTGAGTGCTTTGCTTTTTAAAAAAGGGGCCCTAAACACTCCTGGGCAGTGGCAAAACAGGAAGAATATGGGTGAGTAGCCCAAGCTGAAGCTGAGACAGGGCCTCCATAACATGTGTGTGTTCATTGGGTATATTTATGTATAAATATCAATATAAAGGTGTATCCTACTGAGAAAAGCAATGGGAATATGGATGATTTAAACCTACAGGAATAGCACAAACATATTTAATGTTTTAGCATAAGAATGCCAACTGGTTTTAAGACTGTTTTATTGCACATCTAGGAGGAGATTCTTAATGCTGATTTATTCTGAAAACTGCTGAGTTTGTTCATTTGCCCCTGTGGGCTGTCCTGGAAAATAAGGAAGATATTTGCTCTGTGGGGAAGGACTTGGGGAACACCGAGCTGTGCCTGGTACATATTTTTTTGATTGATTCTTTGCAAAATGTGTTTGTGGCATCTAGGAAGAAGAAGAAATTGTGGACTTTGGGTTGTACAGGAAGTTCTGTGCCCTGGTGACCCCAGCAGTGATAACTGAGCTGTTGGGACTGATTTATATCTGGTTTTTTTGTTACATTCTTGATGATCTGAAAATGAGAATGGTGGTAGCTGTTCCTCATGGGACAACACATCTGCTTCCAAGAAAATTTGTGCTATTTCCCATTTACATCTCCATCTCTGGTAGTTATTTTCCCTAAGTTACAAAAATCAGCTCTCCTCTACCTGCCCCAAATCCCTGGGGCATGATTTGTACCCTGACAATTTCCTGGAACAGTAAAACAATATCCATGGATATGGGTAGCAATGTCAACAGGACAATTTCTGTGCTGACCATTGCAGAACCTGATACCATATTTCCCACCTGGAATAGTTGGAGTTGCTCTGAGGGATGTTGACATCAGTGACCAGAAAAGCATGGGAATGCCCATGGGAAATATCAGATCAGGAATAATCCAATCAGGATTGCAGCTGGTGATGTCAGAGCTCTCTTTATGCAGAAGTTAATGTTGGTGCTGAATTTAATGCCAAAAGCTCTTTTAAAAGGCTGAGGATGAGACATCAATAGAAGTAGGATTTTGTTCCTTTTCTTATAGAGGGTTTTTTCTTGGGTCAGACTCCAAAATTAATTACTTTTTATTAAATCTCTATTAACTCTGCAAGAGGTGCTGGGATCACCCCATCTCTGCTCCCTGCTCTAATTTCTACTTTCCTTCTGTGTCCTTCACTGCTGGACTGACCTGACCTTTCCATTCCTCCTTTTCCCAGGGAATAACTGAAAAACTCAGTGTTTCTTTTTAAACTTTATAACCCAAACCTAGAAACCTTTGGGATGCCCCACCTCGCTGCCCTGCTCTCTCCTTCCTTGTACTCTCCAGCTTTCTTCATTTCTTGGCTGTCCTGGAAAGGAGCCCTTTTTCCCTTGTTTTCCCTTGTTTTCCCTGTTTTTCCCTGTTTTTCCCTGTTTTTCCCTGTTTTTCCCTGTTTTTCCCTGTTTTTCCCTGTTTTTCCCTGTTTTCCCCTGTTTTCCCCTGTTTTCCCCTGTTTTCCCCTGTTTTCCCCTGTTTTCCCCTGTTTTCCCCTGTTTTCCCCTGTTTTCCCCTGTTTTTCCCTGTTTTTCCCTGTTTTTTCCGTTTTTCCCTGTTTTCCCCTTCTTTCCCCTTCTTTCCCCTTCTTTCCCCTTCTTTCCCCTTCTTTCCCCTTCTTTCCCCTTGTTTTCCCCTTGTTTTCCCCTTGTTTTCCCCTTGTTTTCCCCTTGTTTTCCCCTTGTTTTCCCCTTGTTTTCCCCTTGTTTTCCCCTTGTTTTCCCCTTGTTTTCCCCTTGTTTTCCCCTTGTTTTCCCCTTGTTTTCCCCTTGTTTTCCCCTTGTTTTCCCCTTGTTTTCCCCTTTTCTCTTTCCCCTTTTCTCTTTCCCCTTTTCTCTTTCCCCTTTTCTCTTTCCCCTTTTCTCTTTCCCCTTTTCTCTTTCCCCTTTTCTCTCTCCCCTTTTCTCTCTCCCCTTTTCTCTCTCCCCTTTTCTCTCTCCCCTTTTCTCTCTCCCCTTTTCTCTCTCCCCTTTTCTCTCTCCCCTTTTCTCTCTCCCCTTTTCTCTCTCCCCTTTTCTCTCTCCCCTTTTCTCTCTCCCCTTTTACTTTCCTCTCTGCAGCTTCTATGGTCTGAATCCTTTTCCAATGTCCTTGAGCTGACCTTCCCAGGAATAATGAGGATTATATTCCATTTTCTTGGGACACCTTCCTTGCCGCCCCCTGCTCCCACTAAAACCTTCTCATCTGCTTCCCTATGAACCTCATGGTCCTGAATTTTCCAGGGAAAAGAGAGTGGAATGGAGAATTGGAAATATTTGTCACTCTGGGACACAGAGGAAGGCATACAAGTGTGAAAGTGGCAGGAATTTTATCTCAGGGTGACATTTCCAGAGGTATATATATGAATAAAAGATGTATTTATCCTATAGGATAAAAATAGGAAATTACCATTATAATTCCTATTTCTTCAGGGAGAACCAGAGCTCCTTCTGTTGCAATCTATGTGGTTATGGGAAGAGGCATCCAAGCACCAAAAAGTGTTGGGAAAGGGCTTGAGAAGCAGCAAAGTTCTGGTGTAGGAAAGCAGATGGAATATGTGATGAGAAAGGGCTGGAAAAATGGGCTGGGGGGTAGAAGGACAATGAGGGAAAATTCCCTCCTGGGGTGATTCCTCTTGGCATGAAGCCATTCCTTGGCCACAATGCTGAGACATTCCCTATTCCCAGTTTGGAAGAGTAGAAAAGGGAATTAAAAGCAGCCATGGGGTGGGAATGCAGTCTAGGATAATGCAGTTTTCCAGTGAGGAGCTCCATGGAGATGGAGATGTACCCATATATAGAGGCCACCATAAAATGGAAGCAGTTCTTAAAGTGTTGATGTGCAGGAGAATGAATAAAAACAACCCCAAAAGAATAATAAACCCAACTCTGGCAAGTTGAGAAGCATTTTTGCCACCCTTGTTGCCAAATAATGGGGTTTTTTCCCATAAATGCAGGGTGTTTTTCCCCTATTTCCCAATACCTGTGCTCTGTGTGTATCCCATGGACTGTGGATCTGACACATGGTCTCCAAGGAATTTTTGTCATCCATTATCTCAAATGCTTTTTACACTTCTTGCTAGCACTGGGTGGTCTCAGAAGATCTTTCAGCCTTTATTTCTCTTTCCCTGCCAGGGAGGTGGGAGCCCTGATGGATTTAGATCCATCCCTGATGGATTTAGATCCATCACCCTGAGGGCTCAGGAAGCTTTTCCAGGTTTTGGGCAATCTGTTGGCAATTCCCTGAAACAAAACCCTCCCAAGAGGCTTTGGAGGGTAAGAGCTCCAAAGCTGGGACAGCTGCCAGTGGGGAGGCAAAGTGACACGGGGATGGTGTCACCATCTGCTCCCCTCAGGGCTGGAGCTCCTCCTGTGGCAGCTGGGCCTTGGAGCTGATTGATTTCCTGAGGACACCCCATGGCAAAAATTCAATTTAATGGTGGAAAATGTGGCCTGGCCTCAATACCCTTGGTTCAGGCAGATGGAGGGGGTTTATGATTGCAAAATTGTGGAATTTTCATCAAGCCCCTTGTGGTTTAATTCCAGTGTTACAATTGTGATGGATTTGCTTCCCTTTCTCCAAGTCAGGCCCTTCTCCCAGGTACCAAGCAGCAGGAGAAGAGGAAATGGCCAGGGGAGGTTCAGGCTGAGCATCAGGAAGAATTTCTTCACCAAAAGGGTTGTAAAGCATTGGAACAGAGTGCCTAGGGAAGTGGTAGGATCCTCAAAAAGCAGAATCCTGGCGTGGTCTGGAGGTGTCCGAGGCTTGGAGCACCCTGGGATAGTGGAAGGTGTCCTTGCACGAGTCAGAAATTGGGACAAGATGAATTTTAAGGTCCCAACCCAAACCATCTCAGAATTCTGTTGTGATTTCCATGATTCTGGACCCTTTTTTTGTCAATATATGAAGGAATGAGCTGGAAAGGACATTTCCCAGAGGGCAGAGCAAGGTGTGGTGGCTGTCACAGCCTCCTTGGGAGCACTGCACTGGCACTCCTGAGGAACAGTTTATTTCTGCTTTTCCAGCAGGAATGAATTGATATTATTGTCTCTTCCTGCCTAAAATCACAGCACAGAATAGATTCTCCCAAAGCTCCATAAACATAGCATTTCCAGCACCCAGAATTAATTGCTGACCAACATCCTGAACCAGAGCTGCAGCTTTAATCATTTCTGATCCTTGCTGGGTTGAATATCCTCAGGCAGTTTTTAAATCTTCCTTCTCCTCCTGCACACTTTAAAGTGTGGCACTAATTGCCACAGTAGGGTTGGGGCTTTTAATGGTGCTTGTTTGGTTTTTTTTTTCCTTTTTGGATGAGCCATCTGCTGCTTGAGGCCATTCCTCTGAGTTCTCAGATGTGCAGTTGACTTGCTGATTTTTAGAGTCTGTTGTCTGAGATTATACATGTGGCAACAAGCCAGGTGAAGCCAATTTTCCTCTGCTGTCTTTACATTTTCTGGCACATTCAGTGACTTGTGAAGATCTCTGGAAGGTGTCCCTGCCCATGGCTAGGCAGCTGGAAGTACATGATCTGTAAAATCCCTTCCAACTCAAACCATTCTGGGATCTTCTGAACTCAGCCCAATTTTTTCATTAACAAGAACAACAATTTTTATTAAAAAGAAAATGCAGCGTCTTAAAGCTGTTGTAATATATTTCTATATAAATATAATGCACATAAAATATGATATTTATATCAAAGTTAGGAGCTGGAACTCAGCACCCTGCAGTGCAATTCTGTGTTCTGACAAGTAGCTCAGTATAATCTCAGGGTTTTTCCTAATTTTTGTGCAGAGAGCTGGTACCACCTTAGGCTGATCAAATAGATCCTCATGGAAACACCTCTGGTTCTGCAGGGATGGGGATGGTCAGGAATGAACGGCTGGTGCACAGAAATTCATCTTGTTTTTTCATTTATTTTCTAAGAAAAAAAAGAAACCAAATACCAGAATCATGGAGTGGTTTGAGTGGGAAGGGACCTTAAAGATTCAAAATTCCACCTGTGCCATGGGCAGGGACACCTTCCACTGTCCCAGGCTGCTCCAGCCTGGCCTTGGGCACTGCCAGGGATCCAGGGGCAGCCACAGCTGCTCTGGGAATTCTATTCCAGGGCTTTGCCACCCTCCCAGGGAACAATTCCTAATTCCCAATCTCTCACCTAAATTTCCCCTCTGTTTGAAGCCATTCCCCCTTGTCCTGGTGCTCCATCCTCTGTCCAAAATCTCTCTCCATCTTCCCTGTCATCTTCTTCAGGCATTGGAAGGACACAATGAGGTCACCCCAAAACTTCCCTTCTCTTGGTTGAACAATCCCAATTCTCTCAGCCTTTTAATGTCTGCTTTTAAAATATTTGTATCAATGCAAAATCTCCCTCAGGCAAGAAGAGCCATTAGGAGAGAAGGTCCCTTCCAACCCAAATCTTTCTAGGAGTTTAAAAGATCAAAATCAAAAAGGGCATAAATAACATAAATTTGTGTGAGGAAGTTACTCTCAAGACCCAAAGAATCAAGTGGTTTGGAGTCTCTTTAAGACAACTGTTGGTTTAGAAAATCACAGCTTACAAATTGTTCTTGCTTTTCTCCAACTGAGTCATAGCCCAGGAACTCAAATTGTTCTTGGTTTTTTGTGTTTGTTTGTTTGTTTGTTTTTTCTTTTGAAGGTGTTGTCTAAAGAGCAGAGACAGTATTCTTCCTGCTGAGCTAAAAAAAAAAAAACAAAAAAACAAAAAAAATATATCTCATGTTGGGCAAGCAGAGTGTGCCAGATGGAAGAAGGAAGGCAAAATTCCAGGGCCAAAGCAGCTCTACAGAAGGTTTATAGTTACCCATATATTTGTTTTTGCTGCTGTGAACATCTCCAAAAATTTTTTTCCCAATATCTTTTTTCCTCTGTGTTCCTTCAGAGCCTGAAAAAAAAAGCAGCTGCACTAAGGAATGCATAGGAAATAATAAATATTATTGCTATTTATTAGCTAAGAAAGCTGCTGGAGCGCCATTCACATCAAAAGAATATGGTTTTAATTTATAAAATTTTTTAAATAGCACTATTTGGAGGATTTATTTTCCTGTCTGAAATGGGATGAGTGGAGTGGGTGCTGATGGAAGAGATTTCAGGGGTCAGATCTGGTTCTTGCTTCCTGGAAAAAGCAAAACCCTGGGATTGCACTTTGGTTTTGCCATCTGGAAGGTGTGAAACAGCCTGACAGGGCTGAAGGCTCCAAACTCTTCCCTTTTCCCTCTTTTCATGATTTTTTGCAGGCAATTCCTGTGTTGTGCAAAAGGAAAAAAGGAAACAATGAAAGGGAAAAAAATTCCCATGTGATTTTTGTCCTGCAGCAATACCTTGCTGTCAATAATAACCATCAACTGTTAGATCCAAATGTTTTATCCTAGAATTTCTAAATAAGGATGTTTGTGTCAAAATGATGGTTTAGAACAAATTTTTCTAGTTGGGGAAAAAAAAATGCATGCTCTGAAATAAATGTATTTTTAATGAGAGGAGACAAAAATCCCTGTACAAGAGTTCCAGTGAGGGAATCTCACATTTTCCCTGGGAAAATGCTTCCATCAAAATGCTCCCCCCAGCTCTGCTCAAGTTTGTAAGCATTAAGTGGAACTGAGAAATGCAGCAGTGAATTTGAATTCTCTTAACTTCCTTTAAAAAAAACCACCCAAACAAGTGAAGATGCCTGTGGGGGATGCAGGAGTAGGAATTAATTCATGGGATGTAGACAGGATAATCTGTGTTAGCAAACCCTCAGAGCAGGCTACAACAAGATGGAATTGAAGAGGGGAAAAGAACAAAAAAATTGGGATATCAGCTTAAATGTATAGCTAAATTTACTGCAGCACCTTGTGATGTGGCTCCTGTTCAAATCCCTTTTTGTACCTAGGATGGATTTGGGTTTGTGTGTCAGGCTTTGGAGCTCCATTTAAAATTCCTGTAATTTATCAATTTTAGAAAATTGAGGGGGTTTTCTGCAGAGTAACCCAGAACTGAGATGCAGGGCCCACTCATTATGAGGCACCATTGTAATTAAATGTTCAGGCCTGTGCTTTATAAATAATCAAATGTTCTCTATTACAGCCATATTAAAATAATTCCTCTCTAAAATACAGAATAACATCAGCTCGTGCCTTGCATTTTGCTTGCTGTAATTTAAACACAGAGGGACCAAAGGAAACGGCCTCAGCTTGCACCAGGGGAGGTTTAGGTTGGATATCAAGGAAAATTTCTCCACCAAAATGTTGTCAAACACTGGGACAGGCACCCGTGGCAGTAGTGGGATCAGCATTCCTGGAGGGATTTAAAAGATGTCTGGAGGTGGCACTTGGGGACATGGGGCAGTGGTGGCCTTAAAGCCCACCCAGTGCCACCCCTGCCATGGCAGGGACACCTTCCACTGTCCCAGGCTGCTCCAGCCTGGCCTTGGGCACTGCCAGGGATCCAGGGAATTGCTGTTATCCATCAGGATTGCTTTGACCCTTTTGTTTGGGCCCTGACTCCTCACTTTTCTTGCCTCAAACCCCAACTCTTCCTGTTTGCCTCCATGACCTGCCCCAATCCAACCTTTCCACTGGTGATTTTGACATCCCACATCCATTTATTGCACTCTGAAAAGTATCCTGGGGCTTCTTCCAGACACTCCTGAGCCAGGGAGAAATTCCAAGACCCACAGAGCTGCCCAGGCTTTGAGACCCCCTAGAACGTGCAGATTTGCTTTCAATAATTACATTTCCTCTATTTATTTCTTTACATTGAGGTTTGTCACCGAGGTCTCTGCAGGCTTTTGCTGTTTGGAGCAAGGTGTGAGTGATTCTCCCAGGAATTTCACCACAGGTTGTCCCAAATCCAACAGGAGGGATGGGAATTGTTGAGCTGAGTGCCTTGGATGGAACAGACATTTTCAGAGGTTTAGCTGTGTTTATATTCAATAAAAAAAGGGAAAAGTTCATTTAAAACTACTAAAGCTGTGGGCAACCTTCATCTCAATTTAATCTTGGGTTTGTTCAGGCTGAAAAAGTGGTTTAGGGTTATGTGGCAGAACTTCTCTAATGAAGCAATTTCACTCTGGCTGCTGAAGGGGCTGGCAGAGATTTAAATTCATCAAAAATTTTTATATTTAATTTTTTCCCCCCCTTCAGCCCCTGGGTTTGTAAAATCCAGTTCTTGGTTCCTGAAGTCTAAGGCTGTAAATTACACATCCTTAAGGCACCTGCTAAATTCCATTATGTCCACAGTCAGGCTGTAATTAAATGGAAGGTTGGCAGTTGTAGAATTGAGAAGAAACTGGAAGGTTTTAGAGTTTTAGATAGAACATGATCTTAAAAAGTTGAAAATTACTATTACAGGAGGTTACTCAGCATTTATCCTAGGTGCTGGTTTATTTTCTCATCTGGTAGTATAATTTTGGATTTAAATATTTGGGAACTTCACCCTCCAAAAATTGTGTTAAAATAGGACTTTTGCACCATTCTGGGGCAACTCTCACCTATTGCACTGCTCCAAGTTTTCCAGAAGTTCTCCATCATTTCCAAGCTAAATCTCTCAAATGACAGCTTGGAGCTACTTTAAAAAAATTCCTGGGGAATAAATCCCAAGAGAAGTAATTTAAGCTAAGGAATCTGGTATTTAACAGGGATTATTGCCACTGTTTGCTTCAAAAAGCTCTTGAGCCTGGTTTTTATTGTCAGAGAAATGTGAATTTATCTATTCTCCATGGATTTGGGGGTGTCCACAAGAGCACAGAATTAATCTATAGGCATTGCATGATATTTTTTTAATCTTTCATCATGTGTCCTTTCTGGACAGGCTCTTAGAGACTTCAAGAAATAAAAAGTAAAAAATAATTTGGAGGTTTGGGAGAGATCCCTCTACCTGGGAAACCTGGGAGAGCTGAAACTCTTTGGAATGCTGGAAAAGTCAGAGCCTTTTGCACTGTTGGTTTATTGCTGATAAAAAAGAGGAAGAATGCAGATTTTAAACTGCCCCCAGTGTGTCCTTGAGCAACATCAGATATTTTATGGATAAAACTCCCTAAGCAGGACATCTCCAAGGAATGCAGCCTCATTTAGGAAATGTTTTATCATTTGGAATCTCTTGATGAAAGGCCTGTAATAAAGTTTTGGAGTTAACCTTGTAGCTTTATTTCTCCTTTTATGGCTACAGAAGATACTTTTCCCATGTGGAGATTCCAGATTGAGGATGGTGAGAGAGTGGAAGGGAAGGATTTTAATTGTCAGGAGCTTTGAAGTCATAATGGGACAATGACCCTGTGGAGCTCAGGAGAAGCACTGGATCACTTCTCAATTTGGGGGATCCATGTTTTCCATCCAGGCCCAAGATGTCATTGATATCCAGGGCTTGGAGAGGGATGAGGCAGCCATGGAAAAAGGGATTTGGATTTCTCTGAATCCCAGAACAGCTTGGGTTGGAAGGGGCATTAAGGATCATCCAATTCCACACCTGCCATGGGCAGGAACACCTTCCACTGTCCCAGGCTGCTCCAAATATCCCATCTGGGAATCCGTGCCAGGGCCTGCCCACCCTTCTTGGGAAAGAGTTGACAAGGTTGGGGTCAGTTTATCAATTGTCTTGGAGGTCTTCTTATTCCCTCTTTGTGTTTGTCTCTTAACATTATTTAATGATATTAAAGTGCAGCTGCCGAGTCATTCATGAGCAAAATGTGTCAAGGACCATTTCATGTGGCTCTGGCTGCTGAACTCTGTTGTTGCTGCACTTCTTTTTTGAGGAAAATAATGCAAATCAATGGTTTCCTCTTTATCTGTGCCAGTTTCCTGGGTTTTTGGCATTTCCTGGGTTTTTGGCATTTCCTGAGTTTTTGGCTTTGCCTGGCTTTGAATGATCTGATCAAGGCTGGCAGAGAAGTTCCTTATGCAGAGTAGGTCTGCAAGGCACCAGTTTCTAGAAACTCTTCTGATTTGTTCAAGGTTTAATTGATTTGTCCTTGAATGGGATAATTAACATTTAATATGTCTTAAAGATGCTCTTGTCGCCCACTGGCTGATTAAAACAGCAATGGATGGGGTGTGGTCGGGTTTTATTTCACTTTCATGAAAAAGTGGCCATTTTGTGCCCCTGGGTTGTTTCACTTGGGAAATATAATTAATTACAGACTAGTGAGTCTCTGGTTCATTACAATAATTCTGAATAAATTGCACAAGTAATTGGGTTGAATCATTAATGGATTTAGCAGGCAAGGAGGTTCTGCCATCCCAGTGTCAGCGTTGTGTCACTCAGATTTGGGTTTGTCTGTCACTTCAGACTAAACTTAAGCCACAGTTTACCTACAAATACCAGTTTTAATTCCTATAGAATATTCCTCTAGCTGTGTTTGCTCTTCCCTGCCTTTCTGAGCTGTTGGAAACACTGTAGTAAGTGACAGCAATATCATTGAGGGTTTCCTGGGAGCAGTGGGAATGAAAAACCCCTGGAAATGCTTTTACCATCAGCAGAGAGGGATTTTGGAGCATTGTTCCCACCTCAGCAGTGGGAAACACCAGTGGGACACAGTGGATCCCTGCAGGGATTAAAACTGTGGCACTTGTGGTCAGGGTTTAGGGGAGGACTGGGCACTGTTGGGTGGCTGGTTGGGCTCAATGATCATTTTCCAACAATTCTGTGATTCCTTGCTTGTCCTGATGCCAGCAGATCCAGCCGTGGTGGGATGGGTGCAAGTTATAGGGATTAAAAACAGATTCCATGCAGGACTTGGAAGCAAAGGGGGTTAGGGATGGGATACTCATCTCTTTCAGCCTTGAAAGTCAGCCACAATAAGGATTTCAGCTGCATATGGGAATGAATGCAGTGTAAATCCTCACTGTGTTGTGGCAGCTCTTGGATTTAATTGGAATTCCCTTCCCAGGCAGGTGGATTGCCCAAGGGGTGGCACAAATGGAAATTCTGTGCCCAGAGAAAAAGCAGAGCAGGGGCTGTGACAGATGACAGCCCACAGGTACTGGACAAGGCTCCAGGAGAGCTCAGAGCCCCTTCCAGAGCCTAAAGGAGAGCTGGAGAGGGACTGGGGACAAAGGATGGGGGTACAGGACACAGGGAATGGCTCCCAGTGCCAGAGGGCAGGGATGGATGGGATATTGGGAATTAGGAATTATTCTTACAGGGTGCCCAGAGCAGCTGTGGCTGCCCCTGGGTCCCTGGCAGTGCCCAAGGCCAGGCTGGATGGGCTTGGAGCAGCCTGGGACAGTGGAAGGTGTCCCTGCCATGGCAGGGGTGCAGTGAGCTGATCCTCAGTGGCCCTCCCAACACAAAGCATTCCATGATTCTCTGCCTTCCCAGTGTTCCCACCCCAGCACTGCCAATAATCCATCCCTCTGTTTGCCTGAAGGACTCAGAAAAGCTCAGTGGAATTTACAGGAGGTGGAATTTTTGTTTGGCTGAAATGGGATTTGGGAAGTGGACCCTCCTGTCTGCAGGCAGCTGTTTCAGGAAAGGCTGTTTGGCACTTTAAAGTGTGGACACCTGGGTGGAAACTGAGCTGAGGGTGCCACTTTGCACAGGTGTGCAGGCAAACATCCCAAATCCATCTGGCACCTTCCCTTGGCACTCCAGCCTCTGCAAGTTCCAGTCCAAGTTTGGCTCCTGGCTCATCACCAGCAAAGAGAGCGCCACAGGGAATTGAGTTCCCTGGGGTTTGAAAACCTGTGAGTTGTGGATCTGAAAAGTGCTATTTGTCAGGAAATAAATAGTTATTATTTTCTTTATATATTGTATGTCTAGGGAATATCAAAACCAAATATCAATCCCTAAACTTTGGGGTTGGAAGGGACCTTAAAGCCCATCTTATTCCAACCCCTGCCATGGGCAGGAGCACCTTCCACTGTCCCAGACTGCTCCAAACCAACCTGGCCTTGGACATTTAAACAGTGGGATCCTTCCTTGGATTCACATTTGGAATGTGAATACTCCCAGAAGACAGAAACTTTTATCTAAAACTTCACTTTGTCCTGAATGCATCCAAATTCCCCTTTTTTAGAAAGCTAATTGAGGAGGAATTTGATTCCCATGGACACACACTGACATCCCAAGGACACCCAGTGCTACTTTCTGCCAAGCCTGAAAGGCCCATGGGAATATTAATATCAGAACATTTATTAAGAAAATGCAATTCTTAATTTCCAGGTGACTTTCCCAGACTATTCCAGTGCTGTTTTACAAAATCCAGAGCTATAATTCAGCCTCATGTCTGGGCTTTTTTCCCATAGATATTTTATTTAAGCTTTGAGCTTTATTTCTTCTTTTGACAGACATTTTATTTTATAAAAACCCTTTTATTCCATAATGAAATTTCCACAAATTCTTGCCTGTTTTAACACTGTAGGTGGTTTAGTGCAGACCCTCCCATGGAGGAGGAGCACTTTTGCTCCTGATTTTTAGTGCTGTGAGTCCTTCCTGTGCTGAATGGCCTCAGATTCAAACACCATGTAGGAATTCATCCCAATTTGTTCTTAAATACCTGCTCACCTCGTAAAAATGATAAAAGGAAGACCAGGTTTCCTGAAGGGTCATCATGGCTTGAAATGATGAGTGTAATAATTACTGAGGTTTTTATTGTGCCTTCTCAGAGCTGAGTGCTGAATCTTCCACCTTCATATTTGGGTGGCCAGCAGCACCTGCCATATAAAACCCCTATAAAATCACATTAAAGGTGTCCTAAGAGCACTGAAATCCTGGGAGATGAGCCTGGGAATGGGGACCCATCCCTTTCCTCCTGGGAATCTGCTGGGTCACAACCTAAATTTCTCTCCTAATGCTGCTGTTGTACTCCCAGTGCCAGGTCACCCCCACCAGGGCCAGGAATTCATTTCTTTCCATGCCAGTTGGTTTTAGTTTGGTTTTGGCACATAAAACCTTGATTATTTATTTCTTTTTGACTAAATCAAGAATAGGCAGGTGGTTGTTGCATCTCCCCCTGCTGTGACTATAGGTCAAGATGCAGGTGAACTTATAGAAATTATTTATTATTGTTATTTAAATTTTATTTTATTTATAGAAATAAAAGGTAATCAAAGCTTTAAAAAGACATTTTTAAGTCTCCAGGTAGGCAAAACCCTCTTTTTAAAGGATAGAAGATCACCAAATTTGAGTACCACTCCTCAGATTACCCAATAAAGCTGATTCTTATCTCCCACCTGAAAGTTATGGTATAATCAGAAAATACCCAATAAAATAGAAGTGAAGATAGGGATGCTTTGGGCTTTGAGCTCTTACTGCTAAATTTAAGCTAATAATTGATTTTTCCCATTTTTTCACCTATCTGACATGTCTTGTCCTAAATGCTTTAAATCAACCTCATTAAGAATATTGTAACAAGGTCAAGTGCACAGTGCTGGAAGGTGGGAAAATGCATTTAAAAACTCAAATAGCAGCAAATTAGGAACCTCTGGACAGTCCTGTGGCATAATTTAAAACCCACCAGGGAAAACCTCATTTTTTTTATTTCTGAAAAGCCTCATTAACAGCATTCTCAGCTGATCTCAGCACTCATCTCCTGATGTCCCACAGGATGGGAGGTTTCACTCTCCCAGGCGGGTTCAGCAGGGCAGCCACCAAGAACCAGGCACTGACCCACCTGCTCTGGGTGGTCCTTTGAGGTTCTCCAGTTTCTTGAGCTAAGAAATGAGGTTTTATCCTCATTTTTTAGGGAAGGAAATGGTGAGCATCAGGAAACGACTGGATGTGGCTGTGTCCATGGGGTCACAGAGTGATTTGGGTGGGAAGGGACCTCAAAGCCCATCCAGTGCCACCCCTGCCATGGGCAGGGACACCTTCCACTGTCCCAGGCTGCTCCAAGCCTCATCAAAGACTGAACTTGATGAATTTGGAGCTCTTCTCCAAATTTAATGAATTCTGTGGTCCATGTCTGCATCAATCACCTGGATCTGCCTGATTTCCATGGTTGAAATCCATCCCACACAGACCAAAGTTTGGCTTTCCAACCTTTCATCATCCTGAGAACCCAACATCCATTTGCCATTGGCTTTGATGTAAAAATTCATCACTGGGATTAATAAACGCAGCATGCTCTACTAAACGTTTATAGATTTTAATGTGAATCTAATAAAAGGTGCCGTCGGAAAAAGCTGCACTTGAAAAGCCATTTCATAAAAAATCTTGTAAAAATCCCTTCAGGCATTAAAATCTCACTTCTAAAAGGGAATGAAATACAACAGGAGGGATTTGACTGCAAGGTACCCAGTTTGAGGACATGTAGCAAAACCCCCATGTGATTTAAGCTTCATGGGTGTTGGGAAAACCAAACATTTCTTACAGAACAACAAGTTAGCTCGTTGAGCTTCAAAAATACTATTCTACCATTTTTTAACTCAATATTAGCCAAGTGTGCAACTCTTCAAATAGAAAATGTACCAGCTCTCTTGTTTTATGCCTTGTGAGCATCTTGTTAGCTCCAAAAATATATTTTTATTCCCAGTGGCTCCAGCTGAAAGGTTTAAGCCCTGCCAAGGGTTGTACAACAAGATTTACAAAGAAAGAGGAGCCGTTTGTGATAATTGACTGGAATATTTATGAAGCTGAGGCTTCAGGTCTTTCAAGGCTTTGTTGGTCAAGGAAATTCTGCTCTGTCTTTATGGTATTGAGGGTTCTGAAAGAAAAAACTCCAGGGAGATGCTGCTGGGATTCCACCAGGAGAAAAGGAGGCTCAGGGGGGACCTTGTGGCTCTGCACAACTCCCTGCCAGGAGGGGACAGCCAGGGGATGTCAGGCTCTGCTCCCAAGGAACAGGGACAGGACAAGGGGAAACAGTCTCAAATTGCACCAGAAGAGGTTTAGGCTGGATATTGGGAAAAAATTCCTTTACAGAAAGAGCTGTCAGACATTGGACTGACTGCCCAGGGCAGAGGTGGAGTCCCTATCCAGGGGATTGGGAGCAGTGGGAGCTATGGGAGAAGGTGCTGGAGCAGGACTTCAAGCAGTTTGGGGATGTAGGAAGGCAAAAAAAAAAGCAAAAAATTGGGAATCACCTCAAACATTTTTACATTTAGAGCAAATTATGCCAGCCTATGGTAAAACCACGAGACAGAGGCTGACATATAAACTTATCTCTTCTTAAATTGAGTTGTTGACATCTTGTCAGAAGCAAAATTGTTGTAACTTCCCAGTGTGGTGACATTGGCTGTAAATTCCAGGGAGGGAAACAGATCCCTGCATTTCATCCCTTAAATAACATCCTCATGTTTCCATTGGTGTGGTGTCATGTCTCCCTGATTTTTTAAGATTTTCTAAGCCTTCTGATGTTTACGTTCTTGTAACCAACTTTCTCACACACTTTATGTAAATAACATATTATTTTGCATTCTTTTATGGAGGAAGAGTAGGCTGTTGGTTTGCCCAGTGTCATTGGAGATGACAATTCCAAGGAGGAAAACAGATCTGTGCATTTCATCCCTTAAATAACATCCCCATGTTTCCATTGGTGTGGTGTCATGTCACCCTGATTTTTTAAGATTTTCTAAGCCTTCTGATGTTTATGTTCTTGTAACCAACTTTCTCACACACTTTATGTAAATAACATATTATTTTGCATTCTTTTATGGAGGAAGAGTAGGCTGTTGGTTTGCCCAGTGTCATTGGAGATGACAATTCCAAGGAGGAAAACAGATCTGTGCATTTCATCCCTTAAATAACATCCCCATGTTCCCATTGGTGTGGTGGCATGTCACCCTGATTTTTTAAGTTTTTCTAAGCCTTCTGATATTTATATTCTTATAACTAACTTTCTCACACACTTTATGTAAATAACTTACTGTTTTGCATTCTTTTATAGAGGAGGAAAATTTGGTAGGCTGTTGGTTTGCCCAGTTCATTGGAGAGGTGGCACTGTCACCCTCCAATCCGATGTCACTTTTGGAAATCTATAAATGTTGGAGTCAGAAATTTAAAAACTCTCTTTTACCTCTCGTGTCCGTGCTATGTTATTTCATGTCCTGTAGTCCTGGGAACATTTAGGAATGTGGATTTTTGTTGCCACCTAGTTTTACCATGGGGCTAAGGAGCTGAAAAGGGCACACGAGGTCTCCTGCTGGCATTTTTGGCCCTTTTCCACAAACAAGGATGTCCTGAGGGCTCCCAAATCCTCCCCTCTTGGGTTTCCCCCGCAGCAGCTGTGCCCTCTGTGCGGGTGCCCAGCCCCGGGCAGGGGGAGCTGGCACGTGCCAGGGGGTGGCACAGAGCTGGGGCTGGAGGGGATCAGGAGTGTCCAGGGGGAATGAGGGAGCAGCCGGGGCCATGGAGCGCTCGGGGAGCGAGGGCGGCTCCACGGATGAGGAATGTGGATTTTCGGGGAGCAGCTCCGAGGAGGAGGAGGACGAAGGGGATGAAGGCCAGGCAGTGTCCGAGTCAGTGCTCTCCTCCCTGGGGTCACAGGGGGTGGTGGGGCACTGCACAGGAATTAATTAATTAATTAATTAATTATCAATATGTTCTGTTTTACACTTTACAATTCTAATATCTGCTTAGTGCTGTGCTGTTGAAATAGCTACTTGTATTTAATGCACTTGTAGTAATTAAACTACCTGGTTTTTTTACCACTTTTTACCATTTTTACTATTTTTTTAACCTGTTTTTTACCATTTAATGCAGTATTTTCACTTGTCATTGCACTGGTAGTAGTTACTTTTGCCTTTAAAACTGTGCATTTACCTCTGCATTTAATATTTTGCACTGGTAGTAATTACTTGTTTCATGTATTTACTAGTAATTAGTTTTTCATTTAATGCTGTGCACTGGGAGTAATTACCTTTGGTTTTAATGCTCTGCGTTTGCAGTAGTTACTGTTTCAGTTAATACCATGATTATTTGTTGCATTTAATGCCCTGCACTGGTAGCAACTTTAGTATTTAATGTCTTGCACTTTCAGTGGTTACTTTTTCCTTCAATCCATTTACCAGTAGTAACTTCTGGGTTTAATGCTTTACACTTGTAGTAATTATTACATTTAGTGCTGTGCCCTTATAGTAATTACTCTTGCATTTGGTGCAGTTCACATGTAGTAATTACTTCTTGCAATTAATGCCATGCACCTGTAGTAATTCCTTCTGCATTTAAAGCTGTGCACTTCCTAGTGGTTAATTTTCCACTGGATGCTGTGCACTGGTAGGAATTACTCTTGGACTTGTAGTAATTACTTTTTGCACTTAATAGCATGCACCTGCAATACCAACTTGTGCACTGAATTCTGTGCACTTGTAGGAATTATTTGTTGTGTTTAATGCCACCTACTTGGAGTAGTTACTCTCTCAGGTAGGAATTACTCCTGGACTTGCAGTAATTACTCGTTGCACTTAATAGCATGCACCTTCAATAGCAATTTCTGCACTGAATTCTGTGCAGAATTTTAATTATTTAATTAATTCTCATTTTAATTACTTGTTGTGTTTAATGCCACCTACTTGGAGTAGTTACTCTCTCATTTAATGCTAGGCACTTGCTGGTGGTTGCTCTTGCCTTTAATCCCCTCCTGGTAATTTCTTTCCCAATTAATGCCTTGCAGTTCCAAGGTTTCCTTGGCCTTTAATGCCACAGATTTCTGTACCTGCCTCTGTGCAGCTGCTGGCCAAAGTCACCTTCTAGAAAAGGATGGATTAATAGAAGTTAACAGAAATTACAACAGTCTCTTGTGCATCTGAATACCTAATTTTCAATTTTATCGAAAATGTTGGAGCTTAGGCCACCAATTTTATTGTATTTTCTTGGTCTGTAATCATCTAAGTACAAAACAGTAAGCAAGTCATGTCTGTGATCCATAAGTTTACAGGGATAAATGCCTTTTTGTGGCATCTGGGATAATGGGACAAATGTGTTGAGTTTTAATGGGAATTAGTGGACACCAACAAGTTTGGATTCTCATTTTAATGGATCAATATATTGTCAAAAGCTGGCTACAGCAACTTAATGAGGAATTCAATATTATCCTTTCTTATCCTCTCTGTATTTACCCAAATTTTAGGAGTTAATAGAGATAATTATCCACTTCTATTCCACTACTTCTTTCTCATTGCTTTGAATTAGCACAATGTGATTTATCAGTGGGGCTAATTAGCACGAATACACACTTAATTCCAGTCCAAATAGACTCAGAGTCATCATTACAGCACAGGCTGGAGTATTAATGTATTTCTGCTTGCTCTGCTATAAGGGTATGAACATGAAGAAATTAAAGTTAATTAATGATGACCTCAAAGGGAGAGTGCATCACCCTTCTTTAACCATATTCCTGCTTTAAAACCTCCAGTCTTTAAATGGGAATTTCTGTTCCTAACAGCACCTGTAAATCTGATTTTCTGCCTCAGTGAAAGCCCAGAGTGGTGTTCCAGCCTAAATGAATGAGGGGTGTGCAGAAGAGGGGTGTAAGTGACTGTAATCCACTTAGCCTTGGAACATGGAAAGGTTGGAGGAAATTGGGATAAAGTGAACCCAGAAAATGCAGCACTGACTCTTAAATACTGGAACACCAAATCGACCTGATTAAAATGATTTAAATTGATTATTTTTATTAGTCTTGGAATTCTAGTCTCTAATTAGTCTAAATGGATGATGAAAACAGCAAGGAAAAGCTGTGAAAGCCAGAAATTTGTCCTCAAAGTGCTTAAAGAACCCTGTGTGTTGGAAATCAGCAGATTGCCATGGAAATAACTGGAGAAATGTGTTTTTTCTTGCAGGGAGGATGTCAGGACAGCCAACGTCATCGCAGCTGAAGCAGTCACTTGTCTGGTCATAGACAGAGAGTAAGTTCCTCCTTCTGCCTGGGGCTGGGGGGAAACTCCAGTTTAAACCTTTTCCAGAGCTTAAATGAGAGCCTTGGATCGTCTTCTCCAGAGTGGCTTCTTGATTTGGGGTGATAAAGTCAGAATTGATGAGTGGAGGGAAGGTGCCCCTAAATAAACAAAAAACACTATTGAGACAAAACTCAATAGTGACAATGAGAAAACTCAACGGTGACCATTAGAAAACTCAATAGTGACAATTAGAAAACTCAACAGTGACCATTACAAAACTCAATAGTGACAATTAGAAAACTCAACAGTGACCATTACAAAACTCAATAGTGACAATGAGAAAAGTCAACGGTGACCATTACAAAACTCAATAGTGACTATTAGAGTCGCAGAAAGTCCAAATGGAAATAAAGGAGGAGCTGGAATTACTGTGGAAATTCCACAGCATTTGCTCCTGGTGAATGTTGGAGGAAGGTGTTATCCCAGTCCATGTGGGGATGGAGAGTCCTTGGGAGAAGACCATGGCCCTGCTGGGAGCTCTGTCACTCAGAGGAGATGCAGGAGATCAGAAGAGTAAAATAATGATTTATACAGAAGGTTTGAGAGAATTAATGGGGGTTAATCCAGCAAAAACTGTGCCTGGATGCTCCAGTGCTGCAAATTCAGCTGCTCTCTGCAGGTACTGGGAATGGGATTAAAAAATGACATAAAAATGGAACATGATTCCTGGGCTGGTTTTCCTGTTGTGCAGCACTGGCACAGACTAGAACAAGATATGGACACTCCCAAGATGATGGGAATCTTTCCATGGGGAGGTGCTATGGATGTGTGAAACCCACAGAGAGGGTGAATAGAATTTCACTGCCTCCCCCCATGCAGGAGGCCCAAGAAACCTGCAGGGGTGAACCAGAAACTGTGGAATAATGAGAAAAAATTGCTGATGTTGGGAAAGAAAAGAAATCCTTTGGATTTTTGAAGTATATAGGACCCACCTGTGGGCCTGGAGAGCAGTGTGGATTGTTGGGGTGTCTGGGCAGGGCCAGGAGCTGGATCCATGATCCCTGGGGATCCCTAGAAGCAATGCTGGAGCCCCTCTTGTGTTCTGGTGAGAGATGGGATTCTGTGCTCCTTTAGGGCTGGTCTCCAGCCCCTCAATCCTGCTGGGACACCAGTGGTTTGTGTTGAGTTATCTCACAGGCCTCCCTTTCTGGAAATTCAGTGTTCTGTACAGGCTGAGCTGGGGAAAACCTTCAGAAATCCTCCTAAGTTCTGATTTATGTTAATTCATTATTAATTGCAAAACCCATGGTCTGTCCATTGAACACAGGTGGGGAACACCTGAGGGCTCCTTTCTCTGTCTGGTAGGTGAAACCTCCACCCTCCCTTCTCATGCTGTGGGGCAAAGAGAGGAAGAAGAATTTGATAATATTTTGATAATCTTTATGCTTTTAATAATTAGATAATTTAGCGATCATTAATTCAGAGAAATAAAAAGCAATGAATAATTTACACTTTTTATTTTTACACTTTTGGAGCAGGTATTTTTGGTTTGCACTGTGAGAGTTAAAAACCCCAGATAACTCAAGCCACTCATTCCTGATAATTTCCCAGACCTTTCCTTGTCTCCTGTGCCTTGTCCTCAGCATACAATGCCCTTGAAATAGTAAGGAAGTACAAGTTAAATTTAAACTGATGAAGCTGTGGTTAATCTACCTCAGAGATTCTATTAACACTGTGCAATTAGCACAGTAACACTATTTAAAAAATTCTTATTTATAGGGCAAGAAAAGTGACCCTATTGATAGCCCTATTTATAGCTCAGAGCAGGCTGTCCTGTGTCCTGGCCAGGGCTCAATTTCATGTCCCAGCTCTTCCTTAGGCTGTTATTTTATAGGAATGACAACAGCAGAGCATCATTTCATGTGGAGATAAACTCCCAGGACTTGTGGCAATTTGGGAAATTGGTTGAGGAAAAAAAGAACCAATTTTTTATATCCAGACAGAGCAAATTTTTACCTCATTTGGGTTGTGGTGGTGGATGAGAACATGGAGTGACACAGGAGGCAGCAGTGGGAGCAGGGAGTGGGTGTTCCCTGCAGCTGGAATTTGTTCCCTGCAGCAGGAGGGGTGACACAAGTCACTGAGGCTGCCAAATATTTTCCTTTTCCCAGACAAGCTCTTTGCCTAATCAGATGGAACCACTGAAGCAGCAATTTCCATGCTCTGTGGGTGTCCCCATCTGAAGCAGTTCAGCAAAACTGGTGTTGCAGTTTCAAAAAAACAAGTGTTGGGAAAAGACCTTTTCCTTAACACATGGGATTCCTGGAGAATTCCAGCCTCACTGACCAGCATCACCCACTGGAATTATCTACAGCAGGAGAACCCTTCCAAATTCCTTGTGGAAGGCTTCCCAAGGCATCCAAAAATTGTTCCAGCTGCCACATCTCATTAACAAAGTCACACCTTGGGTACCACAGGAAGTTATTCCTAGGGGAGGCATGAGCCTGGCTCTGGATTTGCCAATTTTTCCAGCAATTTTAGGGCTGGTTTAGCTGCTGCAGGGTTTGTAGTTTGGGGGTGAAAAATAGGGAAAACTTTCATCACAGGGATGAGCCAGGAGCTGTGGGCAAGTTGGGTTGGAGAAGAGAATTGCTGAAGTTGGGTTGGAGAAAAGAAATGCTTAAGCTGGGTTGGAGAAGGGACTTGTTTAAGTTGGGTTGGCTCTGGATTTGCCAATTTTTCCAGCAATTTTAGGGCTGGTTTAGCTGCTGCAGGGTTTGTAGTTGAGGGGTGAATAATGTGGGAATCTTTCATCACAGGGATGAGCCAGGAGCTGTGGGCAAGATGGGTTGGAGAAGGGAATTGCTGAAGTTGGGTTTGAGAAGGGATTTGCTTAAGTTTGGTTTGAAAAGGGAATTGTTTAAGTTGGGTTGGAGAAGGGAATTGCTGGAGTTGGGTTGGAGAAAAGAAATGCTTAAGTTGGGTTGGAGAAGGGACTTGTTTAAGTTGGGTTGGCCCTGGATTTGCCAATTTTTCCAGCAATTTTAGGGCTGGTTTAGCTGCTGCAGGGTTTGTAGTTTGGGGGTGAAAAACAGGGAAAACTTTCATCACAGGGATGAGCCAGGAGCTGTGGGCAAGTTGGGTTGGAGAAGGGAATTGCTTAAGTTGAGTTGGAGAAGAGAATTGCTTAAACTGGGTTGGAGAAGGGAATTGCTGAAGTTGGGTTGGAGAAGGGATTTGCTTAAGTTGGGTTTGAGAAGGGATTTGCTTAAGTTGGGTTTGAAAAGGGAATTGTTTAAGTTGGGTTGGAGAAGGGAATTGCTTAAGTTGGGTTGGCTCTGGATTTGCCAATTTTTCCAGCAATTTTAGGGCTGGTTTAGCTGCTGCAGGGTTTGTAGTTTGGGGGTGAAAAACAGGGAAAACTTTCATCACAGGGATGAGCCAGGAGCTGTGGGCAAGTTGGGTTGGAGAAGGGAATTGCTTAAGTTGGGTTGGAGAAGGGAATTGCTGAAGTTGGGTTTGAGAAGGGATTTGCTTCAGTTGGGTTTGAGAAGGGATTTGCTTAAGTTTGGTTTGAAGAGGGAATTGTTTAAGTTGGGTTGAAGAAGAGAATTGCTTAAGTTGGGTTGGAGAAGGGAATTGTTTAAGTTGGGTTGGCTCTGGATTTGCCAATTTTTCCAGCAATTTTAGGGCTGGTTTAGCTACTAGCAGGGTTTGTAGTTGAGGGGTGAATAATGTGGGAATCTTTCATCACAGGGATGAGCCAGGAGCTGTGGGCAAGTTGGGTTAGAGAAAGGAATTGCTGAAGTTGGGTTGGAGAAAAGAAATGCTTAAGTTGGGTTGGAGAAGGGAATTGCTGAAGTTGGGTTTGAGAAGGGATTTGCTTAAGCTGGGTTTGAGAAGGGATTTGCTTAAGTTGGGTTTGAAAAGGGAATTGTTTATGTTGGGTTGGAGAAGGGAATTGCTGGAGTTGGGTTGGAGAAGGGAATTGCTGGAGTTGGGTTGGAGAAAAGAAATGCTTAAGTTGGGTTGGAGAAGGGACTTGTTTAAGTTGGGTTGGCTCTGGATTTGCCAATTTTTCCAGCAATTTTAGGGCTGGTTTAGCTGCTGCAGGGTTTGTAGTTGAGGGGTGAATAATGTGGGAATCTTTCATCACAGGGATGAGCCAGGAGCTCTGGGCAAGTTGGGTTGGAGAAGGGAATTGCTGAAGTTGGGTTGGAGAAGGGATTTGCTTAAGTTTGGGTTGGAGAAGGGAATTGCTGAAGTTGGGTTGGAGAAAAGAAATGCTTAAGTTGGGTTGGAGAAGGGACTTATTTAAGTTGGGTTGGCTCTGGATTTGCCAATTTTTCCAGCAATTTTAGGGCTGGTTTAGCTGCTGCAGGGTTTGTAGTTTGGGGCTGAATAATGTGGGAATCTTTCATCACAGGGATGAGCCAGGAGCTCTGGGCAAGTTGGGTTAGAGAAGGGAATTGCTGAAGTTGGGTTGGAGAAAAGAAATGCTTAAGCTGGGTTGGAGAAGGGACTTGTTTAAGTTGGGTTGGCTCTGGATTTGCCAATTTTTCCAGCAATTTTAGGGCTGGTTTAGCTACTGCAGGGTTTGTAGTTGAGGGGTGAATAATGTGGGAATCTTTCATCACAGGGATGAGCCAGGAGCTGTGGGCAAGATGGGTTGGAGAAGGGAATTGCTGAAGTTGGGTTAGAGAAGGGAATTGCTGAAGTTGGGTTGGAGAAGGGAACTGCTTAAGCATGACAAGAGGGAATGCTTTGCCTAAAAGGATCTCTGGAATTTATAAAATATATATAAAATGGCTACAGGGCTGAAGCAGCAGGATTGGGAAATACCACGAGGGAAGTCAAACTGGAGCTCATGATGGGTCTTTAATTACCAGATGATGTTGGTGCTGCCTTGCTTTTTAATTTCCTTGTGAAACAAGAGGACTCTTCCAGTCTCAAAAACACCCCAAAGACTCCCAAAAAGTAGTACAGCTATTTTTGCCAATCTAGGAAGATGTGCTTTGCAAAGTGCATTTCCAGCATCTTTTTCTGGTGTAGGAATGAGCAAAATCCTGATCTAACAGTGAAAATAACCTGCAGGAAGCATTTGTTGTATTCCATGGACTTTTTTCCTACTTGTCCTTGTCCTGAAAATATTTGTTACAAAAAGTATTGGCATTTTTTCCGTCTTGCAGTTGTGTTTTCAAGTCCCTTCCTTTACTGGAATAATGAATTTCAGTGGGATTTGGTCCTTAATGCTCTTAACTCTTCCCTGTGAGGGTGTGGAGGCCCTGGCACAGATTCCAAGAGAAGCTGTGGATGCCTCTGGATCTCTGGAAGTGTCCAATGCCAGTCTGGATGGGGCTTGGAGCAGCCTGGGATAATGGAAGGTGTCCATGTGGGCTTTAATGTCCCTTCCAACCTAAACTTTTCTAGGAATTCTATGGTTCCCATTGGGAGCATCATTCATTTTGGTCCTCCAAGGAAGAAAACCAAAAAATTGTGTACATTTTGTGTATATATTGTGTACATCTACCTGGTTAGGTGTATTTGAAAGAAAGAACTTGGAATTCAGAAAGAAAATAATCCAAGGAATTTCCCATTATCATCAAAATTTCAGCACAGAAGAGGAGATACAGTAATCCAGTGGGGAAAATGAAGTGAGAGGGTGACAGGGGTGAGGAAATGAGGTGGCAGCCCTGTGAGGGACCACAGCAAGGCTCCAAGCTCTCTGGTGAGCTGGGATTGATTTATCCAATGTTTTTCCTGCCATGGAGCACAAACCCAACCATGGGCTTATGGAATTGGCTTGGAAACTTCAACAAACTCCACACAGCGTTCATGGGAATTGTGACAAAAAAGGCCAGCTGGATATCTGATCATCTGAGGGAATTTGGAGAAGCCTTTGGATACTTGAGGAGCCACACAGCTCATTGCAGCCCCACCATTTCCTGCTGCTCAAGCCTCCACTCTGGGAACACACATTAATATTTTACAGCACCTCTCAGATAGCTTTTAGGCATTTTTATTTCCAAGTGCTTTTTTTTAACATTTATTTACAATTCATGGGCTTTCTGTCTTTAGGACTTGCCTTGACCCTACAAGATCAAGGCTGATGTTAATGAAGTTTTTCCTGTGGTGGCACTGCAGGAATTCATCCTCTGGGAAAAAAGTTACTCTGGGAGCTGCTCGATGGTGCTGCCTCCAAATTGTTCTGAGCTTGGCCTTGTCAGAGCTCATCCTGGTGCATTTCCAGGCTCCTTGGAGGCGTTATTAGATTTGTTCCAGAAGTACATTTGGGGAGAAGTTAACAAATATGTGCTGGATTTGATGGATTGGTCCTTTAGGAACTTGTCTGTAAAAGGTCTTCTGATAAAAATGGTGCAGACACGCCTTGAGCATCTGTTCTGTGGATCACTTTGAATAAAGATGCACAGACAGACTTCACTTGCAGCCCCTTTGTATGGAGAGAAAACAGGAGGGAAAGGCTCCAAACTCATTCCTGACGTTTGGATCATCACTGGCACCCTCAGGGACAAGTTGGTGCCACTATATAATTAATTTTTTTTTTCCACACCTACCTCTTGAAACTGAGAAAGTGTTTGAAAGTGTTTGTGGCTGCTCCTGAACTGTCGGAATATTTACACCGAGGTTGATTCGGGTTCATCTTTTATTTATATGGGATTTTTTTCCCCTCCATATAATTTATTTATGGTGCCAACAACGTTATCCTGGAGCTCGGAGATTTAGCAACACTGTGGGTGTTGGGAGGACAAAATTGCCTCATGCAAATGGAGAGAGAGAGAGGAGCTGATGGATCAGAGCCAGAACAACTCAAAGCCCAGCTGCTGCTGACAGAGAGTTACAGAATTACCTGGAATTTACTCTAAATGCTGTTTTTCCAGCTTCTTGTCTTCTTCAGCTGCACATATCAATAGGATGCACGATTTTTTAAGGCAACATTTTAAATATTTCAGCTATTTTCTGCTTTTCCACTTTGCATTTCCCATTTTTTTGTCTGTGTTTCAAAGCTTGGGTTTGGTTTTTTTCAGGGAGAGCTGTGAGGTGTCAACAAAGGTTATTGGATCGGCCCTCCTGGCAAGGGAAATTGGAGAAAAATGAAATAAAAAAGTATTATCCTGGCATGACTGACCCCATATAAGCTGAGCCGAGCTCTTTCAGTGGAGATTTTAGGGTTTGCTGCTCTGCTGTTTCTCCCAGTCAGAGCAAAGTTTATCCATGGAGAAAATTGGTTATGAGGAGAGAATAGAAAAAACGAAGAGAAAAGGCCACAGGGAGAAAAAAAGCCTGAGCAGTTTCTGATTGAATTCTGGGACTGAGCTGAGACTTCAACAACGTTGAGATGGGCAATAAAAAAGGGACTCAAGTGAACTTTGATAGCTTGCCCAGTGCTAAATCTGGCTTAAAATTTTTAATAAAAATTAAGGGGTTTAGAGAAACTGTTGTTTCTCCTTTCAGTGACTTTTTCTTTTTTTTTTTGTTTCACTAGCAAAGATTTATTTGCATTGCCAAAAAAGGGGTTTTTAAACCCTGCCACATTTTCCTAAGCAAACCAAGCCTAAATCACAATTTGTGTTATGGCCTTCCAGGATGGTGTTTCTGTGTTAATTAATTGCCTAAATACCTGTTTGGGGTGAAATTAGGCATTAACACCCCAATCCTGATTTTGTCTCACTGTCACCTTGCAAGGTTTGGCTTCATCTCGTGGCACATTCCCAGCAGCAGGAAGATAAAACCTGAGGTGCTGAAGGAGCTGAGTTGTTCCTGTTTTCACTGCTGAGCAAGGAATTTGGGGTTGAAAAGTTACTCCCATTAATAACATATACTAATATTAAAAATATTAGTAATTACTAGATTAGTTAAAAACCACTAGCAGGAGTTTATATGAGAGCAGAGGGTTTGTGCCTTCTCTTCCTCATTAATGAATTAATCTGCTTGCATAAATTATTTTCTTGATTGTATTATTTGAAATATAATGAATTATAAGTGGAAGTGGAGTGGAAGACTGGGGAAATAGGTGTGGGCAGAGGGCATTTCCTGAGCTGTAATTCCCAGCAGAGAATCCCAGGATGGGTCAGTTTGGAAGGGCCCACAGTGGGCACCTGGTGGCACCTCCCTGCTCCAGCAGGGCCAGAGCACAGGGTTGTGTGCACACAGCTCTGGAATAGCCCCAGGAAGGAGAATTCCTCTGGAGAAAAGCCTTTCCAGCAGCTCCAGATCCAGACCAGCTCTCCCAGTTGTCACCTGTGCCCCACAGTGATGGGGAAAATCCGGCTTTTTCTGACAGGATCGTTGTGCCTCCCTTGGTCCTGCTGTAAGGGCTGTCTCCACACATCCATGGGGTGCATTCCATAGGGTCAGGCATCTCCTGAAGGGCTCTCTTGGGTCTGTCAGAGTGTCTGAGCCACCCAGGGCCCCACTGTTCCCATCCCAGGAGCACTGAGTGTCCCCAGCTCACCCCGTGCCTGGCAGGACACTGCATTTCCCCAGCTGCCCTGGATTTCCCTCACCTGCTCAGTGCCATTCATTCTCTTTGATCCTACAAATCCTCCTTGAGAAAGGGCCATATTAAACATCCCCTTCTTATTCCTTATGTCAGAAATGTGGCTTTCTCTTTTATTTTTTCAATGTTTCAGTTCATTTTTTTGTCAACTTGGAGCAATTCCTTTTCTTGAGCTCTGTGTTTCGTGCCTCAGGAGTGTCAGGAGCACAGAAGAATTGCAGGATTTTCATTTGTGAGGCTGTGACATTAAGGCACAGATCAGTCAAGAGACTCTGGTTTACAGCAGTTCATCCTTTCAAATTCTTCTTCCTTGAAAAAAAGAAAACCTGCGTGGGACAGGCCCACTGGGAATACTGGAATTGGATAGTACAAAGTAGCTTTTCACCTGGAATATTTTTGTTTCAAGGCATTCACTGATTTCAAGTAGTAATTTCTGGTTTTTCGTGGAATTTCAGGATGGTTTGGGATGGAAGAGATATTAAGGATCATCCAGTGCCCACCCTTGCCATGGGCAGGGACACCTTCCACTGTCCCAGGCTGCTCCAATCCCCAGAGTCCAGCCTGGCCTTGGGCACTGCCAGGGATCCAGGGGCAGCCACAGCTTCTTTGGGAATTCTATGCCAGGGCCTGCCCACCCTGCCAGGGAACAATTCCTTCCCAATATCCTGAATTCCCTCTCTTTCAGTTTGAACCCCCTTTGATGTGTTTTTGGATGCTTTTTCTCTAAAGATAAGAAAGCTGGGATCCAGAAGTGAACATTTCACTTTGGAAGCAGAGGGATTTACAGGGTTCCTGGTTGGAGGACAGGGATGTGATTGTTGAGGTGCCCCCACCAGCCACATTTACTCTGAAACTTCTACTGGAGGATGAAAACCTTCAGCAGCCCTTTCAGTGGGCTGGATAAATAATTTTGGATCTTCTTGGTGTTGGTTTCTGCATCTCCAGCATTCCTGAAGCCTGGGTCTGGTGGATCACCAGGATTGAGGTCCAGCCCCAGTTGCTGCCAAAATGCCACACTGGATTTCTTGGCTCCCAGGTGGAATCTCTTCAGGTTCAGTGGTGGACCTGGTGGGACTGGATGATCTTCAGGGTATTTTCCAACTTTGGTGTTTCTGGGATTTTCCTCTCAAATTGTCCTTTTGTCTTTACAGCTCCTTCAAGCACCTGATCGGGGGCCTGGACGATGTCTCCAACAAAGCCTATGAGGATGCAGAAGCAAAAGCAAAGTAAGTGCTCAGCATCAAGTCTCAAACTTCTGTTTGTTGAATTCCACTGGAATTCCCAAAAGATCCCTCCTTGTTCTCCATGCAATAATACCAAGATGCTTAAAAAGGAGAGATTGTTCCTGTGGATGGAGGAATTTTCCTCCTCGTGTCTCCCTGGTTCTCCCCATGAAAATGGAGGTGGGTCTCCTCCAAAGCCAGGTGGTCCCAAGGTCCTGCTCAATCACAATATTTGAATCCAGAAATCCTCTTGAAATATCGAGGTGAGAAATATGGTGTGAGGTGAGAAACTCCAGATCTTGGAATTGCACTTGAGGGAATTGTCATTGAGGGAATTGTCATTTGGAGAATTGTTGTTGAAGGAATTTAATTTCTTTAGAGAGCTCTGACCTTTCTCAAATACTTTCCAAAGTCAAACATGTTCTGAGACAAAGGATGGGCAGTGGAATTTGTCATTTGAGGATAAAAACTAGAGCTGCCTTGATGTGAAGCAATATATTCATCTGAAGTCCACAATAAACATTCATTCCTTTCAGAAGGGAGCTGTAGAGTATTAGATTAAAATATTTTTAACTCCCCCCCACTTTTTATTAATTCTTGAGCTGCAATTTGATTTTAATCTGTAATCTTTGAGCTCTGATTCTATCCCAATGATTAAAGCTTTTCAAGAGGATCCTGTTCTTCTTTAAGAGATGCTCAGTACCAACCAAACACAATTGAAAGGCAGAAGTTGTTGAAAAGAAAATTAAATTTGCTCTATACAAAATTTCTTTACTTTTGCTCCCTCTCAATTATTTTGCTTTTATGGGGCTTTTTTTTTTCATAGCACATTAAAGAAGGGGGAAAGTGTTTTCTCAAAGTCAAATGCTCTGAGTGACTGCTTAAATTGCAGATTCCAATGGGGTTATACATAGAAACTTCTCATTAAACCACAGGGCTTGGAATGGTGTCTGCTGAAGGTATTGGGCACCTCTGTGGAGGGAAGTGAGAATTCCCAATTAAGTATTGATTAAAAATAACTCTTGTTCTGTTTCAGAAACTAAGATCCATCTCAAAATCTTCAGTTCATTAGCAAAACTTGTTAATCCTGCAAAATGCCCATAGATAATTTCTCTTTTCTTATGTTTGAGTGATGTTTGAAATATTATATTTAATTAATTTTAAGGTATTAAAAGGGTTGCATTTTAGATTGGTATAATATTTCCCTGCCTCAGATCAAATGTGAGCTTCCTTCTTATAAAGAGTCCCATTAAAAAGGTTAAATTCCCTAAATTCTTGTTGACCCAATTAAAAAAATGGGAGACTATCAACTTCCTTTACCATCCCCAAAAAAAGGGGGTTTGGGGCATGGAATGCTTCACATAGATGATCTCAAATATCCCAGGGTCATTCAGTTATTATTTTATATTAATTTCTGAGTGTTCCTGTTTGGGTTACATTGATTTCCATCAGAGCAGAAGGGAAGAGAACATTGGGAATAACACTGGGGAATTTTGGGTTGGGTCATAAACAATGTCATGGTCACAGAAGGTTTTTGAAGGTGCCACCACAAGGTATTAACACCAAGAAAAATGTGCCCTTCCCACATCTCTAATTTTAAGCTCTATTATTGAGTATTTATTATCCCAGGAATGTTGGGGAAGCAGTTTGAGGAGATTCTGAGGGTAGTTCAGGGAATTTTAGGATCTGCTGTACAATGTAGGGGAAGCTGCAGTTTGGGACCTCTTTGGAAGAAACTCTTCCTTTTGGGAGCCACTGGGTTTTGACCTTCACATTTTGGAGCTTTTATCTTCTCCACTCCTTTCCTTCTAATGCCAAGTGTTTCATCCCAATGGAAGGGCAGGGCCCTGCTGATGGAGGAATTGTTCCCTAAAAGGCTGAACCAATTAATTTTGATAGCAACTTTTTAATCTTTAAAGTCAGAGGCCCGTGCTGGAGCCCTGTCACTGCAGAGTGGGGGTGACAGTGACATTATTGTCACATCTTGACATTTTGCCTCAGACAGATCAGTGTTATCTGCCTGGAAAAACTTCCAAAAAAAGGAATGCCCTGTTGAAAAATAGAGTATTGAGCAGTTAAATTCCATATTCCTGTTTGCTGGGCTCCTTGAAAACCAGGAGAAAGATGGATAGAGGAGGGAAAAAAAATTGTAAAGTTCCTTAGGGACAGAGCCCAGAAGAATTGTGAGACCTTCCAGAAAGTTTTGATGTTCCAGAGTTACCTCTCAAGGCAAAACTCCCTGGGAGAAAAATCTCCTTGGCAGCAAGTTTAACCTGGATTCCTTTGCAAGCAGCAGTTAATTAGCTCCAGCTAATTGTCCTTCAAGGGCCTATTTTTTCCGAGGGGAGGTTTGTGATAGGGGGAAGAACTGGGAACATAAAACGTGGGCAGGTTTGTGGGGCTTTATGCAAATCCCATGGAATGTTTTTGCTCGTCTTTTTTTAGCTCCCATCTCCTTTTCAGAGCTCACTGCCAGCTGGGAAAAGGCCTTGGGATGCCTCCCATGGATCAGGATCACCAAGGGCAGCTTGGGCAGGATTGGTCTAGTGGGAGGTGGAAGGGGTTGGAACCAGACAGGCTTTGAGGTCTCTTCCAAACCAAACCATTTTAGGACTGTAAATGCCTACAAAATTAGTGGCACTGGGTTTTTTTTCCCATTTCCATGCTGGAGCACATCCCTGGAGTCACAGAGCTCAGGCATGGCTGAGAGGATGTTAGGCAGAGCTTACAGGCTTGGAATATTTTTCCATGTATCCATCTGTCTTCCAGGCCCTGAGGAGCTGAGCTATTTATTGAGTTTATTCTTATTTTAGAGGCTTTTTCCTGCTTTTTTTGTCAGCTTGGGGTTGGCAGTTCCCTTTAATGTCCATCCTTGGTGTTCCCTCTCTTAAATCAGCAATTGCAGACACGTCATCTGTGAGACCAAGATTTTAATTGTAGGCTATGATTTTAATTATAGGATTATGCAGACTATAATATGAATTATAATATTCTACTCCTTGAATGTATTCAAATGACTTAATGAATTAATTAACTAATGGATATTATAGTTGCCTCCTAAAAAGGGAAGGAGAGAGGCAAATTTGCTTCAGGCTCTGAGGAAATGGGAGTCCAGAAGACTCCCAATGTCCCACTGCCAGGCCCAGCCATGCTGGCATTTAAGGCATGAAGGAGATGCCCAAATCAGCAGGATTATCTCAGTGTAGGTTGCTTCCAGATGGAGCCACTCCAGCAGCTTCCATAAATCCAGGAGGACACAGGAGGGTGGCTTCTGCTGCAGCTGGTGGTGCCAAGTGGGGCGAGGTTCAGTGACCCCCTTTGCTCAGGGCACACCAATCCCTCCTGCTGGGCTCTTCCCAACCTGGGAGCTCTTGGCATTGATCCTGTGCAGTTATTGGATCTTTACCAAGGCTGGAGAGGTTCCTTTCTAGCTGGTGGCACCTTTCCACAGCAGGACTGTGGCACAGCCACACCACTGAGGTGTCCCTTGCCACCCAACTGGGACAATTGGCACTGCCTGGCTGTGCCCAGCCGAGCACAGCCCCCAGAGGCACTGTCCCAGTGCTCCCATCACATTCCCAGCTGGCTCCCAGTCAGTGCCCATCTCCTGTGGGGCAGCAGGGCTTGGAGTTGATCCCCAGCTGAAGCCTTGGTGCCTTGAGAAGGCTGGCCTAGAACAGAGTTAAAGAATAAAGCAGGGATTTATTAAAAGGATCTTCTCCATGGATCCACCTTGGGCAGCACAAGAGCCCAGCCAGGGCTGCACCCAAGGTGAACCAAAATGGGCACAAAATGGACACCTGGTCACAGGGTCTGTCACTTTGATCAGTTCTGCTCCATTTGCATATTGGAGTTCATTGTCCCATTCCAGCTTTACCCCATGCAGTCCCATCCTTGTTTTTCTCTCTCCAGCCCACGTTGTTTGTGCTCTCAGGCCTGAGATTTGGATCATTTGTCCTTGGTCCCCAGCTGGAGCAGGAATTGTTTTGTCTCCCTGCTCTGTGCACAGAGCTCACCATCCCTTAATATGAAGCTCAGACCCACACACTAAAGCAGCACAGAATGTGAAAAATATAAAAGCTAAAACCTGAGACATCAGAATAACCAACAAAGCTTAAAATATTTCACAGCTTGGCTTGGCCATGCTGTGAAATGTATTATATATGCTTATTTGTATTTTAAGCAGGACCAAGAGTTTGTTAGGGTGAGGAGATGACAACTTTGCCTCCTGCTGCCATTTTCTACCAATCCAAAAAACCCATGGAAGGAGCTTGGGGCAGACTTAAACGAAATTGATCCATCTTGGGCAGCACAAGAGCCCAGCCAGGGCTGCACCCAAGGTGAACCAAAATGGGCACAAAATGGACACCTGGGCACGGGGTCTGTCACTTTGATCAGTTCTGCTCCATTTGCATCTTGGAGTTCATTGTCCAGTTCCAGCTTTAGCCCATGAAGTTCCATCCTTCTCATTTTTCTCTCTTCACCATTGTTTATACTTTTTGGCCTGGAGCTTGTAACAGTCCTTGTTCTCAAGTTGGAAAAGGAATATTTTGTCTAACTACCCTGTGAAGAGAACTTGCTAACACTTAATGTGAAGCTCAGAACTGCACATTAAAGCAGCACAGAATCTGAAAAATATGAAAGCTAAGACTTAAGGCATCAGCCTGGACTGTGGTGCCTTCATGCTGTTGCTCCAAGCTCTCTGCAGGTAGAGGTTGTTCTGACTGCACCTTTCCCTTGTTTCATTTCCCATCCCACCTGTATGGCAGCCCTGGGGGAATGTCTGGACACTCACAGCCAAAATCAGCTGCTTTTCCCAGGGCTCGAGGGGCCAGGGATCTTTATTTAGTGTATGATGCCTTTCCATGTCTTTGCAGCCCCAGAGCCCTTCATCTTTCTGGAGCTGTGTTTTAATGAAGAGCTTCATTAACAGCTGGACTCAAAGATCTGAGAGCTCTTTTCCAACCTGAATGATTCTATTCAAACCTTTTGTTTCAGTCCCCTTTCCTAGTTCTCTTTTTCAGTCCCTGAGATGTCCTTTTTTTCACCTTACACCCCCTCTCTCACTCCATTTATTCATAAAAGAGCATCCCAGGAGTTCATTGACTTAATTTTGCTGCAGAGGGTGGTTATGAATATTTTTCCCTTTTATATACCTATGAAAATGAATCAATATAAAACTACAAAAATATCTAAGGAAAAGAAATAAAGGGTAAGAGGAGAGAGAGTAGAGGAAAGTTCCCACCATCCAGAAATGAGACTTGGTTGTTGCAATTTTGATATGTGTGGGTCCAAGTGATGGTCACAGTCTTGATCCACTGAGGATGAGGAAACACACTGAGGCTGGATTGGCCCTTCATCTCTGTGAAAAGGAGCAGAAACCAGCTTATCTTCATGGAAACTCCTGTTTTGGTGTGATGGAAAACCTTGGGAAAGCTTTGCCTGCAGATGCTGCCCCTGCAGGGCTCTGTCCAGCCTGCTGGGCTGCACATCCAGCCAGCCCTGGGGTTGTGGGGCTAAAACAGCCCTGGGCATTAGGGAAGGATGGTTTTATTTTGTTTAGAAATACAGCTGAGATGGATTTTAACCCCTGCCAGAAGGGAAATGGGCAGAGTTAGGGTTCCAAAATGGGAGCTGCCAGTTAAAGAGGATGATTTAGTGAGGGTCTGACTTGGTGCTGGGTTGGAAAACTTTGGCTATAATAATCCACCAAGGCATGGAAAGTCATTTTTCCTTCAAGAGAAAATATTTGCTGGCTTTGCAGCCTCAGGGAGCTGTGCTGAGGGGCTCCATCCCCCTCTGTGTCCCTTGTTCCCTGAATTAGGGACCATCTGGGAAGCAGCTTTTGCCTCGGCTATCCGTGGTGCCAGACTGGGGAGAAATCCTGTGGGATGTGCAAAATGCTGGCAAAAAGCTCCTCAGGGCTATAAAAAGCAGAGGTTGCAGTCATTTCTTTTAAGCTGTGTAAATAATTAAAACCCTTCTCCTCTCTGGTGAGGGCTGTGTGGAAGCAACAATTGATCATGGATACCTGCTCAGTTTGTGTGAGCTGAAATGTTTAATATTCAGAAAAACTGAGATTTTAGGTGGCATTACTTGGCCTCTAATATGGAAAAGCTTTTTCTCTTCTTGCTGGAGAGTTTTGCTTTTCCCAGCATTCAGCCTTAAATAATTTGTCATTCCATCCTGAAGCCACTGCTAGTTTGTATCCAGCTCTGTCACATTTTCCTGATTGCTGTAATAAATAGGGCTGGAATTAGAAAACATCTCAGAAATCATTTGAAAATGTGAGAGCCCAGCAAGAGAGCACGCAGGGTGATGTCCCTAAGTGAAGGTAAATGCTAAATATGACTTTGTTTATTGAGGGGGACTTGCTGTGTGTTTGCAGACTTGAATTATTCACACAGAGACCACACCAGGCAGGCTTGGTGGCTGCTTCCCTCTGGAGAAAGAGCACTGGGAATGCTCTGTCACCCACCAGGGATATGTGGATGACCTTTTGAAAGCCAGGTTGTTTTATTGAGGTAATAATCTCTGTGCTCTCCCCTTGCTCAGCTGACCTTTGGATGTGATAATGGCATGTCAGATGGTGTGGAAAAGTCAGGGCCTCTGAAGGGGGCTGCTCTTCCAACAGCTGCCTGCATTTCTTTATGGAACTGGGGCTGTCCTCTTTGTTTTATGGAATTAGAGCTGTCCTGAGGAGGCAAAACTGCAGCAGAAATCATCCCTAGGGTAACAAATCCCAGGGGGAGCAGAAATGCAATGTGGATGATTTCATTCCAGCTGGTGGGAGCACTTGAAGGTCTGGGCCTTGGAAATATCAACCATTCCTGTGGCATGGATGGGAATCCTTCTGTCAGGAGCTGCTGGGAATGCTCTGCTAATCCCAGAGCTTGGAGCTCCTTGTGGTGCTGGCTCAGTGTTTTAACCAGAAACCTTGGCCAATTTTGAGGGGATTGAGGCAAAGGCAGCATTAAAACACTTCCATGCACCCCTGGTGGTGTAAATTGGTTGTCCAGCACATTTTTAGAGCTGTCCTGAGGGTTTATCTAAACAGCTTTTAAGGATTACACCACTGGAAGTTTGGCTATTTCTGTCCTGCTGTTATCTGCCCACTTAAATAACAGCGAGGCACTTGAACAAAATGTGTAATCCAAATAAAAGTGAGTGATTCTGCTGCTACAGGGAAACAGTGATTTTGGAACTGCTGGGAACAGGTGTGAGATCATTTGTGCCTTTCCCAGAGCTGCAGTTCTGTGTTAGTGCAGTTCTGCTTGGCTGTGCCTCAGCAGCTCCTATGAGCTCAGACCTCACTTTTATATCCAAGAGTTTGTAAGGAGAAGGAAAGAAGGAGATGTAGAGCCAGTAAGAGATGAAGAGCAGGTATGCTGCTGGTGCTGGCAGCCAGGGAAAGTCTGGCAGGAAAAGATTTGGGACCCAGAGGGAAGCACCAGGGCAGGAGGTGGTACAGCATTGTCTCCTGGACATGGCCAGATAAAGAAATTTCTTCCCATTCACCCAAAAAACTTCCCAGGCCAGGAATAATGGGAGTAGCTCCAAGGTGTGGGACTGCTGGTTGTTTTAACTCAGGGAGAGGGGAAGGAGTAGAGGGTGGAGGTTCCTGTTTCAAAATGAGTGAATGTTCATTGTTCTCCCTGCAAACATCAGTGAGTGTGGTACCCAGAAACTGCCCAGCAAATTCAGCTGACCCCAGGACAGAAATTGTGTCACACTGGGAGATGAAATTCAATCACCCAACTGTGAAATGGAAGAATTTAATCCCACTTTAAGTGAAAAACACAGTGTAGCCTTAACTCCAAAGCTACTGCAGACCTCCATCTCACCAAAACAGCTGAGCCACCCTTTTTCATCTTCCCTGTAGAAAACAATCACTTTTCCTGAGGGCTCAGATTGCTGTCCATACGTAGCTTCCAGTGTAAATGCAGTCCCTGTTCCACTCAGGATTTCTACCCCATCTCATCCTTACCTGGGGAGCCCCTTCCAGGCCCTAAAGGGGCTCCAGGAGAGCTGGAGAGGGACTGGGGACAAGGGATGGAGGAACAGGACACAGAGAATGGCTTCAAAATGACAAAGTGGAAATTTAGAGGGGATATTGGGAAGGAATTGGGCAGGCCCTGGTGCAGGGTGCCCAGAGCAGCTGTGGCTGCCCCTGGATCCCTGGCAGTGCCCAAGGCCAGGCTGGAAAAACCTGGGACAGAGGAAGGTGTCCCTTCCCATGGCAGGGATGACACTGGATGATCCTTAACATCCCTTCCATTCCAAACCATTCTGGGATTCCAGGAAAGGATTCTAGGACAGGTCTGTGCCTTTTCTGCTCCCAGCTGTGGGACCCACAGGATGATGCTCCTGTTGTTGGGATCACCAGGAATGTGCCAGCCTCCCATGACAGTAATATATACCATAACAGTGAGTAATGGAGGTTTATTTATGTTATTATTATGTTATTTCATTATTATTACTATTATGACTATTATTATTACTATTACCATTATTATTATTATTATTATTATTATTATTATTATTACTATTACTATTATTATTATTTTTTTCTCATGTGGTTGTTTGCAGCACTTGAAATGCCGGAATGGTTTAGGTTGGAAAGGACCTTAAAGCCCATCCAGTTCCATGGGCTGGGACACCTTCCACTGATCCCAGGTTGCTCCAAGTCCATCCAGCCTGGCCTTGGAGCAGATTTAGGGCATCCCAAACCCCACACTGGGCAGTGCACTTGGTTTTCCTGGCTGTGCTCTGCTCCACTCACATTGATTTGCCCTCAGTTGCATTTGCTCCATTTTCTCAGTGTCTCACTGAACGCTCCATGAAATGATTTGAGAAGTGCTGAGCTCTAAATCTTTAAATCATCTGAAAAAAAAAAAAAAAAAGTGAAGAAAAAGGAAAGGAAAGACAGTTGTCATGATTTAGCTGATCCCACAGTTCTGCAGAGGTATAACAAGATGAAACATCAGAAATATAGATAAGATGACATTGTGAATATGTGTGAGAGCTCAGTGCCTGTAAACCTTGAAAGAGGAGATGAAAGCCTGATCTGGCCCATTATGTTGGACATTAATGTAAAACTGCCTGGAGGTTTTTAATGGGGCTTTTGTTATTAAATTTCTGATGCGAGTTAAAAGCCCCTTATTCGTGGCTGCATTTAAAATTCATTTTAGTGATGGCAGTGAGGTGTTTCTGGCTCTGTCTGCTCAGCAAAGCAGCACAGGGAGATGTGTTTGAGCCCTGTCTTTGCTATCTCTTGGTTTCCTGTCATTTCCTGTACAATTGTTGGGTTGCTCTGTAGAAAACATCAAATAACATCATTTATTGATCACAGAGCGAGGGATTAGAGTGATACCATGAGCATCAAAGTGTGCAATTGGAAGCTGCTCAGCTGTTGATGATCTGTGTTAAACAACTCTGCCATACCTTCCCCAAGCCCTTCAGAGCTCCAGGTCCTGATCTGAGTGTGTCACAGATAGGTAATTATAAAAGAAAAGCCTCATAAAATTAAGCTAAATTAATAGCTGGCCTGTCACCTCTAAGTGCAGCTAAGATGTTTGCAAGTTCCCATGTAAAAACAATCTGGGGAATGAGAGTTTTTTAACACAACAATCTAGTCCTAGGGTGTCAAATAAGTGCATCTGTATAAACAATAAGATCTGTCTCATAAGAACAAGTAGAGAAAATATGTAAACTAATCAGAAATACAGAAGTTTGATAGATATGCAAAATACCATGCACCAGCCAATGTGGATGTATTATCAACAAAAAAGATTTGACACAGTGCCTTCTGATAATCCTATAAAATACAACCTACACAATAAGGATCTGGCTTTTCCTTCATGAAGGGAAGGAAAGTCTTGAAGGGAAGGTAGTCTTGACCAATTTATTACAACATTAGTCTTGGATTCAATCTCAGAGTTGGGTGCATTTCCATCCCAAGATGCTTCCTTAGCAAGGTGCATTCCTCCCATAGGGATCCTTATTCCTTCAGCCCTTTGGAGGCTGCCCCTGTGCAGGAGTGATCTCATTCCTCTTGGAGGGCAGTATGAAATCCCCATGGCTCAGAACTCTTTGAGGAGCCCCAAATGGGAGCAGGGCTGGCAGCAGCCCAGGCCAGGGCTGGGACTCTTGGAACACACAGGGAAATTGCCAGGGAGTCCCTGCAGATGCTGGCTTGGCACAAAACTAAAAGCCTCCACTTTGAAACATCAGCTGTGCCCTTAAATTCCCCCACTTCCAGCTTCCCAGTCATTTCCTACACTGCCTGCAGTTCAGCTTTGAAAGCTGTTTTACCAACCCCACTGCTCCAAATCAGCTGCTTTAATAAGGATGCAGGAGCTGAGTTGTCATATTTTGCATCTGGGTCAGATTCAGACATGAAAATATTTAAGAGTTGAGCAAGTGCTTAGTGAGGACGTGACCTCCTGCTTGGGAAAACAGCAGATCCAGGAGAAAATGCTGCTCCAAGGCTTTTGCTCCCTGCTGCTCACACGTGCCCTTGCTAAGTATTGAAGCTGACATTTAAAGCAAAAAGGATTTGCTCTCATGTTTTATGGTTGCAAAGGGTAAAGTCCTGCAGGAGTGAGCCTTGCACCGGTCACAGACCACACTCAGCACTTCCCAAAGTCCCCTGAGAATTAAATAGATTCATATTAAATATGAATATTAAATAATAAAATGAAATATATGATATTTAGCTGGTTTTAGCTGGTTTGTCTTACAACCAGCTAAAACTCTGATAATCTGAACTTCCTTTTATTGAGTTTGAGAAATGCAGCATCAAAATGAAGAATAGTTCCTCCTGTTTCTATTTGTATTTCAACCTCTCCATTGTTTCTCAGGCAGGCAGGTTTTTATCAGTGCCTTGTTATCCAACTCCTTGGAAATGGAGAAACCACTCAGACTTCTCAGGAGAGCCAGGAGAGGGTAAAGGCTGGGAACAAGCAGTGCTGTACCTTCCCTTTCCTGGTGGGTTGCTGATGGTTTGAGGTGGGAGTCTCTCCAGTCAAGTGTCCTTTCATGTGAATCTCTTTGCACAGCTTCAAGCATTTTGCAACATCGTTTTAAACACAGCTGGGGGAAAGAAATTCAAATATTTGTTTGACCTGCAGCATCTCCTGTGCTGTCATACAGAGGAGAGGAGCATAAGAGAGCTGAGCTTGGGGGATGCCAGGGGCTGCATTGCTCAAAAACTCAACAGGAGCTGCTCCAGTGAATTCTCCTTTTGAGTCAGCGAGGGTTGGATGACACAGCCTGGCTTGGAAATGAAAATAATTGCAAACAACTCAGCTGTTTGGAAGTTTTCCTAATTTTCCCCAAGTTTCAGCGGATGGTAATGCTTAGAAAAAGAAAATTTCTAGCAGAGGGCATCACTCCTTCTGCTGCAGGGGCTCAGGAGAGGCTGATCTGTGCCACCCCTTTGGAGAAGGCACAACAGGGGTGCCCAAGGATAAACACTCCTGGAATATTTGTAAATGGTATTGAAAATGTCTCTAGAAAAAAAAAAAAAAAGACTCAATCATATTTTATTATGGCCTTCAAAAAACTCTCCATGGCTTGGAATAAATTATAGTCTCAGCAGTATTTCTCTCCCATTTCCAGTGTTCTTGTTGGAAAGAATCCTGCTGTCATGTTGGACTTGAATTGATAATTTCAAAGTGATAATTTTCAATCAACTTGATAATTTTCCTGAAGTCCTTCAATTTAAAAAAAAAAACCCTTTCACTGTTAAAAAATGAAATTATCCAGGACCACTTTCAAGATACATCCAAAAGCATCCAGCCTGCTCTTTCCTCAGAAACCCATTTTTACAGTTCTTTGTACAGAGAACTTCAATCCTTATGCCAATACTCATTTACAATTATGAACTCCATCTGAGAAGGTCCTAAATTAGTGGTTTTTTGTCCCATTCCCACATTGCAAAATTCCAGTGTTGAGACATGAGAATCCAGAGTGACTTGGAGTGATTTGGTGGAGTCAGGATCAGATCTGTGAATAAGGAGCTTGGGTTTTGCTGCCTCTAAAACGGAATAATCCAGAAAATAGCTCCTTTTCCAAAAGTGGGATGAATCTCTTCAAACTGGGATGATTGGGGGAGTCAGGATCAGATCTGTGAATAAGGAGCTCAGGTTTTGCTGCCTCTAAAACTGAATAATCCAGAAAATAGCTCCTTTTCCAAAAGTGGGATCAACCTTTTCAAATTGAGGTGATTGGGGGAGTCAGGATCAGACCTGTGAATGAGGAGCTCAGGTTTTGCTGCTTCCAAAACTGAATAATCCAGAAAACAGCTCAGCTTCAGCAAGTGGGATAAACCTCTTCGAATTGGGGTGATTGGGGGAGTCAGGATCAGACCTGTGAATGAGGAGCTCAGGTTTTGCTGCTTCCAAAACTGAATAATCCAGAAAACAGCTCAACTTCAGCAAGTGGGATGAATCTCTTCAAACTGGGATCATTGGGGGAGTCAGGATCAGACCTATAAATGAGAAGCTCAGGTTTTGCTGCCTCCAAAAGTGAATAATGCAGAAAACAGCTCAGTTTCCAGAAGTGGGACCCTTCCCAGTGAGTCTGAGCATTATCATTTGTGTGCCACCTCTTTATTTGATAAGGTGCAGCCTTATCTGGCTCTGCTCTTAGAAAAGCCCAGTGCCCATTAGTGATATTTATTTGTCTAATAAAACACAACATTACCAGCTTGGACCTGTTCATTTGTATTTTACACTTCTGCTCTTTACTCTCAGTTTCTATGGGAACCTGGGCTGTTACAGCAGTGGGGAATAAAGAGATGAGGAGAAGTCTTGGAAAACACAACTCTGTTTCTCCTCTGAATTGGCAGGCACAAACACTCAGCTCAGATCCAAATAAACTGGGAAAGGAGCAATCAAGGCAGGAGAGTTGATAATCATCAAGTCCCTCCTTGCTGAAACATTTTCTGCTTGGAAAATCCAGGTGTGATGCTGAAAAGCTGGGATTGAGGAGGAGATAACAGGTTGTAGTGCTTGACTTTATGGCTTTATTTTAGTGCAGAGTGCTCCAGTGCAACTGAAAATTTTATCAAAGCCCTCTCTTTTTGGTGTAATTAATTACAGCTGATGAGGTGGAAATGGGGTTCATGTACAATTCTGTAGATGAGAAGCACACTGCAGGTCACCCATTCCAGGGGATCCTTCAGGATCTGCTGCTTCTCTCAGTGGTTAATGCAGATGAGCTGAAATAATGAGCAGGAAATAATTAGGAAAATCCCCTTAAGGACATTGCTTGCAGCACCATGATGTGAATTCTGGACAAGATGCTGGGCTCAATGATCTGACAAGTCTTTTCCAACATAAATGATTTTGTCTTTGCACTTCAGCCTGACTGGGAAGGATGTGGGTGCAGTGCTCTGAATACAGAGTGTCAACAAGGTGAAGATGAATTTTGCATCTTCCAAGAGGTCTGTGTTTAGAATCCATCAGATTTGGTGAGAATATAAACAACAAAAAGGCTTTTGAAACAGTTGGCCCAGAGCAGCTGTGGCTGCCCCTGGATCCCTAAAGTGCCCAAGGCCAGGCTGGAGCAGCTTGGGGTAGTGGAAGGTGTCCCTTGTGATGGCAGGGGTGGCACTGGATGGGCTTTAAAGTGTCTTCCAAACCATTTCATGATTCTGGGATTTCAGCAGAGTCACTTGCTCAATATCAGCAGAGCCTCTGAAGTTGGAGGCTCCTTTTTCTACAGCCCTTGGGCTGAAATTGGCTCAACCTCCCATCCCTGAATCCAGGGGAGGGGTTTGGAGCCCTGGCAGCTTTGGAAATACCACAGCTGAAGCCTCAAAATCCACTCTGCTTAAAAATAAACAGAGAACCACATGTTTTGTGCCTTAATAAGCTAAAACATTGGCACCTACTTAAAAAGCCAGTTTTGATTTAGTCCTGAGGGATGCAGACACTCCTAATCCCCATGTATACCTTACAAAGGAGCTCTGCCCCCACTGCCTTGCCTGGTGTTAATCAGGCTGAGGTGCCTGACAGGAAAATCTCACAGAATTAAGTTTGTTTGGCACAGAGCTGAGTTCAGGCCTCTCCTGATTCGTTTTCAGTCAAAGGGAAGCTCATCTGAAAGCTCCACTGCTAATTCCAGGAAAGGAAGGAAGCATTAAGGCTCTCCTGGGAGTTTCAAGTGACAGCAGAGCCATTAGCAGAGGGGAAGTGCAGAAAGATGATCTTTATCAGAAACCACATATTTGGCTGTAGAATTCAACCCCAGCAATCACTGTTTACCCCTTGGTTAAGGACTGTTTTATTACATTTAAAAAGAAATGTTTCTGAGTCTCTCATCCTCTCAGTGAGCAGCAGGTGGGCTTTGGGTGCTCACTAAAGATACTGACAGAGTAAAACCTACTTGTGAAGAGATGATCCTCTTTGAAAATAGAAATGGGCTTTTGGAAGGGTTTTGTGTAGACTGGAGAAGTATAAACTAAGGTTTTGTTTAAACTGGAGAAGTCACTGGAGAAGTGAAGGCCTTTATAAAGAGTCTCCATCTTTTTTGGGGATTCCCTTCAGGCACTGGAAAGCCACAATTAGAGCTTTTCTCCAGACTGAATAATCCAAACTGTCCCAGCCTTTCCTCCCAGCAGAGCTGCTCCATCCCTCTGCCCATCCTGGTGCCTCCTCTGGACTTGCTCCAACAGCTCAAATCCTTGCTGTGATCTGGGTTTGGTCTGGAATGCTCACACAAAGGGATCATCCCCTTGGGAGGGCTGAGATTCCTGCTGGGAAAGCACAAGGAAGGTGAGTTTGGTGTGCAACATTCTGCTCCTTCTTGTAAAACCCTTCCAGGAGCTCCTATGAACCCACTAGAATATTGCAGGGAATATCACCACATGTTTGCTCTGCTTCTTCACATTCTTCCTGTTCTCCTGAGGAGAAAAATGAGCCTTTGACCTGATCTCAGACATCCTAGAGGTGATCTGCCCCAGGGTATATCTCCAGTGTATCTTCATTTTCCACATCAGGAAATAGAACTGAAGAGAGGAAATTAATTAACCAAAATTCCTAAAAAACCAGGTCTGATATCATCCTGCTCTCTCCCATCTTCTGGGAACAACTGGCACAGAAGGAGCCCAAGTGGGAAGAGCTTCACCTGCAGAATTATTTCCCCTGTAAGGAGCTAACACTGGATCTTTATAGCATAGAATTAGACTGGAAAATCAGGTATTTAATGTAGAAGAGTTCCTAGAGCAGGGCATGTTCAGCATGATCCCAGATATTAAACAGTCAGATAGTCCAAAAACCCCTGGATTTTAGTGAAATGATGTCTCCCTTTACTAAATACATCTTGAAAATGCTGAATGTGGGCAATTTTCAGGCTGGAGAGTCCCAGCTTGCTCAGCCATGACTCCTGTGGTGCTGTAGTTTGTATAAAGCTAAATTTTGTTTTCCTGCTGCTTTCCTGGTGATCCCTGACATTCCATCCTTCTTCTAGCCCATCAACATGGAGCTGATGCTTTCCTGTGGTTATTTTGAGGGGAATTGTCATCCCAGAGCCTGGTTTGGCCATTGCAAGTTGGGGTTATTTTTTTCTATCTCTATTTGATTTCATCTTTATTAGGAAAGCACTGAAGTGCTTCTGCCAGGCTCTTCCCAAGGTCCTTCTGCAGCTCATTTTGGTTCACTCTGTTTCTTTTCTGCTGCTCTGAGTGGCTGAATGTTCACAGAAACCTTTTAGGAACCTTTATTCATCTGAATTTTGACTCCATCAAGCAGCAGCAGCCCCAGCCTCAGGGTCACAGGTGGTGGCCTCCCGCTCTCCTCCCCAGCTCTTTCTCCATGAAAAAACCTCTCCTTTTGTCTTCTGGCAGCTTTGTGTCTTCTATGGCCTTTGCTGGGGAACATTCTGAGAGAACTTTTGGAAACCACACAAAATCTTGTTGAGCAGACCAACCTTAAGTGTGACCCTTTCAGGAACCTCCATATGTCTCATTGTGGGAGAGAGTAAATCAATTTTATTCTACTCTTGGTGAGAGTTTTCACTAAGAAAGATACAGGAATACAAGCCAGAGGTCCCCAGGTCAGCTCTGCAAGATTGTCACAGAATCCCAGGGTCCCTGAGGCTGGAGAATCCCTGCCAGCCCATGGAGTGCCAGCTGTGCCCAGTGCCCACCTTGTCCCCAGCCCAGAGCACTGAGTGCCACCTCCAGCCCTTGCTGGGACACCTGCAGGGATGGGCACTGCAAAGCTCCCTGGGCAGCCCCTGCCAAGGCCTGAAATTGAATTCCAAACTGGAATGATGGAACTGGGATTATGGGTATGGAGTTTGAATAGAAGTGTGTGATATCACATGGTGGGAAACTTAAGAGTTTAACGTTTTAGAATACAGTAATATATATAAACAAGATGGAGATTTTGGGGCAGAGGCTGATCCTTCTTCTTCACCTTCTTCTCCATGGGTTTGGGTGGTTTTGTGTAACTGGGTAAGAAAGTCTGCATTGCAGGCCATGGGTGGTTGGTAATTGAGTCAAAAGTAAGAATCATTCAGGTGTCATTTCTTCATTGGACAGTTTATCCTTAAAAGGCCTTGTAGAGAGAGAGATGGAGCTCCATTTTTAGTTTGTTAGAGTGAAGTGCTGTAGAACTCAGGGTTTGTGAGACTGTGACATAGATAAGAACTAATTCACCCTTTCCATGCAGAAATTGCTGCTGCTGGCCAAGCTGAGCCTGCCCTGGCCCAGCCTGAGGCCCTTTCCCCTTGTCCTGTCCCTGTTCCCTGGCAGCACAGCCCGACCCGCCCTGGCTGTCCCCTCCTGGCAGGGAGTTGTGCAGAGCCACAAGGTCCCCCCTGAGCCTCCTTTGCTCCAGGCTCAGCCCCTTCCCAGCTCCCTCAGCCCCTCCTGGGGCTCCAGCCCCTTCCCCAGCTCCGTTCCCTGCCCTGGACACGCTCCAGCCCCTCCAGGGCTCTCTGGCCAGGAGGGCCCAGAACTGGACACAGCCCTCAGGTCCCTCAGCAGGGCCAGCCCAGGGGACAGGCCCTGCTCTGGCCTGTGGCCCCCCATGGCTGGCACACCCAGGGGCCATTGGCCTCGTGTCCCCTGGGCACCCCTGTGCTCCTGCCCAGCCCTGGCACAGCCCCCAGGGCCTTTCCCCAGGGGCCCTTTCCAGCCCCTCTGCCCAGCCTGGAGCTGCAGGGCCTGCGCTGACCCAGGGCAGGACCCAGCACTTGGCCCTGCTGAGCCTCAGCCCATGGATCCAGCCTGTCCTGACCCCTCTGCACATCCCTCCAGGACAGTCACACTCAAGCCAGAAAGATTTTAAAAAGTTTTGTTGTCTCCTGAGGAAGCAGTGAGGATCTCCTGCTCCATGCAGGTGTATGGAATTCCAGTCTATCTGTGCTACCTACAGAAAAATTATGTCAGGAAATTAGGGGAGGGCACTGGGAGGGGAGGCATGGCTGTGGGGACAAAACTGTGATGAAAATAATTAGGATGTCTTGAAAAAAAATTCCTGCTAATTATCCTGCTCCATAAAAGCAGGACAGAAACCAAATGAGGGTGTGGAGGAGCACACAAATGTCCCCAAAGGCTGGACCTTCCTAGGGCTGTTTACGGGTGTGCAGCAATGGGCTGGAGGATCATCCTTGGAAATGTGGGATATTCCTGCCCTCCTGTGGAAGAATGGGAAACTGCTAGAGAAGCGATGGGAACCTTCGAAGGGATGCTGAGAAACCCTCAGGAAGCTCTTTGCTTTTGATTCTCTGCCCTCTGAGCTTCTCCTGGTGTGGAGAACCAGAGTCCTTGGTCCCCTCTGTGTCCCCACCCCAGAGCTGCTGCTGTGCGCATGCTGGTTTGGGCATTGGAAGTTTAGATTATTTTTTTTCTCTCTGTTTGATTTCATCTTTATTAGGAAAGCACTGAGGTGCTTCTGCCAGGATCTTCCCAAGGTCCTTCTGCAGCTCATTTTGGTTCCCTCTGTTTCTTTTCTGCTGCTCGGAGTGGTTGAATGTTCACAGAAACATTTTAGGAGCCTTTGTTCATCTGAATTTTGAGTCCTCTGAGCTGCCCCTGGTATGGAGAACCAGAGCCCTTGGTCCCCTCTGTGTCCCTACCCCAGAGCTGCTGCTGTGCCCGTGCTGGTTTGGGCATCGGAAGTTTGGGTTGTTTTTTTCTATCTCTGATTTCATCTTTATTGGGAAAGCACTGAGGTGCTTCTGCCTGGCTCTTCCCAAGGTCCTTCTGCAGCTCATTTTGGTTCCCTCTGTTTCTTTTCTGCTGCTCTGAGTGACTGAATGTTCACAGAAACCTTTTAGGAGCCTTTATTCATCTGAATTTTGACTCCATCAAGCAGCCCCAGCCTCAGGGTCACAGGTGGCTCCTTGCTTTTGATCCTCTGTCCTCTGAGCTGCCCCTGGTGTTGTGTACCAGAGCCCTTGGTCCCCTCTGTGTCCCCCCCCCATAACTGCTTTGAATTTTCCAGAGCTGGGGTGAGATTCCAGTGTTGGGAACATGGCTTGGAGGATTTTGGGAGAGCTCTCAGCCATGCAAGTTCAGCTCCTGGGCTGGCACAAATCTTTCTCCAAACCCAGCTGAGTGTGTGGGAGGTGTTTTAGGAAATGTTGTGCTCCATCAGGAAAGCAGGAATGATGTTGAACTGCTGGGATGTGCTGGATTTGGTGGCTGGATTCCCCAAATGAGCCAGCTTGCATCCCTTTCCCAGCCAAAGAGTTACCTAAAGTAAAAAAAAAAAACAAACCTGGGAGTTCAGGTGATTTGTTTGGTTTTGTTTTCCTAATCCCTTCCTGATTAGCACAGGATAATTAATAATCCAGTGTTGTCAGAGCACTTTGGAATTTCTCCTGTAGTGAATTTCAGCACAGCAGCAGCAGAGCAGTGAGAACTCTGTTTCTGCCTGGCTGCCATGTGTTAAAGAAATAAATAAAAGCCTGATAAGAACTTCCTTTTATCTGGTCAAGACAAGCTGTAAGATTGAGCAGCTCCTGTCTCACCATGTCAGACACAAACAGCTTCCAGGGCAGGCTGGGAAACGCAGCTCTGGGTTTTGGTGCTCTCAAACACTGCAAGGAGGGCTCTTGAGTGTCCCAGTTTATCCCAGTTCTGTGCAGATCTGCTGGAAGTGCCTCAGTGCATCCAGCTGGGTCCTGTCTCTGCCCATGCCCTCCAGCAGCTGTCCAGAAGGGGGAGAAGAGCAGAGAGGTGATTATTGATTTATTAATTGGCCTGCTCTGCTCTCCAGTGATTTGGGACTCGGGCACTTCCTGCTGTTGATAGATTTGAGCATTCCTTGGTGGGTTTCTGTTCCCTGAATCTGCACAGCTGCTCTCCATGGCACAGCCTGACCTTTTCAACTTTGACCATCTCCTGCCACTTGTCTTTTCCCTCAGCACAGAATCCACTCCAGATCTGTGCTCCTCACCGTCACTTTCCAGTACCTTTTCCAACTTTACTCCTTAGCTTTTGAGGTGAGGGCAGTAAAGGTGGATAAATGACCATCACCACCTCCTTATGCAGGAATTTTTTTCCCCCTCCCTTCATTCCTACAGGATTTCAAGTGTAGGCATTACATTGTCCCTCTGTGTCTTTATTTCCTTGTTCCGTTTTTCACCTTGGGCTTTTGTTTGCTGCTTTTGGTGATTTCATATCTTTGGCCAATGCTGTCACTTCGCTTCTTCTCCTTGTTTTTCCAGTTCATCCCTAAAGATGTTCAACAGGAAGCATCTGAGCACTGCTGGCTTCCCTCCATTAGGAAAATGAGCCATGCATTTCCCATTTTGAACTTTTTTTTTGTTGTTTTAATCAATGCACAGACCTTTCTTCTTATATCCTTTCTGTAAGAGCCTTTCAAACCTCGTCAGATGCCGTTAGGAAATCCAAGCCAACTGTATCCAGCAGATCTCTCCTTCCCATGTGCCTGGGGACTCCTTCAAAGAGCTCCAGTAGGCTTGGGAAGCTCCTTGGCACTTCCCCAAAGAACTCTGATTTATCCACGTGTCAAGTGCTTCTGTTGGGACAGATGTTGGGTTTAGGAGACCAGAGGGCTCTGGATCCCATCAAAAAGCCACTTCCATCCTGGAGGTCACACAGAAGTGCTGGGGGAGGCCCATCTGGTCCCTTGGTGGGCTTGGGTCCCCTCCTGATGCTTCAATGGGGTTCCCCTGGAGCTTCCCTGGGAAGGAAGATGTGCTGGGAGGTTCTCCCCAAGAGCTTCCACGTTGAGCCCAGGGGTAAAAAGTGCACTGAGCTTCTCCCACACAGCTTTGTTCTCCTTGGTGGGCTCTTTCCAGAGGGTCTCTGTAGGGTCTCTACAGCCCATGGTCAGGCTCGTGCTGCTGCTGTGGTCAGGAAGGGTTTATTATTTGGTTTGAAGCCTTTTGAAGTTGTTATTTGCCTTTTTTTGTTCTGTCTGATGGTGTTTTCCCTTTCAACTGGACATGGTTTGGTTTGTTTTTCTTCCCTCTTTCTTGATTTGTTTGAAATGACTTCATATTTGAAGGGTGCTCTTGCTTTTAATATCCTGGCTCCTGCTGCCACTCAGCCACTCCAAATTCCTGCTGGCCTCTCCTAGAGCCATGCTGGGTGTGTTGGCTGTGTCCAAATCCTCACATACCACTGCTGAGATTTCATCCTCCTCATCAGCTCCTTCAGCTGCTCTTTGAATTCCCTTTTGTGACTTTTCAAGTGGTGCTTTTATATGAAACCTTTTTGCAGCAGTGTTAGATCGTGATTTTTCTCTTACAAGGAGGTTCTCCCTAGGGTAGGACTTTGAATTGGGCCTGGCTTATCTTTTCTTATATATCATGTGCTTGTGGCTGCCCAATCCCTGGAAGTGTCCAAGCCAGGTTGGACAGGGCTTGGAGAAAGTGGAAGTTGTCCCTGCCCATCACATGATGATTTTAAAGTCCTTTACAACCCAAACCAGACGACAGCCACCCTTGCCCATCCTTTGGGTGCCCAGAAATATCATCCTTCCTTGTTTACACTGGAATTTCCAGCTACAATTAATTTTATAATTTGCTTTGTTAAGCTGATTTAAGACAATAAATTACTCTTTTTTAAGTACAGGCTGTTTGGTGCAGCCTTCCTGTCTCCAACATCTTCTGGGGATGTAATTCTGTCATTCCAGAGATGGCCCTGCCATTTCCCTATGCCAAAATACCCTTCCTGAGAGCTGAGACCTCCTAATTCTCCTCTTCTTCACCCTTCAACCTTTCCTGGATGTTTGTGCATGCACAGGTGCTTTGGTTTTCCTGCTTCTCCAGAGAAGCAGGAAATTTTGGAGTTTTGGAGATTTTGGAGATTTTCTCCAAATGGACCTTTCATTCTTCTGCCTTTTCCTGCCTTTTGCCAGGTAAATGTTGTTTGTGTGGAGGTGTTGAACTCTTCCTGCCTCTGCAGAGTCCATCCCACGTGGAGCCAAAAGGACCTGCATGGCCCAAGCCCTTGATTTTGCTTTCCAAAGCAATGCTCACACAAAAAAGAAAATCTCAGCAGGTAACTCCAATTTGAAGTGGGTTTGGAGCAGGGAGATCCCAGGATGGGGTTGGCTATGTGGAACCCAGGTTCAATGAGCTCTTCCCATATTTTCATCTGTCTGCAAGAGCAAACAAGGAGAGCACCAGACCCCTCTTTGTGAGGGAAAATCTGCTTCCTGCCTGCTCCCACTTTTCCAGTGGGATTTTATGTGATATTCCCCTCCTTCCTGCCTTCCTCTTCCATGTCACCTCTTTTTTTCCCAAGTAAATTAGGATGGAAAATGGAACAGCTTCCACCAGCAGTGGCAGCACGGCTGGAGCATTGGCCAGAGGGATAAAGATGGAGGGACAGGACACAGGGAATGGCTTCCCATTGCCACAGGGCAGGGATGGATGGGATATTGGGAATTAGGAATTGTTCCCTGGCAGGGTGGGCAGGCCCTGGCACAGGTGCCCAGAGAAGCCCCTGGATCCCTGGAAGTGTCCAAGATGAGGTTGGAGCAGCCTGGAAGGTGTCCCTGCCCATGGCAGGGGTGGCACTGGATGGGCTTTGAAGTCCCTTCCATTCCAAACCATTCTGTGATTCCATGAAATGCCCCTCAGCTGCCCTTGGAGAAGGAGCACAAGTTCTCTCAGGGTAGAGCTCTGCCTCTTAGCAGCTGCCAATCCCTCTTGCAAGGGATTTTCTCCCAGAGGATTTGGACCATTGGAAAAAAGAACCGAGGGCAAAACACTGACAGAGCTGTCTGAAACCCCTGGGACTTGAACAAATGCACAGTAAGTGGTGAACACAGCGAGTTGGACAAATAAATGTGTCTGACATCATCAATTTATTGATCTGTTCCCCACATTCCTTAAAAAATTTAAGAAGAGAAAGCTGCAACCAAGTTGCCATGGTGGCCTTTCTCATGCAGGTCCTGCCTGGAGGCTGGAGGCAAAATGGCTCCTTGGAGCTCAGCTGAGCCCTTTTTGGGGTTCTTGGGGTCTAATTAGCACTTTGTAATTAGCTGGCGAGATTCCATCTTCCACAACTGTGATTTGAGCAATTTCAAGGTGTAATTAGGCCGAGCTTTCCTTGAGATCATGTCTGGCCTTCCAAGGGTGGAACTGAGTCTCTTTCCCAATGAATTCCAACAATTTTCCCTAAAATACCTTTGGTGTTGTTCAATGGTGCCTTGGAATCCAGTTTGGGATTTATTGCCCTTGCAGAGTTTATTTGGAATTTTAATGTAAAATTCTTGTTTTCCTAGGTTGTTTTCCAAGTTCCCCTTGGTGTTTTCCAAAAGAAAAAAAATCCCCAAGGGATCTTTAGGTAGGAAACACCCTTGATGCCTTCTTTTCCAAAGAGATTTTATTGTCTGTAGATCCAAAATGTTGAATCAGAAACTAATGAGGACAAAAGAGGGAGGTCAGGGAATTTTCTCCTTCCTCCCCAAAATACTCATTTTTTTGCCTTCTAAATTATTTAAGGGCATTAAAGATCCCTGTGGGAGGTTTGTTTTCCATAACCTTTGTGTTATTTCTGTTCTCACAGAAATCTGAACCTGCTGAATCTGGGGGTTTAAACCCCAATTTGACCCAGGAATCCATTATTTGAATATGAATTTATTTAGCTGTTGATAAATAACATTTTACTGCTTTTCCATTTTATACCAAATATGGCCAAATTCCCAAATTCCATTTTATACCAAAAATTCCCAAATTATTCCCCATAAATTAAAACCAAATCCCCCCAAACTTCTGAAAAAGTTCCCAAAAAATCCCCCCAAAATTGCCTAAAAATAATAAAAAAAATCCCCCAAAATTCCCCCCAAAATCCAACAAAATTAAAAAAAATTCAAGAAAATTCCACCAAAATTCCCAAAAAATTTATCTAAAGTTCTGAAAAAATCCCCCAAAAATTCCTAAAAAATTTATTAATAATTCTTTAAAAATCCCAAAAAAAATCTCAAAATTTCTCCCAAAACTCCCCTGGATTTGGCTCCTGGTGGCGCTGCCAGTGACCAAAGGACAGAAAAGAGGGACAGGTGAGTGCCCAAAAAATGCCCCAAAAAGCGCCCAAAAATGCCCCAAATATTTCCAAAAATGGTGAAAATATTCCCAGTGGAATGAAATGAGGTTGTGAGAGGTCTGAGTGCAGTATTTGAGGTGCTGTGAGAGGTCTTCTGCTTTTCCTTAGGATTTTGTTCCCTGGGCCAGGATGGAATGTGATGTGAGGCATTTCTTTGGCCTCCTAGCTAAAATCAGAGTTAAAACAAGAGACCAGGAAAAAGGGAAGGAAAAGAGAAGGAACAACCCCCATCCTTAAGCAATATCCTCTAATACTGCACAGAACAGGAAACTCCACCAGAGGAAGGAATACTCCACATCCTCCCTCCTCCCCTTTTAATTAAAACGGATTAAAATCTGGGGGGGTTTAATCAGACTATCCTGTAGGGTGTCTTGTTTGAACTATTTCAGGACATTTTGGCATGAGGAACAGTACAAATGTTGTTTTACCCAGAGCTGAATCCAGGAGGTGGGGAGAGTCCTGTTGGAAGCATGGAGCTGCTTCCTTAGGAGTTCAGGGTGAACATGTGCATCTGAAAAACAAACACACATTTATTTCCATGGGGATCTCCTGTGACTTCCAGAGAAAATCAGGGGTTGTGTTCCCTAAAAACTCTCTTTGTGCTCTCCTGAGAGCACCTGGGCTCTGATGTCCACAGAGTTCCCATCATTTGGCATTTTCTATCCTGTTTTTTTTGGCTCTTCCACCAAAATTGTGGCTTTTTCTGGCCCATCAGCATCTTGTGGATGTGTAATGAACAATTCCACAGCTTGTGGGGAGTGCAGGGTTGGGATTTTGGGAGCTCAGACTCTTGGGGGCTGTTGTGAGCTTTAAAGGCAGTGATGCACTTCTCTGTGTTACAAGAGGAGAGGATCCTACAGGAATATCTGGGTGAAAAATGGGTGACATTTGCATTTGAAGGGGTTTTCTCTCAGATGAGGTCCCACTGTGGGGTGGGAGGCTCTGAACCCGGCAGCACAAGGTGTTTAATGAGGTATCACCAATCTCTTGGCACATTTAGGGCTTCAACAAACCTCACTTCAGAAAATCCAGACTTTTCAAAGAGCCTGGATGAGGAGAAGCACCTTCTGAGCTGCTTTGGCTGCATTTCAGTGTGTTCACTTACAGTTCTGGGTGAAACCTGTGCAACATCCAAGTCTTCAAAGCCCCATAATGCCAACAAATCTCTTTGTTTAACTTCTGAACTAACCTGGGATGAGCTCAGCTTGCTGCAACAGCACAATATCATGTTTGTGGTGTTGAGCTCTCACTGAAAAATTATTTGCTTTTTAAAAAGGGGAGGGGGATAAGTGAACCTGTGAGGTTTTAACCCTATATATAATTTCAGATCTCCTTCCCCTTCCAGAGGAAGCTAGAGATGCCATGGCTTTAATGTCTGGTTTAGCTGCCACTCAAAGCTTCCTTTCTGCAAAAAAATCTGGAGCAGGGGTGTGCAGTTTTCTCCTGCTGTGAAAGCTGTGAGTTCAGGTTCTGGGGCATCCAAGAGAAATTCCCAGCCCTTAAACCATGGACTTGAAAAGAAATCCAGCCTTTCTTTTCCATGCAATGGTGTGGTGGTGTTCACAGGGGTCCCAGGATGAGGGAAGAGATGAGAATCTTGACTCCATGTTTCAGAAGGCTGTTTTATTATTTTATGATATATATAATATTAAAATTATACTAAAAGAATAGAAGAAAGGATTTCATCAGAAGGCTAGCAAGGAATGAAAAAGAACATAATGATAATAATTACCTCATCTGGAGGTAAATCCTCTCTGAGCAGCCAGGATCAGTGGGTGGCACTGTAGCATCCATCCTTCCCTGGACTGGATTGGCATTATGGGGTAGCTAATCCCAGGCAGGAATTACTGCTGGAGAGATCCTGGAATAATTTTGGGATCTGAATTTATGAGCGAGCTCATAAATGGCAATAACGTGACAGAGCTGGGAATGAGGAACAGTACAAATGTTGTACAACAGTACAAATTCAGCTGTTCTGTAATGTTTGTGATGGACAGAAAAACAGGCAAAGAGCTGGGCTTTTCCTTGGAATGGCAGCTTTTCCTGAAAGGAGCTTTGGGAAGTTCCCAGGTACATTTGTGCATCATGAGGAGATGGACATGTGGTACACAGAGGAAGGAGCACAAAGGCCTTTCCCATGTTGTTTCAGGTTTTAGCTTTTACATTTTTCAGATTCTGTGCTGCTTTAGTGTGTGGGTCTGAGCTTCACATTGAGCAATGGTGAGCTCTGTGCACAGAGCAGGGAGACAAAGCAATTCCTGCTCCAGCTGGGGACCAAGGACAACCAATCCATATTTCAGGCCCAAGTGTATAAACAACATGGACTGAAGAGAGAAAAACAAGGAGGATGGGACTTCATAACCTAAAGCTGTAATTAGACAATGAACTCCAATATGCAAATGGAGCAGAACTGATCGAAGTGACAGACCCTGTGACCAGGTGTCCATTTTGTGCCCATTTTGGTTCACCTTGGGTGCAGCCCTGGCTGGGTTCTTGTGCTGCCCAAAGTGGATCCATGGAGGCCTTTTAATAAATCCCTGCTTTATTCTTTATCTCTGTCTGGCCTCTGTCCTAGGTCAGCCTTTTCAGGGCATCACCCCTACAGTCAGAACACTGTTATTCCCTGCTCTCACTGCCTGCTCTGCCCGAGGGGCATTTTGGGGCCAGCACCCCCTTCCAGCTGATCCATGGAGACCTGGGGGTGCTCAGATGCTGGAGAAGTCTGGAGAGCAGGTTTGGCCTTTCCCAGCAAGGGTTGGGTTCATGGCCTGGTTGTTTTTTCCTGCTGCAAAGGTTTGTCAAGGAACACCTCCCCTCAGAAGTCCTGACCCCATGGATTGATATCCAGAGGCAATGCTGGATACGAAGGGTTTGCAGCTGGGATGGGAGCTCTGACAGGATGAGTGGCAACACAAAGAAATTATTTGCTCTTAGTGCCTTCCAGGAATTGCTTCCAGGCATTCCCAGGCTCTGGATCCTGCTGGTTGTGTCAGTGACTGTCCCTGCTCCCCTGTGTCCCTCAAACAGGGCACAGCTGAAGCTCAGCATCTCATGTGGACACAACATGAGGTGCTTTGTTTTCACTTTCACCTCTTCCTGGATTCCCCATGCCCCAAATCCCTGGGAAAGATGTGATCCTGAGCTTTTTGAAGTCATTGGAGCCAGCAGGGAAGGGAAGGGAAGCTGAGGCAGCCCTGCCACCATTTGCTGCATCTGCTCCTCCTTACATCACTTTCAAGGATGTCACCTCCTGGTGACAGCAATTGCAGCCATGTCTCTGCCACTTCCCATTATTCACCTTCACTCAAATTTGACACAGCACAAATCCAATCTAGGGAGCTTTACATGATTTCAGGGTACCAGGCAGGCACGGGCCCATGGATGGACCAGACCCAGGTGAGTCATTTCACCCCAGCTAAAATATGAGCAGTCAGATGGAGAGTAATAATAGTCACAGAACTGAAGATTTGGGGGAATTTTTGCTTTCTTTTACACAGATTTTTTTAATTGCCTCATCAGAAGCAGCATTTATTAAGAAATAAATTGTAGCTTCCCTATCTTGGAAGTGTTCAAAAAAAGGTTGGGAGCAACCTGGTCAAGTGGAAGGTGGTTGGAACAACAAGATTATGAAGGTCCTTTCCAAGCCAAACTATTCCATGATTCTCTGACCCCTTGAGAATCTCACTGTATCTTCAAACCATAAGGAGAGGACTTTTAGTGGGCACAGAAATAAGGTTTAGTTTTGGGATGTATTTCCCTCCTCATCCCACCTGTGGATCTCAGGCTCATTTCACCTGTATCTCCTTGCAGGCTGGCTCTGATCATCACCATCCAGGTGCTGCAGCTCCACTTTTCCCAGTTTTTGCACAGATTCCATCATTTCCATCTTCAGAAATGCTTTTCCTCAGTGAAGGGTGAGATACTGACCAGGCTGACCTAAAAACCAAATTAAAGGCTGCTTGTTGAACAAAGCTGGTGTCTGGCAGTGGGGAAGGCTCCCAAATTCTGGGTTTATCCCCCCAAACTGGTGGCATTTGCTCAGATCAGGGTGGTTGGTTCTCATTTGGTTGCAATTCCTGGCTGGCTGGCAGCCTGCAGGTGGAGAGGAGCCAAGTTTTCTTTGGAGATGACAGTTTGCTAACAGATGTCTGGTGTTTCCCAACATGGTTAGGATGGGATTCAGGAGCTACTCCAGCAGAGCTGAGCAGTTGGGTAATTGCAAACCTTTGCTCCTCACATTTTCTAGTTCATCAGCTGCCTGGGTAACAAGATTATTTAATTATTTTTGTTGTTGTTCATAGTTTTAGGAGGCAAAGCTTGAAATATCTCTCAGAGCAATCACCATGCTAAGAGGCAGTGGCTCATTTAAATGCTGAGAAACATCCAGGAGTGTGAGGAACCACAGGATTTCCTCTCCCCTTGGGCACAGCATTGCTCAGATATTTGGGCTGTGGCTCCTGCACTGCCATTTCAAAGGATTGGGATAAATTTCCTCCCGAGCCCCCTGATTGCTCTGGTGTGTTGTGCGTGGTGCCTGTCCCTGCCCAAGAGGAAGCTGAGGCCAGGCAGCTCCTCAGGAACAGGTATTTTATTTGGAGGCAGGGAAAGCAGTGGTGTTCCCAAGCCCCAGCTCTTCCAGAGGAGGTTTCTGCCATTCAGATTCACAGGAAATCTGGGAGAAGAGCTTGGAGGCTCTGCAGGATGCTCCTGCCTAACTCAGAGCTGAACATCTCCTGTGCTGCTCTCTGAGGTCCCACTCTGCTGTCAGCTTCAGGAGTGGGCTGTGAGCCCTGCCAAGGGTGGGCAAGTCTCAGTAGGTGGCAAAAACCTTCAATAAGCAAAAAGTTCCATCAGGACCACACTGGGAGTTGATTCCTGGTGTCCCACCAGCTCCTGTGAAAAGCTCAGCCATCATTTTAAAAGCTCTTTATTGAAGAACAGACTGTTCATTGCTTTTGGATCACACCTTCCCTGTATATTTTCTTTTTGTGCACTTCCAGCTAGAATTTTCCAGGCATTTTGACCTGGGATGAGCAGCACAATTACCAAAATATCCAGGGAAAGGCTCATTTTTAATTACAGCTAATTCCACTGTAGACAAACAAGCCCAGAAATCCCAGTGCAGGAAGTTCAGGCCTGGTGTGTGCACAGCTCCAGTGTGTGCCTGTGATGCCACTTGTGCCTCCAAGGTGCCTTCCCAGCACTCCTCCCATCAATTAACCCAGGAATTTGGACTCTTCCAGAGTCAGACAAGCATTTGATTATTTGGAAAGTCTCCAAGCACTGGCATAAGGCTGGGATTTACAATAAAGCTGCCTGTCTGATTAAAGAGCAATGGCATGAGGTTGTGGCATCTCCAAGGTGGAGAAAAGCACCCTGCCTAAGCACAGGTGGATTTGTCCCACAAAAGGGTGAATTATTCCCACTTTATCCTGCACAAGTGGGGCCGAACTGTCCCTACTCTCATCCCAACTCTCTGTTCTGGGGCTGGGGTAGAGCTGGCTGCACACAATGCTGTGCCCTGGGCTCTGGGATGGCCCTGCTGGAGCAGGGAGGGGACACCAGGTGTGGTCCCTTCCAGCCTGAGCCACCCTGTGAATATCCCAAACATTCCTGACTGCTGCAGATTCTTTATGCTGATCCAGATCTGAACATTTTCCCACATAAAAATATTAAATATTTAATAATAATAATAATAATAATAATAATAATATAGTAATATAGTAATGTACAGAAGCTGCCTTCTGTATTCCTTAGCACTGCCCTCCCAATGCCTCTTTACTTTGGGAGGTAAAATCAAACACCACAGATGTTTTTTACCATTGTTCTGTGAGCAAGGAGCTCACACTGCAGAGCCTTGGGAGCTTCTGTTCAGGGATCAGCACGCTCAGCTTCAGGAATTTGGAAGGAATTCTAAACTCTATGATGAGGATCATACTCCTGGGTTCTGATTTAGCTTGGGAATATTTGTATTTTCATCTTTTTATTGAAGATATTTCTCCTCTAGCTTAGCAGGTTTGGAATGCATAACAACTTAATTTATAGGAATTTGGTGTTTAAGTGAACTTGGACTTTTGTAGCTGGGAATAAAACAATTCTAGTGGGGCTGTTGTTAGTGGGCATGGGAAGGGCTTGTTTGCTTGCTTTTACCTGTGTTTTGGTTTCACTGCATATTTTTGGCATTTCTTTGGGGGTTTGGAGGTTTGTTGCAGTGTATTTAGGAAAAAAAATGCATCCAATTTGCCTCATCTGCTTTGCTGCACTTGTGTGTGCTCACTACATCCAAAGAGTGTGGCAGAGGGAATTAGCCAAGGGATTTCCCAAAGCAATCCCAAGAATGCAGCAAGTATTTTTCTAAGCAAAATTATACAGTTTTTTTTGACATGTTCCAATGGAAATCCAGAAGATTCAGCTTCCTTACCAGGAAGGTTTCCCTGCCCATGGCAGGGAGGTTGAAATGAGATGGTCTGGAAGGTCCCTTCCAACCCAAACAGTGGTGTGACCCTGAAATTTTACCTCTATTTGTGCATTGGCAGGAAATTTTCCACGCTGGGATTTCATCTTCCTGGCAATTAGAAATCATTAAAGGTGATCAACTGCTCTGTCCATTCATCATGGAAATGAGAGGCACTCACTGCTCTGTCAGCCCTGCAGTGATGGCTCTGCTGTGCTTTGAGAGGGGACATTTCAATCCTTTTTTAGTGCCAGCTCAGCGTTCGCCTCGTGATGAGCACGGAGGGATCAATGAGCAGCTGTGGCACACAAGGTTATCCCAAGTTCACAGCAGGCTCTGAGCTGATTGGCTTCCAAAGTCAGATGCATCAGGAGCAAGGTCACCAACAGGATCTGGTGACAGCATAAAAAACAAAGCAGAGCTGAAGTCATTTGTTGACAGCACCCCCTGGGACAAAATTTTTATTGCCTCAGATTTGGGGCTTTGTGATGTGACCTTTCACATTGTTGGACTCCTATTTGTAGGTTTCCCTTTTCACTTGGAAAATGATGGAGTTTTGCTCTCTGTCCCCCATTGGCATTGAGGTTTTAACGAGAGCAGAGGAGGTGGTTTGAAGGGAATGTGTTAATGGAATAATCAGTGGGAATGTCCCAAAGCTGACCAGGTGGCCACAGGGGTGGGATGGTGGCTCATCTTCCCACTGCTGTTACCCTGCACCAGCAAAGCCTCCAGTGATTATGCACTACTGTTAATTGCAAGTTATTCCAGCTGAAATAAAGCCTTGCACCCTCCAAGCCTCCCTCCCTAATCCAGCCAGCTCTTTTCCCATAAAGTCACCCACAGCCAAAGGTCAGACACACCCAGGGACTCTCCGGCAGACAAATGTCACATTTTATGGAGGGGGAGGATCCTGCTCATCCATTTCCCCTCCAAGCCTTTCTAAAAATACCCTAAACCTTAACAAGGAGCTATTTTGGGGGAATTATGGTCATGGATAGGCATGGGAAGCTGATTCTGGCAGGCTTGCTCGGGTTGGAGTTGCGTGTTCCTTACTCGGGCACGTGGTGTTGTGGGGATAAACAGAGAGCATCAGGATTTTGGGACCTCCTGGCTTGGGATGGCTGCTCTGAGTGGGTTTTTAGGAGGAGAACAAGTGAAGACATCCTTACAGAAATGTTGATCTGTGTCTGAAGTCATTCATTTCAGGCATTTGCAGCTTATCAGATCTGATTTCATAAAACCTGGCTGGGATTTCTCTCCAGGGACCTTTAGTGATCCTGCCACTTCCAATAAACATTTATAGAAACTGCTGCCAGCCTGTGGATATGAGAAACTCCTAGGAGAAACTTCTATCTTCCAAAAATCCTTAAAGACACCAAAATATTTACAAGCAAACCTCACCCAGGAGAAGATGGATAGAAAGTGCCCAGCCTTGGGATCTGCTTTGCAGTGCCAGGCGTTGGCTTTGCACTCTCAGTAGGGATGTTTGCTATGGAAAAAAAACCCCATTAAATTGGAAAATTTGGAAAACCCTGCCCTCTGGAGCCATGCTGGGATTGGGAGCAGCAGAAAAGTGAATTTTGAGAGCTGAGATGGAAGTGCAGCAGGTAAAGGCTGGCCCAGGCTCCCACAGCTCGGGGACGGCGGCGATGCGCGCCGCTCAGGTTTGCACCTCTAAGAAATTTCCGTTTTTTCGCCTCAAAACCTCCAGATACGAAGCCGAAGCTGCCTTCTTTGCCAACCTGAAACTGTCAGATTTCAACATCATCGACACCCTGGGAGTCGGAGGCTTCGGGAGAGTGGAGCTGGTAGGTGACCTCTTCTTCTTTGTGTGACATCCTCACGCAACTGCTGTGTTAAAAGCTTAATTTTCTTTGTTATCACACCCCAATAACCCTGAGAAAAATGATCTGCTGGGATTGTCTGGTGAAGAAAGCTGACTTACATTTCCTGAGACATAAAAAATGTACCAATAAATGCTTTGCAGTAGGCGAGGAGGATTTATGTCCTAGGCTAAGAGAGGAACACACATCTCTTCTCTCTCTTAAGTGGTTTATGGCATTGATTTATGGCCTTTTAAAAACAACCTAGAGAATTGGGCGAGTGCTGGAATTGGAAGAGCAACTTAAAATCTTATTTAACCAGATCCAGAGTAACAGTAGAAAGCCTCTCCCACACATTTTTTATTCAGTTCTAGAGTGGTTGCACTTGGCTGTCCTCAAAGCTGAACACTCAGCACCTGACCCACGACAACACACCCCAAACAGGGCCTGGTTTTGTGCAGAAAAGACAAAATCCAAGCCTGCTTTTTGCTCTGCTTGGAGCTTTGGAGCTCTGTGGTCTCCTTTAAAGCAGAGCCAGAGCCAGAGGGGAGCTGTTTGCAGCACCAAGGCAACACAAACCCTTGGAGTAGGAAGAGGGAGTTGGGTTACACCAGGAGGAGCTCCGGACACCAGACACTGGGGCAGAATGTCAGGAACTCCTGCAAGCCCGGGCACAGGGGGAACACAGTCACTGTTGCCACCACAAAACCTCAGGGAAGCCTCCACTCCATAGCCCTGTGGGAGCTGAGGAATAGTAAAATGGGCAAAACCGGGTGGTTTTGGTGGTTATTTGTGATGTAAAGAGGAAATTTGGTGTACAAAGATCAGCTTGGTCTTCCCTGTGGTTTATTCCTGACTTTTCCTGGCTGGATGTAAAATCCTGTGGAGGAAAGAACGTCTGTGGGCCCTTCCTGGGGTTTGGGGTTTAATCTATGATTATTTTGTTTATGAATATTTAATTTATGAGTATTTTGAAGTATTTTGAACTCCTGATTTGGAGCAGGAGGTCGTGCTCAACCTCTCTTTTGAAGTCCCTCCCATCTCTCCTGGCATCAGGGATTTTCCCCCTAAATTCACATCTGGCTTCTCCACCCTCTAGTGAGGGACCCACCAGTCTGGGGCTTGGTTTGAGCCTTGGGAAGGTTTTGGGTTCATTTTTAAGGGGTTTTGCCAACCTCAAAAACTTGAGAGGTGCATGAGTTTGTGTCCATGAGGGGTTGCTGGTGGGACCCTCACCAGTGGCCATGGCCAGGTGACATGGACAGCCTTGAAGTGACAAGAACTCCACCCTGGTGATGTGAGACCCTGGCCCAGGAGAGAAGAAGAGCAGGAGATGCTCTGTCCCTTCAAGGTGTCAGCTCGAGTAGAAATATTCCGTTCTGAGCAGATGTTCACACCTCAGAAGCCTCCAAGAAGCCCTGGAGCCACCTGAGGTGGGAAAAACATTCCCAGAGGTTTTCTTCCAGAGGCAGGTGCCCCTCTCCTGAGCAGGAAAATGCTGGATTAGCTCATTTTTGTAGCTCTGAACTGCACACAGATAAAACATATTTAAAAATGTAACTTGACACACCAGATTTTGTTGGTTTTTCTTTACCACAGAAGGAAATTTTGTTCCAAAGCCAAGGAAATATTCCTTTTGTCAAAACTGAGCCTGGAATTGCTGCCTCATGCTTCCACCTCCTCCATTAAAAATATGATTTATTGCTTTGGGCTAAAAATGTGAAATATACTGGAGGAATCAGCTCTTTTATTGCCTGAATATGGAAGTGCAGGAATGTTCCTGGAAAACATTCCCAGTTTTTGTGCTTTCCAGGAGTAAAATGGATCAAAAAAAAGTGAAGGATGTGCAAGGAAAAGGGATTTTATAGCTTTGGGCACAAAGTCTCAGAACATCACCAGTGGAGAGGGCAACTGGAATGTCTGGGGCTGGGATTGGCCAAGAATAAATAACATTCCATGGATGTGGTTTTCCAGACTCCTCTGGGAATGCTGTGCCTTGGAGGGGTCACCCTTTCCATGCCTCCATGCACAAGGATAAGGCTTTTAGGTCAGACAGCCTAAAATAGAAATTATTTTCAATTCCACGGATATTACACATGGAAATTCCCCTTTTGTCTTGATTTTCCAGGCTGTTTTGTTTTCCGCATCTCAGGAAAGAAATTCCAAAGCTTTGGAATGAGTGGGTTTTGCTCAGTTTTTGGTGGCTTTTCCAATATCCTTATGGATGCTCTTCTTCATCTCAAACTGGGCTGTGCAATCAACTTTTATCTAAGTTTTTCTTGAGGGATAAATCATCCAGGGTTGGAGGAACCACAGTAAAAGGCAAGGAGAGGAATTTTTGGGATGCATCCACTCCTTTTTACAGCTCAGCCTCCCTGCTTCATGTCAGCTGAGCATCTTCTGAGGTGGGATCCAGGATTAACATCAGGAAAATAGGAATTTCAAGTGCCACTGGCACAGGGAATGTCACCTCATGTGACAGGGATGGAAGGCAGGTGTCCTCAGCCCTCAGGAATCATCTCTGCTCACCTTTATTGCTCTTGGCTTTGTTCTTTAATTTCCTTTTCACTCAAGTCCTGTGCTCCTGAGCATCTGCTCCAGGTCAGTTCTTCTGGGTTTAAATCAAGATTATTTTTGACAGCTCTGAAATAAATACATTGGAGTAGCTCAGTATCCAGGACTGGAGTCATTTTCCCATGGAATTGGTGCCTGTAGGTGATGGCTGAGCACAGGGAGACTAAAAATCACATCCTCACCTTCTGCATTCCTTCTGGCCTTGTGATGGCCCCAAAAAGCAAAATTCCTTTGCAATATGGGGATTTCTAAAGGCACAAATAAAAACATGCACAGAAAACATCACAGCCATGTTTTACAGGCTCTGTACAAAGTGGACACAATGGAATTTTTCAGCTTTATTTGTGTTTTAAAAGAAATCTGGCCCCAGCTTCTGAAGTGCAATTAAAACTCTTCCAGCCTCCAGCCTGTGTTGTAAACAAAGCCATTAGTGAATTAATTAGATAACGAGGAAAAACCCACTGCAGTTGTCTTCTGATAGGCTGACAGATGCAGAACCCAGATATTTATTGGTGGGAATTTCCAACTGTGTCCAATTTCCACTCCCCAAGGCAGCTCCTTTTCCTAGGTAATGCAAAGTTTTTTATTGGAAAGGTAATTTTTCTCTTGGAAATCTCCTAATTTTTGGGTTTAATTGTCAGGAATTGCCTCAGGCTGGGCCAGGGCAGGCTCAGCTTGGCCAGCAGCAGCAATTTCTGCATGGAAAGGGTGCTCAGGCCTTGGCAGGGGCTGCCCAGGGAGCTTTGCAGTGCCCATCCCTGCAGGTGTCCCAGCAAGGGCTGGAGGTGGCACTCAGTGCTCTGGGCTGGGGACAAGGTGGGCACTGGGCACAGCTGGCACTCCATGGGCTGGCAGGCATTTTCCAGCCTCAGGTATCCCAGGATTCTGTGACTTTTTCAGCTTTTGAAAGAATGGATCTTTTGGTTGCTATGAAGGGGGAAAGATTTGGGGATTTCAGTGAGGAAATTTGAGACCAAATAGCCAAGGAAATCCCAAACTCACCTGACAACATCACTCTTTCTGAGCTCAGCAAAATCCTGGGGATGATCTGACCCTTTTTTCTTCCATCCTTTCCCAACATTTGCAGCATATTCCCTTCTCCATCACGTGCAGGATGTTTACTTTTGTCCCACCACTACAGGGCCATGTTTTAATTTTCGCTGGATTTTGAATTCCTGTTGAAACTAAATGCATCCTTTGTAGATGGAAACACATCCTTGGGCTTGTCTGTTCATGGAAAGGGTCTTGGCAAAGGTTGGGAAGATGGGATGTGTTGGGAGCCCATCAAATCTGGGCAGAGGCTGGAGCAGGATATGAGCTGAGCCAGAGATTTCAGCTCCAGTTGGAGGCAGGAATTAAACATAAAAATAGGTTTTTTATTTCAGACAAATCCAAACTGGGAAGCAGAGCAGGATCGTGTATGGGATTTTTGGAGTTTAGCTCCATTTGATATTTCCAAGACCCCACAGCAGTGAGTTTTTCCATTTCCCACATGTCTCAGCCATAGAATCTTTCTTCCTCTATTTACTTCTCCTTTGAATGATTTTTTGCATGAAACCCTTCACATTCCTCACTGCTTTTTAGCATTTTGCTTCCAGACATTTCTGCAAAAATCATTTTTACCTCTGGGCTTTATAGAGAGACAACAATTTTAATATATTTTAATATATTTGCCAAATATTTACCCTTTACTCATAAAAAGCTTGGCTGTGTTTGTTGTCAAGCAACAAAAATCAGTTTTCAGTGCAGGGATCAGGATGTGGAGTTGAAGGGGTTTAGTTGATTATTTGATTAAAAACTGTTAAATTTGATTTTTTGATTGTCTTCTTAGTGTATAATTTTGCAGATTATTTTTCTGTGGAGTCCCATAGTGCTAATTGGGATAGGAAATGTAGGGCTTTCCCAACCAGTGAAATCTGGATTAAAATAAAGTCACTGTCATGGACATTTTGCACCCTGCTGCCCACTTGGAATTCATTTTGAAGGATTCATCCTTCAAAATTCAGCCTACAATGTGTCTTGTAGACTTAACTTTTACTCCATGATATTTCTTTCCATCTTCTCCTAAAATTCCAGAATCCCAGGATGGTTTGGGTTGGAATGGACCTTAAAGCTCCAAAATTCCACCCCTGCCATGGCAGGGGCACCTTCCACTGTCCCAGGCTGCTCCAAGCCCTGTCCAACCTGACCTTGGGCACTGCCAGGGATCCAGGGGCAGCCACAACCACCCTGAGCCATGTCTTAGGTGGAGTTTATTTAAGTCTTGACTTATTTTCCAGCTTAACCCAGCACAGTGTGTTCTGTAGCCAACCCTAAATTAATGTTGGGCTTGATGTGGGGAGTGGGAATTTAATTTGGATATGTAAATTATCATTTCTCTCTAAACTTAGGTGAGGAGAGAGGCTGAATTTGGCCTTAGGGAAATGTGGAAAGGCTCCTAAAAATCCTTATGGATCATTTGGGTTGGAAAATCCCTGCCATCCCATGGAGTGCCAGCTGTGCCCAGTGCCCACCTTGTCCCCAGCCCAGAGCACTGAGTGCCACCTCCAGCCCTTCCTGGGACACCTGCAGGGATGGGCACTGCAAAGCTCCCTGGGCAGCCCCTGCCAAGGCCTGAGCACCCTTTCCATGCAGAAATTGCTGCTGCTGGCCAAGCTGAGCCTGCCCTGGCCCAGCCTGAGGCCCTTTCCCCTTGTCCTGTCCCTGTTCCCTGGCAGCAGACCCTGACCACCCCTCTGGCTGATTTTGGGGAATTCTCTTCCATCCTGGGAGAAGAGGAATCCATTCAGGAGGAAGAGCAGGCTGTCCCCTCTTGCTGGGACAGGAGCAGCCACTCTGTGTGTGCAACTGTCTGGATTAGGAAAGCTCAGCTTGCAAATGCTGCTCTCAGCAACAGCTGCTGCTATTTTTGTTGGTTCTACCAGATCAAGCTGGGAAACAGGGAAAATGCAGGACCTTGGCAATGGCCAGCAAGCAGGAGCACTTGGAATTCAGCTCCTAAAGTGCTGCTGTTGAGTTCTTATTTAATGTGGTGGGGAAATAGCCATGTTTCAGCAGAGCATGGATTTCTGGCTCCTTGCTATTGGAAGAGTTCCACAGGAAGCAAAATTCCCTTGGATGAACATCTTTGTTTTGGAGATTCAGAGTGACACAGAGGGAAACTGGGATGAATGGGGAGCTCAAAGCCCATCCAGTGCCACCCCTGCCATGTCAGGGACACCTCCCACTGTCCCAGGCTGCTCCCAGCCCCAAAGTCCTGCCAGGGATCCAGGGGCAGCCACAGCTGCTTTGGGCACCCTGTGCCAGGGCCTGCCCACCCTGCCAGGGAACAATTCCTAATTCCCAATATCCCATCCAGCCCTGCCCTCTGGCACTGGGAAGCCATTCCCTGTGTCCTGTCTCTCTATCCCTTGGAAATATCCTGGAATGTTCAGTCACTGAAATAAATCCTTCTCTGGGGGCTTGTTCTGCATCCTGGGAAATATTTATGAAAGTTTCCACTTTCCCAAGGTCAGCTGGGATTGGATCAGCACAGGAATTGCTGGAGTTGCAGGCTGTATATCACACACATAGGGATGATTTATAGGGAATACTGGCAGGGAAGTATAAGAAACACATAACTCTTGTTTCCTCTTTTCCATTGAGCTCTGGGTTTCATCTCCTCAATACCCATTTTCCCAGTCAGCCTGAGAAAGCACCAAGGTGTAAAACCATATTTATTTCTGTGTAAGTGTTAAAAACCAGACAAAAATCAGACCTGGTGTTCTCTGCGTGCCCTGGGAACTGCAGAAGTTTAAAACCATAAAGCAAAGGAAGGATTTTGGGGTGGTTCCAACAGGAGGAGCCAGCTGTGATCCTGTGAAACAAGGATATGGAAAAGCCAGAGAGGCTGTATCTCTCCTTTTTTCCTGCCTTTTTTTTTAATTCCAAATTCAAAAAATTGAATTTGGCTTTCAAAAATTCAATTAAATTGGTGTAAGGGACCTTAAAACCCATCCCATTCCACCATTTCTCCTGGTGTTTCCCTGGGGATCCCACCCCTCCTGGGTTTCCATGGGGATCCCATCTCCCCTGGTGTTTCCCTGATCCCTGATCCACACCAGAACAAAGCAGGTGGACAAGAAACTGTTGAAGTTCAGGGTGTGTGGCCTGGGAAAAGCCCAGGGGGAATTTTGGATGACACTACTGGAAATATGTTGGAATTATTGAGGTGTCTGAGGGCCTGGAGTTGAATCATCCTTGAGGGGCTCTTCCAACTCAGCACATTCCATGGTCCTACAAAGGTGCCATGTCTCATATGCACCCACATTCCTGTCAGCAAAACAATACAAAACCAGATCTGGCATTAAATAAATTCTGATTGTTGCCTCCTAACCCTTAAGGCAGCCTGGGTTTCTGACAGGGCTCAGTGACAGCCAAGCTGCTTCCCTCTGGCAGAAGCCAAATTCCTACAAGGACACCCAAACAGAAGTTGCCAGATGGCACCTCGTGCTCCACAGGGGGAAAGCACCTCCCTGGAATATTGTTGTGAGCAGCTGCTGGGGGAATTCAGCACACTTGGAGGCCTGGGAGGTCAACAGCGGGGTTTCTTTGAGAGGGTTGGCCAGGATGGGAAGGGTGGCTGCCTTCCAGCTGGATTTGGGATAGGGACCTGCCCCTCGGGGTGGCTCGGGGTTCAGAAGTTGCCAGGGTTACCCTGAGAGCAAGCAAACAACTCCTGTCAGCCTCAGCTTGGGGAACCAAGCTAAAAATAGGAGGCAGAGGCTTAAGGTGAGAAGCAAAGCCATGAGCAGGGAGTGCTGCTGGGGAGCCAGGTCTGCTCATCCTGGATTTGCCATCCCAGCCCTGCAATTCCTGCCCAGTGCTGCTGGGAAGCCTGGTCTGCTCATCCTGGAATTGCCATCCCAGCCCTGCAATTCCTGCCCAGTGCTGCTGGGGAGCCAGGTCTGCTCATCCTGGAATTGCCATCCCAGCCCTGCAATTCCTGCCCAGTGCTGCTGGGAAGCTGGGTCTGCTCATCCTGGAATTGCTGGGAAGCCAGGTCTGCTCATCCTCTGAGCCATCCCAGCCCTGCAATTCCCAGCCAGAGCCAGCACAGGTGGGGTGACCTGAAGGAAAAGGGATTGGGGAAGCCAGATGTTAACTGGGAACATCTCCTGACCCTGTGTGGGTCCCAGTTGCTGGGTTTCCAGTTGCTGGTGTCTCTGGTTCTGGATTGAAGGCATTTGAGACAATAGTTCATGTTTGGACTCAGGTGTTTATTTTTTTTATCAGTAAAATAGTCTCACTGTTGTGAGTTCAGCAGCTTTTCATTAGAAGGCACAAAATGGCCAACAATCTCTTGTTCCAAGGGCTTTCAAGACTAAACTATCCAATTAAGAGCTGACACTGGATTATTTTCCCTTTTAACCCAATAACTGATCTCACAGAGCTGCAATGGGGACTTTTCTGCCCAATTACAAAATGCCACCCAAACCCATGAAGAAGAAACCCAGGATGACACCCTGTGCCCTCCATCTTGCTTCCATCCACAACACACTAAAAATCCCAAACCCTAAATTTCTCACCAAGTGATCACCTACACTGCTCTCTATAATCTATTGCATATTTTTGTGGGTTCCAGTCTATGTTGAAGTCTGGGAAACTTTCTCCATGAATGAGGGTTAAAGTCAGTGCTCCCCTGGGGGTCAGGGTCAGAGAAATATTCCCAGTGCTCTGGGTTTCCACAGACCCCAGAGCGACACCCACATTTAGCTTTTCCCTAAAAATTGTGACATTTAGAGACGGCTTTTTTAGCAGTAAGCCATGCAGTCAGAAACCTGGATCATGACTGGAGAGGTGGGAGGAACTCCTGGGAGGCAGGGAGGTGGCATTGCTGGCAGGGAGGTTTGACTCCAGCTGGGCTGTGGCCTGTGTGTGACCCTGTCCTGTCCTCCCAGGTGCAGCTGAAGAGCGAGGAGGCCAAGACGTTTGCCATGAAGATCCTGAAGAAGCGGCACATCGTGGACACGCGGCAGCAGGAGCACATCCGCTCCGAGAAGCAGATCATGCAGAGCGCCCACTCCGACTTCATCGTCAGGTACCTCCCTGATGGATTTGTGGGGTTCCCCACATGAGGCAGGAATGATGAATCTGACTCCATGTTCTCAGAAGGCTGATTTATTATTTTATGATACCATATTATATTAAAGAACACTATACTAAACTGTGACGGTGTTCACAGGGGTCTTAAGATGAGGGAAGAGATGAGGATCTGACTCCATGTTTCAGAAGGCTTGATTTATTATTTTATGATATATATTATATTAAAACTATACTAGAAGAAGTTATTAAATTATATTAAAACTATACTAAAGGACTAGAAGAAAGGATTTCATCAGAAGGCTGGCTAAGAATAGAAAAAGAAAGAATGATAACAAAGGTTTGTGGTTCAGACAGAGACTCTGAGCCAGCTGACTGTCATTGGCCATTAATTAGAAACAAGCACATGAGACCAATCACAGATCCACCTGTTGCATTCCACAGCAGCAGATAATCATTGTTTACATTTTGTTCCTGAGGCCTCTCAGCTTCTCAGGAGGAAAAATCCTAAGGAAAGGATTGTTCATAAAAGATGTCTGTGACACTAAACTATACTAAAGAATACAGGAAGGATATACCCACTAAATGCTCAAAAGCTAATACTGAAAACTTGTGACTCTTTCCAGAGTCTTGACACAACTTGAGTGTGATTGGCCAAAGAGTCAAAACAATTCACATGAAACCAATGAAACAATCACCAGTTGGATAAACATTCTCCAAACATTCCACATGTGAGCACAACACAGGAGAAGCAAATGAGATACGGATTTGTTTTCATTTTTCTCTGAGGCTTCTCAGCTTCCCAGGAGGAAATCCTGGGCAAAGAGAATTCTCCAGAAAGTATGACTGCCACACTCCTCCTGCCCTGGGCCCTCAGTGGGCCAGGGAGCCCCACAGGGATCAGCCATGGCAGGGTAAAGCCTTCAGCTCCCTCCTGCAAGGCAATGGAGCTGTGGGGCAGGAGGAAGATGCTGGGCAGAGCTTGCTGGTGGTGCTGCCAGATGATCCATGTGGAATCCTGGGGTAGTTTGGAATTGAAGGGACGTTGGAGCCCATCCAGTGCCACCCCTGCCATGGCAGGGACACCTTCCACTGTCCCAGGCTGCTCCAGCCTGGCCTTGGGCACTGCCAGGGATCCAGGGGCAGCCACAGCTGCTCTGGGCACCCTGTGCCAGGGCCTGCCCACCCTCACAGGGAACAATTCCTAATTCCCAATATCCCATCCAGCCCTGCCCTCTGGCACTGGGAGCCATTCCCTGTGTCCCCTGACTCAAGTCCCTCTCCAGCTTTCCTGGAGCTCCTTTAGGCCCTGTGGTATTTGCAGGGGTCCCCAGGACAAGGTGAGTGATGAGTGAATCTGACTCCATGTCTCAGAAGGCTGATTTATTATTTTAAGATACTCTATTATGTTAAAGAATGCTTTACTAAACTATACTAAAGAATACAGAAAGGATAATTACAGAAGGTTAAAAGATAATAATGAAAATGTGTGACTGACTCCTCAGAGTCTGACACAGCTGATGCTGATTGGTCATTAAGTCAAAACAATTCACATGAAACCCATTAAAGATGCACCTGTTGGTAAACAATCCCCAGCCACATTCCAAAGCAGCAAAACAGGGAGAAACAAATAAGATCATATTGTTTTTTCTCTGAGGCTTCTCAGCTTCCCAGGAGAAGAAATCCTGGCAAAGGGATTTTCAGAAAATATGACAGTGATGAGGTACTGGACTCACCATCAAGAGTTGTACATACATATAAATATATTTATACATATATATAAATATATTTATACATATATATAAATATATATATGTATTTGTCATGATTTGGCTTTGCTCCTGCTCAAGGTTAGTTTTCCTTTTCCTTCCCAAATTCTGAGTTTTCCTTCCCACTAAGGGAAGCTGGAAGGCAGGGCTTGATCCTTTGAAATGGCACAATGCCATGATAATGAGCAGCTGTGTCCAGCATTTCTCTTTAGGAAATATTTGACAACTCAAGTTCTTCATCCCTGGACTCCTCATGGGCAAACACATTAAAACCATCTCCCTGCCCCAAACCTAAGCACATTTCCAGGGAATTAAAGGGGGTACCAGGCATTTTTGGTTGTTTCTACCCTAATAACACCATTCAGTCTCAAGCTGTGTGAAGGGAAGTATAGGTTGGATAATAGGAAAAAGTTTTTTACACAAAGGGTGATGAAGTTCTGGAATTGTCTGCCTGGGGAGGTGTTGGAGTCACCATCCCTGGTGTGTTTAAAACCAGCCTGGATGTGGCACTGGGTGCCAGGGTTTAGTTGGGGTGTTGGGGCTGGGTTGGACTCAATGATCTTGGAGGTCTCTTCCAACCCAGTGATTGTGTGATTCTGTAGATTCTCTGAATTCCCTAGATTTTCAAGGATTGTGAGTACAGAAAGGGGATTCTTCCAATGCTGTAGGTCAGGATGGAGCTGTGGATGCTGAGAATCCCTGGAGCCACCTTGAAGGGTGATCCAAGCCAAGGCTGCCTCATCCCACCTGGAAAACTTCTCTACCTCAGGAGATCAGCCCTGCTCCCAGAAATTGCTCAGGAGATGGAAACAAACCCAGGGTGAAACCAAACCCCTGGCATGAACCCAGAGGGAAGCACGTGGCCAGGCTGGGGCACTCAGGGGGTGTTTCCTTCCCAGCTCATCCCTGGGATTCCCCATGGCTTCTCCTGTGATTCATGGGTGACAACTGGAGCCTGACACTGCCCGTCTGCCATCCCCTTCAGGATGTGCTCCTGGATCCTGAAACATTCCCTGCAACCCAGCCCAGAGCCAAATATTCCCTGTGGGCCATTCCAGCCTCTGGATTTTTGGAAGGCTGAGCTGTTTTGGGATGACAGGGGAAGTGCAGGGTCAACCAAGCCACCATTCCCAGAAATTCTCACTCCCAAATAGAGCCTGAGCCTCCAAACATTTCTTAATGGAGCCAGTGATATTCATGGCTGATCAATGAAATTCCCACTCTTCATCCTTCAGCAGGGAAGCACAACAAGGATTTTTTACCTGTGCATCTCCTCCTTCCATATCCTGCAGTGTTTCCCACCTTGTGCAGCAACAGCCATCCCTGAATTATATTTAATATCCCATGTAATTATATTTAATATCCCATGGAAACCCTGATCTGGGAGGGTTTCCAAATCAAAAAGTCCAACCTTTTGCTATTGCTAGAAAATATTTGATTTATCAAACTCTTGCCCATCCACAGGGATTTGAAGTTTTCCTATAGTAACTATCCTAAAATTATTCAACTTATTTATTGTTTACTTGTTATCAATTACTTGTTTATTCCATTTCTTGGACCAGCTGGGATAATATTTTGGGGGGGTGCAATGGGCAGAAATTTGAATACTTCAGTAGATTAATTCAGTTTTGAGCTGATAGATGAAAGGTGGGTTTGAAATAATCTCAGAGCAAGGACACAACCTCTGGGATGTTAAAATGGGAAAGACAAAATTCCTGATGAATTGGGTCGTTTTCTTAACTCATTGTGTTTGTTTAAAAGTCTTTGAAGAATAATTTGGTTTGGTTATTAAAATGAATTAAACCAGGCAAAAGGAGCAGGAGAGGCCAAGTGGCACTAAATAAAATTGACTTTTACATAAACTAAATCTCAAACAGAACAAAATGCTCTGGCTTGGATCAGAGACCAAACAAGTGCAAATATTTCAAGGAATAAGGAAATAAATAAAGAAGTTTTTCAAACATTGTGTCATTTAAACTTAGGAAATAATGTCTTTTCATGTGTTTAAACTTTATGCTTCCATGATAGCTGATAAATAATATTTGATTTATTTTTTTTAATATGTGCATTTTAGGCCAGATCTAGTGCCCATAAAATTTTCAGCAGGGCTGCCTTAATTGGGGAAAGTACTTCAGTACTTGGTAATTTAAATTACCAAGCAATTAAAAACATGAAATTACATTTTGGATTCTTGAAGTTTTCTGTAAACTTTAATAGTGATTAAATGTGTATTAACATAAATCATATTTTGTCCAAGTGGCAAGAAATAAATGGGGGAATTTTTGTTAAAACCATCAATTTTAGCATTATTTAATGGTTAGTTATAAACGACCATTGGTGTTATATAAATAGAAATGGATGTCTTCCAAAGGAACCAAATCCTGCAGTGTTTTCCTGCTGATCCATCCCACAGCTCTGTCAAAATAATAACTGGGATTAGCAGGGAAGTGCTGGAATCTGCAAAACCCACCTGGTTTCATTTCCATCATGTGGTGGCAGCTGTTGAATTTTTAACTCCTGGAATATTTAATTCCTGAATTTTTAACTCTTGGAAACTGCCAGGAATGCAGGAATTGCACCACGAGTCGTCCTCAGCATTCCTTTCTGCTGCAGAAATTGTTAAAATTATTATTAAAAAATTACAAATTAATTACAAAAATCAATTACCTAATGAATGACCAAAAAAAATTTACAAAAATTAAAATTACTGTCCAAACTATCTGCAAGGAAATTTTCCCTGTGTCCACATCCTGCTGGAAGCCTGGGTGGATAAAGCCACACGTGGAACAGGAAGTACAAAAGCAGCTGAACATTAAAATCAAGTAAAAAAAAAAGAACCCCTGTTTTTTTTTCACCATAGTTATTTAATATTATTAAACACATCTATAGATCCAGTTGATGTATTATCATTAGAAAATCCTGTTGAGCACAGAGCATGGATTTTGGAGCACAGTTCAGAACTCAAGGTTGGGTTCACAAACCCCAACCCATCCCTTGAGGCAGTTTTTCCTCCACATTCCTTCCTGGGAGGAAGAGGAAGAGCACTTCAGCTTCTTTAAACTCTGTCAAACCAGCGAGTTTAATGCTCAGATAATGGATTTATTTGTGATTTTCTGTTTGCCACCCTCAGGCTCTACAGGACGTTCAAGGACAGCAAGTACCTGTACATGCTGATGGAGGCCTGCCTGGGGGGAGAGCTCTGGACAATTCTCAGGGACAGGTGAGCTGGGGCTTGTCCTGCACTGTGAGATGCTTTAAATGTCACAATTCCAGCTGGAAGGCTTGGAAGGGCCTCAAAGCTCATCCAGTGCCACCCCTGCCATGGCAGGGACACCTTCCACTGTCCCAGGCTGCTCCAGCCTGGCCTTGGGCACTGCCAGGGATCCAGGGGCAGCCACAGCTGCTCTGGGCACCCTGTGCCAGGGCCTGCCCACCCTCACAGGGAACAATTCCTAATTCCCAATATCCCATCCAGCCCTGCCCTCTGGCACTGGGAGCCATTCCCTGTGTCCTGTCCCTCCATCCCTTGTCCCCAGTCCCTCTCCAGCTCTCCTGGAGCCCCTTTAGGCCCTGAGCTCTCCCTGGAGCCTTCTCCTCTCCAGGTGAGCACTCTCAGCTCTCCCAGCCTAGCTCCAGTCCTGGAGCAGCTCCATGGCCTCCTCTAGATTTGCTCCAGCAGCTCCAGGTCCTTTTGATGTCAGTTTTTAAATCATAATTTCCCATCTCAAAGCTTTTCCCACCCCTGTGTTTGCAGCCCTCCCTCTGTGAATGAATCTCAACTCTCAGCTGTGCCACACGGACACTGCTAAATAATATCCATAAATATTTCCTGGGATTTATGGCCCAGCCAGGACTGAGAGCAATGAGCAGGAGGAACTTGAGAGCTGTGCAGGGTCTGCTGGCCCAGAAATCCCATATTATACCAGGGCTGCTGATTCAAGTGGGAATCAGAATCCTCACCCTGCCAGGAGCCCTGGTCCATCAGGATGCAGCAGTGATATGGAAATAAATGAGTTAGGAAAGCATGCATGCCCAAAACCCCACAGTCCCTGCCTTGGGAGGGGTCACCCTGGGGTGTTTGGGGCTCCTGGGTGCATGTGGGATGTGCCCACAGAGCAGGAAAGATGCAGGGAATTGTAGCTTTGGAATAGCCTCATCACTGGAACAGAATTCCATTAAATTTGGAAAGATTGATCAGGAAGATTAAATTGTCTTTTAATTCCCCAGAACTATTTTTTTTCTGTAGTTTTTCCTTTTCCCAACAGCATTTTTCTCACTGAAAGGGGAACTGGAGCAAAGTTAGAAGGTGCTGGGTGGGATTTTTCCTGATTTTTTTTTTCTTTGGTCAGAGCCTGATAATTCCATCTTTAATTCTCTGGGATTTAAACTGAGGTTCTGCTGCCATCTAGCTTAGACACCCTCTGGTCTCAGCCAGCCCCCAGCAGGCAGGGGGTGTGATTTTCTTTGGAAAACTTCAGAAACAAGGATCCAAAGGTGCAGTTTGGGATTTGCATTAACTCTTCAAATCCCACAGCTTTGATTTTTCTGCCTTTTGTCTCAGTTAGGAACATTAATACAGAACTTCTCTGCATCCTCAAAGGAGTTTTAACACTCAAACCCCAAAGTTGTAATAAGAAAAAAATACCTTTTTGCTTATAGGACAAGGATTTTAAGGTTTTATTTCTAAATTATAGAATAAACCTTAAAATAGTTTCAGATATTAGAGGCAAAGAGGCTTCTTCAAAATGGAAATTTAACTAGATTATAGAAATATAGAGATTTAAAATTGAATACATATATAGTGAGAGATATAAAAGTGAGATATATTTTCTATATAGGGATATAAAGTGAATATATATAGAGAGAGAAATATAAAAGTGAGATAGATTTTATATAGAGAGATTTTATATATAGATGTATATTTATAGAGAGATATATTTTATATATAGAGATAGCAAAGAGGCTTCTTCAAAAATGGAAATTTAACTAGATTATAGAGATATAAAAGTGAATATATATAGAGAGATATATGAAAGCGAGATATATTTTATATAGAAAGATATAAAAGTGAGATATATTTTATATAGAGATATAAAAGTGGGTTTAGCACCAGGAACTTTCCCAGTGTTAAAAAGTGATTTTACTGCAGAAATAAAAGTTTTAACAGTAGAACGAATTCCATGGGGAAGGAAACCACTTCCCAAGGATTCATCTAATGGCCTTATCCCCTTTTCCCTCCCTTTTTCCTTCCCACAGGGGTTCATTTGAGGATTCCACCACCAGGTTCTACACGGCATGTGTGGTGGAAGCCTTTGCCTACTTGCATTCCAAAGGGATCATTTATAGGGACCTCAAGCCAGAGAACCTCATCCTGGATCACCGAGGTTATGCCAAGCTGGTGAGTGCCCTAAAAAATCCCCCCAGCTTTTGACCAGAAAGGGTGAGGAGCAAAGTCCCCCCACAGGGTCCATCAGGGGATGCTGGGAGGAGATCAGGGCAAGGGGGTGTCATCATCATCATCATCTGGGATGTTTTCCTGACTTCCAGCAGGGCTCAGGGCATGGCTGAGCTGGGAAATGCTGAATGTGAGGACACAGTCTCAAGCTGAAATATAGGTTGGATATTAGGAAGAAGATTTTTACAGAAAGGGTGATGAAGAACTGAAATTGTCTGCCTGGGGAGGTGGTGGAGTCACCATCCCTGGGTGTGTTTAAAACCAGACTGGATGTGGCACTGGGTGCCGGGGTTTAGTTGGGATGTTGGGGCTGGGTTGGATTCAATGATCTTGGAGATCTCTTCCAACCCAGTGATTCTGTGAATTCTGTGGTTCTGGCTTGGGATTCAGGTCTATGCTCCTGGAATGCTGAGAAAAGAGCATCAGGAGAAAACCACCTGGCTGTCCTGGGCAAAAAACAACCCCAGAACTCAGGAAAGGCACTCTGCTTTTTAGGGCTACCCCAAATGGCCTGGTGAGGGCATGGAGAGGGATGAGAGAGAAGAAATAGTTCCCTTGGTGAGAGGGGCCACAGGATGTGGGCCCTTGGGAAGCCACCAGTGAAGGACAGGAGCCCTAAAAGGAGCTGGTGCAGGAGGGGCTGATGGCCCCTGGGGGTCATGGGGGGCCAAGGGCTCTGTGTTTTTGCCTGGAGGATCTTTGGGGACAGTAACCCAGCCCATGATTACAGCATCATGGCAGCCTCCACGTGTCACCTCCTGAGTGACATCAGGATTTACCCTGTGGGGCATTTCCCTGAGCCTGGGGCTCCTCTGAGGTAGAGGAGGATGAGGTGCAGGACTGTCCTTCTCCCACCCCAGGAGCATCTGGGACTGGGTCTGTGCTGGTCCCTCAGCAGCCCCCAGCTCCTCAGGCATGTCCCTGGGACCCTGTGGGTTCCTGACCAGCCCCAGAGGACTCCACTTCCCAGCATAATCTGATTTTCCATGCTTGACACTGCTGTGGGGCCACAGGGGGGTGGTGAGCCCAGCACATCCCAACAGCCAAACCCTTGTACTGCTTCACTCCAGATGGTGGGAGAGGAAACCAAACTGGGCAGCAGGTGCCTAAATCACAGAATCCTGGGATGGTTTGGGTGGGAAGGGACCTTAAAACCGATCCCATTCAAAAAAAAAAGTCACATCATGGACAGTTTCCACTCTGCTGCCCACTTGGAATTAATTTTGAAGGATTCATCCTTCAAAATTCAGCCTGCAGTGTGTCTTGTAGACTTCACTTTTACTCCATTATTTTTCTTTCCATCTTCTTCTAAAATCCCAGAATCCCAGGATGGTTTAGGTTGGAATGGACTTTAAAGCTCCAAAATTTCAGGGACACCTTCCACTGTCCCAGGCTGCTCCAAGCCCCAAAGTCCAGCCTGGCCTTGGGCACTGCCAGGGATCCAGGGGCAGCCACAGCTGCTCTGGGCACCCTGTGCCAGGGCCTGCCCACCCTCACAGGGAACAATTCCTAATTCCCAATATCCCATCTAACCTCTCACAGCTTAAAACCATTCCTTGCCCATGTTAATTTTAATTTTAAAGAAAAAAAAAAGCAAAATTAATCAATCTGAACTGTGAGTGACATCAATTCCAACCCCTAAGAAACCCTTGGTGCTGGTGTTTGCTTCCCTCATGGGAATTCACCCAAGGATAAATCAGCAAAAAGGTCACTGTGGTTCCCTGGTCCTGGAATGACCCTCGGTGCTTTAATTGAGAGAAAATTCCCATGAGGAATCCTCCTTTCTGCCTTGCTTCACTTCAAGAGGAGCAGAGCCCAGGGCTGACATTCCCTCTGATGCCCTGCCCTGACTCTCTCCTGCCCCTTCCCCCAGGTCGATTTTGGCTTTGCAAAGAAAATAGGATTTGGAAAGAAAACATGGACTTTTTGTGGCACCCCGGAGTACGTAGCCCCCGAGATCATCCTGAACAAAGGTCATGACATTTCAGCAGACTACTGGTCCCTGGGAATCCTGATGTATGAGCTCCTGACTGGCAGGTATGGGCATTGAAATTCATCCCAAGATTTCTGCCCTTCTCACCCTGATGAGGCCGGGGCAGGGGCAGGGCTGGGCCAGGCAGCTCCATGGTGGCTCTTCCACTCAAATCATCTTTTTTTGGCTCTGAGTGGGCTGAACACGATGGGAAAAGAGGAAAAGTTTGGCCCTGAAGGGTCTGGAAATGATGGGAAAAGGGGAAGGATTTGGCCCTGAATGATGGGAAAAGGGGAAGGGTTTGGCCCTGAATGATGGGAAAAGGGGAAGGGTTTGGCCCTGAATGATGGGAAAAGGGGAAGGGTTTGGCCCTGAAGGGTCTGGAAATGGTGGGAAAAGGGGAAGGATTTGGCCCTGAATGATGGGAAAAGGGGAAGGGTTTGGCCCTGAATGATGGGAAAAGGGGAAGGGTTTGGCCCTGAAGGGTCTGGAAATGGTGGGAAAAGGGGAAGGATCTGGCCCTGAAGGGTCTGGAAATCATGGGAAAAGAGGAAGGGTTTGGCTCTGAATGGTCTGGAAATGGTGGGAAAAGAGGAAGAGTTTGGCCCTGAAGGGTTTGGAAATGATGGGAAAAGAGGAAGGGTTTGGTCCTGAATGGTCTGGAAATGGTTGGAATAGGGGAAAGGTTTGCACTTAGCTCTGGAGGTTTGATCCTGAAGGGTCTGGAAATTATGGGAAAGGGGAAGGATTTGGCCCTGAAGGGTCTGGAAATGGTGGGGAAAAAGGAAGGCTTAGGCCTTGAATGGGCTGAACATGGTGGGGAAAGGGAAAGGGTTTGGCCCTGAAAGATGGGAAAAGGGGAAGGGTTTGGCCCTCAAGGGTCTGGAAATGCTGGGAAAAGGAGAAAGGTTGGGCCCTGAATGATGGGAAAAGGGGAAGATTTTGGCCCTGAATGGGCTGAACATGATGGGAAAAGGGGAAAGGTTTGGCCCTGAAGGGTCTGGCAATTATGAAAAAAGGGAAAGAGTTTGTGCTCAGCTCTGGAGGTTTGATTCTGAAGGGTCTGGAAATCATGAGAAAAGGGGAAGGATTTGGCCCTGAAGGGTCTGGAAATGAAAGGAAAAGGGGAAGGATTTGCACTGAGCTGTGGAGGTTTGGTCCTGAATGGGCTGAACATGGTGGGGAGAGGGGAAGGTTTTGGCCCTGAAGGGTCTGGAAATGTTGGGAAAAAGGGAGGGGTTTACACTCAGCTGGGGAGATTCCTCACTGCTGGAAAGGAGGAGGCAGATCAGGCACCATCCATCCCTTCCCATATTTAATTTGGGATATCACTGCTGCTCTTGGCTTCCTGGAGCTCCCTCACCTCACCCCCAGGAGACCCATCCCCTCCACCTGCCCATCCTTCACACACAGCCCCCCATCCATGGAGAGCCAGTTAATCCCCACTGGAATCAGGAATCACACAAAGATTAGCCAGGGAATGCTGCTCAGAGCCTCCTGCCTCGGGCTGCCATGGGAAGAAGAGCTTTAGCATGGAAAACTTCTTTTTGCTACTTCCCAGAATTCCAGAGCTCCTTGAGGAATGGTTAGGATCATGGGAAGCAAAGCATTCCTGGTTGACATCTACCTTTTCTCATCTGGGTGAATTTTATTAGACTTTAATGCTGTTTTAAAGACAAATTTTTATGAAAGACAAGTTTTTAATTTTTTTTTTTTTGTTTCCTGTGCCCTCTGAAGTCCCCCTTTCTCAGGCCCAGACCCCATGAAGACCTATAACATCATATTAAGGGGAATAGACATGATTGAATTTCCAAAGAAGATTGCCAAAAATGCTGCTAACTTAATTAAAAAACTATGCAGGTAAGTGGATGTAAGAATAAAACAAAAAAGCCTTGATGTTGTTTGCAAGGAAATGAGCTGGGCAGAGGGATTTAGGATTTGTTCTTCCTTTTACAGGGACAATCCATCAGAAAGATTAGGGAACTTGAAAAATGGAGTGAAAGACATCCAAAAGCACAAGTAAGTGTCTTCTCCAGCATCCATCAGCTCCAACCCCAGAAAGGGGCATTTCAAACACTTCAATTTTCCCCCAAAAGCCATTTCCTATCCATCATGTAAATTCATCCTCCCTTTTAGTCCCATGGGAGGGGTTATATCAAGTCTTAGGAGTTTATTGGGATGAGAACCATTCCAGGAAGAATTTCTCCCATCCATCTGTGCTGGATCATCTCTTTTTCCATCCCCAAAGCAGCAGGAATGGATTGGGTGGATATTTTTGTGGGAAGGCTCAGGGCTCATCCACCCACCTTGAGCAAACCTGAGGAAAAACACGAGTGGGACATCCTTGAGCATAAAGTTGGGAGTTAACCCAATTCCACAGGGAAAAAAGGTCTCCTGTGGGATGGATCCACCCTCTGGAAAGGGAAGGAGCAGCTTCCAGGACACCTGCAGCAAGGAATGGTTCCTGTCTGAGTGTTGGCAACTTCCACTTGTGTGGTGTCACCTCGGGGTTGCTGCACACTCTTCCTTCTTGGTCCCCAAAAAAGATGACAGGAAAAATTCCAAAGGAATTGATGGCAAAGTCTGTGGGAGATAAAACCTCTCATTCAAGCAATTTTCTTTTCTTTTTGTGCTACACCTGTCTAACTGTTGGATTCTTCCTTCCCTTTAGATGGTTTGAAGGCTTTAACTGGGAAGGGTTACGGAAAGGGACACTGACACCTCCCATAATCCCAAGTGTAAGTTTTCCTATCATTATTTTCTATTCCATGGGCAATTCCTGTGATGCTGTGAGCTTTGGGCAGTGATACATTGGGTTGAGTGGGAATAATGTGCTTTATTTATTCTGGAATGCTTGAAAAATATCTTTAGGCCCATTCCCAGCTAAGCTTGCTCTCCAGGCAGGCTCTTTGCAGGGAAGGCAGTGTGAGGAGGGCACAGCCATGGAGAAATCCCCTTTGCAGCAGGGGATTGAGGCAGGATCACCCTCTCCAGCACATTTTCCCCTCTCTCACCTGCTCCACATGTTTCTGCATCTCCTTTTCCCCTTTCCATGGAGAGCTGCCCCTTCCACACCTTCTCTCAGCTGTGTCCTCTCCCCTTCTCCTTTATTCTCCTTTCCTTTGCAAAGGCAAGTGGGATTTGGATGCCATCTTCCTTTTCTTTCACATTAACCTTCCCTTCTGTGCTGTCTTTTGTGCCCGTGCCCCTCTTTGCCCTGCATCCATGTCCTACATGAAAAGCTGTTGATGTTTAACCGGGAGAGGCGCGGAGGGACAGCTCCGCTCGTTTTCCTTTGCAGCAAAGCCCTTCCTTTGATGTCTTTGTGAGCTCCCTGCCCTCAAAGCCCCGCTGCAAAGGGAAACCAAACAGGATTAGCTGACAGAAATTACCTCGGCCCCTTCTGTCCTGCAGCCTCCCCTCCTTGTTCCAGCTTAATCCCTCGGGATCACCGGGAGAATGCCATTAATGGGGGTTTAATTGCACCCCATTGCTCCATCCTGCAGCTCCTGCAGCAGGGGCAGGCCCAGCTCAGGGGCTGAATCTGCCATCCCAAACTTTGCTTAGGGAAAGAGCAGGAGGGTTCCCATCCCCCTTTTTGTAGGATGCAGGAGCTGCTGGAGTCAGTGGGGAAAGCAGGACTTGGCAAATCCCTCCAATAACACTCAGAAATGTTTTAGAGATCAAAGCTGGGTTTGGTTGGGTTTTTTTTCTTTTAAACTGAAGCTGTGAGCCTGGTTTGGATTGGAAGGGACCTTTGAGCTCATCCAGTTCCATCACCTTCCATGGCATCTTCCACTATCCCAGGTTGCTCCAAGCCCTGTCCAACCTGGCCTTGGCCTATTTTTAATGCCAATTCATTCTTCACAGGATCATATTTCAAGTCAGGCAATAGAGTCAAGTTTGCTCCTTCACATCCAGCTGCAATTCCTGCTTTAGGAATGCAGGATGTCCATGTAGCCTGAAAAAATCCCAAGATGTCTTCCTAACTGGTTTTGGTGGATTTTTAGTTTAGTAGGAGCATTTCCAATTCTGCTCTTACCCCACATGGCAAGGCTGACTGGAATAGATGGGAGCATCCTTCCCTCTTCCAGGCTGGCCCTAATCCTGGTTCTACCCAGCTCATCCTTCCCCTGAGCTCTTGGGAGTAGCAGCTCCTCCAGACCTACTCCTGAGATCCCCTCCAAACCCATGAACTGTGAATTTGGTCAACCCCAAAGCTGTCAACCCTACTCCAGCTTGTTTTCCACAAGTTTTTTTGGCAAAGTCTCAGCTGCCACTCTGAAAAGGGACCCAAAATACAGCTCTGGTGGCAGACATCCACTTTTCCTTCAATCCACCTCTCCTTGTTAGCTGGGAAAGAGCCAGCAGGACCAAACATACAGATCAGTTCCTTTTTCTTTTTTTAAAAAAGGCTTTTCCCAGCTCTTTAACTCTCATTTCTTACGTGGCTCTGCCAGTGAGGCAATCAAAGAGCTCTTGTTCCATGGGATTTTTGGAAAGATCCCAATTTACAACCTGCTGCTAGGACACTGCTGAGCCTTGATACCACAGCTGGAATCTCTGATTTTACCTCTCCTTAAAAGCTCAGGGCTCTGCCAAAGATGAGCTGAGCAAGCAAAGGGTGAAGGAGCCCAAACAAAGTCAACAGATCCAGATAATCTGAAAGAAATTAAGATTTTGTAGGGTGGGGGTTTTGTTCCAAAATGAGTTCCATAATCCTGATTCACCCCAAAAAGTGTTGAGCAGCAGGAAAATGCTGATGCAGTTGGGCAGCACATTAAATGTGGAGCTGGAGTTGGAGCTCCTGTCTTTCCCCAAGGCAGTAGGATCCAACATCAAATGGGAATCTCAGGAGGGTTAACAAGGCCCAGTGGGTTGGGGCAACCCCTGAGATCAATCCAGGCTGGATACTGGGAAAAAAAAAGTTCCTGTGGGCAAAAATATTCCTGTGAGGGTGGGCAGGCCCTGGCACAGGGTGCCCAGAGCAGCTGTGGCTGCCCCTGGATCCCTGGCAGTGCCCAAGGTTGGACTTTGGGGCTTGGAGAAACCTGGGACAGGGGAATGTGTGGGAGGGTGGCACTGTATGGGACTTTAAGGTCCCTTCCTACCCAAACCATTCCAGAATTCTGGGATTTAATGCTTGTCAGTTGTCCCCTGGCTCAGGCTCTTCCCAAATGAAATGACTGAAAACAGCAGCAAGTGTATTCCTGCTCTGGGTAAAGCTTAAAGTATTAAATTTCTAGGAAGACTCTCATTGTTTTGGGCTGCATAGTTGCTGGTTTCCTCTTAAGTTAATTTTTTTTATTGTCTTGATTTTATCAAGTCCTCACTGTAAAAAAGTTTCCCTCGCTGTGACAAAGCAGGAAAACCATAAATTCTATCGCCAGGGTTGATTTCAAATGTCATGATTTCCAAAAAAAAATGGGCTTGGCCTTCATCCTGGGTTTCTCTGGAAGGATCCTGAGGCTGAGCAATGTCAGGAAACTCCAAGGCAGCAGGGCTCAGCATCCTGAAGCCATGGATGGGAAATCCTGGGCTCTTTTCCCAAGCCTGTTGTGATAACCTTGTGCCAACGGGTAGGAAAGCTCAGGAGAGCAGGGGATCTGGAGGAAACCCCTCAGCAAAAGCACTTCCCTGCCTTGCAGGGGATTCTCTGGGATGCCCATGGCTGTGGGATGCAGAGGGAATGCCAGCCCTGGGATGAACATTCCCTTCTCCTTGCTCTTCCCCCCGCAGGTCGCGTCTCCCACGGACACAAGCAACTTCGACAGCTTCCCAGAGGACAGTGACGAGCCACCCCCTGACGACAACTCAGGATGGGACATAGATTTTTAATGTTCTTTCTCTTACCTGCTTCTGCCTTGCTGAGGACAGCTTTTCCTGGGACGTGGCTGCCAGCGGAACGGGAAGACCGGAATGGGGGAGGATTCGTGCTCGGGGTCACCACGATGCCTTGATTGATGCTGCTCCAGTAACTCCAGTGGCATTAGGACTTCTTGCTTAGTGACAATAGTGCTCTCCATGTTTTCTGTTGGAACGTGACCTGGCTTGGGCACGGTGGTCCTGGCACAGAGCCTTGCTCCGGCACAGAACTCCTCTTCTGTGGCCACAGAGATCCTGGCCCACTCTTGATGAGCAGAGCGACAGATCCGTAGAGTAAGAGGCACTTAAATTCCAGCTGCTTTTTCCCTAGGATCAGTAGTAACTTATGAAGTGCTGCAGCTACTCCAGAGCAGGATTTGGGCTATTCCCACCCTCTGAGCTCCACAGGGCAGCGCTGGAGCCCAGGAGGGGCACGGGCAAAGCGCTCCCGTCAAAGCAGTGGGGAATGTGTCCTTTTCCTTCCCTAGCAGTATTCCTGACGAGACTGAATGTTCCCTTTCCCCTTTGTTTTGGAAACATTTTAGCTCAGCCTGGTCAAACAAAAGCACAACTGCTGCAGATGCTGTCGAGGCAGAGGTTGGGTCGCTTCCCTCACGGGGCAGCACCACCTTTGGGCTTCAGTTCTCCTTTCCCTTGGTGCCAGCACTGCATGGAAAGAGAAAATCATGGAATGAATCCATTGTACATCCACTGATCTGTTCTACATCTATTGGTCCATTGAACATCCATTGATCCATTTCACATCCATTGATCCATTCACATCCATTGATCCATTTCACAGTGCTCCAATCACGGCCCTGAACAAAGCGACAGCAGCCCACCAGTCTGATTAGGTATAAAATTAAGGATAACTTGGATCTTTTTGGGCTCAAAGGGAAAAACATGAGACCTGTGATGTCCTCTCGAGGTGCTACATCCATCCCTCACCTGGGAAGAAGCCTGTCCCTGACCTTTCCTGTCAGGAATATGTAGCAGAGGCTCAGTTCTCCCTTTTGGTGATTCCATGTCTCCATGTCTGCATCTCTTCCATGTTTAAAGAATCTCATTAAAATAGAAATTCTGGCTCTGATGGAACACTGCCAGTAATCCTGATGCCTCTCCAGGCTAAGGAGCTCCACAGGAAAGTCAGTGGAATTCAATGGGAAGTGGATATTGGAAGATCCCTGTGAGGTCTCCAGCGTGCCAGGTCCACGTGACTGTGTTTAACACAGGGATGGCCAAATCCACATGGAAAAAAGAACCAGGGAAAACAATATTATCAGGACATGCTTTTCCCTCACTTCTACTGCTTTTCTTTTGCTTGAATTGTCTCCTCTGGTTTATAGGATGCAGCAGAGGGATCCTGTCTTGAGTGCCCATTTGTTGCACACACACAGGACTGAAAGTTTATCCCATTATCCAACAGGAAACATCAGCTTTGGGTCTCTCTGAGAGACCTGACCCCAAAAAATCACAGAATCATGGAATGATGGAATGGTTTGGGTTGGAAGGGACCTTAAGGGTCCTCTCATTCCAGCCCCTGCCATGGGTGAGCAGGTGCTGCCTCCTTTCAATCTCAGCTGCCTAGAGCTGACTGTGGAAAGATCAAGTCTTGCTGACAAGGACTTTTCCCACATATTACATGGAAAAGGTCTGTTTGAGCAGTAAAAAATTCCTTCCCTGATGCTGAGTCCCAACTCTTTTGCATGTTTTTCATTAAAGGATGTAATCAGAAGGGTATTTTGACAGCGTGGGCCGTGTCTGCTGTTCAGCATGAGCTGGGTCGTGTGACACCTTTGAAACCAGGCTGTGGCTCTGGAATTCCCTCTGTTTCCCAAAGGGTGAGGCCACACCTCTGGCACAGTCACTTCTGCTGTTCTTTAACCATTAAAACTTCATTTGCCTTCAAAATCACAGGGAAAAGGCAGCACCTGCTGGCTTTTCCACCTTTCTCCAAGGGATGGACAGCGCTGAGAGCCAAGGCTGAGCACGAGGGCTAAAACATTCACCAGGCATCTTAAACAGGCCTAACAGCCAAATGCTTCCCTCCTCACATCCCCCTGGACTTTCACTCCATGGGGACAGCTTCCTGTAGGAGTTTGTCCCAGGATGGTGACACCTGATGCAATTGGCAGGCAAGGAGGACAAAGCACCACAAGGATTTGGGGATCAGCCCGAAAAAGTGACAGGAAGGAGGGTCTGGAATGGGCTGAGCAGTTGGGGGTTCTTTTTCCTGTCCCTTTTTTTCCTTGTGCCAGGCATGGGAGTTGACACCTGCAGCGTGCACTGTGCTGAACCTGAGTTTATTTTGATATCAAACACCTCACTCGACTTCCATGGCCTCTCCTGAGCATTAACACTTTGCATATGTATATGATAAGCCTTCAGTTATAATAATATATTTAAGTTGCTTTATATATATCTCTATATATCCACAACAAGGGATTGCCTCTGTGTTTCCACCTCCTGTCCTTATTTGTTTGTCTCCTTTCCTGATCTATGGGACGACAGCGTTTTTAGGGAAGGGGGAATCGGCTCCCATGTTTCCAGAGGGGGCTTTGAGTGGTTTTGTGGCTTCTCCTGGAGCTGCACTGCCCACAGCAAACTCTTCTTCTTCAACAACAGGACCACGAGCAGATATTTCTGTAAATAGGTATTTTTGTGTCGATGTTTTGTGGGTCACACAGGACTTTCTGTTCTTTTCCAGTTCCATGGCATTATTCCTTCATTTCCTTATTTGTAATGTAATGTTTTTAGGTCGAGGTAGACTTGAATTAATGTCATATTTGTCAGTATGATTAAATTTTCTGTCAGCTGTCCTGTTCACCCACCCGTCCCATAGTTCTAGAACGTCACTGGCTATCTGGCATTGTTGCAAGTGCCTTAAATCCATGGCATCTTATTGAGAAAAAAAAAAAAAAGAGACAAATTTGGTGTTATGCTGCATGACAAAGACAAACACACCTCAAACCGTCGTCCTTTCTTAGCTTGCTGCGTTTTACAGTTCTTTCTGCTACAGATTTCTAAGCCTTTATTATCTGATCTCGATGAATTCCAGAAATGATGACGTCGTTCTCTGATTTCTGTTCAATGTACCAGAGCTGTGTATCTGTTAATGAGATACAGAGTCATTTCTGTGAAATGTATAAATGTGATGTGCGGGTCAAATTAATCTCTGACATCCTAGCAGTCCGTAGACAGGTATTCCTGTTTTGCTAAGCTCTGCAGATCCCACCCATCCGTGCTGTCCCACACAGCCCTCCCTGGGGAATCTCCCACCTGGGAAAAAATCCACCCTGGCAGCGTTTTCCTGACCTGAAACCCCGGTGCAAGGACAAGGCTCCTTTGCACCACTCAACCAAACAGGATCTGTGCTATTCCCTGCATCCACGGGGATGAGCCCTGGAAGCTGCTCCTGCCTCCCCAGCCCTGACACCGAGACTTGGGCGCTTTTAGGGCTTTCTCAGAAAAAGGGGAAATTCCCATTTGGAGTTGCCTCTCCCCCCTGAGTCCCGATTTATGCTTGTTTTACCCCAGCCCTTTGTTTTATACTCTGATTTTCTCTCCTTCCATGGCAGAGGTTTTGTTTGTCGGGCCGATGTCGGTCACACCCCGGCCATCGGCCGCTTGCACTCTTTGGATGTTGACTGAGGAACTTTTTGGGTTTGGTTTTTTGTTTTTGTTTTTGTTTTTTTTTTTTTCATAAACTTCCATGGCTTTTGTTTGGCTCTGTACTCCCCCTGCAGCTGTAATTGCCGAGTGCCTGTTGTATACTTTATAGAGTTGAAATAAAAATAATTACTTTTGAAAGGCTGTCAGTGGGTTTCTTCCAGAGCAGGAGCTGAGTTTGGGAGAGATCTTGTGGATGGTGGTGAAATGTGGGGTATCAAGCGTTCTTCTCCCACAATTCTCACACAGGGAAGCTGTGGCTGGATCCCTGGAAGTGTCCAGGCCAGGCTGGACAGGGCTTGGAACACCCTGGGATGGTAGAAGGTGTCCCTGCCCATGGCAGAGGGTGGCACTGGATGGGCTTTGATGTCCTTTCCAACTCAAAATCATTCTATGATTTGATGATGGGCTTTGATGTCCCTTCCAACTCAAAATCATTCTATGATTTGATGATGACACAGAGGTGAGCAAAAGCTGGGAGAAAGGAGCAACAAAACATCCTCTCAGGAGAGGAATTAATGTGGCAACAGCCCAAGGAGGAGCTGGCAATCGTCACCAATCGTTCTGCGAGATGCAGCAATCACAGGTCGAAGTTAATAATGCAATAAAAACCTCAGGGTGACGTGGCCCTCACCTGAAACCGCCAGGGGAACACCGAGATTTCGGGGCGAGGCGTGGCTCTCGTTATTCTAGGCTAAAAATAGGGAAGGCAGGAGGGGTGGCCGGGCTGTGCCGGGGATGTCGCCCGGCCGTGACTCAGCCGCTGCTGACGGCACCTGCCCGCCGAGCTCTCGAAACCTTCCCAGGCAATTATTAGCCCGGCTTGAGCCATTCGGGGCTGGAACAGCTGATAGTGGATACCGGGACAGCGATACCGAGAGAGGGGGGCCGTTCATTGCAGCAATTGCCGCGTCCGGGATCCCCCACCCCGGGGATTTGGGGGGGCGCTGCTCCGGCTCTTCGTGTTCTCATTTAAACCAAGCAGAGAAAAGAAATAACCGGGATCCGGGAAAAGCCGGGTTAATTAAGGGGGGTTAATTAACGACAGTTAATTAGCGGAGCGGGGAGGGGGAGCGGGGGCGCGATGGCGCGGCGGGGCCGCCAGGGGGCGCCCTGGGGCCGCTCTGCCCCGGTGGGGGGGGGGAACTGGGGGGGATGGAGGGAATGGGGAGGGAAAAATGGGAATGGGGGGGAATTGGGAAAGGAGAGGGGGGCGACGCCTTTGATCTCCCCGCATCAAAGGGCCCCGAGCTCCCCCCCACCGCCCCGGCTGGGGTCAGGGGAGCAGGGGGAGGACAGCGAGAGTCCCGCAGTGTGTCCCCCCCCGCCATCCCCGTGTCCCCGCACAGCGCCCGGCGCGGGGGGATGGATGCGGAGCAGCCCCTCTCCTTTCCTGCCCCTCTCCTTTCCTGCCCCTCTCCTTTCCTGCAAGGCTGCGCTGGCGCCAGGAAGGACGCGGGGGAGGCGGCGGCGAGAGGGGGGAGACTTAGAGGAGACCAAAGGACCGACTCTGCCATCGGGGGAGGGCGGGGGGGGGCTCTGCGCACCCACAGCGGCTCCCACCCACCATGGATGGGGGCTTGCACAAGGGGGAGCGTCCCCCCCGTCCCTCTTGCCGGTCCCCTCCGTCGGGCGCGCCCGGCTGGAGACAGCGGCGGCGTCGGGGAGTGCGGAGCATCTGGCCGGGACCCGGGGGAGGAGGGATGCCGGGTGGGATGGGGGGGTCTGCCCTCGCCCTTGCGAAACCCCCTCCCGACCAATGTGGGAGCCCTCGGGGCGGGGTGGGGGCGGCTTTGGGGGCTCTTGGGCACAGCCTCCCCCCCGGGAACGCTTTGAAATCGCAGCCGGCGGGCCCCCCGCCCCGAGGGGGCGGGCAGGAGGCAGCCCCGGGGGTATAAAGGCGGCGCAGGAGCGCAGGAGCCGCTGCTGGCGGCTCGCTGCTGCTGCTCGGGGACTCTGCGGGCACGGAGGGCACGGCAGGCACCAGGATGCGGGGGCTGGTGGCGCTGCTGGCGGCGCTGAGCTGCGCGGCCCCGGCGGGGCGGGCGGCGGCGCCCGGGGGTGCGCTGAGCTCCAACGCCATCAAGGGACCCCCCCCGGGAGGGGCGGCTGAGACCAGCGCCGCCCCCGCAGCCCCGTTCGACGGCAGCAATAAGGCACCGCCGGCCGCCACCCGACAGGTAGGAGAGAGAGCATGGATGGGGCGGCGGGACAGCGGGGATGGAGCGGGACACGCAGCGGGGATGGAGCTGCGGGACACTGGGGATAGGGACACACAGCGGGGATGGAGGGGGATACACAGCGGGATGGAGCTGCGGGACACCGGGAATGGAGGGGGACACGCAGCGGGGGTGGAGTTGAGAGACACTGGGGATGGAGGGGGACACAGACTGGGAATAGATGGACGCACGGCGGGGATGGAGGGGGACACGCACCGGGATGGAGCGGCGGTTCAGCGGAGGATGGAGGGGGACACACCCCGGGAATAGAGGGACACACACCGGGGGATGGAAGTGGACACACAGTGAGGATGGAGGGGACCCGTCGGGGATGGAGTTGAGGGACACATTTAGGATGAAGGGTGGGACGTCGGAGATGAGGACGAGGACACAAGATGGAGATGGAGCTGGGGACACAAGCGGTGGAGGGGACACCGGGAGCGGAAGGGATAGAAGAGGGGGACACAGGATGGATGGATGGATGGATGGATGGATGGATGGATGGATGGATGGATGGATGGAGGGGCTGCCCAGGGAGGGCGTGGGGGGACACTCCGGGGATGGAGAGGGGGACACCGGCGACAGAGGAGAGGCACGCACCGGGTGATGGGGACACAGATACACCGGATGGAGTGGGGACACCTCGGGGATGGAGGAGACACCGGCTCGGGGATGGAGGCGGGGTGGGACACACGGGGGATGGATGGAGCGGTCGCGCCGGGGGTTGAAGAGGGAGCACCCCGGCGATGGAGAGGGGGGACGGCACCGGCCCCGCTGATCCCCCCGCCCCTCTGTGTCCCCCCAGCCTTTCCCGTGCACCGAGGACGAGGAGTGCGGCCCCGAGGAGTTCTGCGGGAGCGCGGCCCGCGGCGGGGGCGCCCCGCTGTGCCTGGGCTGCCGGCGGCGCCGCAAGCGCTGCCTGCGCGATGCCATGTGCTGCCCCGGCATGAGCTGCAGCAACGGTGAGGGCTCGGCACACCCGGGGACGGGCTGGGGCTGGGGTTGGGGAGGGTCCCAGCCGTGGCTGACAGCCCCAATGTCCCCGCAGGGCTCTGCACGCCCCTGGAGCCGCCGCACGGAGCGGCCGAGCTGGACGAGACGGGCACCGAGGCGCTGCCCCGACGGACGCCCGCTCCCGCCTGGCTCCCCACGGCCAAAGGTGAGGCTGCTGTCACACCCTGTCCCGGCTGCTGTCACCCCCTGTCCCGCCTGAGGCTGCCATCCTTCCCTGCTGGCCCCTGGGCACCGGTCCGGGCTGACCCCTGCCCTGATATCTGTCCGGGATGCCCATCCTGCACCTTTATCTCCCGTGGGATCGCTCCGGGATTTCTCCCTTTCCCTCCCGTCCCCTGTGGGATCGCTCTGGGATGCCCCAGCCCCACTAACTCCAGAAGCCAAACCCGGGATGCCCATCCTTCCCTCCTATCCCCTTTGGGATCGCTCTGGGATGCCTTCCTGCCCCTTTTGGGATCACTCCTGGATGCCCATCCTTCCCTCCTATCCTCTTTGGGATTGCTCTGGGATGCCTCCTTCCCCTCCTATCCCCTTTGGGATCGCTCTGGGATTTCTCCTTTCCCTCCTATCCCCTTTGGGATCGCTCTGGGATGCCTCCTTTCCCTCCTGTCCCCCTTAGGATCACTCCCGGATTTCTCCTTTCCCTCTTTTCTCCTTTGGGATCGCTCCGGGATGGCCATCCTTCCCTCCTGTCCCTTTTGGGATCACTCCTGGATGCCTTCCTTCCCTCTTGTCCCCCTTGGGATCGCCCCGGAATGGCTCTTGTCCCTCTTGTCCCCTTTGGGATTGCTGCGGGATGCCGCCAGCCCCACTAACACCAGAAGCCCAACCCGGGGTGCCCACCCTGCCCTTGGGACGGCTCGGGATGCCCCCCCTGCCCCACGAGCGATGTCCCCCCGGTGTCCCCTGGGCCGGGCTGAGCATCCCCTGCGTGTCCCCCCGCAGGAGAGGAGGGCGACTTTTGCCTGCGCTCGTCGGACTGCGCGGCCGGGCTGTGCTGCGCCCGCCACTTCTGGTCCAAGATCTGCAAGCCGGTGCTGCGGGAGGGCCAGGTGTGCACCCGGCACCGGCGGAAAGGCTCGCACGGCCTCGAGATCTTCCAGCGCTGCCAGTGCGCCGAGGGGCTGGCGTGCCGCGGGCAGCGGGAGCACGGCCCCGCCGACACATCCCGCCTGCACACCTGCCAGCGCCACTGACCGACGCGCGGACGGACACACGGACACAGTGCCGGCGGCGCTGAGCCACGCACGGACACACGGACAAACAGACGGACGGACAGACTGACAGGTGCCGCCGGCGCTGAGCCACACGCGGACGGACGGACAGACAGACAGGTGCCGGCGGCGCTGAGCCACACGCGGACGGACAGACGGGCACGCAGACAGACAGACGGACACGTGCCGGCGGCACTGAGCGACGCACGGACAGACGGACAGAGAGACGGACAGGTGCCGGCGGCACTGAGAGACGCACGGGCAGACAGACAGACGGACAGGTGCTGGCAGTGCTGAGCCACACACGGAGACGCGGACAGACAGACGGACAGGTGCCGGCGGTGCTGAGCGACAACACACGGACAGACAGACGGACAGGTGCCGGCATCATTGGGCGACACACGGACAGAGGGACAGGTGCCGGCGGCACTGAGAGGCACACGGACAGACAGACAGACAGACGGACAGGGGCCGGCGGCACTGAGCGACACACGGACGGGACAGACGGACGCGCACGTGCCGGCGGCACAGAGGCGACACACGGACGGGACAGACAGACGGACGCGACAGGCTCCGGCCCCGCCGGAGCGAAGGTTGTTTCTCAAGGGAACTTCTCCTCAGCGACTCCTTGCAGTACGTTACTGTGTTGTGAATACTCGAGCTGGCACTTAGCTGTACATAGCGCCGGGGCGTTCAGTGACTGCCTCCTAACGAGTTGATATTTTTGTGTTCTCCCCGCGCTCCAGCCGCGGCCGTGGCTTTGTACACACTGGGTTTTCCCGTTCTGCCTCCAAGGGACGCCCCCGGGTGCGTGCGAGCGAATAAACTCTGTAAATCCACCCCGAGCTGCCTCCAGGGCCTGCCCGGGCAGGAGAGATGGGGCGGGGAGCTCATCCCCAGCATCCCGCGGGAATGGGATGGGTTGGCACTGGAACGGTTGGAATTCCTTTTTAGGAATCCCCTGGTCGCCACTGGTGCCCTCTGGAGGAGAGGGAGCGCGGTCGGGGCTCTGGGAAGGGCTCCTGGCAGCAGAATCCCTGTCCCTGGTTCTGGGAGGGAGGAGGGAGCGAGGGATCACTGCTGGACCAAGCACGGGTGCCCGATCTCGACCTTGCTCCATGCACAATAAAGATTTATTTTCCCTTCACTTTGTGGCTGGTTCCTGCGGCTCTTCAGCATTTTGGGGTGGCTTGGAGGGAGGGAAAGCTGCAAGCGCACGTTTTTCACCCCTTTAGCTGCCTCCTTGTTTCAGGTGGGGAGCCTGGGGCTGCAGCTGCATCCCTGCAACCCGGGAAAGGGGTTTGGGGTGCAAAACCTTCCCTGGACACCCCAAAAGAGCATTGCACCCCATCCCAACCCCAGCACATCCCTGGGGGGCTCCAAGGGTAAGGTAAAGGGGAGCATCCCTCAAATGGTGCCTGCTGGTGGATGTTTGGTGCCTTTGGGTTTGGTGCTGCTTCTTTAGGGCATTAAATTCCCTGAGAACGTGGGGCTGTGGAGTACCAGCCCCACTGCAGCTCTGGCTGAACCAAGGAAATGTAAAGGAGGGAGAAGAGCCCCAGGGAAAGATCATTCCCAGCTTCCTCCCAGCTCTGGAACTGGCTGAGAACAGCCCAAAGCACCCCAGACTGGAGGGTAAAACTCTGATGGTCATTAAGCCACCCAAACCCACCCTTAAAGTGTCTCTGGAGCAGCTTTTAATGGAGTCACAGCATGAACTGGGAGTTGAAGCAGCTCCTGAAAGAGTTCCTGACTCACAGGCTGGAGTTTAGTGCTTGAATCATCATTCCAGAACATGAAAATTAAAAAATAAAAATAAAAAATAAATAAATGTGGTTTAAAACACTTTTAAAAATAATGCTTAAACAAGATTGCACAAAATACATAATAATATAATTATTTTATCATCATAATAATGTGATGCCCACTAAGAGTCAGTGACACTGGGACCTGGCTAAGAAAAGCACCAGGAACTGTTCAGATGGGTTCAGATCTGCCATGAACAGTGTCCTGTTTTATCCCTAGCACATTTAAACCACTGTCATTAGGGTCAGGGCTTTTTCTCCAGAGAGTGAGAGGGACCAGCACAGCTTTGACACCTCTGCAGGCAGGGTAAAATACTCTTGTGGGGCATTAAACACCATTTCTTGTCCTCTTGGGTACATCTTTGTCCTCCATCCTCTTTTGTTTTGTTCAGGTTGGCCATCTCAACATCTGTCCTTGCTTCCTGTGCCTTGATATTCTTCATTTCCCAGCCTGGAGAAGATAAAAAAGAGCATTTTTAGCAGCCATTCTGAGGGAAGAGGAGCTCAGGTCAGCCCTGGTTGCATCTCTGTCCCATGGTCTGTGCCCAGCAGGATGGATGCTACCACAGACATCTCCAGAATTATTAATTTCATGGATAGATTCCACAAAAACAATGGTTTTGATGGGTTGTATTCCATCCTCTCCCCCCTCACCATGTCTGCAGTCAGGATCTCTTCCCATTCCTGCCCCTTTTGGACTTTCTTTAGGTAAATCCAAGAAATTTGATTTAGTAATATCCCTTAGGGAAAAAACCCCATGAGAACATGACCCTGTGTTTTTTAAGATTAAACAAAAGCTGTTCTTGAAGGGAGGGATTTCAGCCTTCCCCTGGCCCTGAGCATGGTTCTGTCCCAAAAACCTGAACCCACTCGAGGTCTGCATCATCCTGGGAAGTCAAAACACTCTGAGGAATGGGGGATAAACAGCTCCTGAGCCCTGGAAATGGGGTCACAGGGAGAAGCAAAGGTTGTTGTGTCCCTCTTTTCCAGGGAAAGGTGGGTGGGTGGCAGTGGCATTCCCTGGGGATGGGCAGGTGACATCACCAAGGTCCCCCCTGCATCCTTCCCCACAGTGGCAGATTCTCCTTATCAGAAATGCCTGAGTGAATTCCTTGCCAGCCCCAAACCAAACCAACAACAACAACAATAATTAAATAAAAAAAAGGCCTGTGGGAAGTAGAAAATATAAAACTCTGGAAAAAATGGAATGTGTGGAGCCTCTGAGTCTGGCCTGCTTGGTGTGTCCTGTCTGGGTCTCCTGCTCTGATCCAGAGGGAAGGCAGGGAGGAACCCCAGCCTTCAGCTCCTGACACACAAAGCAGTGACCCCAGCTGGGAAAGGCATCTCAGGATTCATTTCCCCACCAGTCTAATTGAATATTTTCCCACCAAAAAGATGGGAAAGCCCCCTTTTTTCCTAAGCAAGAGCAGAGTCAATAAAAGCAGCAGGTTTTGGTGGATGGAGAGCTTTGGCACCTCTGGTGTACTCCCTGCTCCTGCTTTTAGGGCTGGAAGAGCTTCAACAAAGCTCTGTAGAGTTCAACATTAATATTTATAATCACAGAAATCTGTAAAGCAGCTTAGTGATGCTGGCTGAGCCCAACCTCTCTGTCCCCAGGCTGGGTGGGACCAACACTTAATTCCACCAACGCTCCTGCTCAACCCCAGCATTGTCCCAGAGCATTCAAGTGATTTTTAGAGGAGGTTTATTCAGACAAGATGATTTTCCTGAGTCAAGGCAAAGCATTATTACAATGGTTTCTGCTGGACAGGGACACTTTCCACTGTCCCAGGCTGATCCAACCTGGCTTTGGGCACTGCCAGGGATCCAGGGGCAGCCACAGCTGCTCTGGGCACCCTGTGCAGGGAACAATTCCTTCCCAATATCCCATCCAGCCCTGTCAGCTGTCAGTTTGAAGCCATTCCCACTCGTGCTGTCACTCCAAAATCCCTGTCCAGCTCTCCTGGAGCCCCTTTAGGTGCTAGAATCATCTCTGGGCTCTTTCAGCCCTTTCTGGACCCTTCCTCTGCATCTCTCAGCTAAAAATCCTAAAGCATCCCAGGATTCCAGTGGCTGCATAAACAGGGATGGTTTGAAGGGAAAATTGTATCTCTCCAAGGTTTTCCTGAACTGATTTTCCTGAACCTGAACCTGAGGGGTTCAGGAATCCCTCCAAGGTTTTCCTGAGCTGCTTTTCCTGTGCTCTGGATGCAGATTCCGAGGAGGTGGATCATCAGAAATCCCCTCTCTGCTGCACTCGGGGACAGTCTGGCACAAGGGAATTAAACTTCCAAGGAGGGAGGCTGGGACAATGATTGCTGTCATTTGGGGAGATTTCAAGGAAGCAAATCCCATTTCCTTCTCATTTTCTTCCTAAGTTCTTTCAGAAACCACCTCCGCCCCAAGCTGTTGTACAGAAACTCCCTTTTTATTTTTTAATAATTGTTCAGATCCAATGCTTACCCTCTCCTCTCTCCCACTGATCTTCACGTGGCATTTAAAATTAAACGCCCCTAAAAACGCTCGTGTGAGCAATAAAACCTCACACGGAGCAAGAAAGGGTTACAAAGTCCCTTAAATCTCCCCGCAGGCATTAAAAGGGAAAAATCCCTTTTGTTTTATCCCCATCTCTCCTGACACAGAGCAGAATCCTGCCCCTCTCGGCTCGGGAAGATGAAACACAGGCAGCAGGTGGAAACCTTTGTGGCTGTAAGGCAACACGCAAAGCTTTGGGGTGGCTTTGGGGTTTGTTTTCCCCTTTATTTGGGGCCGCCTTTTTTTTTCTTTTGGGAGGGGGGAGTTCCCCCACCAGCTGGAGCTGCTCTTTGTCCCGAGCCTTTCAACTGCGGGCAAACCTTGATCTCCCTCGGGAGGGGAAGCGGATCATCCAGGTGGTCCAGGTGTGGGATCCCCATGCCCTGCGCTCCTTCAAACGCATCCCCGCTAATCCAAGAGGATGTTTATTCCGGTTTTTTTTTCCCTTCTTTTTTTTTTTCCCTCCTCTCTCAAGCGGCTTTGTTTCCCCTCCCTCAGTGCCGGACTTGTGTCCCTAATTAACACCTTAAGAGGGGTGAGGATAACCGGGATATTTAGGAGGGCACTTGTGGGCAGAGCTCCTAATCCAGCGCGGCGAGGGAGGGGACCCATTAGCAGGTGATTTTTGGGAGAATTGGGATCATCAGCATTTAAATGGGCACGGCCTGATGAAAGGCTTGGCTTGGCTGCCAGGGAGCCGCGAGCTCCGGGAGGGATTTCCCCAAAATCCCAGGTGTGGGGTGAGGAAAGGGAAGCGGCTGTGGGGGAATGGATGGATGGATGGATGGATGGATGGATGGATGGATGGATGGATGGATGGATGGAGGGAGGGATGAATGGAGGGATGGATGATGGATGGATGGATGGATGGATGGATGGATGGATGGATGGATGGATGGATGGAAGGATGGATGGAAGGATGGATGGACGATTGATGGATGATGGAGGGATGGAATCATGGATGGATTGAGGGATGGATGGATGGATGGATGGATGGATGGATGGATGGATGGGGGATGGAATCATGGATGTGGATGGATGGATGGATGGATGGATGGATGGAATCATGGATGGATGGATGATGGATGATTGATGGATGACGGAGGGATGGAATCATGGATGGATGGATGGATGATGGATGGATGGATGGATGGATGATGGATGGATGGATGGATGGATGGATGGATGATGGAGGGATGGATGGATGGATGATGGATGGATGGATGATGAAGGGATGGATGGATGGATGGATGGATGATGGATGGATGGATGGATGATGGATGGATGGATGGATGGATGATGGATGGATGATGGATGGATGGATGGATGGATGGATGGATGATGGATGATGGATGGATGATGGATGGATGGATGGATGGATGGATGGATGGATGATGGATGGATGGATGATGGATGGATGATGGATGATGGATGGATGATGGATGATGGATGGATGATGGATGGATGGATGATGGATGGATGGATGATGGATGGATGATGGATGGATGATGGATGGATGATGGATGGATGGATGATGGATGAGGGATGGATGGAGGGATGGATGGATGGATGGAGGGATGGATGATGGATGGATAGATGATGGATGGATGGATGGATGATGGATGAGGGATGGATGGATGGATGATGGATGAGGGATGGATGATGGATGGATAGATGATGGATGGATGGATGGATGATGGATGAGGGATGGATGGAGGGATGGATGATGGATGGATGGATGGAGGGATGGAGGGAGGGATGGATGGATGGATGGATGATGGATGGATGGATGATGGATGGATGATGGATGGATGATGGATGGATGATGGATGGATGATGGATGGATGATGGATGGATGATGGATGAGGGATGGATGGATGGATGGATGGATGATGGATGGATGATGGATGGATGATGGATGGATGGATGGATGGATGGATGGAGGGATGGGTGATGGATGGATGGAGGGATGGAGGGAGGGATGGATGGATGGATGGATGATGGATGGATGGATGATGGATGGATGATGGATGGATGGATGGATGGATGGATGGAGGGATGGGTGATGGATGGATGGAGGGATGGAGGGAGGGATGGATGGATGGATGGGGGATAGATGGATGAGGGATGGATGTTGTGGGGTGGGCAAGGAGCCTGTGTGGATTGTGCCAGTCCAGGAGGGGTTTGAGGATGGCACAAGGAAAGAGGTGAAGCTGCTGCAAAACCCCAAAAGTATTCTCCTATTTTTTCTTTTTTCTTTTTTCTTTTTTTTGGCATAATGGGGAGCAAGCCATAACATTTTTTCCATAATTGGGAACAAAGGATTGTTGCTGTGGTGGAAGCAGGGAATGATCCATCCTACAGGGGTGGCATTTGGGCTTTGCAGCTTTAATCACCTTCTATTTTCCTTTTTAATATTAAATCCATAGGTGACACAGAGTCAGGATAGATAAATCTGGAAGGAAAAAAATAACCACGGAGTCGTTAAGGCTGGAAAAATCTCTAAGAGCATCCAATCCAATCAAAATCCAGGCAGGCAACTCAGAAAATATTGCAACTCAGAACATATTACAACTCCAGCAGCACAGAACAGTGGAAAACACGGGATGAGGAGGTGGGAGTGTGTTCCCAGGAAAATGTGGCAGCTCCCAGGTGCCAAAGGGAGGGCAGGAGAGGTCTGGGAGCCTGTAAACAATGCTCAGGACGTGCCTGAGAGTTATTTTTGTCCTTCCCAATGCAAGGAGGAGCTGGAGTGCCCAGCTCAGAGCAAACCCAGGTTGGGCAGCTGGGGGCCACAAATAAATCTCCTGGCTGGGGTCACTTGGGGACAAGGGGAATTCATGGAAGGCAGAATTTGGGGGGGATTGCTGGCTAGGAAATCTCTAAATGCTGATTATGAGCACTGGGAAGGATCATTCTGGAAGTGTCTGGAGCTGGAGGAGGGTTTATTTAATTATTAATTTAGTTTTTCTTGGATGCTGGCTCCTTGAGGCCTTGTTGTAGGGCTGCTGTCAGATCCACAGGGAAGTGTTGGTCCTTATTTATTTATCTATAATTTTTTTATTTTTTTCTATATTTTAAATACTATTTATATATATTTTATTTATTTATATATGTTTTTTAATTAGACACTCCTGTGAAACACATAATTGGTCAAAGATGCTGATTTTGAGAGGAAAAAAGGGATTTTTCTGGTGGGAAGTATCCCTGCCCATGGCAGGGGTTGAGATGAGGTGATGTCTCAGGTCCATCTTCCTGTAGCAGCACAGGTTCTTGTCTTTGATATTTGATATTAATAATTGATATAAAATATTTGATTAAAAATTCCAAAAATTGAAATATTTGGTTTTATTGTGCCTGGCTCAATATTTCTGGGGCTTATGGAACTGGGTTTAAAATATACCAATGCCACCATCAATCAGTAAAGAATTAGATGATTTTTAAGGTTTTTTACATGCCGAAATATGGATTTTTATGACATGAACAGAAGGGCAAAGTGTTGAAGGACACATTCAAAGATTGGGTCCCTTTCTCTATTTTATTTTTTAATTAATCCTGAGAGCCACAAGTGAAAGTATTTCTATACAGCAATGATCTTCCTCCAATTCTCTATTTTCCATTAATTCATGGAGGTGTTTTGTACCTTCAACACCAGTCCAGTTGACCTTTGAAAATGCCAGCCTCCCAATTTGGGGAGAAGTTGGACAATCCTGGGAATCTCAGACCTCACCCTTCTATTTCTGAACACCTAGATTCACACAAAGAACAACAAATCCAAACCATAACGATTTTATTTAATTTATTTTAGCATCTCTCCATTGAATGGGGATGGTTTCAAAGTTTGGGGTGGTTTTGGGGTGTCCCTAAAGTGTGTGAGGAGCTCTCTGCAGGTTTCGGGCACCCCAAGGTGTGTGAGGCTGTCCCTGGTGTTTTGGGACACCCCAAGGCATGTGAGGAGGTCCCTGTTTGTTTTGGGGTGTCCCACAGGTGTGTGTGGAGATGTCCCTGATGTTTTGGGGCACTCCAAGCTGTGTGAGAACGTCCCCCAGGTGTCTGAGGATGTTCCTGGTGGTTTGGAGCACCCCAAGCTGTGTGAGCAGGACTTTGCTGGTTTGAGGTGTCCCCAAGGTTTGTGAGCAGGTCCTTGTTTCTTTGGGGTGTCCCACAGGTGTGTGTGAGGAAGTTCCTGGTGTTTTGGGGTGACCCCAAGCTGTGTGAGGCTGTCTCTGCAGGTTTGGGACCACCAAGATGTGTCAGCAGGTCCCTGGTGGTTTGGGGTGTCCCCAAGGTTTGTGAGCAGGTCCCTGTTTATTTGGGGTGTCCCCCAGGTGTGTGTAAGAAGGTCCCTGGTGTTTTGGGGTGACCCCAAGCTGTGTGAGGCTGTCTCTGCAGGTTTGGGACACCACAAGATGTGTGAGGAGGTCCCTGCTGTTTTGGGGCACCTCAAGGTTTGTGAGCAGGTCCTTGTTTCTTTGGGGTGTCCCCCAGGTGTGTGTGAGGAAGTCCCTGGTGTTTTGGGGTGACCCCAAGCTGTGTGAGGCTGTCTCTGCAGGTTTGGGACCACCAAGATGTGTGAGCAAGTCCCTGGTGGTTTGGGGTGTCTCCCAGGTGTGTGTGGGGATATCTCTGACATTTTGGGATAACCCCAAGCTGTGTGAGGATGTCCCTGGTGGTTTGGGATGTCCCCCAGGTGTTTGAGCAGCTCTGTACAGGTGTGGGGCACTCCAAGACATGTGAGCAGGTCTGTGCAGGTGTGGGGTGACCCAAACACATGAGAGCAGGTCCCTGCAGGTGTGGGGTGGCCCCTAGGCATGTGTGAGGATGTCCCTGATGTTTTGGGACACTCCAAGCTATGTGAGGATGTCCCTGGTGGTTCGGGGTGTCCCCCTGGTGTGTGAGCAGTCCCCCAGGTGTGTGGGGTGTCCCCAAGCCGCCCACCCCCCCGAGGCTGAGCCCCCCTTCCCTCTCTGGGTGGCTGGGCCATCCCAGCCCTCTCCCTGTGGGTTTGGGGCCGTGCCAGCAGCTCTGCCTGCCCATAAATGACCGTGCCAGGAACGCAGGAGCCCGGCAGGGATGAGCGATGGCCACGGCGGTGCCAGCCCAGCTCCTGCCCCTATTTGGAGCCCTGCTCCGTGCACACCACAGCCCTGGGGAGGAGGTGAGGGAAGAGCCTGGAGCTGCTCCTGCCAGGGCTTTGTCCCACCCCATCCACAGGGAGATCATGCACTCGGAGTTTTCAGCTTAAGCCACAGATCCTTGCTGCAGGAAGCAGCTTTTTGACCTGTTGGGGTTTTGGGGGGTTCCCAGGTTTTGTGCAGGAAGAATTCCTCCCTGGAAAGGGATTATGGTGGAGTGCCCATCCCTGCAGGTGTCCCAGGAAGGGCTGGAGGTGGCACTCAGTGCTCTGGGCTGGGGACAAGGTGGGCACCAGGTTCAGCTGGGACTCCATGATCCTGGAAGTCTTTTCCAACCTGATTTTAATGATCCTGGCTGAGCCCAAACTCGGTGTCCCCAGGCTTGGTGGGACCAACATTTCATTGCCTCAGTTCTCCTGCTCAGCCCCAGCCTTGTCCCAGAGCATTTGTGGGGCTTTTAGAGGAGGTTTATTCATGCAAGATGGAATTCCCCTGCCTAGGCCAGGCACTATTATGGGCAATTTGAAGTGTTTTTTCCCTTTGTGTTATCTTCCAGCTCCTTGGTGAGGCAGATGGGGACTGTGGACACCATGAATCCTGTCCCCATGCCAGTGATCTCCTCTCTTCCCAGGTAATGCCATTCCAGAGCTGGATCCTTTGCCCAAGCAAGTATTCATTTCATCAGAAGGTTGGCAGTGCCCATGGGCAGGAGCTGGCCTGTCAGAGCCACAAGGAAGCAGCAGAATGCCAAGGAGAGCTTTGTACCCAAGTATTTTAACCCCTGCTGAAGGATTTCCTGCTGTCCCAGGAGCCCAGGAGCTGGGGACAGTGACAATTCCACATCACTGAAAGCTGGCAGGGGCTGCAGGGGTCCCACCACGATGAGAGGAGACACTGGCATGGAGAGGTGGGATGGGTTCCTGGAAAAACCCATTCAGCAATTCCCTGGTTTTAGTTTGAAACCAAAATCAGCCACAGTGATCAACAGGGAAGGAAATCCCTCTTCTCAGTTCATGTCCCATGCATTTAACATTTTCTCTTATAATAATTTTTGTTTAGAGATTGTGTGTTCTTATAAAAAACCCAACATATTTAATTGTTGGCCAAAGCATTTCATTGGGTAGAGAGGCTTCCAGCTGACCTGTTTGGAATCCTTTAAAAATCCATCAAGGTTGTTCTGGGTTCAGTTTTTGGGGGGGTTTTGACAACTGGGAGCAAGGAACCATCATGGGAGGGTTTGGGTTGGAAAGGACCTTAAATCCCATCCAGTGCCACCCCTGCCATGGGCAGAGATACCTTCCACTGTCCCAGGCTGCTCCAAACCCCATCCAGCCTGGCCTTGGACACTTCCATGGATCCAGGGAAGGAATTCTAGTAGGGTTCCTATTATCCTACTGCCCCCTCCATGGATTTGTTTATATCCTGTTGGGTTTATGAGCATTTATTTTTATTTTAAAATGCCCCAAGAGCATTGAGCTGTACTGAAGAACCCCAATTCCCTCTGCTGTCCTTTCCCCAGGTTTCCCTGCCCCTTAAAAGCTGATTTCCATGTGCTACCCTGGAGGTCCCTGTTTGTGACCCAAGTGGCAGCCAAGGAGGGGTGACCACCCCAAACCCTGGAGCTGCCTGCTGCTGGATTTCGTGCTCTTGAGCAACCCCAGGTACTGGCTGGGATTTTTTTCCCATTTTTGCTGCCTGCAGATCACGTCTCTGCACTGCTGAACTTCCTGGCCTTGGGAAAGGGCCAAGTTCTGCCCCTGATGGAGCACAGAGTGCTGCTCACGTGGCCTGGGCTGGTGATGTGCCCTGCTGCATCCCACAGCTCCCAGGAGGGTTTGGGTACCCCCTGAGATGGGATCGTGCTCCTGATGGTGAATTGCAACTTCTTGGGTCAGAAATGGCTGAGAAAACCAGACCTTCTTACCTGGGCATCTTGATCCTTCCTTAGATCTGCCTCTCTCTTAAGTTGTGGGTGTAATTAAATGAAATTAAATTATTTTATATATAAATACCTTTCGAAGCTCAAAGGTTTCAAAGTTTTCAGTGTTGTCAGGAAGCCTTAGACCTGAGCACCTTTTCCAGCCTAATTCAGAACCTTCACTGTCATCAAAAGGAAGAAGACTGCAGCCCACACTGGCTTTGATAAGATAAATGTATTTTCTAGGAGTAACTCAACGTCAATTTTTTAGTTTATCCCCCAAATCCCTTTGAGCCTCAGACCATCACTTTTGCACGTATTTCAGTTTTAATTTCCTCCTTGTCACTACAGTTTTAATCACTTTGAAATCAACACTGGGCACTTCACATCTAATCCTGTGTAACAAGATAAGGACCATGTGTTTCTCCACTCAGGAGAAGTTCTGAGGTGGATTTTTCCAGGTCTGTATTTCAGGAAGGGCTCTGTGTTTGATTTAGTACTGACTGTATGTTTTGCAGGGTTGCTGAAATAGTAGGGATTTTTTAATTAAAAAAAAATTAATTTTTAATTCCCACAACGTGGGAATTTTTAAAAATAAAATTTATGGCTTCTAGCTGACACAAACTCAAATAACTTCTGGGGTGAGAAACTGGAATATAAGCAAAATTCCTGAAGAGAAATAAAAACCCCACTTTTTCTCCCCAACGTGACTCAGTGTGCACATGAGCTGTTCCCCAGGTTGAGATAAAACAGAGATGAGTAAGAAAAATCAGATTTTGCCAAGAACAAGGAGAGCAGGGGATCCTGCTGGGCCTTTGTTTTTGTTTACTTCCTTGGGGTGTTTGAGGGAATGGAGATGATGAGGTCACTGGGAGCGGTGGTGGTACAGACAGAGCTTTTTAAGGCACAAGCTGGCCCCCTTATCTCCCTCCTTATCTTTACTGGGATGGCTGGGGTGGGGTTTAGTCAGAGCCAGAGCTTCTGTTGCAACTCCTGAGCCTTTGGGCTCCCCCTCCCTCACCCTTCAGGCTGAGCCTCACGTTTGGAATCTGCTCCTCTCGGGATCCCAGCACGCATCCCTGGGATTGGGACATTCCCTGCTCTGCCCAGACACCTCTCTCCACCCTTGTATGGCCATAAAACCATGGAAGGGTCCCACAGGGATCATCCAGGCCACAGACACCCCAACAATCCCACCCTGGAGCAGTGTCCAAGCTCTCCTGGAGCTCTGGCAGTCTCAGGGCTGTGCCCATTCCCTGGGCAGCCTGGGCAGTGCCAGCACCCTCTGGGGGAAGAACCTTCCGTAAAATCCAACCTGAACCTCCCCTGGCACAGCTCCAGCTGTTCCCTGGATCCTGTCCCTGTCACAGAGAGCAGGGATGGGAGCTGCCCATGGGAGGATGTTGAAGACCCCAAAGAAGTCTCTGCTCAGCCTCCTCTTCTCCAGGCTGGACAGACCAAGTGACCACTTGAAAAGCTGCTGGAAGAGTCCTTTACTTCTGTTTTTGATGGAAGCACAGACCAAATTTTCTTCACTTTTAGGATTCTGAGGTTGCCTCAGCCCAGACATTGAAAACTCCTGACAAATAACCATTTTCTCTCCTTCCCCTTGCTGGAAGCCTCCCAGAAACTCCAACCTGATGACTGTGGTGTTGCCCCTGGAATCACTTCTTCAATTCCTGGGATTATTCTCAACCCCCTTTCCCACCCCCAAACTGCCCTGGGAAGAGGGGAGGCTGCTTAGGGCTGATTCACAGCATCTTTTCAGTTTTTTGTTATTTTCTGTTACTCCTTTATTTGCTCCGGCACAACCAGAATCTCTTGTCACTGCTCTGCATGTAGCAGAGGATGAAGAAAATGACAATAAATGACAATAAAAGAGCAGGGGAAATGCATGAACACATTTCAGGCATGGTTTTGGGGTGAAAAGGATGTGTCCTGATGGGAGAGGGGGACTGCAAGAGACACAGAGCAGTCTAGACCTGACCTCTACCACCCACCCATGTATATTTGGTAAAAAAAACAGCTCTGCCTGCTGTATTTTATTTTTCTCACTGAGGTACACATGGCTCTTAAATAAACATGATTATACCCTACGTGGAGCTGCAGCTCGGGCCAAGCACTAAAAATAGTGGGCAGAAGGGAGAGACTTCAATTAGATGCAGAGTGCTCAACAATTTAACTTCTAATTGGCTTGTGGTTATCCCCCAACGAGGAACCAGCCCTGGAGTGCTGAAAGGATTCGAGGTCTGGCAAAACAGGCACTCAAATGGGGTATTTTTTGACCAAAAAAAGAGGCCTGGGTGTTGCATGTCGAGGAACTCGTGTGTTTGTGTGACATTTGCCTTCAGCTCAGGGCTGAGGCCTCACCTCGGGCCTTTCACAGGTGGGTTCAGCTCCACGTCCTCTCCTCAACCCCAGTTTGGTGGCTCCACGATGTTTTTTGGGTTGGATTTGGTTCCTGACTGAGCTCATGGTGCAGAACTGCAGGAGGAGCAGTCAGAGGCATCCCAAGAACTCCTTGATTTCCACCCTCTGCTCCAGTCCAAACTCTGTTTTCCTTCCAGCTCCCAGAAACCCTTTTCCATCATCATTCCCTTAATTTTTCCCTGCATTTAACTGTTCCTCTGCCTCAGCCTGAAGGAGCAGCACAGAGGGGCCTCCTCACCATGGTGCAGATCATCCCCCAGCCTCTGGAATGATCTTCCTTTCCCTGAAGCTGGCTGTGGGGCAGGAGGAGGCTGGGAACACGGGCTCAGATTTTGGGAGAACACCAACCCCCAGCCACTGCCCACTCACCATTCCAAGCTCCCAACCCACTGGGCAGCCAAAGCTTTGCCAAGGCTTTGCTGGCATAGAAAGGTGGATTTCAGGGACAAACATTTACAGAGCTGTGCAGTAAGAAGGTCTGGAAAAAGAAGATCTGGGATGTGGAGTTAGCAGGAGGCAAATAACACAGGGTGGGAGCTGGCTTGGGTTGGTCCCTGTTGGGGTTTGGAATAAATTTCCCTGTTTATTTGGGAATTCTGGAAGGACTTCTGGGGATTGTGTGTATCTGGCAGCTTTTGGGAATTGCTTGACATTTTTCAGGAGCAGCTCCCTGATAGTGGGTTCTGCAGGAGCCTTTTCCTCTGTCTGCATCCACTGTTTTTTTTTTCTCCCCAGGATATGGGAATGTGGGAATCCTGCCCTTATTTCCAAGCCACCTCTTCCTTCCCAACTCAAGACCCCCAGGAAACACCTGCAGCAGTCCCATGATCACCAAGGCTTGCTCTTGTACATGTGACTGTGGCTTAACTGGAGGAGAACATGGCAATTTAGGGGGAAAAATATCTCAATATTTTTAAGTGAAAGTAGCAAGTGTATTCCAGTATAATCCATGCATTGTTGGAATTGGTTTTTCCCAATTGTTTCCCATTGTTGCAGGTGTTTTTTCCCAATTTCTTCACCTCAGGAATTGTCTAGGAAAGCTTTTCCACTTTGCACTGGGGAAGAGACCACACAAACTGCAGCGTGTTTGGTGTGCTGAGGCTGAAATGGAATCCAGCCCTTCTTCCCAAAGCCATGTCCCTGCAGCCAGCCCTTCCTCATTTCCCTCCAGGAGTGTCCCAGAAACCACCGTGGCCTGGATGGCTTCAATCCTGAATTTTTCAGTGGAATTGGCTCCTGTAATTATCTGCCTCCTTGCCAGCCATGTCCACTTGCCCGAGGCTCTCCCACAGTGGCAGCCACGGGGTTTTGGCAATATCTGAACACCAAAAGTGAAACTTTGCCCTGTGGCTGGTGGAGAGGAAAGGGAAGGGTTTGGAATTTAGCCAAGGACTGCTCCCAAACTGAGTAGTGGTGGGAAGAAGAGGACAGAGAATCCTCCTGTGAGGCACAGCTCACACCTCTGGCAGCTCTGGGTGAGGAGGAGGAGGATGGCCAAGGAATCAAGGCAGAGTGTGATTCATAAAATCATGCAATGTTTTGAGTTGGAAAGGGTCTTAAAGCTCATTTCAACCCCCTGTCCTGGGTTGCTCCACTGTCCCAGGCTGCTCCAAGCCCCAAAGTCCAGCCTGGCCTTGGGCACTGCCAGGGATCCAGGGGCAGCCACAGCTGCTCTGGGCACCCTGTGCCAGGTCTCATCACCCTGCCAGGGAACAATTCCTAATTCCCAACATTCAACATAAATTTCCCCTGTGTCAGTCTGAAGCCATTCCCCTTTGTTCTGTCACTCCTTGTTCCTGATGATTTGTCCCTCTCCGTCTTCCCTGTCACCCCTTCAGACCCTGGAAGGTGCTGTGAGGTCTCCTCACAACCTTTTCTTCCCGGGCTGAACAGCCCCAACTTTATTTATTAATACAATTTAATTTATTTATACCAAATAAAACTCCATTTATAATAACCTAGGGTGTGTGTTTTTTCACTCCTAGGCCTGCTCCCTCTTAATTTACTGCATCAGGTGTTCCATCACAATTAATTTTAAAAAATTCTTCCACCAAAATTAAAAGTTTTGTTTTGCTGCCTTTCTTTTCTTCTTCTTTTTTTTTTTTTTTTTTGTTTTTTTTTTGTTTTTTTTTTTTTTTTTGTTTTTTTTTTTGTTTTTTGTTTTTGTTTTGGGGGTTTTTTTTGTTTGTTTTGTTTTGTTTTTTGGTTTTTGGGGTTTTTTGTGAAATAGGGTTTCTCCTGCCCTTCAAGCAGAAAACTGAACTCAAACAGAGAAGTGAAATGATGATTGCATTAAATCCACCTTGATGAGCAGCCAAGGAATGCTTTGAGTCCCAAAAGGTGAGACTGTGGCATCATCAAGCAGCAGGGCCGACACCTCGGGAGCCTCCCATGGGAAATCCTGCTCTTACCCAGTCTGAAATCCTGTTCTGGCCCAGTCTTGCATGTCTGGGCTTGTTGGTTTGTCTCCAGCTCCTGGAATTTCAGGAAAGAAATGCCCTCTTGTTCCACCAATCCATTCCTGCATCGCTGCCCAACATTCAGGAAAAATTTCTCCATGGAAAGAGAGGTCAAACAATGGAACTGGGCTGCTCAGGGAAGAGGTGGATTCATTATCCTTGGAAGTGTTCCAGAAATGAGTAGATGTGGCCCTGGGGGTGGTTGATCAGAGCTTGGATTGGTGATCTTGGAGATTCCCTGATATTGAACAGTGAAGGTGGGATGTTGCCTATGGTAGAGAAAAATCCATGATCTGCTGTCAGAAATACAAATTAAATTCCCAAAGGAGATGTTAAACCCTCAGATCAGTCCCAGGCTCCCAATATTTATGGAGAGGAACTTCAATGTCCCACCACAACCATCAAAACCTCATTACCCACATGATGCCCACTTCTTTATTTATCAATATTTTATTGTGTAATGTGGCCTGAGACATTCACTGGGCATATTTCAGATGGTACCTTTTTTTTTTCCTGAGTATTCCAGGATTTTTCTGAGACCCAACAGCAGCAAAATATGTTTGGGTTTGGTTTTTTTTTTTTGTTCTTCCCATAAATATCCTCTGTGCATGGCTCCTGATGTGATGAAGTGATGGATGTGAAGCTCGTTGGCATTTCCAAAGTCACGCTCCAGATTCCTGCTTCAATCTGACCCCAAACAGATCATGGAGATGAGCTGAGCTCTGCTCTTAAGCCTCACTCAACTGCTGCTTGAGCTGCTGATCTCATTTATAATTTTGTCACCAATTTCTAAAACTGGAGGAGTCAGTAAATGATGGACAACTTTGAGGAAGGCCAGGAGAAAAGCCAATCCAGGACTTTTTAATGCCCAAATTCCCATCACAGCTTCTGCGATTTGTTTGTTCCCAGAGCAAAAAGCACCTGGAAATTTCTGTGTAGAGAATAAAAGATTAAAAAATAACACAGGCAGTCTCCTGGCTGTAATTTAGGCAGTGACCAGCAAAAATAAAAGTTATATTTGAGTAAAGGAAGCTGGAAGGGGGAATATGCAGTGGGTCAGGACAGTGCTGGGTGCTGTGAGTAGGAATAAAATGATGCTAATAATAAACAGCATTGCTGCTCTTTTAAAGAACTTATTTCTCCAACACATGCAGAAAGTTAAAGTTACAACTCTGTGAAATTTCTGCTGGCTGCCTCATCTGTTTATCATTGACTCCCTGGATGCTCGTGGTAAGAATTCCGGCTTTTGGAATAATGTTTGTGGTAGGTGGTCCCTTCAAAGCTGCTCCCTCGCACTCAGCCAGTTTGATTTGCTGGGGGAGACTTTGCTCATGCAAAGTTTTCCTTCAACTGCATCCAGCGCCGTGATGAGCCAGTGCAAGAGAAACTACTGTGCTGTGATTCCCCTCTTGAGCCACTCAGACACTTTGAAGTGGAATTTTTCCTTGATTTTTGGGGCCAGAGAAGTTGTTAGGGTTTTTCCACCCCCCCCTCCCCTTTCCTCCATTCCCAAGGGAAAAATAAAACATTTACAGACATGCTGGTGGTCTATATTTATCAACACAAAATCTAAATATAGCATTGTTTTTACACCCATTGCTGGGGCTAACCCAACCATGAAATAAACACACTTTCTGCTTCATAAAATTGCATTTTTAAAAAAAGGTTTACAATTATTATGGCCATTTTTATGGTATCAAGGCAGAAATGGAACTGCTTTCCCTCTGTGGGTCCATCTAAAAGAGGGAGCTTCACATTCTCTTCCATAAACTTTCGACCAAGAAGGGATAGAATTAAAAAAGCAAGGTTGCAAAAGAAGAATTTAATCTTTTTTAATAAAAATTAGTGTCATAAATCAGCACAGCCACTGTCACACAAGCAGACACTGATGTGAGGTGTAGCTGAGCTCACACTGTGGGTGGAAGAGATGAGTGCAAGCACAAAAAGTCAGACAAAATCTTTGTAAAAGTACCCAATCAGTTTAAAAATCTTCTTCCCAATAGTAAAAGAAAAAGGAAAAAGTAACAGTTTGTTTGGGTTAATATTGCACTGCTCTTGAGGTAAAAAAATGCTCACAAATAAAACACTCCTGGGGACTGTTGTGTTTATTTTGCTTTTGCTAAATTCTAGAAATCCATGAGACTTCAGGCAGTTTGCTAATTCTAAAAGTCCATGCGACTCCAGGCAGTGAATATTCTAAGACAAGCTAAAGAAGAAAAAAATGGGAAGGAAAAATTCCAAGGTGAAAATGGGCAGAAAAAATGCAAGGGAGAAGATGGACAGGAAAAATGTAAGGGAGAAGATGAGAAGCAAAAATGCCAAGGGAAAACCTGGGATAAAAATATGGACAGGATTTTTCTTAAGATCCATTTCTCCCACAATTGATGAGCAACTGGAAGAGGCATCATTGGAGAGCAGTGACTCTAATTACAAATGAATGGATGGTGTAAGTGATGCATCCAATGTTCTAAATGCAAATTAAAAAAAAATATTGCTTATATATTGATTTTTAAATTATTTTAAAATTGGTTTTCCTTGTCTTTGGCTAAACTCCCCCAGAGCCAGCAGCCCATTCCTGAGCTCCCAGGAGCAGCATCTCCTTCCCAACTCCTCATCCTGGAAAGGCACTGGCAGGAGAGCTTCAGGTTCCTTGGAGAGCCTTTATGTGCTCCAGAGAGCCCAGAGATGGAGACTCTAAATCAACCCCTGAATCAGCCTCTAAATCAAGCCCTAACTCATCATCTAAAACAACCCCTAAATCAACCCCTAAATCAACATCTACATCAGTCCCTAAATTGGCTTCTAAATCATCATCTAAATAAACCCCTCTATCAGCCCCAAAATCACCTTCTGAATCAACATCTAAATAAACTCCTAAATCAGGCCCTAAATCTATCCCCAAATCAGTCTCTAAATCAGCTGCTAAATCAATATCTAAATAAACCCCTAAATTAGCCCCTAAATCAAGCCCTAAATTAGGCCCCAAATCAGCTTCTAAATCAACTCCTAAATCAGGCCCTTAATCAGTCCCTAAATTAGGTCCCAAATCAACCCCGAAATCAACTCCTAAATCAGTCCCTAAATCAGCTTCTAAATCAACATCTAATCAGTCCTAAATCAGCCTCTAAATCAGCCCCCAAATCAGCCCCTAAATCCACATCTAAATCAGCCCCTAAATCAGCCCCTCAATTAGCCCTAAATTAGGCCCTATATTAGGCCCTAAAAGAAGTCCTGAAGCAGGCCTTAAATCAGCCTCTAAATCAACTCCTAAGTCAGCCCCTAAATTAGGCCCTAAATCAAACCCTAAATCAGTTTCTAAATCAACATCTAAATCAACCCTAAATCAGCCTCTAAATCAGGCCCTAAGTCAGGCCCTAAATCAGCTTCTAAATCAGCCTCTAAATCAGGCCCTAAGTCAGGCCCTACATCAACTTCTAAATCAGCCCCTAAATTGGACCCTAAATCAGCTTCTAAATCAACATCTAAATTATCCCTAAATCAGCTCCTAAATCAGCCTCTAAATCAAGCCCTAAACCACCCCCTAAATCAGCCCCTAAATCAGCCCCTAAATCAGGCCCTAAATTAGGCCCTAAATCAGCCCCTAAATCCCCCCTCCCTGTGTGACCTCCTGACATGAGCAGCATGCAGGAACAGCCCCACTCAGCAGCTCCTGGGATTTAAGGACTTGAACCCAAAAAAATGACATTCAGGATGTCCCAGACGAAAAATGGGACACTTTCCTTCATGGTGTCCTTGCCAGGGGAAGAAGAGGACATTGGGATTATCTGTCCATGGCATGGGGTTGGAATGGGATGAGAGTTTTAAGGTCCTTTCCAGCCCAAACCATTCTGTGATTCTGTATTTATAAAATCCCTCGTGATTCTATGATTATTAAATTCTGTATTATTCTAATTAAATCTTATTATTCTCAAGGTTTTAATTTCATATTCCCTGCTCCTGGCAGTTGGAATTCATGCTGATTTTTGCATCCTCCAGCTGGTAGCAGATGGAGAATTCCTTGAGAGCAGCACTCAATGATGGGCAAGGCTGGGAGCAATGCTGGGGTGGTGTGGCTACTCCAAATATGAAATTTTACTCTAATTTTACTATAAATTTTACTTCTTTCCCTTTTAAAATCATGTTGCTTTCCCCCCTGCTGCAGCCCCCACATCCCTCCTCCCTGGCACCCAAGTTTGTGAGCTCTTTCAGCAAATTTGGTCTGGAAACAAAGCAGAAAAAATTAGGAAATTCTTCCTTGTAGAGCCATTCCCTGTGGAAAAGCTGCTCTGTGTCCTGGGATTGCTTTCAGCTGAACCACAGGCTGAAATTACATTGTTCAAATTGTTCCGAAAAGCGATAGAAAAACAAACCTCAGTTTCTTGGTGGCTCTGTTTAAGCTTTGGCTGTGCTTCCACTGGGCAGCTATGGGTGAAAAAAACCCTTTTTTTTTTTCCAGATGGGAAAAATCCTGTGTTTAAAACCAGCAGTGGGCAGAAAACACTTCTGGGGTGTGGGTGAACATGCATGTGGACACTCAGCTCCCATTTCCAGCAAAACTCCTGGAGGACAATCTCCTTTATCCATTGGGAATGATTTCTCAAGGCCAGATATGTTCCTCTGAAGTTCCTTTCCAGGCAGCAACTGTCCAGCATCCTTATCCCACAGGCAGCACATGAGTGGGGTTGGCTTTTTCCTTGTCCTGGGCACGGGGAATTGGCACATTTGGGATGGATGTCCCACCCAGTGCCATGCTGCCTTTCCTGCTTGGATGTTAATGGGATAACGCTGCCGAGGGCTTTGAAGATGAAGGAGCAGCCTGGACAAACAGGGCCAGATAAACACAGGCTTCATCTCTGAGCAGCACCATGCCCAGAGTGTTCCCAACTATTTTTCCCAGTGTCCTCACACACTGGAGGAAGCCCAGGTCACTGCTGAGCTCTCCTTCCCCCCTTCCCAAGGCAATCCATCCCATTTGATGCATCCCTGCAGGATGATGTTGAGAGCACACGCAGGTTAACTGAGCAGGTATGTTCCTCTGAATTTTCCTAGGAAGTTCCTTTCCAGGCAGCACCTGAGTGGGGTGGGCTTTTTCCTTGTCCTGGGCACGGGGAATTGGCACATTTGGGGTGGATGTCCCCCCCAGTGCCATGCTGCCTTTCCTGCTTGGATGTTAATGGGATAACGCTGCCGAGGGCTTTGAAGATGAAGGAGCAGCCTGGACAAACAGGGCCAGATAAACACAGGCTTCATCTCTGAGCACCACCATGCCCAGAGTGTTCCCAACTATTTTTCCCAGTGTCCTCACACACTGGAGGAAGCCCAGGTCACCGCTGAGCTCTCCTTCCCCCCTTCCCAAGGCAATCCATCCCATTTGATGCGTCCCTGCAGGATGCTGCTGGGAGCACACACGGGTTAATTGAGCAGCATTAACCCAAGTCAAACTATAACCCGCTGGGTAAACATTTCCCTATTGTTTCTGGGGATTACCGTGCTGGGAAGTCATTAATAACCTGGAAGTACATTCCATTTATCTTTGTTTATTAGCTGCTTTTGGCAGACTCCAGGAGCGTCCCCCTGCTCTGACATCAGCCCAGCTCCAGCCCCTGTAAAGTCAACAATCTGATTTGGTCATTAATCTCCCACTTCAAAAGGGCAGGCAGGAGGTGCAGGAGGAAGATCTCACATCTGCTCTTCCACTTGCTGCTTTGCCGGGGCTGGCTCCAGACAAAAGCCTGGTCTAGGATCTTCCTGCACTGCCTGACCTCACCAGCATCCCCAAAAACCCTTCAGCAATTCATTTCACCCCTCATTTACACCTCCAGGCAAAGGGGAAGTTCCTGGAAATGTGGAGCATCTCCTGAGGAACAAGACTTGGAGATGTTCCACACCTCCAGGAACTACATAGGGTGACCAAACCCCATCCCAAATACCCTAGTGGGTACTTCCAAGGATACATTCACCTCATTTTTGAGCTAAAGACCATGAACCTTGCTCCAAAATCCAGGGTCCTGGTGGCTCCAGAGCCCACCACTGAATCCATGGCTGCAGAGGAAGCCCAAGCTCACTGCAGACCTGCCAGGACTTCAGAGGGGAGAGCCACCAGCACAAAGGCATCATCTCCTCCAGCTTAGTATGCAGTCATTCCTACATCCCTTATCCAGCCCTTTGAACAGATCTGAATCCAAAATTCCACCAGACTTGCTGGAGGAACAAATCAGAGTTAGAAAACGTACTGGATTTGCTGGAGGAACAAATCAGAGTTAGAAAACCTGTTGGATTGGCTGGAGTAACAAATCAGAGTTAGAAAACCCTCTGGATTTGCTGGAGTAACAAATCAGAGTTAGAAAACCCACCAGACTTGCTGAAGGAACAATTTGGCATGTTGGAAATGCTTAACCCCCTTATTATTGTGGGAGGGAGGAAAACACTGGTAAAACAATTTATTCTTCACTAATTGCATTTTTTTCTTGCTGCCACGCATCCAGGACAGGAGTTGCTGCAAGGAGGGAAGCAGGAGAAGGCCATGAGTGAAGAATTCCGTGTGGTTAAAGGCACCTTGGAACCCCCACTGCCAAAGCAAACCTGAAATTGTTTTTCCTGGGCAGGGTTTGCTCCTTGTGCTCCAAATGTTTGCTTCCCAAATAATTTCTTCAAACCACAAATATAAAATTTTCCTTTCCTCATCCAGAGCCTTTCACTTGCCCTGGGAAATTCCCCAGCTTCTCTTCCATGGAAAAACCTTCATTAAAGTGAAAGTTTTGTTAAACTTCTTCAAAATTTCATGAAATTTCGTGGTTTCACCAGGATATTATTTTGTATTACTTCCATAGGTAAAAAGGAAGATGCCAGCCTCTCTTCTGTATCACCTACAAGGACACTTGCTTTCTTTTGTCATTTTAAAAGAGAGGGATTTTATTTTATTTTATTTTATTTTATTTTATTTTATTTTATTTTATTTTATTTTATTTTATTTTATTTTATTTTATTTTATTTTATTTTATTTTATTTTATTTTATTTTATATTTAACTTAATTTCATTTTTTTATTTTTAACTTTTTAAAATTTTATTCCATGCTCCCCAGCCCTCCAGGAGAGGTGATGTAAGGATGGGTGAGTGGATGAGATCTCTCCTCCTTTCTCTCCTTCTGTTCCTGCTTTCTCCCTGGATGCTCTCCTGATATTGGAGATTAGATCCCAACCCCTCCAGGCAAGGAGGAACCTCAACGTGCATCTCCCACATCCTAAAGGGATGCTTTAATCACTGGCATGGTGCATAAGTAGAGGGAGGGAGAGGGAAGATAGGACCTTTTATTTTGCTTTCTTTAGGGCAAAACCCAGCAGCGGTTTCAAGAGCTCCTGAGCCCTCCAGGTGATGAAACTGCCTGAAATGACACCTTGATTTCCCTGAACTTTGCCAAATTTCCTGATTTCCATTAATCTTCTATTCCTCTCTACATCTCCTGTCTTGGACCTGGCTGAGTGGTCAAGGAAGATTCAACTCCCCAAATATCCCTGGAAGTATCCAAGGCCAGGCTGGACAGGGCTTGGAGCACTCTGGGATAATGGAAAGTGTCCCTGCTCATGGCAGGGGTTGGATGAGATGGGATTTAAGGTCCCTTCCAACACAAACCACCCTGGGATTCTATTATCATCTCATTTCATATATAAATACAAATAAATAGATCAAATATCTAGTAATAATTATAATATGTCACAATCTTTGAGTGATTTCTGATGTCACTTTGTGCAATCTGAAGCTGCTGTGTGTGACACAGTGCTTTTGCTCATGGGGATGTGCTCCACTGCATGTGGAGAAATTAAGGAGAAATTAAAGGAGAATTAAAAGGATAAATTAAATGAAGGAGAAATTAAAAACACTATTTTAATTAAAAATGTTCTAATTTGATCATGTAAATGATCACTGCCCACAGACCTGCCTTGGTGTGCTCTACAAAACAAACCTCCGTGGCTTTGGAGGGCAGTTTTAGGGGATCTGCTTCACTGCATGTCCAAGGAGAAATTAAAACGCTCTTTTAATTAAAATTTATTTAATTTGATCGTGTTAATGATCACTGCACACAGACCTGCCTTGGTGTGTTCTACAAAAGAAACCTCCATGGCTTTGGAGGGCATTTTTGGGGAATCCCAAGGAATATCCTTCCATCACAGTTCAATATTAAATATTCTTTAAAATGATGAATGCATTTGTACTCACAAGCCTTGGGATGATTTTCCTGCTTTTATTAGAAACTCAGGCAATGGGGAAAAAAGAAAGAAAAAAAAAAATCCAATTTCTGCGTGTCATCTCCATCCTGTCCGAGCAAACATTCCCTCTCCGGGATGGTTTTTTGGGAGATGCCCGCGGGCAGCGCCCGGAGCCTCCCAGGGCGGTAGTTTAACCATTAAGCCGAGCTTAAGGCTCGGTGCCTAAGGTGAGGGCACGAAGAAAGGAACGCCAGAGCTTTGATCTGGGCCAGGTGTTAATTTGGGAGATTTGGGAGCTGTTAGGAAGCCGGGGCAGCACATCCCCGCGGGTTTATCAGGGCCGGGATTAGTTAGGCTGAGGACAAACAACTTCTGCCGGGACAAACAGGGCAGCTGCCAGATGAAAGTGCCACCAAGAGGTGGCCGTCCCTTAATGGGGACACTGGTTTTAATGGGGACTTTCATCTCGGCGGCGCTCCTGAAAGCAACGGGGGCTGGAAAAAACAGGAGGAAAAAGCGGATTTGGGGCCGGGAGAAATCACCTGCTGCTCGGGCAAACACTGGGGATGGGTCCTTGGGGCTGTGCTGGGGGATGAAATACAGAGTTTATTTCCAAAGGGTGGCAACAAGGAAAGGAAAAGAAAAATAAGAGAAGTAGAGGTGATTTTGCCAAGATCTATTTATTCAAATCCCAGATTCTCCAGTAGATGCTGTTCCCTCTCCTACACACGTGGCTCCTTCCCTTGAGGACCTCTGTGGTTGCATCCACCACTACCAAACCTTAAAAACGCCACTAGATAAAAACTGCATCCAAGAATTTCACTTTTAAACAAATGCCCTGTTTGTTTAAGAGGTTGTGGGATGTCATTTTCACAATGAAGGAAAATGCTGGTCCCTGAGGGCAGGATTAATATTGGAATCTGTGAGTTTAACACCTCATAGCTTGTCTCCCTGACATGATTTTAAACAACAGACCTTCAATTAAAAGAAAAAAGATGATTTGAAAATCCTTTAAAAATCAGTATAACCCATATTTCACCTTTCTTGTTTTGACAACAAAAGTAAGAACCAACAGAATCACTGCTGGTTGCACATTTTCAATCAAACAATATCCAAATAATAAAGATTGAGGAGGAAATCCCTCAATAATTATTTTGAAGAAGTCACCACTAAAGACCTTGCATTGACATGTCGTGGCTTGTGAAAACACCCATAAGTCACAAAATTTGTTGCAGCCCAAAGATTTCTCCATCTGAACTCCAATTATTTTTGTTTTCCTTCAGCACCAATCATTGAGGATAAAAGTAAGAACCAACAGAATCACTGCTGGTTCCACATTTTCAATCAAACAATATCCAAATATTAAATATTGAGGAGGAAAACCCTCAGTAACTATTTTGAAGAAGTCACCACTGAAGACCTAACATTGACATTTTGTGCCTAACCCATAAGGCACAAAATTTCTTGAAGCCCAAAGATTTCTCTAGCTGAACCCTGATTATTTTTGTTTTCCTTCATCACCAACCATTTTACCCCCATCCCACACCACAGGATTGCGACAGGCAGGGAGTGGGAGAAGCAGCACTGTGAATGTGACACCTCCCAAAGGTGTCCTAGATAAGGTGAGGGGTGCTGGTGGCTCCCAGTGCCACCTGGGCTGGGAAGGAGCACCTCTGCCCTCTCCTGGGGCAGCCACAAGTGTTTCAAACCCCCTGGCCATTCAAAACCTCCCCTCGAGGTGGTTTGAGCAGTACAGAAGTGACAAAGATGTGGAAGTGAGATGGTGCAGCTCCAAACCTGGGCACTGAGCCTCAGCAGGGCTTGGGGCTCGCTGCCTTTATTGGGGGGATTCCAAAAATGGGATTTGGGGCAATTTGGAAGCCCCTCTAAACCAGCACATCTCTTCCCTTTGGTTCATCCTCATCTCACTCTCACTTGTGGTCCAGGCTCCCTTCTTTTATTTTCCTGGCTGCCTCTAATTTGTGGCCATCCAGCAACCGCTGCTCGAGGCCTGCTGGGCTCAGCCAGCCCCCTGGGCAGAAGCTGCTCCCTGCCACCACAGCCAGCCCAGGAAAATCGGGATGGGGATGGAATATTTGCCCTCTGATTGTTTAACAGCATCTGAGAATTCCAGCAATTCCCACGAGACCCCGAGGAATGCAGAGCCACAGGAGGAAGAGCCCCGTGCCAGAACCGACTCCTTTTCATTTCTTTTGGGCTGTGGAGAGTGGAGCCAAGGAAGAGCTGGGATAACGAAGCCCATGGTGGTTTTAATTAGCTGCAAGCCTGGAATGTGGGGGCTGATTGTATTTGTTTAATGGGGAATAAATTTGGAATGGTGTGGGTGGGTGCAGGAGATGATCCAGGAGCCTCTAATAATGCATGGGGAATATAAGGAATGTCCCTACAGCACAGAATCACAGAATCACAGAGTGATGAGGTTGGAAGAGACCTCTAAGATCACCAAGTCAAACCTATGCCCTAACACCTTAACTAGACTATAGCACCAAGTGCCATCTCCAGTCCTTTTTTAAACACATCCAGAGTCTTGTTTTAAACACATCCAGCATGGTCACATCCCTGCTGGGCTCTTCCCAAGGGATATCCCTCTGTGGAAGGCTTGGGACTGGCTCCTTGGTTTTGCTCCCAGTGTGCCAGGAAAGATTTTGTGGAAGACAGCCCTGGCTGTGGCTGTGGGGTCACACCTGGAGCAGGATCAGGTGCTTTGCCTGGAGAGATGCTGCACAAAGCTCTTGGGCCAGAAGTAGGGAATGGGATAAATGTGGCACAGGCAGCCCTCAGGGAAAGAAATTGGTCCTGGGAACAGCCTCATTCCGTGTGCCAGCTGCTCCCTGCTGGTCACTACAAGGTTCCTAACACAAAGGACCATAAGTCATGGTTTTTTTGGTGGTTTTGATCCCAAATAAGTGTGAGCAGGAAGGGTCCTGCCCATCTCTCACTGATGGTACAGAGGAGGGCAAAGCCCAGGCAACCAAAAGCAAAGGATGGAAACATCTGGGCTCAGCCCAAAACTGTTTCCAGGTATCTGGGGTGTGATCAGCAATAATCAAACCTTCTTTTTGAGCTGTCCCAGGGGACCAGTCCCTCCCTCCTGTGTGGAGCACAGTTAGGTTGTGTGCCTTGCTCCCAGACCACCACGGAGAGTGGATAATGGTTTGGTTTAAGGATGTGTCAGAGCTGGGATACTACCCCAGGGTGTTTCTAGGGTCTGCTGGAGGTGGTGGAAGCTTTCTGTGTGGTTATACTGCAGCTAAGGAGTGGTTGGTCAGCAGGGGGATACACCCAGGGTGGAATCCTACACCTGGAATTTCAGCAGGAGGAGCCACAGCAGCCTTGCTGGTCATGCTGCCCTCTCTGCCCAACTGCTCTGGCCTTGGAACACCTCAAACCCCTTGGACACATCAGTGGGGGGGCAGGGTTTGCATGACTTGTCTGGGAGCCACCTCCAAAGGGTTCCTGGTACAGCTGATGCAAAGAGCCACTGATGGAGAGCCATGAAAACACCCTGGAAAACATGCTGTGTGGGAATTGAAGCGCACAAGCACTTTGAACTGGAATAAAATTTGCTGAAATATGTCCTGAGATGGGTAATGGAGCTGGGAAAGGGGCTGGAGCCCCAGGAAGGGCTGAGGGAGCTGGGAAGGGGCTGAGCCTGGAGCAAAGGAGGCTCAGGGGGGACCTTGTGGCTCTGCACAACTCCCTGCCAGGAGCTGTAGTAAGACAGGGATCAGTGTCTTCTCCCAGGGAACAAACTGAGAAGGAAACAGCCTCAGGTAGTACCAGAGGAGGTTCAGATTAGATGTCAGGGAAAATTTCCTCACCAAAAGGATTGTCAAGCACTGGGATGGGCTGCTCATGGTGTCACCATCCCTGGAAGTGTCCCCAAAGATGTGGGTGTGGCACTGGGGACACAGTCCAGTGTCACTCAGTGGTGCTGAGTGAGCAGCTGGACTCAGTGATCTCAAGGGCCTTTTCCAACATTAAATGTTGTGTAAAAGTGTTTTTCACACACAAATACACACCAGGTTTAGGGCAGGTTTCTAAAGCTTGGTTACTGTCAGGAGGTTCTTTTACCCACCACTGGACACAGCAAACATTTGCATAAAATAGACCTAAAACCTTGACCTCCCTCTTTCCACCCCAGCCTGTTTTATCCCCAAACCTGCAGGGCATCCACATGGAGATGATGCCTTAAGTTTCAGCTTTTATATTTTCAGATTCTGTGCTGCTTTAGTGTGTGAGTCTGAGCTTCATATTAAGGGATGGTGAGCTCTCTGCACAGAGCAGGGAGACAAAACAATTCCTGCTCTAGCTGGGAACCAAGGACAACTGATCCAAGTCTCAGGCCCAAGAGCACAAACACCGTGGGCTGGAGAGAGAAAAACAAGCAGGATGGGACTTCATAACCTAAAGCTGGAATTGGACAATTAACTCCAATATGCAAATGGAGCAGAACTTATAAAAGTGACAGACCCCATGTCCAGGCGTCCATTTTGTGCCCATTTTGGTTGACCTTGGGTGCAGCCCTGGCTGGGCTCTTGTGGTGCCCAAGGTGTATCCATGGAGGAGATCCTTTTAATAAATCCCTTCTTTATTCTTTAACTCTGTTCTAGGTCAGCCTTCTCAAGGCATCAGAGAAACTGCAGCTCCTGTGACCAGGATGACCATGTCATCCATGGTGATGACAGCAGCAAGTCCTGGTAGGGAGCTCGGACCATTCCTGGTCACAGGAGCTGCAGTTTCCAGTGGGATGGGAGCCTGGAGCACCAGATTTTCACCTGAAAGATGAAAATCCCCACTGAAAATCCCCAGTGTGCCCCATCCTCACTGAGGTGACCCCATGGATTTCCCTCAGCGCCGCACACTGAGGAGCTCGGAGCAACCAAAGGCCCCATCTTGCCAGAAGATGCCACAACCGTGCTTGCACCTCCAGCATCCCTTCCCTGCCTCTCTCTGGGCTGCTGTGAGCCCCCAGGCTGCAGCCCCAGCCGCGGGGAGGGAGCTGCTCCTTTATTTCCCTTTTCCTTTCTGGTGCAGCAGCCGAGGCCAAGGCGGAGCGGCGTCCACGGCCGGGCCTCTGTGGGAGCGCCGGCATCTGGAGCTGCAGCTCCTGGCGTCCTTTGAGGAGCACAGCCAGGCAGCTGCCGAGCACATGGCAGCGGGGAAGGAGCTGCCTCTTGCTTCCAGGGATGCTCTGATGAAGCCTCGCAGCCTCAGCAGCTCCCTCCTGGCTGGGGCGGCTTCCTGGAGCCTCTGGGAGCTGCAAGTTCAGGGGGAGTAGAGGAGGCAGCTCTCAGGCTGAGGGTGAACTTTCAATACAAGTCTCCCAACTCTCTTGGGAGAGTTGTGTTCTCTTTAAAAGTGACTGAAAGAGATGGGGGTGTTTAGATATGGGGGCTGTGAGCCAAGGAGTTCAAGCATCACAGAATCAAAGCATGGTTTGGGTTGGAAGTGCCCATCCAGTGCCACCCCTGCCATGGGCAGGGACACCTTCCACTGTCCCAGGCTGCTCCAAGCCCTGTCCAACCTGGCCTTGGGCACTGCCAGCTTCTCTGGGCACCCTGTGCCAGGGCCTGCCCACTCTCCCAGGGAACAATTCCTTCCCAATATCCCATCTAACCCTCCCCTCTGTCAGTCTGAACCCATTCCCCCTTATCCTGTGACTATATTCCCGTATAAAAAGTCCCTCTCCATCTCTCTTTTAGGCCTCCTTCAGGTACTGAAAGGCTGCAAAAATTCTTCAAATGCCTGCAAAATGTCAGGACTGAGCTTTCCTAGCAGAGATTCCACTCCCAGCCTCCTAAGAAATATCCCAGCAGCTTCTGACAGTTTGCTGTCAGTTGGGAGACCTGCAGTAGTGAACCTCCATTTTCTGGCTGAGCACAATATTTTTATTTCTTCACCCCCTGCATTTTCTCCTTACAGCTTGGGACATTTTTTTGGCACATAAAGAGTCTGGTCCCAAAAAAAGTTAAGATCTTTCTGGAGATGGAATTATGATGCAGCATAAAAATGATCTCTTCCTATCTCTTCCTGATCTAGGGCAGGAGGCCACCCCTGTTCCCCAAAACAGCATCCAGAGATGTTTCACATCCTCCATCCACTCCCTCCCACCAGGCACAAATTAAATTCTTCCTCTGGAATTCTGGTGGAAAAGCAAGGTGTGCTTAGAGAGAGGTTTGGATTTGCTGAGGTTTGATCTTTGCATGTTTAGCAGGGCTCAGAACACATTAATGTGCACTTTCACTTTTCCTTGGCCATTTTCCCTGCCTCCTGCTTTCCCTCTTCCCCAGCCCTGGAAGGACAGAACCTGGTGTGGGAAGTGGAGCAGGAGGTGAACAGAAATTCCCTGTTTTCCTCTCAGTGTGCCCACACTCATCACAAATTCCCCAGAATTTACACCCAACCTCCAGCCCTGCACAGGACCAGCATGGCCCAGCTTTGGGGTGATGGGGAAAACATCACCTCTAGCTCTGCATCCTGCCAAGGGACAAGTGAAACTCATCCATGTTTTATCTTGGGGGCAAAGCTGTGTTTTCCCTCGGGAAAAAGCCACCTTTCCCCTGGGAGCAGCGGGGACATTTTGCAGAGCACAGCTAAGCCTGTGCAGCAGCCACTGCAGGATGTGGGGTTTGCTCTGCCAAGAAAAATTAAATAATAAATAGGAGGAGGGAAAGCCTGCAGCCTGCTCTCACTTTCACTGATTTAATTCCAATGGTGCTAATTTTGGGAACGCCAGCCCTGCCTTGCACGAGTTCCTCACCCTCACGGAGTGGCAGACAACGCTGCGTTCTGCTGCCCTTCCACCTTTCCCCCATGGACTGGGGGGAAAACAACACCCCCATTCCCAAATTTTTAACACCCCAAGCCAGAGGAGTTTGGGAGAAGTGCTAGAATGGATGTAAACAGGGAATTACACCCTTCCAGCTGCACGTGGGGTTATAATTACCCGGGAATGCAGCTCGGCCGCTGGTGCATCAGATGCGCCACGCTGTCGCCAAATTTGCAGATGTTCAGCCTTACTTTTATTAAGCATGACAATGCCCAGCAGGATCTATTTTCCCTGATTATCCTCAAATGGAGAGGAATATTAAAAGGCAGGATAATTAAAAATAGATGCCTAAACAAAAGGATGTGTCTACAATTCTTTCTCGTAGCGCTTTGAAATAGTTCGAATTTCTCGGCTGGCTCATGTGTACAGGGAAGCCAAAGGATGTCTTAAATTCAGACATATGTCTTCATTCTGTTTAATGTGCCAGAACAAAAACAGAGCTCGAGACCACCATGAATTGATTTGGAAGCGACGGCTCCTCGTCCCGCTCTGCCAGACTCCAGGGCAGATTTTGCACTGAGGATATAATAGCTTCCTACAAGATAAAGGGGAAAAAAAAAAAAGAGGGAAAAGGAGCCTATATGCTGAATTTGGTGTTGGGGGATATTGCATGGGGAGTGTCCCCAGAAATAAACTCTGTAATTTTTTTATCATATTTTTAATAGGAATTAATTTGGAAGTGATTGCTCCTTGTTTGGCTCTGCCAGACTCCAGGGCAGATTTTGCAGTGAGGATAGAATAGCTTCCTACAAGATAAGGGGGGGAAAAAAAAGGGAAAAAGAGCCTGTATGCTGAATTTGGTGTTGGGGGATGTTGCATGGGAAGTGTCCCCAGAAATAAACTCTGTATTGTTTTTTATCATATTTTTAATATGAATTAAAACTCCAGGGCAGATTTTGCAGTGAGGACATAATAGCTTCCTACAAAATAGTGGGGGGGCAGGGAAAGGAGGGAAAAGGAGCCTGTCTGCTGAATTTGGTGTTGGGGATGTTGCATGGGAAGTGTCCCCAGAAATAAACTCTGTAATTTTTTTATCATATTTTTAATAGGAATTAATTTGGAAGTGATTGCTCCTTGTTTGGCTCTGCCAGACTCCAGGGCAGATTTTGCAGTCAGGATAGAATAGCTTCCTACAAGATAAGGGGGGGAAAAGAGGGAAAAAGAGCCTGTATGCTGAATTTAGTGTTGGGGATGTTGCATGGAGAGTGTCCCCAGAAATAAACTCTGTATTGTTTTTTTATCATATTTTTAATAGGAATTAATTTGGAAGTGATTGCTCCTTGTTTAGCTCTGCCAGACTCCAGGGCAGATTTTGCAGTGAGGATAGAATAGCTTCCTACAAGATAAGGGGGGGGAAAGAGTGAAAAAGAGTCTGTATGCTGAATTTGGTGTTGGGGATGTTGCATGGGGACTGACCCCAGAAATAAACTCTGTATTATTTTTTAAAGCCCAAGTGCAGGGGTGTTTTCCAGGAAGGTTTTACGAGAAGGATTTCCTTAAATCCCTCTGATATTTAAGGCAGACTTTGAAATAAGCAGCCTGCCATGGGTTTCTTTGAAGGATGAGGATTCAAGGAGAGCAAACAACCTGATTTGGAGGAGATCCAGCCTGTCAGATGGCAAATTAAGGGTGCTAGAGAAGCTGTGGCTGCCCCATTCTCGGGAAGAGTCCAAGGCCAGGCTGAATGGGACTTGGAGCAGCCTGGGATAGTGGAAGGAGGTGGAATGGGACGAGCTTTAAGGTCCCCTCAAATCCAAACTGTGCCATGATTCTGTGATTCTAACATAGCCCAACTGAGAGCTGGAAAATTCAGGAATTAGTCAATTCTTCAGGCCAGGAAATGAATCTTACACACAAAAAAAGGTAAAAGGCACAGGTTAAACTTTCCAAATGTGCACAGCTTCAGGCTGAAGCAGAGAGAGGCACCGAGTGAGGAGCTGGGAGAGACCAGTGTGGGGTGGGAGTGGAGCCTTTAGACCCAGAGCCATGGCAGGGACAGCTGGGAAGATGAGGAATGAGGCTCCAGAAGATGGGATTTGGGATGACTGTGGCTCAGTGGGTGGTGCTGGTGCTGCCTGTGGAGGGAGAGGCAAAGCTCTGACTCGTGTGAGTCCACCTCCACCCAAGAACAGCCACCCCCTCCAAACCCAAAGCCAAGAATTCGACCTCTGCTCCACCTCTACACAATCCTCATGGTCTGGATACCCAGCCACGACTTCTAATTGGGTTTTTTTTGGGGCAAGGAGAGAAGGAAATATGAGAGAGTGAAGAGGAAAAACCCAAATCCCAAAGCCATCCATCCGGCAGAGACTTGCAGGGATTGGGAATGCCTGGCAGCATCCCAAAGGTCAGGCTGGAATGGGCCAAGCTCAGCATGGACAAGGCTCAGCCATCATTTCCTGGGCTGTAGGATAGGATGGTTTCCTGGGAAGAGATGGGAACCATGGTTTTCTCCCCAAATGCAGCTTTGCAAAACCAGATAAAGATTTGCAAATCCTTGTTTGAGTTTCAGGTTCTTTTTTCATCCAACTTTATGTGGATGAGCTGATGTGTCCCATGGTTCTCCCACCCCAGGGAAGCTGAGGGATTCAGCACAGGCTGCAAAAAGTTAAAACCAGCTCAAAAATGCATCTTGGTGCCTAAAGTTGAACCCCAAACATTAATCTGGAAAATCCCAAGCCTCCTGCCTGATCTAAAGGGATCTTGGCTGTGGTCTGAAATCCTTCCAGACACCAGGGCTTAGGCTCAGGGTCTGCATTTCATCCAGAAACTGATGGCAAACATTCCAGGAGCCCCAGGGCAGGGACTGGGATGATCCTGTCCCCCAAAACCACCCCAGAATTGCCAAATTCAGCCAAGCACGTGCTTTCCACGCTCATCTGCAAAGTAGGTTTTATGTGGTGGGTTTTAGGCAGGGCAGTTTTTCACGGAGACAAAACTTGGGCAAGTGGTGGCAGAGGCAGCAGTGCAGCCTCAAATCCCAGTTTTTCCTTTGGAAGTGCCCAGTGCTGTCCCCCCTGGAGGACACCAGTGCCTGTGGGCTGTGTTTCCTGGCTGTGTTTCAATCTGGAAGAGTGCAGCAGCTCCCATATCAGTGGGGTTGTATTAATCTCAGTTTGTGGTTGCCAGTGTTTTCAAGAATCCTACAAAACATCCCAGCAGCAATGGGAATTAAAAGCTGTTTAATGACTTCCCGCTGGCTGGGAATGTCCAGAACTCCTGCAGACTCCTTGGACTGGGGATGCCCAAAAATGGATTTGCAAATGCATCCACTGTTTGTTTTCTCTCTTCTCCCCACACAGAAATAACCTCTGCTCACCCTTGCAGATGCTTTGGGGCCATTGCAGGATCCCATAAAAACAGGAAGGGAGGTTTGGGAGGCAGGGAATTGCCAGGAAGGTGATGCTACTCCTAAGAGGAGAGCAGCACCAGCAGCTCCAACTGGAACTGTTCCTGCTTCTCCCATGGCAGAGCTGGGTGGGATGGTCAGGGTTCCCCCTCCCCAGGAACAGAAGAATTGAGAAGAACAAAAAAATGAGTTATTCCAGGAGGAATTATAGATTAAAGAGCCAGATTTCCTCTCCATAAATCTCATTAAAACACATGTTCTGTCTTCCCAACACTGCTCTCACTCCGAGCAGTTTCCTGGGATCACAAGGGGCATCTCCAAAATGCTCCCAGGATCTTCTGGATGGAGGTGCTGGGGTTCAGGGAATTATCCCTGCCCTCTCCCATGCCTGGTGTCCTGGTTTGGCCTGCTGGTGAAGCCCTGGGAGTGCAGGGGTGGGTCCAGACTCTCAATTCATAAATGGTCCCTGATCCTCTGGGACACCTCAGTCCCAAATGTGTCCCTGAAGGGTCAGGTGAAAACAAAGTTCATGTTAAAAATCCCTGGTTAAAGTTCTAAAACTCAATTTTCAAATCTCATTTTAGGATCTCTGGCACCAAGGTTTGGAGAGTTGCTCTCTCCACCTCCCCCTTGTGCTTCTTGCAACTAAGAAATAAATAAATTTTAAATAAATTGGGTAAGACTGTCCCAAAGTGTCAGAGATGGGGGTCATCCTCCCACCCCTACCTTCACCCCACAGGACACAGCAGAGCCCTCAGACCAATCCTATTTGGCACAAAGAAAAATCTATGGATTTCCTCTACAATTTTTAGTCAACTCTGTTTGTACACACTCAATAAAAGAGATCAAGGAGAGAAAATAACCCACAACCCAAACCAACCACAGCCCTCCAAGCTTTGTTTTCTCCCACACTCGTTAAGCGCTAAACCAACATCTGGATGCTCTATAAATGTGTTCTTTAAGGAGAGAGAGTGTTTATTTGCAGTGTCCTCGTCCCTGTGGCAGAGGGGCTTGGTGACGTGGGGCTCAGTGGCAGCTCCTTGCATTGAAGTGACTCTTTTGTAGTCTCAGTGTCTGTGCCACTGCCAGGCCAGCAATCACCACATTAAAAATGCTTGTCAGGCTCATGAAGGGGCTCTGCCTTGCAGCATCCGGCGGGGAGCTCGCTTGGAGCCTGATTTGAAGGCAGGATTGCCTTGCTCAGACAGGGAGGGAGCCTGTGGGATCACCAACACTGCTGTCCCTCTCCCTTTCCCTTCGGTGGCCAGCATGGACTTGCTCCCCGAGGAGGGAGGGATGTTTGAGGCATCTTTGACTCAGTGATGGGGGTGAAATGCTGTGGCTGCTGCAGGAGTGGCCAGCACGCTGCAGGGTTGGGCTTTGGGCTCTTTGTCACAATGTGGTGGCATCTCTGTGGGGACTGTCACGTCTCACCACTGGTGTGGGATGAGGAGATGCAGAGCATGGCCCTGCAGGGAGGATGTGGGTTTATGTCCCCCAAAAAGATCTGGGAAAACCCTGGACACTTGAGACAGTAGCTCATGTTCAGACTCAGGGGTTTATTATTTCTTATCAGTAAAACAGCCTCACTACTGTGTTTGGCAGCCTTTCATTAGAAGGCATAAAATGGCAACAATCTCTTGTTCCAAGGTCTTTTAAGACTAAACTATCCAATTAAGAACTGACACTGGATTATTTTCCCTTTTAACCCAATAACTGATCCCACAGAGCTGCAATGGGGACTTTTCTGCCCAATTACAAAATGCCACCCAAACCCATGGAGAAGGAGGAAGAAGAAGCATGAAGAAGAAACCCAGGATGACACCCTGTGCCCTCCATCTTGCTGCCATCCACAGCACACTAAAAATCCCCAAACCTCAATTTCTCACCAAGTGATACACCTGCACTGCTCTGTAAAATCTATTTCACAGTTTTGTGGGTTCCAGTCTATCTTGAAGTCTGGGAAACTTTCTCCATGAATGAGGGTCAAAGTCAGTGCTCCCCTGGGGGTCAGGGCACCCCAGAGCAGACACAGAAATATTCCCAGTGCTCTGGGTTTGCACACTGGAGTTCCTCTGGTTGGTGCCTGAGCACTGCCAGACCCATCCTGTGTAAATGTCCATTCCTGTGGCAGCCATGAAAACTCCTGAAGAATCTCCAAGCTGAAGCCTGAGTGATGGGATCCATGGAGACATTTGTAGAAGCCTGGACAGTAAGGAATTAATCCCAGAATCCCAGAATGGTTTGGGGTCGAAGGGTTCTTAAATCCCATCCCATTCTACCCCTGCCATGGGCAGGGACACCTTCCACTGTCCCAGGCTGCTCCAAGCTCTGTCCAGCCTGGCCTTGGGCACTGCCAGGGATCCAGGGGCTCTTCCTGCTTTTCTTTGACTCTTTTCTGCTGCTTATTTTCAGAAAATATGGACAAAAATGACATCAATTTCCACGCTGAGAGTGCAGTCTGTCGATAAAACTTTGTGTCTTCTCTTTCTTGAATTTTGCTGTGCTTTTTCAACCACGGGCATCTACAAATCTTCCCAGAGCCGTTAGATAAGTTGTGATCTAACAGCTTCCCTTCCATGCCCTGTTCTCCTTCATCATGTTTTGGAGGAGGAAAAAGCAAATCTGGGAAATGGAAATTTAAGGATCATAAGAGAGTTCATTAGAGAGGAAGCAACAGTGATTTTCAAGGCAAGAATTCTCGTGGACATCCTCTAAAACACACCAAGAAGCTCAAGGAAACAGTGAGTAAACATCCCACTCCTCTTGGAATGCTGGACCAACGTTGTTCTTCAGGGAACACAAGGACAGAGTGCTGGGAGGACAGGAAATGATTTACACAGATCAAACCAAACCCAAACCCATGGCTGGGAACACGGCTCCAGCTTGGATTTTACACGGAGCTGGAAATACATGGCTGGATTTACTAATAGGGAGTTTCAAACTAATTAAAACCACGTCAGCTTCGTTGTGCTGGAGCTGAGTGGCAAAGGGAAATCTGGATGGAAACACTGCAGAGGGCTTGCAGGAGATGCTGCTGCTCCTGGTCAGTGATATTTTGTTGAAAACCCTACAGGGGAAGGAAGAAAATCAATGGCCAGCCTGCCAAATCATGAAAGAGTTGGAAAAGACTCGTTTGTTGAGGAACAGAGTTGGAAAGAAGAGTTGAAAGCAACATTTTTTTCCTGGCTTTTCATGTAAAGGTGGCACTTGTAGAATAAGCACAATTTGTCCTGTAAATAACAATTATAAAAAAAATAACTCCTCTTTAATTAGTCCTAGGCCATGGGAAGAAGTTGCACATGGCCTCATGCTTTTAATTATCTCCTGCCTACGCCATCTCCAAGCTTTGGTGAGAAATTAGGAAAGGGAGGAATTTTGTGTGATTGGATTTTATTTTGCTTGTTTGCCTCTCATTCCGCCCCACCAACATATGGGAAAGAACAGAATTCTGCAATACCACTCTCATGCAATAGAGAGAGGTCTGGCTAGAGCCAGATGTGCTGCAGGAAGGGACTTCTGGGCTCTTCTCCCTTGGGATTGAGAATTGGGATTGTTCAATCTGGGGAAGACAAGCTTTGGGATGACCTCACTGAGGCCTTCCAGGGCCTGAAGGAGCTGCAAGAAACATGGAGAGAGACTCCTTGCAAGGGATGGAGGGATGAATTCCCAGTGCCAGAGGGCAGGGCTGGATGGGATATTGGGAATTAGGAATTGTTCCCTGGCAGGGTGGGCAGGCCCTGGCACAGGGTGCCCAGAGCAGCTGTGGCTGCCCCTGGATCCCTGGCAGTGCCCAAGGCCAGGCTGGACTTTGGGGCTTGGAGCAGCCTGGGACAGTGGAAGGTGTCCCTGCCATGGCAGGAGGTGGAATAAAATGGGCTTTAAGGCCTTTCCAGTGTCAAACCATTCCATGATCCCATGATAATCCTGACTGCCAAGTAGGATTTCCTGCCATTCCCCTTTCCAGCAGCTCTTGGCTCATCTACAGACCCAGCACTGAAAGCCCAGGGAGTGTGAGCTTGGATGAGGAGATGGTGAGGCTTGAGCATGGCTGCTCAAGCAGGAATTGAATTAATTAATTAATTGGGGAGCCACGGTGATGTCACATCTCCCTCACAGTGTGAGTGGCTGCTCCCAACAGGGATCCTGAGGTGCAGTTTTCCTTCTCTTCCCAGCAGAAGGTCTGCTCCTGATTATCTCCTGAATGAAGGGCACAAGTTCCTGGGGCACCTCTGTGGGACTCCATAAAATCAGAGGGCTTTGGGAAAACTGCAAAAGGCAGGCTTCAGAGACAGCAGAACTGTGATTAGAGCTAAGCAGTAGCCATGAGATAGGTCAGCAGAAAAATATGTAAAAAGTAGAAAAGAAAGGACAAATAGAACAATGGTCTGTGTATTAATGCTTGTCTGGAATAACTCCCTAAGCTGCAGAAAAGTTTATCTAGCAAAGTATTAGGAAGTTCTAAGCTTAAAAATGGAGCTCTGTGCGTTGTGTTTTAAGGCCACAACAAATACAATACCTACCTACAAGTAGGTATTGTATTTGAAATAAGCAAGCATTGTTTAACCAAAGGTATGTGTGCTTATAGTGGTTGGATGGAACTACTGTCAATGTGCTTTTGCTCTGTGTGATTGGTCAAAAAACTTTTAAAGTAAGTTATAACATGGAGTTCTTTGTCTGGGATGTGAGCTGGTGGCATCTTCCCATTGTCATAACCATGGAATGAGACTGATGCTGGAAAATCAAACAGCTCAAGGCACGTTCCACAGCAGCCCCGTCCCGTTTGTGATTTGTACAGAGCCCCCATCCAGAGATACACCTGGAGCCAATGTCCCTGCCCTTGTCAGGACGAGGTGTCTGTGAGAGGAGAACGAGCCGTGGGCTGATGATTTTCCTCTGCCATGGCCGGGCCGGGGTTTGGCAGGCGGGACAGGAGGGGAGGGAGCCGCTCCCCGGAGAGGATGCGCGTCCCCGGGGATCGGGGATGATGAATGGCTTGCAGAGCCGGCTGGGAAAACAGCGGCGCCTGGGGAAAGCTGTGAATCATCCCCCCGTCTCACTCTGCTTCCACGGCAGTGGCTTCCCCTCTGGAAAAACGTGGCAATTCCTTTGATTGGAGGCGCTGCAAAGAAATGTGTCAGTGCTGGCAGCTCCTGGGACAGGCTGGGAGTGGGGATGTGTCCCCCACCCCGCCGGGGTGGCTGCTCCTTGCAGTGGGGCAGGCTGGGATCATCTCCACTGTTGAATTCCTGTGAAAAAATGGCTTGATCCTTGGTCCAGTTCTGCTGCCTCCCAGATCCTGAAATCACTGATCTTTTTCTGAGCAGGGAAAACAAAAAAAGAAAAAAAATCCAGGCTGGAGATGGCTTGGAGAGATCTGGGATAGTGGAAGGTGTCCCATGGCAGAGGAAAATGAAATATGTATAAGCTATTAGGGATATTTTTTTACTTAGGGCATCCACTGATAGTAGATGGATCTCTGGATCCCTGGCAGTGCCCAAGGCCAGGTTGGACAGGGCTTGGAGCAGCCTGGGACAGTGGAAGGTGTCCCTGCCCATGGCAGGGGTGGCACTGGATGGGCTTTGAGGTCCCTTCCAACCCAAACCATCCTGGGATTCAGGGATCCTGGGATTCTGTCACACTTACCTCAATTATTGGTGTATCCTGACTATGACTGATGCCAGTGCTGTGACCAGGGACAGGTTTTAGAGTCACTCCAGTGGTCTCCAGGGCTTGTGATGGAGAAATCCTTGAAGGAAAAGCCCTAAGGGTAACTGAAGCAGTCCTGACTGTACCAGGGGAGCCTGATGTGCTTTGAATCTTCAGTGGAATCATGGAATCCCAGAATCCCAGGATGGTTTGGGTTGAAAGGATCTTAAATCCCATCCAGTGCCACCCCTGCCATGGGCAAGGACACCTTCCACTGTCCCAGGCTGCTCCAAGCCCCAAAGTCCAGCCTGGCCTTGGACACCTCCAGGGATCCAGGGGCAGCTGCTACCAGTAGATGAACTAAATAAAAAATATCCCTAATGGATTATACATATTTCTTTTTTCCGATTTTCTTTGTAAGATGCAACTTCCGGGTACCTGAGCTCCACTTAATTTAGTTGGAATTTAAACAGGATACTGGATGCACTGCATCTGCTCAGTTTTACTTAGTTACAGAAATGCAAACACAGATCACTTGGAATTTCACTTTAATTCTGACAAACAAGAGGGAGGGAATGTGAGGAATAAACCTGGAGAGAGGATGGAGTGAAAAACATGCCCTTGAGAAGGTGTGGGGGAACTATATATACAGAGGTCAATAAATAGAGCTCCTGTTTGGGCTCTGTCAGAGGTGTCCTGAGCTCCCCAGGGCAGCAAAATATGTTGGTTTTGTGTAACCCCTTGGACAAAAACAATATGATCTGAAATGGTGGTGAAATGCACTTTTGTGCCCTAAATTAGCAGGCAAACTCTGTGAACCCAAACCAGGCTTTGCCAAAGTCACAAAACCTCAAACACCTCAGAGCTGAGCTGCAGGACCACTGAAGGGGCTCTGTGATGGTGCAGCCTAAGCCCAAAGTCTGGGAGAGTATTAGAAAAGTGAATTTTTATTGAATATATCAGGGGGAGAGAATCAGTTGAAATTTTTGGTGCTCTCCATTAACTGTGAAGTTGCAGAGAGAGTCCAGCAGAGCACTGGGTTGTTGACAGAGTTTTGGCTGAGCTTGCTGGCACTGGAAGTGTGAAAATCCTAGAAGCCCCTTAGGAACAGAGTTTAGGTTTAGACCTACAAACATCTAGCTCAGGTTTAAGCAAATCCCTGCCTTAGCAGGACACCTGTAAAACCCATCTTAACCAAGCTGACAGAAAACCAAAGCCTGAACCAAACTGGCAGAAATCCAAGCCCTGAACCCACCAAACCCTGAACCAAACTGACAGAAAACTGCAGACACTGCAAATCATTATAACTGCAAAGATATAATAATTGTAACTAGCAGTAGTAACTCCAAGTTGTAACTTTGAAGTTTCTTTCTCCCTCTCATATTTGGTGAGGGTCCAGTCACACTTCATGCAACAGAGAGCAAATCCCAATTTCCTCTCCCTTCCAGCATTTTTTCCTTCCTGCTTTTCCATGGCACAGGGAAATACTTTTTGAAGTAATTTTTTGAATTCTGTGAATTCATTGCTGGAATGAATCCAGATTTTTATTTCTCCCTTTATTTCCCTTTATATCCAAAAGGACTGGAAAAATTTGCTCATCCCAGACTCATTCCCCTGCAGTCTTACATGGCTGAAGGAGCTCAGTTTGATGATTTGGAATGAATGAGAGGCTGGGATTGGGTTGGTTGAAAATAAATTTATGGGAATGGGAATTCTAGCCCAGGAGTCATTATTTAAAATTATTTTTTTAATCATGGGATGGTTTGATTGGCAGAAACCTTCAAGATCATCTCATTTCTCCCCCTGCCATGGCAGGGACACCTTCCACTGTCCCAGGCTGCTCCAGCCTGGCCTTGGGCACTGCCAGGGATCCAGGGGCAGCCACAGCTGCTCTGGGCACCCTGTGCCAGGGCCTGCCCACCCTGCCAGGGAACAATTCCTAATTCCCAATATCCCATCCAGCCCTGCCCTCTGGCACTGGGAGCCATTCCCTGTGTCCTGTACCTCCATCCCTTGTGCAGAATCTCTCTCCATCTTTCTTGTAGCTCCCTCAATGTCTGTTATAACATGCCCTTGCAGCTGGCATTTGGTAGAAAATCCATTTTGGAATAAAAAGTGAAGCATTAAATAAAAGGGAAAATGTGGGAGATATCCTGCATTTTCCTGTCCTATTCAATGACCGTAAATTGTTTAGATAAACTAAAATATATATATTTTTGATGGGATAAAATGTTCCCATCTCAGTATTATTTCTTTTAAGCTTTATAATGCTTCTTCCAGCATCCCATTCAGCCCTTCTTGCCTGCCTGCAGCTGAAGGCAGGGATTTGGCCTCTGGATATGACATCTTTCTTGAGCCAGCCTAAAAGTGTAGTGATAAAATGTCTGTGGAGTCATTAAAATCAGTGGGGAAAGTCTACAGGCATCTAAACTATAATCCAAGTTGCAAAATCGTTATTCCTGCAAAAAATTGGAATTATCACAGGAGAGCTCCATGGAACGAGCACCCATTTCAGCCTTGTGATAAGAAAATATATTTTCTCCTTAGAAATGTTCAGTGGACAGGAGCCACGGGCAGGGCCTGAGCCCAGCAATTGCCCTGCACAGGAGGCACAACTTCTTCCCTGGGCACTGCCCAGCCCTGAGCACATTGCCCACACAGCCTGGGGGCTCTCCTCCCTGGGGCTGGGGCACAGCTGGCTGCACACAATGCTGTGCCCTGGGCTCTGGGATGGCCCTGCTGGAGCAGGGAGGGGACACCAGGTGCCCACTCAGCCCTGCAGCCTCACACACCCTGGGATTCCACCAAATTTCCCAGCAGGAAGAGAGAAAAGGCTGGGTGAGGTTTTCTCTGAACATAAAGATGGGTTCCAGTGGTTCCCTTACCTCTTTCTCAGAGGAGGGGGCCCTCTCACCAGGACACTCTTTAGCCATTTCCCAAAAGTATTCCTGAACTTTTGACTCTTGCAGTGACACAGAACTGGTGCTGGAGGAGATGGGAGGGAGGCACAAAACTCTCCAGAGTCAGGAACACAAATTCTGACCTAAGCCAGACACCGATTTTGCTGCTTCAGTAGAATATTTTTGAATAAAGATTTGTTGCAGTTTGTCCTATAATCCAAGGCTCCCCTCCTGCAGCTGTAATTACCTAAATCATGGTTCATTAATACCTGATAGCAGCACAATTACAGCCTGAGACCTCAGCCTGCATTCCCAGCAGGAGCTTCTGCATTGCAGGCTGAGAATGATCCAGGTGAAAGCTCTTTTTCCATGACCTGTCATAAATAAGGGAGCCTTACAATCCCTCCCCCAGCCTGGCTTTCCACAGACTGCCAGGATCAAGCCCCTTAATTCCTATTGATGCCAAGGGATTTTTGTGGAAGTCTAATCAAAGGATTGCTGCTTCTAATAAGCTTTAGAAAAAGCAGCAAGAAACAAAAACAACCCTGCCTAAGTGGATTTCTCCTACTCTTCATGTTTGCCCCAGCCTTGGATTATTAATTGCTGTGACTGTGATGTGCTTTGATTTATTTAAATCAAAGCAGGCTTCTTTGGCTCTCAGTTTAACTTTAAATAGACATTGATACAAGACTTAGTGATATAAAGAGCAGCTGGTTTTGATAAATGACATCCGGAGATGCAGGGGACTACTGAACACAGAATTTCCCAAATCTCTGCAGGTTATTGTGCATCACAGCGCTCACACATTTATTCTGCTCACAACACCCAGAGAAAAACTGAAAAATTCAGGAAAATTTCCATGTGGGTGCCTGAACATCATCAGGAAGTCCCTTGTAAAAGTTTATTAAACCTGGGAGATTGAGTCTCACACTTATGGAGCTGCCAGGTGCTGCTCTGACCATGAAAAAATCATAATTAATTAACTAATTATGGCTATTCTGTGTTGATTCTTCATCCTGAATTTGCCAGGGTTAAATGTAAGCCCCCAAGCCACAACTCTGTGCTTTATTTTAGCCTGGAGCTGCACCAGGGGAGGCTCAGGTTGGACAGCAGGAGGAATTTCTCCATGGAATTTCTCCATGGCAGGGCTGGGCTGAGCTGTGACAGGACAGGCTGGTTTGAAGGCAGGACTAAGGATGAGATTTTGGTGCTGCCTTAATCCTGGTTTCTTTTGCTGGTGATACTGGAGGGGAATCTGGGCTAAATGAGGCCTCCTGGCCTTACATCCAGAAATACAGAATCATTAATCTTGATTAATCATCAACATGATTGAGTCCAACCACTAACCCATGTCCACAAGCACCACAATTCCACGTTTTTCTGCCATTTCCAGGGATGGGGATTCCACAAGGATGGTGATTTGACCTCTGGCTTTAGTTCAAAGTATCATTAGATACTTTTAGATAGATATTTCTTATCTTTGCATGTTGCAAAGCACTAAAAAAACTTACAAACTTTGATGAAATAAAGACAAAAAAATTATACTTAATACACCTGATGTTCCTCTTAACTCCATCTGTTGTTTCTTATATTGAGCCACAGGCTCCCCAGGGAATGGGCACATCCCCAAGGCTGCCAGAGCTCCAGGAGTGTTTGGACAATGCTCTCAGGAACAGGATGGGGTTTTTGGGGTGTCTGGGCAGGGCCAGGTGCTGAAATTGAAGAACCTTGGGGGTCTCTTTCAGCTCAGGATATTCCTTGATTCCAAGCAACTGGTTTAGAGGAAAATCATCCAACAACCCAGTGAGTGCTCCTGTGAGATGGGCTTGAGAGACTTCAGGAGGTGTGGGTGGAAAAGCAGAATGTGGCACCATGATCATGGAATCCCAGGGTCACTGAGGCTGGAAAATCCCTGCCAGGCCATGGAAACCACCCTGTGCCCAGTGCCCACCTTGTCCCCAGCCCAGAGCACTGAGTGCCACCTCCAGCCCTTCCTGGGACACCTGCAGGGATGGGCACTGCAAAGCTCCCTGGGCAGCCCCTGCCAAGGCCTGAGCACCCTTTCCATGCAGAAATTGCTGCTGCTGGCCAAGCTGAGCCTGCCCTGGCCCAGCCTGAGGCCCTTTCCCCTTGTCCTGTCCCTGTTCCCTGGCAGCACAGCCCGACCCCCCCTGGCTGTCCCCTCCTGGCAGGGAGTTGTGCAGAGCCACAAGGTCCCCCCTGAGCCTCCTTTGCTCCAGGCTCAGCCCCTTCCCAGCTCCCTCAGCCCCTCCTGGGGCTCCAGCCCCTTCCCTGGACACGCTCCAGCCCCTCCAGGTCCTTCCTGCATTGGGGACCCAGAACTGGACACAGCCTTGGGGTCCCTCAGCAGGGCCAGCCCAGGGTGTTGTCACTTCCCTGTCCAAGCCAGGATGCTGCCCTGGGTGTCCCTGGGGTTCCCTGCACCTCAGAGAACCACAGCTCCCTGGAGTGAAGGAGCAGTGTCAGTCCCACAGTGGGTTCCAGCTGGGAGCTCCAACTTCCCAGGAATTCTGGAAGGGACAGATCATGGAGTGGCCATAAGGCAGGGATCTTAGAGACCCCAGAGGAGCTGATTTGTGCCCAAGAAACTCACAATGAGTTATCAAAAGGAGAAAAGCCCTGTGCTCTCTTTATTGACAGACCCGGTTTGTTTTAGGAAATCACATAAAGTGGAAATCAAATCCAGGCTGCCAAAGCAGGCAGAGAGAGGGGAAAAATTCAGATGGATTCAGGACCAAGGGACAGATCTGATCATTGAGGTCATGGCATTGTGCTGAGTGGTAAAAGCTCATGGAAGGAAGGAGAAAGGAGGTGGGACACATCCATGCTTGTGGAATTTGGCTTTCTGAGAAATCACTGAGTGTCCTGAGGATGTACAAGTGCCTGAAAAGCCACCTGTGGGTGGGAAGGGAATGAATTCCTCCTCTTGCACTGCCTGCCTGCACAGCTGCTGCTCGTCTTATTAAACTGTCACTACCCAAATCCATGGATCTTTCCCCCTTCCATCCTCCTCCTCATTTCCTGGGGGTGAGTGGAGAGGGGGTGGTGGTTGGTCACTGGCCAGGGTCAATGCCAGCTGGCCCCTGTGCCACACCTCAGTCCCCACAGATGTCCCCAGGACTGTCCCCAGCCACACTGGTCCTGGCTCTACTGCAGGAGCACCTGGGCTGAGTTAGAGGTTGGAGTGGGGATAGGGAAGCTCCAGTGAGCACCAGAGAGAGCAAGAAAATAATTCCAGCTGCCCCTGTTGCCCCAATCCCTCTGTCCAACACGTGTAGCTGCACAATTCTGTGCCTTAGCCATAAATATTTGGGATAAACCATCCGTGTCCATCCAACCTGTGCAATTCCCAGCAGTCCCAAAACACAACCCCAGCAGCTGTATTGCCACAGGGAAAATTCCCCATGGGAAAAAAGAGGCTGAGACAGGTGGATCTTAACCAAAAGGGAATTTTAAATGCACCTTTTATTTGATCTTTATTTCTTTCAAGCACGACATCTTTTGTTTTTCTTGCTTTCAGGCTCTGATCTGCCCCTCTGAGCAGGTGTCAAGCAGGTGTTTGCAGTCCTGACACCCATCCTAATATTGGGTATGGAGCCTACAGAAATCCTGCCAGTTCCCAGGCAAGGAAACTCAGGGAAAAGGTGGGGATGAGCACCTGTGTCTGTGTTGATTAGCCCAGGGCATTGTGAATTATCAGCCAGGCAAGTGTCTGACAACTCCTGTAGCTCTTTTTGAGAGGATCTGAAAGCCATGGGATGGGAGATGGATCTGTGTCAGGGAATACAGGGATGGGTGTAACCCTGTGTATCCTTCATTCCTAGAAATGCTCTGGAGTTGTGGGATCTGCACAGGCACCCTAAAACTGATGGTCACCTCTTCTGCTGTGACAAACACAGGGTGGGGCTCTGGTTTGGCTGTACATTTATTAAATGATGGAAAAAAATATGGTTTTATTGCCATTTTATCTGGAGCAACCCTCAGGATCCAGCAGGAATCAGGTGAATTCTCCTGGTCCATGGCTCCCTCTGACTGAAATTTGGGGTTGGGGAGGTCCCTGGGTCTCACAGGCAGCTGCTGATCAAATATCCATGGGGAAAGTGGGAAGGAATGAAACTAGAAGAGGAAATGAGCCCAATTTTACCTAGGAAAAGGCAGGCAGGAGAAGGGGAATGGCTCCTTCAGGTGAGGAATGTTGGGATGGATCACTGTGTAACCCCTGAGGGTGGCTGGGACTGAGGTCAGGGGAGCAGATGGGACTTTGCAAGAACCAGGTGAAATTTGCTGTTCCAGATTCTAATTTGGATATTCCATTAGGAGCTGGGCAAAAGCTGTGCCATCATCCTGCATGGATTAAGGGATTTCCTCTGGCTCAGGAAAGAATAAAAGGGTGGAATCTTCCTAAAGCAGAGACTCTTTGCACCAGTTTGGGCTGAAGGCTTGCACTGGTGAGTGGCAGGGTAAAATGGAGGGAAAGGAGGTTCAGTGTGGAGGAAGATCAGCAATGGATTCAAGCAGAGCAGCACCAGTGGGTCCAAGAAGGGGCAGAAGCATTTGGGATGGAGTGATCTCCCTGGATGGACCATGGAGAGGATCCCCAGTGTGAGCACAGCATTTTCTCCTGCCTCAAAGGACATCACTCCTAATAGTTCCCTCAGCCTTGGGAATCAGGGGTGATTTTTAGTGTCCCTAAATAAAAAAGCAATTAATTTCTCTTTTTCTGATCACAGAAAAGATGAACCAGATAATGATTCTGAAAAAAAATTAAAAAATGGGAGCTTCCTTGTGTGCTTCAAATTCCCTGAGTTTGGATACGAGTTTTCTCCTTAAATCCTCTAATTCTTTGTTTCTTATTCATGATGTGTGCACAATAACAGAACACAGACATGAGGCATCAGCTTAACGCAAAACAACATTTTAAGGCCTTTATCAGCCTTAAATAACCCATTATACAGGTTATAATATATATAGATATATAAAATATAATATACATATAAAAGGAATGGCATCTGGAACAGCTGTGAACCCTAATTATTAATGAAGAATTAGCTTATGAACCCTAATTATTAATGAAGAATTATAATTATCAATCCTTCCTCTCTGCTTTCACTCTTTTTACAGTATTTTTAGTCATAACCCCTCAACTAAATAGAAATAAAGATTTGTTTTTTCAGGACTTTTGTAACAAGAGTGGACTTTTGGACACCTTGCAGCATCCAAAACCCTTTAAAAAGAAGTTTCCTATAACAGCAGGATCAGCTTCTCAGTGCACATGGCTTTACCCATGTTCAGCCTGGGGCTGTGAGGGTGTCCCAGCTTGCCAAAACCAAGGGAGGAAAAATGGGATCCGAGTCAAACTGTCCTGCAGGGCTCTGTAAACTCCTGTTTATACAAACACATAAGCAAGTCCTCCCTTTGAGGGTAGAGTTTCTCCAGCTTCGTGGCTTTAGATTTCTACACGTACAAACAAAGAGTGAAAAATCAAACACTTGGCACAGGGCTTTTCCTCAGTGGCTGAGGAGCAGTGCTTCATGCTGCTTCATCAACAAAGGCAAATTAACTCTTCAAAGGCAAGCACAGACTGATCCCTGCTGCCATTTGCATGGGGAGCAACGTTCCCCTTTCTCCCAGCTTCCATGGAAGCCACAATGGCTCCTCATGATGAGGAAGAAAGAGTTCAGAGAATGATTTCATGGAATCATTTCACAGAATGATTTAATGGAATGATGTTACAGAATGATTTCATAGAATCATTTCACAGAATGATGTCCCAGTATGATTTCATGGAATCATTTCATGGGATCATTTCACAGAATGATATCACAAAATGATATCGCAAAGCGATTTCATGGATTGATGTTACAGAATGATTTCATGGAATCATTTCTTAGAATCAGTTCATAGAGTGATGTCATAGAATGATTTAATGAAATGATTTCATGGAATCATTTCACAGAATGATGTCACAGAATTATTTCATGGAATGATGTTACAGAATGGTTTCATGGAATCATTTCTTAAATCATTTCACAGATGATGTCGTAGAATGATTTAATGAGGTGATTTCATGGAATACTTTCACAGAGGGATGTCACAGAATTATTTCACAGAATGATGTAATAGAATGATTTAATGGAATAATTTCACAGAATGATGTCACAGCATGGTTTCATGGAATCATTTCACAGAATGATGTCACAGTATGATTTGATGGAATAACTTCATAGAATTATTTCACAGAATGATTTCACAGAATGATTTTATGGAATCATTCAATAGAATGATTTCATGGAATCATTTCACTGATTGATTTCATGGAATGATTTGATGGAATCATTAAGATTGGAAAAGATCTTCAAGATCCTCAAGTCCAACTATCAGCTCAGCACCGCCGCCGTGGTTCTTGTGTATTTTCTGGTGCTGGTGTGGATGGCAGTGGAATCAACCAGAGAACAGCAGCTGAAATGTTCTCCAAAAGAGATCAAAGAGCTGCCAGGTGTGGGGTCAGGACATCCTGGATGTGGTGACCTGCCAGGGATGTCCCTCTGGGTCAGATGTAAGGAGTTGGGAAGGAGGAAACACCCTGGGTTTGTCTCTCAGCTCCTCCACCAACAACAGCACCTCCCTCACTGTTCCAGTGTCACTGTACAAGATTGCTGCATTATTGATGAGGCCAAAATGCCAGGCCATGCCCTCTGATGGGGTAAAAATCTTGACTACAAGGGTTTTCTTTGGGGACCTGAGTCCTCATAACACTTCTCCTCCCCAAAGCTGCTACTCCACCCTGTTAGGGTGACAGACACAGCGCTGGGGACCAAGGAATTTTCTGTGAGTGCCACCTGAGATTCTGCACATGGAAATGAGTGCCAGGGAAAGAGGTTGGATCCATGGAATAAACTGATTTTCTTAGGGCTACTCTTCATGTTTGCTTTCCTTGTAGCCTGCAGGGCAGACAGAGCAAGCAATCCAAAAAAACAGGGATGAGAGGAAAGGGAGACAAGGAGCATTTAGTGCTCTGAGCCTCCTCCAAGGGAATTCAGTGTGGGCTTTCCTGGATCAAAGTTGCTCCCCCACAATCCATTGTAATTTATGTGTGCTGGAGCCATAGAATAATGCTGAGCTCATGTGGTTTGGTACTTAAGTAAACATGTTTGTGGAGTTCCTAATGCATGACAGAAAGGCTGGATCGAAGCTTTTCCTGGACTAGGAGGAGAAAGGAAAACAGCCATGTGCAAGGAGCAATGTGTCCCACTGAGGAATGCAGGAGAAAGGCTGGGAATCAGGATTTTAGTCTTGGAGAAGGAGCTATTTCTTGTCATTATGGGGTTGACAACCAAATATCTTGGGTTCATCCCATTATTCTCGAGCTCTTCCCATTATACACAGGCTCTGGAGCTGCTGCTTTGAAATTCTTATCCTCTTTCTTAAGGTCATATTTTGTCTTAGGGCAGTAAGATGCACACATCCTAAATGAGGGAAAAACACAGCAAAAAGTTTGCCTTAGCTGAAATAATAACGTGACAAAAATAAATAATAAATAATAAAATAATAAAATTAATTAAAAAAAAATTGAAGTGACCTGTCCTGTTATGGAAAAGATGTAAATTAAATATTATGACTTATTTTTCTGTCTAGTGGAGTCTCATTTATTAAATCAGACTGTGCAACTGGGTAATACATCATTAAACTAAAATAACAAGGTGTTTTTAATTTTAAAAGATAATTTTACAAGGTTTTTTTTGAGTCCTGTTTGGTTAGGGGGATTTATTTAATTTCGAGGCAACACCAACACAAATCCCAAGGCCTCATTGGTGTTTGCAGAATGATCAGGGCAACCATAATAATGGTTTTGTTTGATGTATTTTTAATGTAGGTTCTAAAGGATCCTGTCTGATAAAGCATCCTGAGAAATGGACCTTCCCCAGCATTTCCTACCCCAGCAGATGGATTTGATCTCCAAAGCCAACCACAAGAAGCAAACCACGTGTTAACAGCGTGGGAACAGCAGGGAGAGGGACCTTTCTGGCTGTCTTTGGAACACGAGGAGATTTTGGGATGGATTTTGCCCCACTGACATCTCTTCCATCAGGGAGACAGATCCCAGAGCTTTTTGGGGATAACAAAAGCAACTGGAAGCAGGAAAATGAGAGGGTGTGTGGGGTATGTGAAGTGGGATGAGCTGGGAAGCTCTGCAGGTATTTCACAGGTTGTGAGACTGAAGTGCTGATGAATCCCACAGATTTCCAAGGAGAAACCCAAAGTTGCAGGACAAACTCTGGATTACATTCAGGATCCACACATCCAGATGCAGACAGCACCCAAAGCACTTGGTCTGGAGCAATGCTGTGATCCTGCCAGCATCCACTCATGCCAGAGCTACTCCAGTGAGAGTTTCCTGCAGGAATGAGGACTCCTGACAAGGAAAATACATTCCCAGGGGGACAGGAGGTGACAGAGAGCTCTGGGACAGCTTGGATGGCATGGAGAAGAGGAATGGGGGCTGGAATCTGCTGTGCATGCCAGGCATGAGACACAGAACCAGGAGCAGCAAGGTTAAAACAAGCCAGGAGATGCTTTTCTATATCCCATCCCAAAAATCTCCTGGCTGGAAGAGGATGCTGGAGCTCTGCAGGCATTCAAAAGCTTCAGGCTGTTTCAAATACAAATCCACCTCATTGAAAAATAAAATCCAACCTCCAAATCACCAGGGAAAAGGGAAGAGCAGCTTGGTGAACTCTCACTGTGGGTTTAGTCTGAGTTTATGTACTGATGAGGGCAGGATTTGGCAGACCTGAAGGTCCTGGGTTTAGGCTTGGTTTTATATCTTCTTCTCAGCATAAATGTGAAAACAAGGCTCAGATTTTGCAGGTTAGGGTGGAAGAAAAGTCAGTGATGGCCCAGCCAGTGTCCTCCCACTGCCACCCCAATGCCAGCTGGGACAGGGGGCATCTCGTGCTGAGATCAAACCTCATAGTTACAGAAGAGGAAAATGGGGCTTCCTAAACACACACACAAACAAAATATGATCCACTTGAGCAGCATTTCCCACTGCTACTGATGAGGCTGAGTTCTCCAAGTTATCATGGAATCATGGAACCTCCTGATCTGGCAGGGACGCACTGGGATCATGCAGTCCAACCCCTGGCCCTGCACACACCCCAACAATCCCACCCTGGGCATCCCTGGAGTGGTGTCCAAACCTTCCTGGAGCTCTGGCAGCCTCAGGGCTGTGCCCATTCCCTGGGCAGCCTGGGTAGTGCCCAGAACTCCCTTTTTCCCAATATCCACCTGGCCCTCCTCTGGCACAACCATTCCCTGGGTCCTGTCCCTGTCACAGGGAGCAGAGATCGGTTCTGCTACAAGAAATAAAAGATCTCAATTTAAGCACGTGCTGCTGATTATTTAGGCACTTAAAATTAGGTGTTGCTGCTTGTGCTGAGCATTGGGCTTAGGCTGCTGCCCTGAGCTGGGACTGCCCTGATAGTCAGCCATGGAAGCAGAGAAAAGAGGAGCAAAACCCAAAATAGACGCACGCACACACAAAAATGCAGAAAGAGCGTTTCTTTTTATGTCTGTCTGCTGGGCTTAGTGGGCTTTCTTGGCTAAGTCTGAGCTAAATATTACTGAAAATAGCACAGTGCTGTAGCTATTTCAAAGCTCTGTCTGTATTTGTTCTGTGCACTGGGTGGGCAGGATGCTCCATTTCATAAATCACTTTCAACGAGACAGTAGGCTATAAAAAGGGAGGGTTTTTTTCCCTTTAGTGTTTTTACTTCTGAGTGTTCTGAAGTGGCACAGGCTGCACACTGGGGAGAGTTCAAAAAATGTGCTCCTTGCTGCTCCACAGATCTCCTCTCACACATGAGAGACCCAGGGAGACACTGGGCACGCAGCCCTGTGCTTGTAGGTTGACCAGGTCATGCTTAGACTGGGCTAAAATATTCAAAAAATGTTAGAGAAGGGCAGATTTAGATGAGATATTGGGAAGGAATTCTTCCCTCTCAGGGTGGTGACACAGGAAAATTGTGGCTTCCATCCCTGGAAGTGTCCAGGTTGGACACTGGGGCTTGGAGCAGCCTGGGACAGTGGAAGGTGTCCCTGCCCATGGCAGGAATGGCACTGGATGGGTTTTAAGGCTGTTCCAACTCAAACCATTTCTTGATTTTTCAGCTTCTTCTCATTCCCAGCCCTGTGCAAAGCTCTCCACAAGCACTCCCCAAGGGCATTTCCAGCCTCAGGAACTCCTGTGGTGGAACAACTTTACCCAGGAAAGAAAACAGGTGAGTTTTCAGGAGGGTCTCCTGGGACATTTTTGGGCACAGTCAGGCAGGAATGTGCTGCATGAAGAAGCTGTGAGGAAGAGAGGAGAAGCAGGTAGGAGAACCTACTTAATCCAGGAATTCTGCTAAGAATATCAGTTTTAAAACTTTAACATTGAGTTTTGCACTGCAAAAGGATCCAGCTGAGGGTTAGGTTGCTCCCCGTGGTGGATTTTAGGAACACCATGATGGGAGAGAGGCAGGGAGTCAAGGAAAAGCTGCTGCCTGATTCAACTCATGGAATCATGACTTTTCTCACTAATACACAAAAAATAAGAAAAAGGGGGATCTGCATGTATGGAAAATGTGCCCTGGGATTGTGGCACTGGGCAGCTAAAACACCACACAGGAATAAATGTGTCTGGGGGAGGAGATGTTCCTCTGGGAAAACTCACACAAACAGGGGAGCATGGGAAGGTCCCACCTGAGAAAAGTCAGGAACAGCCAAGCCAAGGAACAGCTGCTCCAGCACTGAAAGCCTCAATAAATCCAAGCAGCAATTTCCAGCCTTTCCCTGGGCTGCTCTCCCAGCCTGTGGACTCCACAGCTCAGCATCTTCCTAGATTTGGAAAAGTTTTTGAGCTGCCCATCCCTGGAAGTGTCCCAGGCCAAGCTGGAGACACCAGGGATAGTGGAAGGTGCCCCTGCCCATGGAACTGGAGGGGCTTTAAATCCCTTCCATCCCAGCCCAGTCTGGGATTTTCCCCACTCTCCTCCTTCCTGAGACCTTGGAGAGAGCTCCTGGTGGTGGAGATCACAGCTCAGGTTTAGATTAGTGCTGCACAGAGGAGAAATTCTCCAGAAAACCCAAACAAACCCAAATCCACCCAAGATCAGCAGCTCCAGAGCCTCTCCCAACTCTCTGGCTCAGATTTCACCCCCTTGTGTTAACAGATCCTGATTTAGGAGAGACCATCCAGTGCTGGGAATGCAGATTAAATCTTTTCATTTTCCATGGCAAACATTAGGATGAATCACTAAACCCAGGCTGTGCTCTCTGAGCCTGCAGCACCCCATGCTCAGCATTCCCTCCCTGCTTTCAGCTCCCTGAATTTGTCATGGGACCTCTGTGGATTTGCTGAGTGCTGAAATTTGCTTTTAAATTCCCTTCCAATCACAGAAACCACAGAGTAAGTGGAGCCATTGTAGTGTGATTTGCAGAAAATGAGCTATCTGGAAACTAATTCTGGTGGTTCTATGTTGGCTCAGCTCTTGGTGTGTGGCTTTGATCAGAAATAAAGCAAAATCTTGGAAAATTAAAGTCAGAAAAATTCGCCCCAAACCAAAAGTCTGAAGTGTAAAAGCGTTGATTGAAGCTGAGTGAGAAATAGCAGAAACCCTCTGGTTCTGCACAGTGGTGTAAACAGTTCAAGGGTGGTGTAGCTATTGTTAGCTATTTAATGTCATAATTTGATATAAATAATATATATAATATATAAAATATTATATATATTATTTTTATATATTTATATAATACATATATAATACATAAATATATTTATATATTCATTTAGATAAATAGATATATTTCACATTTAGAATGAAGAAGCATGTCACACAACACCACTTCACCTCTTCTCTCCCCTCTTGCTGCTTAAATTACCTGCATTTTAAAAATTTAAAATTAAAAAAATTAAAATAAAATAAATTTTTATTAATTATTATTTATTTATTATTTTTATGCATTATTTTTAATTAATTATTATTTTTAAAAATTAAAAATAAAAACAACAGAGATCTGGGACTCTCCTGTCCCTGGTTCACCAGCAGCAGCAGCACCTGTAAAACTTAAAATTTTACTTGAAAAAGCCTTTAAAACTTTTGAGAATTAAATCAGGGCATCCTTTGAGAGGAACAAGCTGTCAGGGCTCCATGCAGACCCTTGCTGGAGACAAGGATTGAGGCTGGAAGGTTGCAGATGGATCCAAACCAAGAGATTTGGGACTGTAAACTGGGAATTAGTCTTGGGTAGAGCCTGGGTGAGAGATGAAGGATGCAAGCACCAGGAGAGAGCACAGGTTCCTCCCAGGAAATGGGGCTGGAGGATAAAACCCCTCCTGGCAGGGCAGGGCAGAGGATTTCAGCTTCTCCCACCTCCTCTGCCCAGGAAAGCCAGAAGGAAGCTGCTGCTTTTTGATTTTTTTAATGAGCAACTCTGAAATGAAGTAATTTGAGGAGAGAAGTTCCTGGGATATGGCTTCAGGAAAAACATCACCTGGCCCAGGCAGACTCCAAAGGATTTGTGTTTACAAGCTGAGCTCCCCTCTGGCTCAGAGAAGAGGGAATCCACAGAAAAAGGAGATGCAATGTGCTGCCTCCAGGGTGGAGCTGCTTTTTTAGGCCAGGATCATCACACCAGGCAGAAAGGTCTGGCCAGGGGGCCTTGGTCACCTTTAAATGTTTCTTTTACAGCCAGTTTTACCTTAACATTTTAAAAACTCTTTCTATTCTCGGTAGGATTTTTCTCACTGAAAGCAAGACTTTAAAATATAAGAGAAAGCTCCTCCTAAATCACCCACCACATAATTCCTTTGGAAATGGAGAATTGCTCCAGAAATCTGCACCTTTCTTCCCCTTTTCCTTGTTTTAAGGCCTGCCAAGGCAGCAGCTCGGGATGCTTAATCTGGTATTGCCTTTCAGGAAGATCCCAGAAAAACAATTTTAATTTCAATCCCATTTACATGACTGAGTAGCTGATATTTGGTAGTTACAACTCAGTCATTACTCACTACTCAGAGCAGCTGTGGCTGCCCCTGGATCCCTGGTAGTGCCAAGGCCAGGCTTGGAACAGCCTGGGACAGTGGAAGGTGTCCCTGCCCATGGCTGGATGAGCTTTAAGGTCCCTTCCCACCCAAACCACTCTGGGATTCTGGGTTTTTATGAGGTTTTTTTTTAAGCTCTTGGAAGGATTTGGCTCCCAATTCTCGCTAGAAATCATTGGAAGTTTTGCTTTTGAAAATATTTAGTGGGACTTTATTTCCAGCACAGACATCCCGTGTAAATATCAGTGTTGGATTAAGATCCTCTTGTTTGGAAGATGAGGCTGATTAGGGGTGTCAAGTTTTTGGGGAGAGAGGCATTATTTGGTGTATCACAGAGTCATGGATTGGTTTGGGTTGGAAAGGACCTGAAGGATCCTTTATTCCACCCCCTGCTATGAGCTGGAATGACATTCACTCCACCAAATCATCATCCTAATAAGTGTTTGTTCCCTTTTCCCCCATTTTTCCTGTGCTGAATTGATGCCTTGAGAAGGCTGCCCCAGAACAGAGACCAGACAGAATAAAGCAGGGATTTATTAAAAGGATCTCCCCCATGGATCCACCTTGGGCAGCACAAGAACCCAGCCAGGGCTGCACCCAAGATGAACCAAAATGGGCACAAAATGGACACCCGGGCACGGGGTCTGTCACTTTGATCAGTTCTGCTCCATTTGCATATTGGAGTTCATTGTCCAATTCCAGCTTTAGCCCATGCAGTCCCATCCTTCTGGTTTTTCTCTCTCCAGCCCACGTTGTTTGTGCTCCTGGGCCTGAGATTTGGATCAGTTGTCCTTGGTCCCCAGCTGGAGCAGGAATTGTTTTGTCTCCCTGTTCTGTGCACAGAGCTCACCATCCCTTAATGTGAAGCTCAGACCCACACACTAAAGCAGCACAGAATCTGAAAAATTTAAAATATAAACCTGAGGCATCAGGTTAACCAACAAAGCTTAAAATATTTCACAGCTTGGCTTGGCCATGCTGTGTATTTGTATTTTAAGCAGGACAAAGAGTTTGTTAGGGTGAGGAGATGACAACTTTTCCTCCTGCTGCCATTTTCTACCAATCCAAAACACGCATGGAAGGAGTTTGGGGAAGAGCTAAAGCAAATTTAAAGCTGCTGGTGCTGTTGGAAGCTGCTCCGAGCTGGAGTAGCTGATGGGAGGAGGGTGGGAGAGCCCAGGAAGGTGAAGGTGATGGAGGGATGGGAGAACTGTGAGACAACACATCCTGGGAAGAGCTTCCTGGTGAGCCTGGCTGCAGGGTATAATCAGGCATCTGCTGCTCGTTTGCTGGGTGTTTTTTTAACTCCCATCCCAATCCCCCAAGCCTCCCCTCCTGCCTTGCCTTTTTTTTTTATTTTTTTTATTTTATTTTTTTTTTTGCTGGTGAACGCTGTCTGTTTGTGTAAGGGGTGTCAGGGGCCTGAAATTGTGATCCCAACCAGCAATTTGGGTGTGTGGGTGAAAATGAACCATTGTAGTTGGTTATTTTATGGGCCCAAAATATGGCTGTTAAAAACCCCAACATTCCCCATCTGAGCTTTCTGCATCCAGCCCATAAAATGTCTGGGATGCAGAGACGGGATCCAAGGCGACTTCCTGCCATGAAATTGTGCTTCACTAATGATCACTGCAGCCTGTTTGCTAAACTTGGAGCCCTCTTGTTTTCCCCAAGGGAGATTATGTTGTTTGTCTTGGGGAAAAAGAAAAAAAAAATAAAAAAAAAAAAAAAAATAAAAAAAAGAAAGTGTTTGTGTGCTGCAGTTGGGGAGTTTATAGAGCTTCAAAAATTCACCTGACATGGGACTGAGCAGCCAGGTCAGCCTGGGTACAGAAAGGAAAAAAAAACCCACATTGGAAAGCTGTAAGAAAGGACAAGGATAAGGGATTATCAGTAATTTAATTGTCTACCAATTCCCATATTTAATATCAGTTCATTTTTATCTCTCCTCCCCTCTATTGCCCCCAGGTTTTTTTCTCATTTCCAAACAGTGCTTTTCTTATCATATTTTTAAATTGAATAAATGCTGGTTTTTACCTTAGGAGAGGTTTTGAGTGAGGAGCTGCCAAACTTCAGGCTTTAAAACTGCAACTCTGATGCCTTGCAACAGAGACATCCCAGTTCAGAGTTCAGAAAAAAAAAAAAAAACCAATACAGAAAAAGAAGATAAGGCTGAGAGGTGATGGAAAAAATAGGAATTTAAAGTCAACTGAAAAAAGGGGCTTTTTCTTTCATCATCACCCTGGTTAGGAATAGTTTTTTCAAGTTGCTTTGAAGAAAAAAGTCCTTTTTTAGGTGCCAGTGGAAGACTGATAAAGATGGATTGGAAAGCAGACAGGGCCAGATGAGCCTCTTCATCCCAGGTACCTCAAAGCTGTTGTTTTAGGGCTCCCTAAAAGCCACCAAAACCTTTTAATCCTCTGGATAAATCAGGACTTTTCTCCAGCAGGGGAAGAAAACACAGCTCCTGTTTGGCCTTCAGCTCAGGGAGGGTCTGGAGGATCAAAGCTGGGATTTTTGGGATCCTTTTGAACCTCCAGCCAGGGTGATTGGTGTCACACATGCCCGTGACATCCCAAATATCCCCATGGAGGGCACAGTGACAGCAGCCACAGCTGCAGGAAGAAGGAATTTGCTGGATCTGCTCCCATTTTTAATGTCACTTTTTGAGTGCCACTGCCTCACGTGTGGGATGTGTCAGCCCCACATACGGGCTCTGGGTAAGAGAATTCCCTGCTTGCCAAGGCACCAAACATTTCAGGAATAAAAACTTTTCCAGAGGCACTTTAGGTGACATTTTTAATTTGGTCACTCCCTCTACTGGAGGTTTTTTGCTTTGGCCTTATGCAGATGGTGATCTCATTAACAACTGATTAATCAGGCTTCACACCGTGGGGTTTTTAACCATTTATTTTAAAATTAACTGCGTTTAACCCAATTTTTGTTGCTTCCAGAGTGCAGGGCTGTCTATGTGATGAAAATCTGTTGGGATACACACTCAGGGCAGCAGGGAAAGATGAGCCAGGAGAATTCTCTGGAGTTTGGGGGGCATTTTTCCATACAGCACCTTGTTTTTAGCTTCCCAGTGGCCACTCTGGGGCTGTCAGGATGTTAATTCAATTTACTACATCGATTTTGAAAGCAAATCCCCCCCTCCACCTGGAAATGGAGAAAAGGGCACTGCAGGATTTATCCCAGCAGGCTGGAGCTTAAGGAGCAGAGGTGATGGGATCATTGTGGATTTCAGGAACCTATCCCACATCCAGAGCCTAAACCCAGCAGATCCAAGCATTGCCTTGAAGGCCTTTCAGTACCTTCCTAATATTTAGTTTGGAGGTGGCTCTGTGTAAATGGGAAAAGGCTGGGAAAAGGGTAAGTAAATGTGATTCCAGCATGCTCAGCTGAGGAGGATTAATAAAACACAGCAATAAAAAGCCCATTAGAATGAATTCTTAACATCCTTCAGCATATTTGGAGTAGCTGGGTGAGACTGAAACAGGAATTTTCCCTGCAATTCAAATGGAAAGACTGGGGGATGTCACAAAAATGTTTGATGGGCAAAGTTTTACTCCCACCAACCCAAACCCTGCCAGCAGCAAAGCAAGTCCATGCAAGTCCAGCTTGGTGCTGTTGGGCTGTGCTGAAATTCCTCTTCCTCTGGTGCCTCTGCCTCCAACCTCAGCCCAGCTCAGCAATTGCAGGTCCCCAGCACCACAGGCTTTTCTTAGCTGGCTTTGGTTAAGCCAGGCCTGTGTTTAAGGCTGGGCCCAGCCCCTGTTTGACAAGGCTGTGCATTCCCAGCCCGAGGTTTGCACATTCCCAGAGGGAATTGCCCACACATCTCCCCTGGCTGCCTCTGCTGCTCAGGGGCCTGGCACCTTCTTTTAAGATGGAGGTTAGGGATTTGGGTAAAATATTCCCTGGCAGGGTGGGCAGGCCCTGGCACAGGGTGCCCAGAGCAGCTGTGGCTGCCCCTGGATCCCTGGCAGTGCCCAAGGCCAGGCTGGATGGGGCTTGGAGACTCTGGAATGGTGGAAGGCCCATGGCAGGGGTGGCACTGGATGGGCCTTTCCCACCCAAACCATTCTGGGATTCTCTGATTTTTCAGCCTCTTCTTATTCCCAGCCCTGTGCAAAGCCCAGGAAGCTGTGAGAAGTAAGGAGGTAGGAGAAGTTCCTGAGGAGCTGTGGCTGCCCCTGGATCCTTGGAAGTGCCCAAGACCAGGTTAGACAGGGCTTGGAGACTGGAATGGTGGAAGGTGTCCCTGCCCATGGAAGGAATGGTACTGGATGGGCCCTTCCATCCCAAACCATTCTGAAATTCTCTGGTTTTTCATTCAGAGAATCCTCTTCTCATTCTCAAGCTCTCCACAAGAACTCTCCAAGGGCACCTCCAGCCTCAGGAATCCAGTGGTGCAATCATTTCCCAGGAGAGAAAACAGGGGAGTCAGGGGAGTCTCTTGGGACATTTTTGGGCATGGGCAGGCAGGGATGTGCTGCAGGAGGAAGCTGTGAGAAGTGAGCAGGTAGGAGAAGTTCCTGAGGAGCTGTGGCTGCCCCTGGATCCCTGGAAGTGCCCAAGGCCAGGTTGGACAGGATTTGGAGCAGCCTGGGACAGTGGGAGATGTCCCAGGCCATGGCAGGGGGTGGAAACAAGATGGGATTTAAGGTCTGTTCCAACCTGAAGCATTCCATGGTTTTCTGGAGCAGTTTTCAAGTGGCTGGTGAAGGTTTTCCCAAACCTCTCCATTTCTTCTGCTGGTGTTAGCTGGGAGAGGTTCCACCTAAACCTGGTTCACCTCATCAGACAGTGCCACCCTCAGCCTCTTGCTCCTTCTGAGACCTCCTCTAGGAGAGGAAAGCAGGGATCAGCCCCTCACCTCACTCTCATCCTGAATTTAGAGCTCCAGGAACGTTTGGACAACACTCCCAGGGATGCTCAGGGTGGGATTGATGGGTGTCTGTGCAGGGCCAGGGCTTGGATCAGTGATCCCTGTGGGTCCCTCCCAACTCCATGATCCTTCTGGAATGTCACCCTCCTGGAGGGATGGGAGTCTTCTCCTAAACCAGTTCTTCAGATGCAGATTGTGGAGTTTAATGCAGGAATCAGCAATAAAGCAAACAAAAAAACCTGGTCTGGGTTGTTCAGCAGCATCAGGGGTGACCACAGAAACCTCTAATCCATGTGGTTTACTCTGTGTGTCCTGGGTTTAGGCCCCTTCTGGGGCAGGGGACACTGCAAATATTGGAGTTTCACAGGAGAAACAGGGAATTTCTATGGAATGCAGCCTATAACCCACTGTGGAAAACCTGGGAAGATCAGACAATATGGGCCTATTGGCTTTTTTCTTGGTTGAGAAAAGTCTCAGAAATTAGAAATATCAGAGAATTTCTAATCAATGAAACAGGAGCTATTAGCCATGGGAAGTTAAAATTTAAACACTGAGTTGTTCAGAACATCATAAAGAAAAGAAACACTGAAAATATTGAAAAACAGAAAACATGAAAGCATTTTGCAAATATTCTAAGGCATTTAAAGGTGTTTCTTGAAGCTGTTGAGTTGATATTTTTGATTAGAGCATCTGACTACCCAAAAAGCTCTGAAACTTCCTGAGAAAAAATGGAATTCTCTTAAACCTTCCTGATAGCCCCAGGGAGACTTTATCCCTGGCATGCTGTTCTTGAAGATTTTTGAGGAGTAGATGGTTAAAGGTGATGAAACAGCGTCAGATTTTCCAGCTGTGCCACGATTCTGGCAATCTCCCAGAAAAAGAACCTCTGGATGAATCAGCAGGAGGAATCCCAGGGCCAAGTCCAGGCCTGCTGTGCAGGAGGAGTTTGTGGGTGACACCAAGCAGGGATTTGGCTGCTTCTCATATTCTGCATATTTAGGAGCAAAACATTTAGTTGGGACACTGGAAAACATCACCTGTGCTACTCCAGCCCAAAAAACAAGCCAGGCAGGGTTTAGATGAGCAGGAAAAAGTCATGGCATGAGGCAGGCTTGCATCAAACTGTCCCCAAATGTCCCAGAGAGACCAAGGTGAACATTTCCTGCTCTGTCAGTGCCACTAAGTGAACCTATGGAAGTGGCATCTGAAATCTTGGGAGACAAAAGCTGATTTCTTTTCCTAAATGGGTAAAAAATGCTGGAGAGCACGTGGTGTGTTCAAACAGAATTCCCCACTCCTTGTCCTCAAAATTCTGGTGAATTAAGTAAAGCAGCCAGCCCTGGGTTCTGTCCCATTTAAAAAACAAAAAACAAAACAAAGCAAACAAAAAATCCCCCAAAACCAAAACAAAAAAAAAAAAACAAAACCCAAACCAAATCAAAACAACAACAACAACAGCAAACCAAACCAAAAAAATCCAACAAGAGAAATTTTTCAAGCTTTCATCAGTTTTTTGACCTAACTCTTCCTGTGGCTAGGGGAAAAAAATTCAAAAAAATTCAAAATATAGTGGAGATAAAATTCCTTAAGGTGTTTGTGCCTCCTGGATATCCACAGCATCCATGTCAGATGTGGATACAAAGCTCAGCTAACACAGGAAATACATTTCCAGTCACATGCAACTAAAATATTATAAAGATAGAATAAAGATACTCCATATTATAAAATAGAATAAAGATATTTCAGGGTTAATTTTCGGTTTTGGTTTTAGCTTTGTTTTTTTTTTTCCCTCCAGATTGTTGAGAACCCCAAACTTCCATGAGTCATGAACAGTCCTAAACCTAAACCTAAACTGGATTTTCCCCCCCTGCAATGGAACGAGCTCCCCAGGCTGGAGATTTCCATCTGTGCTTCCTCAATTATAGGATTTTTCAGGCTCTCCCCTCATGTGTTCCCAGCTACATCCTGTGATTCCCAAAGATTCTCAATCTGGCCAGCACAACTTCCATGTCCTTATCAGTGACTCATCCGCACATTGGAAGATCTTAAGAGTGAATCACAACTCCCTGTTTGCTGAATTCCTGCTGCTGCCTGGGGAGGAAGGCTCGGGCTGAGGGAGCAGAGCTCGAGGCAAGAGACACTTTGATGTTTTAGGGGCTTGAGGAGGGTAGGAATCCTTTAAAAAGAGGATTTAAATCAGTTTATTGTATCACTCCGAGGCGGCACCTTCAAATTTACCCTTGAATTTTTTCAGGCTGCACATTGAGGGAAAATGGAAGTGTTTGGGGTTTTTTGAAGCTGGCATTTAAAATATGTTGGAGCAGCTCTCTGTCACATCAGCTCCGTGGAGGAAGTGTCACTCAGCACAACGGGCCACAGGCTGAGCCTATAAATTGTCTGAAATCTTCCCTTTCAGCTGTCAGCTGACAAATGCAAAGGGGAATTACATAAATACCAGTCCTACATTAAAGCCTGAACACAGGGCTCCTGTCTGCTGACGTCTGAGAGCTCCAAACGCAGCGAAACCACACGGAGTTAATGATAATTGAGATCATATGGCCTTTATCAAAGCTTCCCCCAGAAAAGCAGCTTAAGGGAAAAATCCTTAAATGTGTGTCTTGACCACAGTCTAGCAATCTCCTTCCGCATTGGAGCCTTTAACTAATTTGTTGGGTTAATTACTGAGGCCCAGGAAAGTTTGCAAGAGTGATAACTGCCTATTCTTTGACTGCTGATCGTTCCATCCAATGGTCTTTGGGAAAAAATCAAAAATAAAAAATATCCCAGTGCAAGATGCAAACCTGGGGGCTCAGTCTGTGCCTAAGGCAGCCAAAAGGCAAAGGAATTGCTGTGTCAGGGAGCTCACAGAAAACTGGGATGCAAAAATGGGTCCAAAACGAGATCAAGGGGAGGTGTAGGGGGTTCAGAGGCTCGTTAGGTGACTCCGGTGTGCCACACTCTGCTACCTTTAATTGGAGGGCTGGGGGAGCTCCTGCTCCGCATCCAGCGCCGGAGGAATGACCAGAAGGTCAAACAGGAGGGAGAGGCGGGGGAGGAGGAGGAGGAAGTGGTAATTGAGGAGCCAAGAGATGATTGTGAAAGTGCTCCGAGGAGTCTGAGTGTCTGGAGAGGTGCAGGGAGCTCCAAAGGGAGGGCAGGGGCAGGGACAGTCCCGCTCCTGCTGCCCTCCCTGCCCAGCAATGGCACTGCTGAGCATCCCCAGAGGCTGCCCAGGCACCAAAGCATGGCCAAGCTTCATTAGCTGTGCTTAATTAGCCGTGGTTAATCAGCCATGGTTAATCAGCCGTGTTATCTATGACAGAGATATTGGCCATCCACACACTCACACCTCGGTTTTCCGGGGATGAGCAGGAATGAGAAGCCAACAGCAAAACCATGGAGTAGTGAAGGACCTTCCTTCTGTTCTGACTCAGTTTGCAGAAGGTTTTCTCTGTCCCTCCTCCATTATTTATAAAATGGAGCATATTTTATAAATGTTCTGCAATAAATCACTGAGGCCAGGCCAGCCACCAGCACAGCTTTGTTGTCCCCATCCCTGGAGGTGTCCAAGGCCAGGTTGGACAGGGCTTGGAGCAGCCTGGGGTTGTGGAAAGTGTCCCTGTCATGACAGGGGTGGCACTGGCTGAGATTTAGGGTCCTTTCAACCCAAACCATTCTGGGATTGCACAGTTCCATGACATCAGGGGAGAAGGGATTGGAAATGCAGGATTCACATGAATCAGGCCTTGTGTCACAGACAAAGTGCAAACCCATCAAAACCCTCAAAGACTGCACTGGAAAACAGGAGTGGAAGAAGAATTTGAGCAATTAAATTACAGATGGACGTGTCTGAGGCACGGAGAGCCCAGGGGGCACCATGAGAGCAAAAGAAGAAAATATGTAGGATGACCCAAGAAACTGCAACCCAAGAGAGAGGGATCAGCCGTGTGAGGGTGACAGTTCAGCAAAGAGGGATGAATCCAGAGGAGCACAGACCATGGAATGGGTGTGAACAAGGAGAATCCACACGTGCTCCACACTGGATCAGCTCCATGGAGGGACAGTGAGCCAGGGACTGATGGCAGCTCATGAAGACACTGGATTTGTTCCCATGTGGAATATTCACACTGGCTATGAAGTGTTTGCCCAAGAGGAAACCTGGCCTGTTCTCAATCCACTTTTACAGCGACTTTTGCTTGGATTTAAAAAGATTCTCTCAGATTTTGACATCACAGACTCAAAATCATTAAAGCCTGGCTAAATTCAGGCTGTTCTGTGGGTCAGGACTGAGGCTGGAAAATCCCTGCCAGCCCATGGAGTGCCAGCTGTGCCCAGTGCCCACCTTGTCCCCAGCCCAGAGCACTGAGTGCCACCTCCAGCCCTTGCTGGGACACCTGCAGGGATGGGCACTGCAAAGCTCCCTGGGCAGCCCCTGCCAAGGCCTGAGCACCCTTTCCATGGAGAGCAATGTTTAAGAATTTGAAAGCTTCAAGAAAAAAAAAATATATATATATATATCTTACTTCATTTACTTCAGCTTCTCCAATAAAAGCAATTTCAGTTTTCCACAAGAACACACAGTTATTAATATCAAATCTGGCTTTAATGAGGATTTTTTTTTTGGTGGAACAAGTACCTTCAGCACAGCCACAATTTATCTTTATAATGCAGCCCAGTTGCCAAGAGAGACATTACAATTATAAGGGAAGTATCTGAAAGTGTCTGTGTGGTATTTTTGGAGCTGCATTCGAAAATACAAAGCCACAGCAGTACATCCCTCTAAGTCAAACTTAAAGGCAAGCAAAGTCAATATTAAGCACTTTCTCCTGCAACTGCTCCAAAATTGATATTCTGCAGCAAATAACCATTCAGCTAATGGGTTTTTTAAGTGTGCACAGAACTTTAAAACACTGACAGACCTTCCAGCAGTTGGCTTGGGAGCCCTTCCACTCTGCAGTGCCAGCAGAGATGTTGGCAGATACAACACAAGCAAATGTGGAGACCTGGATCACAACTTGGATGACTGGTCAAAAACAGAAAAGGAAGAAAAAATATTTGGCATGGTGTTGAAGAATTGGTCTGTGGTCAGAGAATCCCAGCATGGTTTGGGTGAGAAGGGACCCTAAAGTTCATCCCGTGCCATGGGACACCTTCCACTGTCCCAGGCTGCTCCAGCCTGGCCTTGGGCACTGCCAGGGATCCAGGGACAGCCACAGCTGCTCTGGGCACCCTGTGCCAGGGCCTGCCCACCCTGCCAGGGAACAATTCCTAATTCCCAATATCCCATCTGACCCTACCAACCCTTCTTTTTTCCACACAGATCTTGTGGATCCTCCTGAGTGTTTTGCCAGGCTAAGATCTGGCATTCCTTTCCCCCAGCCTCTCCTCCACCTCCACTTTTGCTGATTTCTGTGTCTTCCCACAGGAGTCCTTCACTCTCAATGCCCATTTGCATCCAAGGGTAGCCACCCCTCAACTGTATCCCCCTAAAAAACTTGGGGGATTAAACTTGATGTCATCAACAAACTTTTCCACCCTGTGGATCTCCCACTTATTTCTCAGTGCATTGAAACCTTGCTCAATCCTTTAACAACATTTTGGTGACATCTCTCCTTTCCAAAGGCTGCACACTCACTCCTGCTCATTTTTTCAAGTTTTTAATTAATTGTTCCCTATGTGAATACCTTCCCTCTCACCCCACAGCTCCTTTAGTTGCCAAGTTCTTATTTGAAACCTGCATGAACTGGGATTTGGACACACATGGGGTTTCCCTGAAAGAACTGAAAAAATGTGAGTCTTAACTTGCCCTCACAGACACCCCACTGGCTCCTCCAGAGAGCTGAGTTTATCACAGCCTCAGCTAAGCCTGGACTAGGGTTTATTTGAAAGGGGGACTTGCCTAGAGCTGGCTTTGGAGCTGCAGAAAGAAAATTTACTTTAAAATCACTGTTTTCCAGAACATGTAGTTCCCCTTTGGAAACTGAGGTGACAACACTGATGTGGGGACATTTGCTGCACTACAAGAAGACTGAAAAAACCCAGATTACCCTTTCTCTGAGGGGCTGGTATCCCTTTGATACTGTTCAGGTTCTCTGGAAACGGTTCCAAATTGCAATTCTGTGATCTTCAGCCATTTGTGGGGCTCCAATAGGATGGAGCCCTTCTTCTTGCTGGCCACAGCACTTGTGCAATTAAAATCCTTCCAGCATTGTCTTTTCCTTTTCCCCTCCTCCTTTAAAGGCACCATCCTTCTCCTTCCCTTATCCTCCCTCCCCTCCTGCCCCTGGCAATTTGTTAAATGCCCAGCTCAGCCCTTTGTTGTTTTCCTGGGGAGCAGCCCATCAATCCCAGCTGCTGAGAACAGGACACAGGGGCTGGGAGCATTTGGGGGATGCATTTTTGATGTCCAAGATGATCCCTGTTGGCTCCAGGCTCACAGAAATCTGGGAGTTGTGGACACAGATGGGTCTTGTCCACACAGAGAAATCCACAGAGGGAAGGGGATGGGAATTCTTCTCCCAGATCCATTGGGATCTGTTTGGGAGCCACGGGGTCAGAGCTGCTGGTGACATTTCTTAGGGCCTCACAGGTGTCACACTGGGTCCAAACAGCTGCTTCAAATGTAGTGGTAGGTGATCAACCAAGTAATGTGTGTGTGGGGCAAACAGTGTCTGCGCCCAGCTAGGAACCATCTCACAAAGAATTGGTGTGGACTTGGCCCAATTATATTTGACTAATGGACTTGGCCCAATTATATTTGACTAATTAACCTTATTTGACACCCCTGAGCAGGGAGATGGGAACGTCTCGTAACAGCAAGTAAAGATAACAAGGGCTGATATCACACAGTCATTGAAGGGTGTGGGGTGGAAGGGACCTGGACAATCATCCCATCCCATCCCATCCCATCCCATCCCATCCCATCCCATCCCATCCCATCCCATCCCATCCCATCCCATCCCATCCCATGTCAGGGACACCTTCCACTGTCCCAGGCTGCTCCAGCCTGGCCTTGGGCACTGCCAGGGATCCAGGGGCAGCCACAGCTGCTCTGGGCACCCTGTGCCAGGGCCTGCCCACCCTCACAGGGAACAATTCCTTCAATAAATCCAAACTAAATTTCCCCTGTGTCAGTCTGAACCCATTCCCTGTGTCCCAGTTCCTGTTGCAGGGTCCCTCTCCAGCTCCCCTGTGTCCCTTTAGGCCCTGGAAGGAGCTGTGAGGTCTCCACACACCTTTCTCTTCTTCCGACCAGGCCCAACTCTCAGCCTGCCAACTTTCTCACCTCCTTGAGAATTGTTGAAGGTCTGTCTGAGGTGGAAAACCTGGGCAGTGAGGTGTCAGATCAAGTTCAACATCGATCCATGGGAAAAAAAAAAGAAAAGTGTAAGGGAAACAAAATTCCTACCACCTCAGCACTCTGACAGGAGAGAATTTCTTCCTAATATCCAACCTAACCCTGCCCTCTATCCATGAGAAGCCATTGCCCCTTGGCTCCAGTCTTCTGTCCAGAGTCTCTCTCTCTCTAAAATATTGTAAATGTTTAAATTTGCATATAAATAGAAATTCAGATGGTTCTCCAAAGGATGCTGCAGAGCATCCCCCTGAAGCTCTGCCACCAGGACCTTGTTCACTCATCCCCAAGTGAATCTGGTGATGTGAGCCAGACTCTGAGGGCTCTGTGCTTGCAGTGTTCTAAATGGACCCGATTTAAATTGATATTCAGTGATGGAAGTTAATCATTAATGGTGCCCCTGTGCCTGAAATCAAGCACAGACCCACAAGCTCCCTGCTTGCCAAGCTTGTGCCATCATGAGATGGCAAACAGGGCTCTAAGAGGGTGGAAATGTAGGATAAAAGTAAAAAAAAAGGAATTTATGTATTTATGAATAATTTAGGAATAAATTAGGAATTATTTATTTATGTGGTTTAGCTTAGGAACTGGGGTAAAGCTGAGATGCTTTTCATGGTGGAGATGAACATTTTCATTCTCAGCCCTCATGAAACACTCTCCTCATGGGGTCCTAAACACAAGGTGGGTCAGCTGAATATACAGTCATTCCCTGAGCAGCCTGAAATCCTGTTCCATAGGGAAAAGCAAACATTTCCCACTGCTCCCTGCTCTCTGCCAGTGACACGTGCACACTGTCACCAACAGAACAAACTCAGAGGGCTGGGTGCCAAGCACAGGCAAAGAATTATCTTTGTAATTCAGGCACGGCCAGCCAAAGGTGTTTAAATCACAACAATATGTAGCAGGAATCTGATTTTCTTTCTGTGTAAATCCCCCAACAAACAACACCACAACCAAACCAAATCCCTACAGCAAATACCTGATTTTTATCTCGCTGCCCCTCACAAAACTGCCATAAAAATTCAGTCTTCCCTCTCACCCAAAGCCATTTGATATCAAACCAGCTCTGACTGAGCTCCTGCTTCCTGTCAGGACCCAAATGCTGCTATGACATTGCTCCTGCAAAGACCCAGCCTCATCCCTCTTTTCCATTACTTTGATTAATTGTTTTTCCATTCGTATTCTTTGTGATGTTCCTCCAAACACTCCACAAATTATCTGGCCTGTACAAAGCCAAAAGTTGTTGAGCTTTTTGTTGGTTTTTTTTTGTTCTCTTTCCCCCCTTCCTCTTTAAGCTGAAGTTTAGATCTGCCATTAGTTTTAACTGCTCTGTGTAGACCTGCTGGCACCACTGAGGAGAGGGAGGGCTCCGAGGATGCTCCCGTGTCCCCGGCCAGCACAGAGCCAAAGCCACCCCTATTATTAGTGCTACTGAGCCTACATTTCCCATATGATTAATCATTAAAGCCTGGCTCCAAATTCAGGCTGTTCTATGGGTCAGGGAGCTCTCCCTGAGCTCATTAACCACGCTGGGCACTCATTTACTTCTCCTGCAACAACCTTTTTCCTAAAGCATGAGGAGGGAAAAAATGAAATGCAGGTGATTTTTTTTTTTTTTTTTTTTTTTTTTTTTTTTGCTTGGGGAGGGTTGGGGCTTCCTGCTTGATCTCTCCCAAATAGAAGCAGCAGGAGTATTTTGCTTGTCAAGAGGACAGTAATTCTTCAAATCCCCCTCGAGAGATAATGAGTGGCAGCGCGCTGCTTTTGATCTGTCATAATTACAGAAATAAAAAAAAAAAAAAAAGAAAAAGAAAAAAATGAGCGGATGCAAAGCTGCTGTGCCACGGGAAGGTCACTCCTTTAAACATGCAGGATTCCCTCTGTGGCTAATCCCAGCTTGTCCCCAACAGCACAGTCTATTTTTAGGAACAACAAGAGAGCCCCTTTACACATCCTGGCCCTATAAAAGCAGCGCCTTCTGTGCTGCCTCTCCTCTAGGGCAGCTAATGAGTGGGTAGGGAAATGCTGGCTCTGTGCTTTGGGCTTGCAGGCTATTCCAAGGAAGGACAGCAGGAACGTCTCCTCTCTGGCGTCAAACAGTCCCCCCACAGCATCCAGGCAGCTGCAATTATTACAAGTATGAAGCCCTGCACAAAATAAAGTAATTACGCTTAATTAGGCAGCCAAGAAAAAAAAAGAAAAAATAAAGTGATGGCCTGAGCCTCGCTGCTTTAGATGTAGCCTTTTGTTGACTTAACACAGGACAGGTAGTGAATGAAACTTCAAAGTGTAAGCAGCTAAATTGCTGCTTAATTAGTGGAGGTCTAGTCAAAGACACAGCAGAGAAACAACAACAACAAAAAACCCAAGGAAAAAAACAACAAACCCTCAATTTTCTGCTGTCAAAGGTATTGAGGCAGAGATACCCACCTTAGAAATGAAGGATTATTACATTAAGTTGGTTTTTGTGTTCAGAAATGAGTTTCTGTCAATGCAGGTGCTGGATCAATCCTGACAGTGCCCAAAAGGGACCTGGGTGCAAACAAGGTCCTGGCTCCCAAATCTCACTGACCTGGCAAGCTCCAGGTGTAGCTATTGAATCCTGAATGCTCTGATCTGTGTTCAGAAATAAGTTTCCATTAATGCAGGGCTCTCCAAAGGTGCTGGATCATTCCTGGAGCCTGCAAGCACTCAAAAGGGACCAGGGTGCAAACGAATTCCTGTCTCCCAAATCTCACTGTCCTGGCAAGCTCCAAGTCCACATTTTGACTCCTTTGATGCTCTGATCTGCTCCTTCCAAGGATCCTTCCCTGGACAGCCAGCTTTGCCAAGTCAGAAACATTGGGAGATATTAAAAAAAAGTAGATCTAGGAGCATTGGATTCTTAGGCACAGCCTCTGTCAGCTTTGCTGTTTCATGTCCAGGATTGCAGAGTTTGCCAGGACAGCCTCTGATGCTTCCATGAGCATCCCACTGCATTATCACACAAAAAAAGGTGGGAAACAGCAGTGGGTCTGAGTAACAAATTAAGAGGTGTTTTCTGTCACCTCTGGGACAGTAAAGGAGGAGGAGATTCTGCCCCTGTGCCCCTGGGCTCAGGTGAGACCCCACCTGCAGAGCTGCCCCAGCCCTGGGGCCCAGCACAGGAGGGACCTGGAGCTGCTGCAGAGAGCCCAGGGGAGGCACCAGGATGGGCAGAGGGATGGAGCAGCTCTGCTGGGAGGAAAGGCTGGCACAGCTGGGGCTGCTCACCTGGACAGGAGAAGCTCTGGGGTGACCAAACTGTGGCCTTGCAGGGCCTGAAGGAGCTACAGGAAACATGGAGAGAAATTTTGGACAAGGGCCTGGAGTGGCAGGATGAGGAGGAATGGCTTCCCAGTGCCAGAGGGCAGGGATGGATGGGATATTGGGAATTAGGAATTGTTCCCTGGCAGGGTGGGCAGGCCCTGGCACAGGGTGCCCAGAGCAGCTGTGGCTGCCCCTGGATCCCTGGCAGTGCCCAAGGCCAGGCTGGACTTTGGGGCTTGGAGCAGCCTGGGACAGTGGAAGGTGTCCCTGCCATGGCAGGGGTGGCACTGGATGGGCTTTGAGGTCCCTTCCCACCCAAAGCACTCTAGGATTCTATCCCATTTGTCTCACACATCCAACAGTCCCCTCTCCCCAGAGGTGCTCACATTTGCAGGAGAATCCACAGCCAATGGAGGATTTGTTTCATTTCTCTGCCTACTCTGGGTATTGACCAGTGACAACAGCTGGCAGCCAAAATAACATCTCCCACAAGGATTTCTACCTGGCTCAGCTTTTCTCTCAGGAGCTCCTGATGATTGTGCCCATTTTAGCTGCCTTTCCCACCCCACTTTCCTGTCTCTCACACCTTTTTCCCTTTGATTGCCCCTCACTGGCATCTGTCTGTCCTGCTGCTTGTCCCTCTCTCCTGGGCCAGCCTTTTCATCCCCCTCTGATGAGCTGCTTCACACTCCCCATCCAGACTTGGTGGCTGAGATCAGAAGCAGCTCAGGAAGAGGTGAGAAGGAGGATCAAAACATGCAACTCCATCCTCCCAAATCCTTCACCTCAGCAGATTTAGAGGGCTAAAATAATTCATTTTTTAAGGTGGGGAGCTGTGTTGCTCTGTCAGTCCTGTCCATCCCCTCCTCAACCAAAAAAAGCTACAAACAACCAAAAATGGCACAAATTTGCTAGAAAGCTTCTCACTCTCTGGTTCCACATATCAAAACTGTATCAGGTGCTCATTTTGGACTAGTGGTTCTGTACCCAGGGATTATTAAACACTGGCTTGTCCCAGAGTTTTTATTTTGTTTGCCATGAGGAGACTGCACTTCTGGACTAAAACCATTACCCTCAGCAGGCAGATTTTTCCAAGAGCAAGCTTTGCTTTCTATCCACAGGCTGAAAACACTCAAACCCCCTCAGCACTTGAATTTTGGCCCTGTTTCCCATATTTCTGCATGTGTAGCAAAAGGTTGGAGATCAGGGAAAGGTTCTTCCTCCAGAGGGCTCTGCCTCATGGCCCCGAGGCTGCCAGAGCCCCAGAATTATTTGGATAAAGTCCCAAGGATGCACAGGGTGGGATTATTGGGGTGTCTGTGCAGGGCCAGGAGCTGGATCCATGATCCTGATGGATCCCAACTCAGGATATTCCATGATTGCCACCTAAACCCACCATGCTGAGGTTGGCCCCTCAGTTGGGAATGCACAGAGATTGACACCCCAGGAGGGGCTGTTTCCTCACAGAGTTTGGGATTCCACCAACAAACTCCAGTTTTGAGAAAATAAAAGAGAAAAAATGATCTGCCCACCCTCTTCAGCTGGAATTTCACAGACCCACCATGCTGGAAGTGAGCTGTGTAAGCTGGGAAGCAGCTCCAGGAAAGTTTCCCTTGGTTCCAGCATGGCCAAACTTCCCAGTGAGATAATTGGATTACACCAGCCCTTGATCAAGCTGGCTTTATTATTAATAACTAATTGAAGAGTTCAATGAATTGGTAATTTTTCAGTTATTTAATCTCCCTCCCCAGTGCCAGCCACTCCCAGTTGTCCCACTTTGGGCAGGGTACAATGTCCTGCTGTCACCTCTCCCACCATTCCCTACTCTCATAGCCATTGGCATTTTTCCCCAAACCCCAACCAATTTCCATTTTTGCTGGAGATAACTTTAGAAGGAGACACCTCCTCCCTGCTCTACCTCTTACTTGGACACTTTTTTCCACAGGAGTGATGTAAAGACCTAAAAAATTCACTTGACAGTCCCATGAGGATGTCAGGACACAACTCATCTTTGCAGCCCTAATCTGCTCTGCAAAGATGAAACACGGCCCTATAGGGCACAATATTGTGTGTTCAGGGGCCTCTTTCTGTTTTGAGCACTCCTGAGCTCCAGGTTTATCTATTAAGATTTATCATTTACCAATAAAAGTGCCAGTTCTGGGATAATTCAAGGGTTTCACCATAATCAATGGGATTTTCATGTGGTTCCCTGCACAGGGTCAAAAAAAAATAAAATAGAGAGAGGGGAATGCAAGCAGAAATTCAGAATTTCCCCAGTTTCTGCACCAGAAAAGCAGGGCACAAAAACCAGGCATTATACTGGAATTGGATTTAAATTAGATTCCTGGTATCTTTGAACAAGACATAGAAATGATTCTTTTAATTATTTCAGATGAAATGCTACTGGAAATGTTGAGTTCCTGACACAATTCAAATTCAAAAGCAGGGAGAGCTCACACATTTCCCTTGCTATGAATGTGCTCACTGAGGAGCAGCTGGCTTGGAAAAAGAGATAAGGGGTTGGAGAGTTCCATCCCTTCTTCCTGGGGTCACTGGGACAGCAGCAGGAATGCACCTACTTCAACACTAATACACAGTTACAACAGGTTGGAGATGAGGAGAAAACACAGAGGCTGCAACAAAGATTATTTTTGATGACTTTGTGTTTTGAGTTTTTGATGACTCAAGCCATTTTTGATGAGTTGAGGTTTTTGTCTAGCGGCAAAACCTGGATATCTGGAGGCAAGAAATCAAAACTTTATGATCAACATGAAGAAAATAGATGAAATTCAGCAATAGAAATATCCCAAGTTCTCTTTTAAGGCTGCTTGTAACAATCCCATTTTCCAGTACAATTTGCAGACATATTTTTCTTTTAAGATAATATTGCCAATGTCCACTATGGGCACATATTTGATGAAGGCCCAAACAATTTTATGTACATAATTAGTCCCAAGAATGATATTTTTATTGCTACATCACCAACTCACTCTTTTTCCAATGGCGTGGAGCCATGGGTTGGCTGTTGATTGCCTTCATTGACTGCCACATTTACAAACAATTACAGAGCAGCTGCCTCACTAAACCCTGGGTTTGCCTAAAACCTGACTGAAATATTGACTGTGGCTTATTTGGAGTGTAAGAAATCCTGCAAAAATCAGAAATTGTCTGTCAAATCCCTTAACAATCCTCTCTCAAATCCATGTGTAAAATTACAGGAAGAATTTGTGTGTTTTATATCTTCAGGCTGCTGCTACAGTAAACTATTCCCATTGTATTCTATAGAATCATGGAATGATTTGGGTTGGAAAGGACCTTAAAATTCCAAAATTCCACTCCCTGCCTGGGCAGGGGCACCTTCCACTATCCCAGGATGATCCAAGCCCCAAAGTCCAACCTGGACCTGGGCACTTCCAGGGATCCAGGGCCTGCCCACCCTCACAGGGAACAATTCCTTCCCAATATCCCATCTAAATCTGCTCTCTTTCTACTAATTTTTTAAAATTTTTAATTTATTTATTTATTTATTTCCTGGTGCTAAAGGGAGAAGTCAAGTTTAGATCAGATTTCCAGACTGGTCTCTTGAGCAGGCTCAGGGAGCTTGAGGAGTTCCAGGATCTCCCACAGTATCACCACAGCTGATGAGAGGGTTTTTTTCAGCAGAACCAGTCCTGAGCTTTCATAGGAACTGATTTTTGCTGCTCTGGGGAGGAGGGCTCAGGAACATCCTGCCTGCCTTGGGAAGGGCAGCAGTGGGGTGGGAATTCAGGAGAGGACTAAGGATGCAGACTCCATTCTCTCCAGGGACTTCCACAGGCAAGAGATCCCTTCCCTACTCCCAAATTTCCTCTTTCCTCAGTCATTCCCTGCAGTTGGGACACCTCACCTGCCTGGAGGCAGCTGTTGGATGAAAGGCAGCAGGGATGGGATTGCTCCATTAATCCCAACCCACTAATCCCAAAACAGGACACAACAAACCCCTCCTTCCCACTTCCCAGTTTCACCTTCCTCCTCTCCCCAGGGCATTTGTGAGGCTGAGATCCTCATCCCTGGAGCAGTCCAGCCTTTTCCATGGAGCTCATGGTTCATTTTCCCAACCACAGCAATTTCACAGCTCAGTTTCCCTTTCCAAACCTTCCTCAGGCCGCTCCTTGTTTTTTCATTCCAAGGCTTTCTGGATCTGCCTCAATATTCCAGTTGAGAAATGATGGCCTGAGGGCCATCAAAACCACAGCTTGGGCTTTTTTCCTCATAAGAGATTAATTCACTGTCCTATAAATCTCAATATTAAGTAAACTGAGCAATTTATTTGTCCATTTTTATAAGCCTTCACCTGAATCATCTGCACCCATGCACACACCCAGGCAGGAAGAGTTTTCACCATGCTGCTGAAAGTTATTTTAATAAAAGCTTCTAAATTGCTTTATTTTTCATTAAACAATATTATTAAATTAATGTTTGGTTATTGGAAAGAAATATGACAGCGGGTTTGTTCTTGGATATTTATAAATGCACTGGAAGATGATGGAAAAGATGGGATGGAAAAGACCTTAAAGCTCATGTTGTTCCAACCCTGCCATGGGCAGGGACACCAGGACATCTGGGATAGTGGAAGGTGGTGGAGGATGGGAGCTGAAGGATCTTGAAGTTCCTTTCCAACCCAAACCATTCCCTATCCCGTGGTTCTACACCTAAGGAATCACTCAAATACCATCAGAACTGGCACAACATAAAACCTCCTCAGAAAGGAGAAAGACATTTTATGTGAAGCTGTTTGAAATAAAAATGACAATAACCCACCTCAAATATTTTTTTTTAATTTCTTTTTTAAAAATGTGATAAAAGCAGCTCTTTTGTATCATTTCTGAGCAGAACAGGTCAACTTTCAGCTGGAAAAGGTGGTGCTCTACCAGGTATTTTTGATTTGTATCCAGGAGGTCTCATCCAGAGTGCAGGATCCTGCATTGCACAACACATTTCCTGGAGGTAAGAACCACCTGGAGAGAGTCCAGAGAGCTGCTCCACCTGGAATACCATTGGATCCATACCATGGATTTATCCATTCCAGGTTACTTGGAGAAGGGCTGGACAGAGGACACACGTGATAACCACCCTCAAAGTAATAAAGCACCAGGAACCCTCATTCACCTTAAAAACCACAGATCCCTCACTCTGCAGGAGCAGGATAGGGAGGAACAGGAAGTTTTTAATAGAGAGGTGAATGTTGGGAGAGGTCCAGGAAAGTCTCCAGCCCTCTGCAACTCAGATGTTGCAAGAATTTCCCCCACCTACGACTCAGAGGAGATTATTCTTTGATTCTCCAGCCCACCATGACTCAGCTGCTTAACCTTCATTTACCTCTTCCTAATCTGAATTCCTGAATGTGGGACACCCCACAAGGCACAGCTGCTTGGGAAGCAGGACCATGGGAGCAGAGGTTTCTGGTGAATCAGTTCTCCTTCAAGCACAGGCCTGTAAGGCAAGGGGGAAGGAGGAACAGCTCAGCCTGCCCTGGGAGCAGCCAGCTCAGAGCTTTAACCACAAGCAGATCATGAAATCACAACAGAATCATGGAATATCCTGAGTTGGGAGGGATCCATAAGGATTATTAGCTCTTGTCCCTGTCCAGACACCCCAACAATCCCACCCTGGGAATCCCTGGAGCAGTGTCCAAACCCTCCTGGAGCTCTGGCAGCCTCAGGGCTCATTCCCTGGGCAGCCTGGGCAGTGCCCGACCCTCTGGGGAAGAACCTTTCCCCTAAATTCAACCTAAACCTCCCCTAGCACAGCTCCAGCTCTTCCCTGGGTCCTGTCCCTGTCACAGAGAGCAGAGTTTGGAGCTGCAGCCCCTGATGAGCTCTGCCCTCAGTCTCCTCCAGTGAACAATCCCAGTGCCCTTAATGCCTTGAGAAGGCTGCCCTAGAACAGAGGCTAGGCACAGTTAAAGAATAAAACAGGGATTTATTAAAAGGATCTCCTCCATGGATCCACCTTGGGCAGCACAAGAGCCCAGCCAGGGCTGCACCCAAGGTGAACCAAAATGGGCACAAAATGGACACCTGGACACGGGGTCTGTCACTTTGATCAGTTCTGCTCCATTTGCATCTTGGAGTTCATTGTCCAATTCCAGCTTTAACCCATGAAGTCCCATCCTGCTTGTTTTTCTCTCTTCAGCCCACAGTGTTTGTGCTCTTGGGCCTGAGATTTGGATCAGTTGTCCTTGGTCCCCAGCTGGAGCAGGAATTGTTTTGTCTCCCTGCTCTGTGCACAGAGCTCACCATCCTTAATGAGAAGCTCAGACCCACACACTAAAGCAGCACAGAATCTGAAAAATATAAAAGCTAAAACCTTCATCACCCTCAGCCATTCCTTGTATGGCCCTTCCAGACCCTTCCCCATCCCTGTGTCCCTCCTTCAGACCCTCTCCAATGGATTTGGATCCTTTTATAACCCTCTGTTCTCCTCCCCACCATCCCTAGGGATGATTTCCCCTGGCAAAAAAAAACTCCAAAGGTTGTCTCTGAGGGGCAGCAGAATCCAGGTGTGCTGGGAAGAGGAGAAGCACAGGTGTGAAGAGGAGTGTGGAGGTGACATTCCCATGGGATTAACCATGACTTCCTCCTTCCCAGGCACAGAACATGCAGCAAGGTGCCTTTGAGGGATGATTCCAAAGGTGTGTTCCCAAGCTGCTCACACCACACACATCCTTCCAATCACACAGCTCCAGCAAAGGGCTTGCTCTGAATCACCCACAGATTGAACATCTTACCACATCCCAACTGTGGGAAGAAATCCTGCTGGAATTTGACTGGGATTTACAGAATGATACCAGAATCAAGGTGCTGATAATTCCCAAATTCGTGGGCTTGGGGTAGACTCTGTCTTTTGTCACTGCAATACAGAAAGGCAGAATTCAAAGTGGTGGGTTTGGAAATGCTTCCTCAGCCAGGAAGAATCCAGGGGAAGAAAACAAGCCTCAGGAAATAAAAATATATGTAAGACAATTATTTTTGAGTATTTGCAGGGGGAGATAGTCCAAACTGTGCCCTTTTAAAAGAGTGGGAAAGTGCAGCTAAATCTTTCAGAATGCTAACAGCCCTTTTGCATTTCATCTGGCAGGCCCCAGGTGGGTTGCAGACTAAATACCTCAAAATGCACCTGCTCACAGCTGGAGAGCAGATGTGCAGCTCTGGAATACTCAGAGTTTAGGACACCTGATCCTTGAGGAGTATGAAACCATGTAGTCCACAGAAATGCTTGCTAGGAAATAATCAATGAATTCTGGTGTTAAATGGAATTAAAAAGGCTTTTCCTGAATTGCAGCAAGGAGCTCATTGCTTTAAACCTACAAAGGTTAATTTTTTTTCTTTCTCTCTTAATTTTACAGTGCAGAGCAGGAGCTGGATTTTGTAGCTTGAAACATCCTCCTCTTCCCTTTTTATTTGTTTCCTCCTGTACCTCCTTCTACCTCATGGATTGTATTTAAGTGATCATCATACCTTGTCTGCGATGAAAAAAAGTTTGTGCTGTCTGGTTTTCCACTTAATCATGGAATTTCAGGTTCACTGAGGCTGGAAAATCCCTGCCAGCCCATGGAGTGCCAGCTGTGCCCAGTGCCCACCTTGTCCCCAGCCCAGAGCACTGAGTGCCACCTCCAGCCCTTGCTGGGACACCTGCAGGGATGGGCACTGCAAAGCTCCCTGGGCAGCCCCTGCCAAGGCCTGAGCACCCTTTCCATGCAGAAATTGCTGCTGCTGGCCAAGCTGAGCCTGCCCTGGCCCAGCCTGAGGCCCTTTCCCCTTGTCCTGTCCCTGTTCCCTGGCAGCACAGCCCGACCCCCCCTGGCTGTCCCCTCCTGGCAGGGAGTTGTGCAGAGCCACAAGGTCCCCCCTGAGCCTCCTTTGCTCCAGGCTCAGCCCCTTCCCAGCTCCCTCAGCCCCTCCTGGGGCTCCAGCCCCTTCCCTGGACACGCTCCAGCCCCTCCATATCCTTCTAGTGGGGCTCCCAAAATAGAGAGTGCAGAGGTGGCCTCCTGCCTGGCAGATGTGGCCACATCTGGGCTTCATCTGTGACCTCTGGATCAGACTGAGGGCTCTCACCTGTTGTGTGTCCTGACCTCCAGGCTCACAGTGTTCTGTCAAGGTTTGATATTTATCTGATATCCATCCCAGCCAGAGTGGTTTGGGAAAATCCCAAATCTGAGATCCCCCCACAAGCAAGGGGCAGGAGGTTGTGCATTTCCACAGATCTGGGAGCCAGGATGGAGCTGCCATTACCTTCAGCAGTCACAAATGGTTGTGCCAAGCCAGATTTCAGGCACCAACAGAAACAAATCCAGGGCAGATCTGAAGACTGGGAAGATCAGGAGTGTGCAGGCTGCTGCATGAGCATGGAAATGCAGCCATGGGATACTGCTCAGCAAGGTAAATTGCTTCTGGCAGCTGCCAACCCACTTGTTTTGCTGTTCCCATTTCACATCACAGAATCCCAGGATCACTGAGGCTGGAAAAGTTCTCCCAGCTCTCTCAGCCTTACACAAACACCCCAAATTTCTCTTCCTGGGCTTCATCTCTTTTCCCTGTCTCACACACTTTGCCCAAACAAGAGGAATAAATTATTCCACGGGATCTTCAGGCCCATCTTTAGACATGACACCAACAAAGACACAGTCTCACAGTCTTAGTGATGCATGCTAAGATAAACTTGAATTAGTGCTGAACAAAAAGCACACACAAAAAGCCTTATCTGAGGAGCTGCAGCACCTCTGGAAATCATGAACTGATCAGCAGCAGTGCTTCAAGTTCCTTGTTTTCCTAGGAGCATTAATATTTAGGTCTTCCTGCCTGAAACATTTGGAAAGCCTCGTTAAAAATGTTGTTGGACAAGGCAGGCTCCGCAGTGTCTGTTTGGAAATCCAGCCCTTACAGCACAGGAAAAACCACACATGGGGCAGAAAGGATAAAAATGACTTCAAAAGGAGCAACTGAGGGTTTCAGCACCACCCCTGTCCCCAAGTGGATCAAGGAAACACAGGATGCACCATGATTGTGTTGGAAAAAAAAACAAGGAGCAAGGCATGGCACTGATTAACAGCTCTGGAGAGGCAGCTCGGGGAATTTGTGCTGAATTTGTGCAGTTTGAGTTTAGGTGAGGGGTGGTTAGGGGATGTGTCACATTGCAGGGGTTGGCAGGACACTCCAGGAGGTCAGTCCACCTTCCTAATGACCCCCTTGCAGAGCAGCAAGGCTCTTTTTTGCCTCAAAAGCCCTTTGCAGAGGCTGATTTCTCCCCATAACACATCACTGAGCATTAAGGGGGTGATTGGTAACAAACTGGATCAAGAAACCACAGAGATTTTGCCCTGGCAGCTGGGCAGAGTGAACACACAACTCTGAATCCTGTTGGAACCACAAACTCTGCAGTTGCTGCTGAAATCTACAGCTCAGCTGATGAGCAGGAAGAGGGAGAAGCAAATTGGAGATTTATATGTTCCAGAGGGTCATAAGAACATCAGAATGAGGAGTTTCCTTGTAAAGAACAGACCTGCAGCCTTTGGGGACTGCTGCTTGTGCCACCCCTGCCATGGCAGGGACACCTTCCACTGTCCCAGGCTGCTCCTGCCTGGCCTTGGGCACTGCCAGGGATCCAGGGGCAGCCACAGCTGCTCTGGGAAATCCATTCCAGGGCCTGCCCACCCTGCCAGGGAACAATTCCTAATTCCCAATATCCCATCCCTCTCTGTCCTCTGGCAGTGGAAGCCATTCCCTGTGTGCTGTCCCTCCATCCTTTGTAAAAAGTCCTTTTCCATCTCTCTCCTCAGGTCTCTAAATGTCCTCACAAGGTCACAATGTCACACTCACTGGACAAAAGAGAGGGATGAAGAGCTCAGCCTGCCCTGGGAGCAGCCAGCTCAGAGCTTCAGCTGCCAGCAAATCAGAGAATCATGGAATATCCTGAGCTGGGAGGGATCCATAAGGATCATCATCCCCTGTTCCTGCACAAACACCCCAACAATCCCACCCTGGGCATCCCTGGAGCAGTGTCCAAGCCCTCCTGGAGCTCTGGCAGCCTCGGGGCTGTGCCCATTCCCTAAATAGTGCCCAGCACCCTCTGGGGGAAGAACCTTTCCCTAAAATCCAACCTGAACCCTCCTGGCACAACTCCATGTCCTTTTGATTTTGCTAAATTTCTTCATTGAGAAGATTTTAGATTATAAAACTGGCATGTGAATCCCAGGTAATTCCTGGTTTCACTCTCACAGACTCAGCTGTGTGAGCTGATGGCATTCCCCTGGTATTTACCCATTTGAAACAAAGTTTGTTGGGCCTTTTCTTTCCCCAAAAAAGAATTGGAAAGAGATGAAGCCAGCCCTCAGGAGAGCCAGGGGGATTTGTGAGACCTGTGGGCAAAACTTGACTCCTATTTATGCTCCCTGCACAGGGCATCTCTATCTTGGAGGATCCCTGACCTGCATAATGCCTACAGAATTAAGAGGAATTTAAGAAAGAGAATTTAATTTTCAACAGATCCCATTTAAAAGTAATTCAGTGGCAAATCCAGCCATGCAGGAAAAATGACTTTGCAAACAGATGACAATTAATGGCCAGACTTGATCATCTTAAGGATTTTTCCAACCTAAACAATTCTATCATCCCTTCCTGGGAAAGCCTTGTTGTTAAGAGCTCTTTGATGTTCTAAACACATCCTGATATTAAGATTTTACAAAGAAAAAGTAAAAGTTGGATAGAAAATAAACTCTTGTTGGGAACAGAACCTAAACAAACTTTAGGCAAAATAGGGAGGTGCTAATGGCTGTGTTTTATCAAAGTTAGACTGATAATTAAATTATTAACAGTGGCTTTTTTCATGATAAGTATTGACTTCAATGACCTGTAGTCACCTACATGTGTGTTTTGAGGCTGATCACTCATCTTCTGCCATAAAATGGTTTTTATTGAGTTGATTATAATGGATATTATTTTTCTTGCCACATAAAGTGGTTGAATTTTACTGCTGGCTTGGACCAAGCTGCAGTTTTAGCTTCTCAATTTATAAAAACTGGACTGCAGCAGTCAGAATTTCTCACTGCTTTGATTGCATGGCAGGGCAGCAAATTCCTTCATCCCAGAGCTGACTGTCAAGATCAAATTTCATCTCAGGAGAAGTAAAGGGCACAACTCAAGTCAGGCAACAGAACAGACCTCTTCTTCCATCTTTTCCTTTTTTTCCTGTGCTCCTTCAGCACTAAAGTTTCTTGTAAGAACAGGAATTAATCTCCAAAAATTTTGTCTTCACTGATAATCCTGTATAAGGTTCCTGCAGTTGGTTTGCAGGCAGAACAATCATATTGTTTTAAATTAAGATATCCAACCATCATATTTCCAACCTGTAAATAAGTCCTTTATAAGTTCTTAATTATGTTTTTTTTTTGTAGCCTTGTTGTCAGGGCCTTCCTAAATTTGCCATTATACCTGTGGTTCGTGTATCAAAGACAAACATTTTATAGGAATATTCTGCAATTTTTAAGCGTGAAATGTGTGGCTAATTCACCTCTAAGGCACCATCACCTGCACATGGGGAAAGCAGAGTTGGTGCCTTTAGGGTCCTGCATTCATGGAGGTGAGGGCAGCTTGAGCCACGTGGTGATCCTGCAGCCTTCTGGTGGGGAATGATGTCCCAGAGACAGCCAGAAATAAATATATAAATAGATTTAAATATATAAATAGATTTAAATATATAAATGTAATCCTGGGGTCCCCATCATGGGAAACCATGGAGGTGATGAGGGAAGAGCTGAGATTGTTCAGCCTGGAGAAGAAAAGCTCTGGGGTGACCTCATTGTGCTTTGCAGGGCCTGAAGGGGCTACAGGAAATATAAAGGGGGATTTTGGACAAGGGATGGACAAACCAGGACACAGGGAATGGCTTCCCAGTGCCAGAGGGCAGGGCTGGATGGGATATTGGGAATTAGGAATTGTTCCCTGGCAGGGTGGGCAGGCCCTGGCACAGGGTGCCCAGAGCAGCTGTGGCTGCCCCTGGATCCCTGGCAGTGCCCAAGGCCAGGCAGGAGCAGCCTGGGACAGTGGAAGGTGTCCCTGCCATGGCAGGGGTGGCACTGGGTGAGCTTTAAGATCCCTTCCAACCCAAACCATTCCATAATTCTGTTATTCCAGAGCTATTTCTGTTACAGTTTTCACAGAATCCTGGAAAGCCCTGCCTTGGAAGGGACCCAGAAGAATTCCAGCTCCTGCCCCTGCACAGGACCACCCCAAACTGTTGTGCTTCCCTAAATCCTTGCAGTCCTTCTCCAACCCTCCCAGCTGTGCAGTACCTGTTCCAAACCCTCACTGCACACTCCTGCAGCATCCCACATTCCCAGCTTTGGGAACTGGGATTCCCAGGACACTGGGATTGCTCCAAGACGGATGTGTTTTGAAATGCTCCTGGAATTTCCATCCTGCCATTCCACGTGTTGGCTGCACCCCCAAACTATGCCCAGCCCTCCTAAAATCAGGTTTGTGGCTGTCCACAGCTGTTGTTGCTGTTCCCAAACCCAGCTTGGAAACCTCTATCCTGAGTCCTGCCATACTCAAGACACAGGATTTGGGGTGAGAAAGGGGGAATTTGTCCCAGGTCAGAGTGAGGATTAGGATCAGGCCACTCCTCAGCATAAAACAGCTGCTTTGGGGACTTGCAGGCACACATGGGCTGCTGTTATCCCCAGTGGGACTTTTTTTGGAAGTGGAGGCTCATTAACATCAGGGCAGGCTGCAGCATCTGGCCACAAGAACATCAATTAGTTGCCTACCAAGTTATCCAGCAGCAAACAAAGGCAGATTTCCAGCACTCCAACCAAATGGGTTTGTAAAAGAAATAGGCTACAAGTTCAGGCAGTCGGTGCCAAGTCAACTCTGTGCTCACCAGGTTTGCTACAAGAAACAGAGGAAATGGAGGTTTGGCTTTCTAACAAAGGAACATCCTTTGGGACCTAAAGAAAGAAGGAAAAAAAAAAAAGACATTTCCTGTCTGCCACTTCAACTCAGGATGCAGAGCTGGTGTGGAGAAATCTTTATTCCCCCAGAAAAAAAAAAATAAAAATGACAGTGCTGTACTTACCCTTCATTGAATCATTGCATCTTTCTGCATCTAATTTCCATCCTCTCTGCCTGAGGACAGCTCTGTTGAAGCTGCTGTAATTGGAAATGATCCAAAAGGAAGCACTGAGGAGTTCCATGGAAGTGGGGCTGTCAGTCAAAAGCATTCCAGCAGCTGGGAGCACCTCAGAGATGTCCCCAAGCCTTGGGAGTTAGAGGCACCCAGAGGTGACTTTTAAAAATAGGATTCTGCAGCACATGAATGAGCTGAACCTCCTCCCAATGAACTCCAGGATTTGAGTTGTTCCTCTTCACCTTCAGCAGAATAATGGAAGCTCACCCCTGGAGGAACTGAAATCCACAGCCAAAGCCTTGACTGCAGGCACGTTGCTGACACAGCTGCCAGGATTTAGGTGCTGAGCTCACTGCACTTCACCCTTGCCTGATCTCCAGCTCCTCTTGCTGGCAGTGGGATTTTTGGAGAAAAAGGTAGAAAAGGTATCCCAAAGGTAGAAAAAAGTGGAATTTTTGGCATCATCTCGAAGCAATGATAGCTTGAGATCATCACAACCAAAGTTTGTGATGCCCTAGAGATGCAGCCACAGTTTAAAACCTCTTCGTTGCTAAGCATCATCATCATCATCATCATCATCATCATCATCATCATCATCATGCAGATTCACTGGCACCCATCAGCTTTTCCACAGGATGCTGTGTCCATGTCAGGGTTCCATGGGATGTTCCCATGAGCAGGGCTGGGGACATGTGGATGACCAGGAGGATCACCTGTCCCTCTGCCCAGCTGTTCAACATCTGCTGCCCAGGTGATGCAGGAACCCTCCCCTGGCTCCACATGGAGTTTTTGCCTAGGGAATATTGTACAACCATTGCCAAGCTCCTTATTTGATAATATAAAAGAGGAGGAACTGCAGAGAAAAGTGGAAAGAATCATGGAATGATTTGGGTTGGAAGGGATCTAAGGCTCATCTGATTCCCACCCCTGCCATGGGACACCTTCCACTGTCCCAGGGTGCTCCAAGCCCTGTCCAACCTGACCTGGAGCACTCCAAACACCAATGCAGAACCAAACCTCTGCCTATCTTGTGGTTTTATTAATGACTGATGCCAAATGAAACCAAAGGAATCAAATGAGGCTTTTAAATGAACATACATCAGGTTTAACCTGGTGAACACAGAACAAATTTGGCATTAGGGGCATGAACCTGTTTCTTTTCCAAACCAATCTGGGTTTCTGTAATCTGGTTTTTGGACAAGGGATGGAGGGACAGGACACAGGGAATGGCTTCCCAGTGCCAGAGGGCAGGGCTGGATGGGATATTGGGAATTAGGAATTGTTCCCTGGCAGGGAACAGCCCTGTCCAGCCTGGCCTTGGGCACTGCCAGGGATCCAGGGGCAGCCACAGCTGCTCTGGGCACCCTGTGCCAGGGCCTGCCCACCCTCACAGGGAACAATTCCTAATTCCCAATATCCCATCCAGCCCTGCCCTCTGGCACTGGGAGCCATTCCCTGTGTCCTGTCATTCCTGGCCCTTGGAAAGAATCCCTCTCCATGTTTTCCGTGGGTTCCTTCAGGCACAAACCTGTCCCAGGATGAGATCCCAGCCTGAACCCACACTGGTGCTGGTGGAAAAGAATTCCATGAGATATCCATGAGAAGCCTGACTCCCCTTTGGCTCTGGGCTGCCCTGCAGAAGCACACCCTGAAGTCCAGCTTGCAGCTGTTAATGAATTTTAATTAATGTTAACTAAAGGCGTTTACACCGTGATAAACCTGGAACATTTGCAATTTTTATAAAAAAAAAAAAAATTAAAAAAGCAAGGAAAAAATCTGCATTCAAACATCTAATTATTGACCAGGCAGCTGGAATTTGACACACTGAAGTTCCTGTGCCTGATCCTTGCAGTTCCTTGGATAAGCAGAGGTGCTTTATTAACAACAACACAAGCAGCTCTTGCAAATCCTCTTGGAAAAGGAGCTGTCCAGACACACAGAGATTTTATTCCCACCCCTTGCAGTGCCAAGGATTTAGGAGTGCATCAGCCAGCAGGGATGAGGGGGAGTTGGAGCCATTCCTGAGGGAATGTGGTGATGCAAGAACTGCACCGTTAATGAGCACTTAACTGGAAGCAGCTCGACATGAAAAGCTGCTGTCAAGGACTGCAGGAAGCTTTTCCTGCTGATTCACAAGGATCTGGACCTCTGCACCCAGAAACCCTCCTGCACCCTGCTCATCAATCCAGCTCCAGCTTGTCCCAGCACCCAGCTGCTTCCAGGAGCCCAGAGTTTGGCAACACTCAAGCTGAGGCTTTGGGCTTCCTCATTTTTGTAGGAAGAAAAGGAGAGAGATTTTTTCTTTCTAGTTATGCAGTTCAACTCCTTTTATTTATCTCTCCCTGTAAATCAGAGTGATGTGGGGTAGGAAAGTGTTTTCATTCAGAAATTGAGGCCTTTATTTAAGGGAGATGCTTAAATTGGTGATATTTGTTGCAAATCAATCCAGCTCCAGCTTGTCCCAGCACCCAGCTGCTTCCAGGAACCCAGAGCTTGGCAAGACTCAGGCTGGTGCTTTGGGCTTCCTCATTTTTGTAGGAAGAAAAGGAGAGAGAATTTTTTTGTTCTCACTACAATTACGAAGTTCAACTCCTTTTATTTATCTCTCCCCATAAATCAGAGTGATTTGGGGTAGGAAGGACTTTTCATTCAGAAATTGAGGCCTTTATTTAAGGGAGATGCTTAAATTGGTGATATTTATTGCTCAACTAAACTGCAGTTCTTTATTCCACATAATCCACTTAGTGTAGGACAGGCATTTTCTGTATCACCTCCAGATGCTGCCAGGACCTAAACCAGTGCACCCCAAAGCACAATTTTGCTGTGGTTATGAAAATCTGGGCTGGCCAGTTGCATTTCTTTCAGAGGGGATGTGGTGGATGCATTTTTGAGCAGAGTTCTGTATTTACCTGGGAAAAATAAAAAAAGGAACCATCCAGTGTTATCCCAAGGCATGGGCAGGGACACCTTCCATCATCCCAGGCTACTCCAGCCTGGCCTTGGGCACTGCCAGGGATCCAGGGGCAGCCACAGCTGCTCTGGGCACCCTGTGGAAGGAACAATTCCTAATTCCCAATATCCCATCTAATCCTTCTTTCTTTTGATTTTAACCCATTCCCCCTCATCCTGTTACTACAACACTTTTGCTTTTCATATTCAAAAATAGCACAAAATACCTTTTACTTTATTTCTTGCCTCCCTGTTCCCCAAAAGAAGAGATTTTGTAACTCCCCATGCTTGGCCCAGAAGACAAAAGTGATGAAAAGCAAAAGAGTTTGGGTTGAATCCTTTTTTCCAACAGTAAGTGACTGAATAATTGCAATTTATTAAAAAATAAATAAATAAAGAAGAGAGAAAGGGAAGGTTTTGATAGGTTCTATTCTACTGTGATTGATAATTAAGACCTCAGATGTCTAAAGGACTTGAAGTTTGCTACAATTTAGGATCACACATCAGATTTGGCAGCCCTGCCCTAGACCTGAATTTGCTGAGGCAGCTCCTGGAGGATTTTTTGCTGCCTGTAAAACACCTCCTCCTCCTCCTCTCCCAGCTACCACAAGATCAAAGTATAGGGAACAAATGGAACTATTTCTTTACAACTTCAAGGTAAACCTAATTTGCTTTAAAGCTGCAAAAAAGCAGCGAGGAGCTGCTCTTCCTTCCCCTGGATTCTGCAGCAGGAGCTGGAGGGATGAAGGAAATGCATCCACACAGGGCAGCAGGAGCTGTGAGGTGGCAAAACTCGGGTCAGATTTCAGGGAATAAAGTAGACTTGGAATTGTGGGCGTTCTCCCTTTGGGACTTCTCATCTCCAGCCAGGATGCAATGAAGATCAAAAGGTCCCTAATCCCAGTTTTTGGCTCAGGGTCAGCCCTGGGAGGAGACAGGGCTGAAATCAGCCTGAATAAAATGGTACCTGAGGTCAATTCCTGCTCTGGCAGGTTAAGGAAAGGTGGGAGGAGATGGATCACATCTTTGGCATCTGCTGTCCCAGAAGGAAAACAATTACAGGTGAGGCTGTCCTGTGGACATACAGGACCTGGACTGGGAAAAAATGGGTAAAATGGGAAAAAAACCCATAAAAAGTATGAACTTTGAGAGGCAGAGAGCAGGACAGGTGCTGGAAGTTGCTTTTCTTGGCAGCATCTGCCTCACCTCAGCTGCTCTGGTTGCGTCCTTGTGCCAGGAACACACAAAGCCCAACCCCAGATCAGTCCCAGTCCCAGCCAATATTCCCAGGAAATTCAAGAAACAGGAAGGGAACACCCATCAATAAGTCCAAAAGCAGAAAATCCCTGATGTTGCTCAGGTTCATACAAGGACTGCCTGATCTGGTGCAGTTTTTGGTCAGGACTGAGCCCTTCCCATTTATTCTGCAATAAAAATCCTCTTATTCCAGCCCAAACTTGCTGTCAAGGACTTGGGAATACCATTTATATTTTACAGCATTTGGGTTGTGAAGATTCAAAAGGGAGGATCTTTAACCTGACATGTTACCAAATCAGTATTTTAGACCAAAAATGTATTCAGGATGGGTTGCCAGGATTCTTATGGGGTTTGATGCATTTCCATGATCCCTAGGGAATATTTCTCTCCACCAGGCACACTTACACACAACAGGCTGGAATATATTTGTTTTCACATGGAAAAAAATTTAAAAATCCCCCCATTTGGTCATTTCCTCATTTCCTGGGAGGGCTTTTTTTTTTTTTTTTTTTTAATCTATTACCCAAACACCATTAACAACCAACATTTGCAAACCCACTTTCCAACATTGCAGCTCTGGCGAGGTCCACTGTCCTTCCCCAGCTTCACAGGGGATTTTTCAGCACCTTGTACTTGTGGTTTCCTCCAGGACATGAGGCCAAAATCCAGATGGATTCAATTACCTGGAAACAGCCCCGGTAGGCTCCGATTGCTCTGCTTGTTGTGCCCTTGTTTTATGGCAGGGAAATGTGGAATTAACACACCCCACACCACTTCCACCCCTGGAATATCGACCACAGGTCAATAGGATGGGCCTGACAGCAAATCCAAGGTCATTCCCATGCACAGGGAAGTCACAGCAGGAACTGGAGCAGCAAATCCAAAGAGAAAAGCTTAAAAAGGAAAAAAAAAGAAAGGTAAATAAAAGAAAAAAAGCCCTGCTAAGCTTTGGTTAAAACCCAGCAAACACTGAGGAGCAGTTAAACACGTATTTATTCCTTGTTGTGTTGTGTCCTGCTGTTTCAGTACTGTTGGAGTCAATAGGATATTCCTGCCACTTTAAATCCTGGGATATTTTAGTGTATAAAATATGCTGGCACTCCAGGCACTGGTGGGGTTTTGGAGCATCTCTTTTAGGGTCTTAAAACACAGGTGGGAAAGAATAAAATGCTGCCATACCTGTAAAAGTTAGAACTGTGGGGGTTGTCCTGGTATTCAGCATAATTTTTCTTATCAACAGCAAACATTAATTGCAAAAAAACAAAAAAGAAAAAAAGATGAAACAGCCTCAAAACATAAAAAAAATCTAATCTTTAATTAAATAAGAAATAACTTCTCAGTCAAAGAAATTGTCTCTGTGGGTGGTTTATGGTGGATCATGGTCAGGGAAGTGCAGAGTTAGGGAATGATTTGGGTGGGAGGGGATTTAAATCCCATCCAGTGCCACCCTTGCCATGGCAGGGACATCTTCCATTATCCCAGGGTGATCCAAATGTCCAGCCTGGCCTTGGGCACTGCCAGGGATCCAGGGGCAGCCACAGCCCCTGGACTGCCAGGGCCTGCCCACCCTGCCAGGGAATTCCTTCCCAATATCCCATCTAAATCTCTTTTGGTAGCCTAAAACCATTTCCCCTTCTCCTACCTGGGTTATTTTGTCCCTCTGCCTCTTGCTCATTGTTGATTTCCCTTTCCCATTCCTTATACATTCCTCTCACATTTAAGGACAGGTCATTATCCTGAGAAATCCAAGATTTGATCCCACCTCTCTATAGAGAGATGCTGACACAATTTGGGATTATTTGAAAGAGGAATGACATTTTTGCCGTGGATAAAACAGGAAAAATCACTCCAAAAAACTTTGGAAAAATCTCATTCTGGTGACTCTGGGACCACAGTGAAGGAACTGAAGTCACTCCATGCTCCACATATCCATACATTAACCCCAAATATCCATACATTAACCCCAAATATTCATACATTAACCCCAAACCCACACAAAACCCAGAGTTCACTTTCCCTGAGGCTTTTTCACTTGGCATCCTCTCAAAATTATCCTCAGCTTCCAATCCACAGCGGTGGAAAAAGAGTCCAGCACCCTCCTCCTTCCACAGGCAGCAGCCGGACACCGAGGAAATTCGGGATTTTAAGGCACAGCAAAGTTTGTGCATTTCATGATCCCCCTCTAGTGACGTTTTTTGGGAATACCACCATGGATAAAACAGGACACACAACCAGACCTTGGCAATTCACTCCTCTTTTAAACTATTAGGATGCAAAAACCCCAAGGATATTTTTCAAAGGAAATCAAAATTATTTTCTATAGAGAAGGATTCACCAAATAGAAAGTTCGTTCCTCCCAGTTAAGAGCAGCTGATCCCAAGTGTTCCCCATCACTGGTTTGGTTCTGAATTCCTGCTCCTTTTCCCCTTGAACACATTTTCCTTGGCCTTGGCATCACCTTGTGGGGTTACATAACTCAGTGACACATTTCCCCTGCCCTGATTTCACAGGTCACCTTCCAACTGCTTTTCCTGGGGGAAGGAGGAACCTTGTTCTGAGCAGGAGGATCAGGTGTGAAACTTCCAGCTCTGCATTTCCTCAGGACAGAAAACCTGACCCAGGAGAATTCATAAATACAATATGTTTATGTCCAGACACCAGAAATGATCTCAGCATGGATGAATTTGGATATAACCCCTCCAAAAAACCCCAAATCATATTTAATATCACACTGCTTTGGAGAATTTTATTCTAATTACTAAGCTTGGTTTTTATTTTTAGTTTTTTTGCCAGGATTTAAGTTGACCAAGTGGCTTTAGGTCCACTGAGCTCAGTTTTATTCAGATGACAAAATTCCTCACAGTGGAAATAGTGCATAGGGCAGGAAAGACTCCCACAGGATAATATTTCCACAAGGAAAAACCACCAAATGTTTATAAAAGCATCATTCCTCACATTAAAATATCCCTAAGTGCATTTTTGAGAGGTGACACCTGAGCCCAGGAGCCTGCACAGGATATTCCCAGCTATACAGTGAAGGAATAAACTGTTGGATTCAAATCTCCATCAATCTTGCAAAATTTAATTCTTTTTAAAATCTCAGCTACTGCTTGGGTTATCCTGGTAGCCAGATCTGACTGGGAAATGCCCTGAAATTCCCAAATCCCAGTGTGCAATTTCTCTGGAATGCAGCAGCTGTTGCTTGCTATGGTCCTTGGGATATTAAGGATTAAGTGACTTTTCCAAGGATCATTCTCAGGGAGCACAGCCTTTTCTGACCTCCCCAACTCCAGCTTAAATTCTTGGGATCAGCTGGGGCATTTCAGGGGTGCTGGAGTGGAATTCTGGCCCCAAACAAAGGTCTTGACCCTCCCCAAATGCCTGCAAGAAAGAAATCCCAGAGCTCACATGGAGGATCTGGTGTCACCAGAGGAGACCACGAGACCTCCAGGACTCCAATATCAGGGAATGGTTTGGGTTGGAAGGACCTCATGGGCAGGGACACCTTCTATTATCCCAGAGTGTTCCAAGCTCCATCCAGACCAGGCTGGAGCTGATTTTGGTTCATCCAAGGTGCCAGAGCAACTAAAAGGTGATTGCACAGAGAGGTGCAGCTTGGGGAGCATCTTACAGGTCCATCCCATCCCATCCCATCCCATCGCATCCCATCGCATCCCATCCCATCCCATCCCATCCCATCCCATCCCATCCCATCCCATCCCATCCCATCCCATCCCATCCCATCCCACCCTGTCCATCCCATCCCATCCCATCCCATCCCATGCCATCCCATCCCATCCCATCCCATCCCATCCCATCCCATCCCATCCTCTCTAAATCCCTGCACAGAAGGCTCTGGTCATTTTTCCAGACATTTTCCTTCCACCCTCATTCCCCCTGCTCTGGTTTTATCCCATGCAAGTTGTTCCTCTCTGGTTTTTGCTCTTGCTCATGTTTTTAGTGACAGAACTGCTCCAGTTTTCCCCATTTCACTCTGCCTGTGTTGTGGATTTATTCCAGTTCCCTGACACAGGACAGGGAAGTAAATTATCCCTCACTGCAGCATTTGGGGCACTCAGTTCCAGGCTATCCTGCACAATCTTAATTAGACCTGGTTTCACTGGCACAAAATCCCCTTTCTGACCAGGCTAAATTTATTCCACAGCATTCCTCAATCTATTTAGCTCTTGCTAAACCCTTTCATCCCCTGTCCCTGCAATCACTGGACTTTGTAAATGATCAATTCCATCTCAGAGATGGGAAATTTACCTCGTTTCTGACTCAAATAATTTCACAGAGGAACTGATGGAGTGATTCTCTTTTGGGAAGAAAAAGCAATTCTGCCTTGATTGTGTTAGTTCCTTCCAAACGTATTTTCAATTCTAATTTACTGCCTCCTTTGTGTCTTTCTTACCTGATGTTCCATTTTTAAAATGGTGCAAATTATAACAGAATCTGTCAATTTATTTTGGGATGAGCTGTGATTCCAAAATAACAAATAATTCATTATAAAGTTTAGCACCAAAGCTGAGAAGAGACAGAAGAAATAACTGTGAAATACATGAAATAACCATGAAATACAGTTAGGACATGAAGTATCTGGATGATTTCCAATCAGATGAATATAGGGAATTCTGCCACATCCATTCCTGGCAAAGGTGCTGCCAGGTGACAGAATCCCAGGTTGGTTTGGGTTGGAAAAGTTGTTCCATTTTTAAATAGTGCAAATTATAACAGAATCTGTCAATTTATTTTGGGATAAGCTGTGATTCCAAAATAACAAATAATTAATCATAAAGTTTAGCACCAAACCTGAGAAGAACCAGAAGAAATAACTGAAATACAGTTAGGACATGGAATATCTGGGATGATTTCCAGCAAGATGAATATAGGGAATTCTGCCACATCCATTCCTGCTGCCAACAGGGTCACAGAATCCCAGATTGATTTGTGTTGGAAGGGACCTTAAAGCTCTTGCCATTACTGTAGACACTTTCCACTATCCCAAGGTTGCTTCAAGTGATGAAATCCAGGGAGAATTACCCTAAAAACCAGTTAGGAAAGAGGTTCCAACCCCATTTTGCAGCAGATACTGAAGAATAGGATGAATAAAGTGAATCCCCTGGTTCAATGCCACAACAGAAAGGGAGAACACCTTTATCTTCTCCCTTATCCCAAAGATCTGGAGTGATTTCCAAAGTGTTCCATCACTTTCTTAGAGTGCCTTTTGCAATTAACTCTTTTAAATGACTTTTTAAACGACTTGGGCCCACACCTTTGTGATCAAGGGTGTGTAATTGCCAGGTAAAAAGGCAGAAACCCCAGGGTTAAATAATTGCTGGATCATAAAAGTGAGGATTTAATTCCCAGTGCAGGAGTGGGAAAGTGCCTCTCTGGGAAGGTGGAACCACCCTCCAGAGGCTTCAGCCATCCCACTGATCAAGGGCTGATCACACCCACACCCCTGATAAGGAGCTGCCCTTATCAGGGAGCAGTTGCCACCTTTTCCCTGAGATCAAGGGAGATTCTCCCTTCATGGAGCAGCTGTGAAGAGGAGGCAGAGGGCTGAGCCCCACACGATTTCCTCAGTGGATGTTGTGGAAGGAGAATATCCAGCAGCACCATGCAGGTGGAGGCTGGACCTTTCAGACCCTCACAGCCTGGCAGTGTCTCTGACCCTCTGAGCAAATCCTGGAGTTTGTTCCCAGTGAAATCTGTCCTGTGGGATAGCATGACTCTAAAAAAGCCTCTCCTTACCTGCCCTGAGCAGGATGTTTCCTCCTCCCGTTGTCCCCTACAGTGAAGCTACAAGAGGAGAGATTTCCCCTTTGCACATCACCTAATTAGCATCCTCTGTTTGCTCTCCAATCCTGGATTTTCCAGCTGGATGCTGCCCTGAAAACAGCACCAAACAATTTAGGGTGGGTGTTTTTATAATGTAGATTTTCTGTGTGCTTTTTCACCAAAACACACATCATACAATTATACACATTCATCAGTATAATCCCAGTGCAGTGCAATTATGCTGATTAATGTGTGCACTGAGGTAAAAATCATGGAATTCCTGAATGGTTTGGGCTTGAAGGGGTTTTTAAGATGATGTCATTCCACACCTACCATGGGCAGGGACACCTTCCACTGTCCCAGGGTGATCCAAGCCCCAAAGTCCAGCCTGGCCTTGGGCACTGCCAGGGATCCAGGGGCAGCCACAGCTGCTCTGGGCACCCTGTGCCAGGGCCTGCCCACCCTGCCAGGGAACAATTCCTAATTCCCAATATCCCATCTAATCCTTCTTTCTTTTGGTTTTAACCCATTCTCCCTTGTCCTGTCTCTACAATACTTTTGTTTTTCATATTCAAAAATAGCACAAAATATTTTTTACTTTATTTCTTGCCTCCCTGTTCCTCAAAAGAAGAGATTTTGTAACTCCACATGCTTGTCCCAGAAGACAAAAGTGATGAAAAGCAAGAGAGTTTGGGTTGAATCCTTTTTTCCAAGAGGAAGTGACTGAGTAATTGCACTTTATTAAAAAATAAATGAATAAAAAAAGAGAGAAAGGGAAGGTTTTCATAGGTTCTATTCTACCCTGATTGATAATTAAGACCTCTCTGTGAACAGAGATGATGGGTGAGGAGGGTGGTGGAGCCCTCGATATTCAGTGAAGAAGAACATCTCTCTTCTCAAGACCCCTCAGCCCCAGGGGGTGAATTTGGGGTGGGACAGGTATCCCAGAAGTGAGAGACTGTTGCTTTTTTTGCAACTAAACAAAGCATCTTTAAAAGGGGGATCCTAGAAACAATCCTAGTCCATGTGCGGTGGTGAGAGCACTGGACATGGAAGGAAGAGGTCACGATGGCAAATGGCAGTGCCATGTGTGACATGGAAACACAACAAGTTTCATCTGTGTTTCCTCAAGAAGCCTATAATACAAGAAGGACTCCTCTCTTCTTGATGAACTGAGAATTGATTATCTGAAAGGTAGTGATGAACAGAGAGTTGATTATCTAAAGAGTAGTAACTTGATTGAGGATCCAAAGTTTTGTCTCACTGCGCTGTGTTAGAAATTTAGTGGGAGGAGGAGGAGGACTATTTTTGGAAGGTTTTCATTCTGAGTTCTGTGTGTGTGTTTCTTTTACATATTTTAAGTTAATAAAGTTTTTTTCCCTGTATTCCTAAGTTAGACCCTGCTTTGCTCTATTTCTGGTCACATCTCACAGCAGACAGTAAAGAAAATAAATTTTCATAGTAGCACTGGCATTGTGCCAGTGTCAAACCATGACACTGCACCAGGGCCTGCCCACCCTGCCAGGGAACAATTCCTTCCCAATATCCCACCTAAATTTCTCCTCTGTCAGTCTGACCCCATTCTCTGTGTGCTGTCACTCCAGTTCCTGTTGCAGGCTCCCTCTCCAGGTTCCCTGTGTCCCTTCAGGCCCTGGAAGGAGCTGTGAGGTCTCCACACACCCTTCCCTTCTCCAGGCTGAGCATTCCCAGCTCTCCCTGGCAGCATCCCAGCTGGGATCAGGTGGGTGCCATCCTGCCCGTGGCAGAGGCTGGAATGAGATGATCTTTAAGGTCCCTGCCAATCCAAACCATTCTGGCATTCTCTGGTTCCATGATCCACCTCAGGGAATGCTTTTATTTACCTGTGTCTCCATTGCTGCTTCAAGGAGCCTTGGATAAACTCACCCCTGCTCCTGGCTGAGAGCTGAAGGGCAGAGCCCACTGTGGAGATCTTCAATCCCCAAATCAGAGCTGCCTCCTCCTCTTTGAACTCATTTTTTCCACTGCCCAAATCAGAGCTGTTTCCTTCTCCCCTGAGTGCTCTACTCTGCATTCAGCACCTCATGAAATTCCCTTTCCCCCGCCTTTAATGAAGTGCAGCAAATGATTTCTCAGCCCAGCTCCTAAAAGTTGATTGTCTAGATTAAACTCCTGACCCTGTCAGGACAAATTTGATATTTGCTTTGCAGGAAATTATTTCTCACAAGATGCCTTTGATTGGTGTTAATTATGTTGTCTTCAGTCTCTCACTGATTGTATCTGCCCAGATCCTTCCAGTCTCCAGCCCAGAGTGGCCTGTTCAGCTTTTTAAACACTAATTTTAATTTATTCCTCCAAAACTGCTTCAGTGGGGTAAAATTGAATGAAAATCACTCTGAGTGAGTTGTGCCAGGAGAATATAAAGGAAAATCTCTTCACTGGAAGGGTTGTCCAGCCTGGAAAAAGGCTGCTAAAGGAATTAGAGTCCCCATCCCTGGAGGTATTCAAGAATGTGCAGATGTAGCCCTTGGGGACATGGTCTAGTGGTGACCCTGGCAGTGTTGGCTGATCTTGGAGATTTTCCCCCAATTTTTATGATTAAATTTTCCTTTAAATTTACAAGTAATTGTACAACCCAAGGCGACAGAGCCTAAACCTGTTGCTCCTTTACAGTATTTTCTCTAAATAATGCAAAAACTATCCTGTCAAAAATCTATTTATTGATAAAACAATCCATCTAAAAAAAGGAATGGGTAAGTTTAAGGTGTGTGAAGATGCTCTGAAAACAGGGAATACTAAAAATACCCAGCCAGACCACAGCCAAGGGGCAGTAATAGGTCAGTGGTAATAATTTACATTATTGTAAACATAATTCTGTTTTTATAGCTCCCAGCTCTATATATAACCCTTAATCCCTGCATTAACTGTAAGTAATGCCCCATAAATAAGAAAATACAAAAGGATTTAGTAGCAGCAGAGCCAAGATGGGAAGATTTGGGGCTGGGCTGTAATTTCTTAAAGTCAGGAGCAAAACTTCCATGGAATAAACATTCATTGTCAAGATCTTGATAAAATAGCAGGATTTAGGGACAAAGCCTTCTCACTTTTTTTTTTCCCTGAGACCCTTTCTTTTTTTTTTTTAAGAAATATTTCTAATTTAAAATGAAATATTTAATAATATTTAGCACCACCTAAAATCTTCCTACTCCTGTCAAATAATTGGGAAATACTGCAGACACTGGGATTTTCTACAGGAAAAAGAGGGCAAAGCTTCTCTCTTTTATATTTTTTATTTATTTTCTCTCTGTACTCTTTTATATTCCCTATGGAGTATAAAATCCCTGTGGGCAGATGGAAACTGGAGACTCAGGAGTTAAGGAAAAGCAGCCAAAATACTTCAGAACATCCAGCTGCAGATCCCATAAAGCTTCTGTGGATGCCAGTGTTATTCCCAAGTGGATTCCTCTGACACACCAAGGATAGACTCCTTTGCAGCATTTTTTTTTTCTGACTTTGCAAAAGAAAAAGTCACTTTGTTTATTTGTTCATCACTGTTGTGTTGTAAAGAATGATCCTTTTAAGCTTTGTGGTAAAAAAAGATAAACTCCTTAAAGTTCTGGTGCTTGAGAGGAAATGGAAGGAGCAGGAAAGGCAAAAAGCAGAGCAGGACGCTGCTTGTTTTTAATGAACCCACTCGTTTGACCATCTGACCACTCCTTTTATGGAGAAATCCAAGGTTTTTCCCATGGCTGCTTTTGGGACTGTTCAAAAATAGGCTTCACTTTAGCCTTGCAAGTCAATTATAAATATCTGTGGCAGAATGCACAGCTTTACCAAAAAATCCTCCCCAGAAAAAAATTATTATTGCAACTCCCATCACATTTTGGGCTTTTTTCTTAGCATAATCGTGTTAATGTTAAAAAAAATAAATAATGCAACAGTTTTCTAAATATAAATCCCCGGGATGGCCTGGGGTGGTCATTACAGAGATGTTTAAGAGGATTTGAGGCTCTTTTCTTGCTTTTTTCCTGTCCTTTGCTGACATCTGCTGGGTCTTGCTCAGACTTGCAGAAACCTTTCCCGGTGACACTGTGGTGGGACCTCCTCCTAAAATTCCCAACGGAGCAGGATGTCTACCAGACCCAGCCTGCCACCAGCTACGATTGGAGGTGTCCTGGCAGTGCCAAGCCTCTCCTGCAAACTGACATCAGAAAAAAACCCTGACACACACCATGGGGTGGTGTGTGGGCACAGGGTTTGTGGGAACTGGGAGTGGGGCTGGGGCTGAGCCTCATCCCTAATGGGCTACAGCTGTGAGAAGCAGGTGAACTATATTGAAAATAATGAGCCACCAATGAGCCCAGGGGCACTGACCAATCACACAGGAGCAGAGGGCACACAGGTGCAGGGCATCAACATGAGGGGATAAAAGGTTGGGCTGAAGAACAAGCAAGTGATGAGTTTTGTTTCACAAGAAAAAGGGCTGGAGTTCATGTCCAGGGCCCTGTGGCCCCGCTGGGCTGATGCCTTCTGAAATCCCAGATGGTGCAGGATGTGTCCCCAAGCTGCCACCAGCTACACCTCGGGCTGCCCTGGCAGTGCCCAGCACCTCCTGCAAACTGGGCTGGTGTGTGGGCACAGAGTTTGTGGTGATTGGGAGTGGGGCTGGGCCTCATCCCTAATGAGCTACAGCTGTGAGAAGCAGGCAAATGATATTAAAGATAATGAGCCATTAACGAGCCCCGGGGCACTGACCAATCTCACAGGGAGCAGAGGGCACACAGGTGCAGTGCACCAACATGAGGGCATCAAGGGTTGGGCTGAAGAACAATCAAGTGATGAGTTTGATTTCCCATGGAAAAGGGCCGGTGTTCATGTCCCAGGGCTTGTGCCCCACCCAGGGCCCTTTGGCCTCACTGGGCTGCTGTCTCCTAAAATTCTGGGTGGTGCAGATGTCTCCCAGACCCAACCTGCCACCACCTACAACTCATCCAGGCTGCCCTGGATGAGATGTGGCTCTGCACAACTCCCTGCCAGGAGGGGACAGCCAGGGGAGGTCGGGCTGTGCTGCCAGGGAACAGGGACAGGACAAGGGGAAAGGGCCTCAGGCTGGGCCAGGGGAGGCTCAGCTTGGCCAGCAGCAGCAATTTCTGCATGGAAAGGGTGCTCAGGCCTTGGCAGGGGCTGCCCAGGGAGCTTTGCAGTGCCCAAGAGAGGGAGACTGTGAGGGTTATGGGGTCTGTATGGACTGTGAGGACTGTAGGACCTGTGTGGGCTCTGGGGGCTGTAAGGTCTGTAGCGACTTTGAAGATTGTGGGATCTGGGAGGTTTTCCAATGTCTTGGGGGCTTTGAGGACTGTAGAGGATGGGAGTGTTATGGGGTCTGTGGGAGCTGACTTGGGTCTGTAAGGGCTATGGGGGCTTTGAGGGCTATGAGGTCTCAAAGTGAGGACTATGGGGGCTATGAAGGCTGGGATGGGCCTGGGAGCAATGAGGTCTCTGGGGGTTATAGGGCCTGAGGCCTTTGGGGGGACTGTGAGGGTAATGGGGTCTGTGAAGGCTGGGATGGGCCTGAGTGCTGGGGGAATGGTTAGATGTGGTGATCTCAGAGGGCTTTTCCAGCCTCTGTGATTTTATCATTCCATGGCCCAGTGACTTTTTTCCTCTTCCCCACTTTGGCTTTTCAGAATGGATGAAAATCCTGCAAAACCCCTTTTCTGCCCTCTCAGTAGCACATTTCACATGGGTTGTGATGCAGCCCCAGCTGAAGAGGTCCTGGCACAGGACTTGGAGCACTCTGGGACAGTGGAAAGTGTGTCCCTGCCCATGGCACTTTGATGAGTTTTAAGGTCCTTTCCAACCCAATAGGGGAAGAATCTATGATATAACTTGCAGAGCAGGTGGGGGCAATTAAAGCAGGTAAAAAATCACAGCTATGCTTTCCTGGCCACAAGGGGGACTCTCCTACAGCTTTATGGGAGAAGATGAATAAATCAGTTCTACATGTGAATATGCAAAGCCCATTTTAGGCTTTAAGTTTTTAATCTTTTAATCTGTGAAATTCATTAAGAGGTATCAGTTTGCCTTCATGCCCAGCTGCTGCTCTGGCTTATTTCAGCTCCTGGTTCAATGCTGCAAATTGTATGTTGTAAATATCCTGTTAATTTTTATTAATGAGTTGAAGAGACTTGCTTGATCCAGTTTACATAAAAATTACCAACCAACTCCCTGACAGCTCACAGATGTTCTAAAACCCACTCTGACCAGATTCCAGGGCTGGCAGGACCTGGCCCTGGTATACTGAGCACTGGAGCCAGATGTTGGCAGTGGTGGAAGGGGCAGAGGGTCACAAGACAGGTTGGGATTTGGGCAGCAGGGCAGGAAAAAAGGAAGAAGACATGGAAAAGTGCTGGAAGAGGGAAGGAAGAGGCGCATGGCCAGTGCTGGTCAACTTCTGCCACCCAGGGGGTCACATCTGCCTTAGAGCAATGCATTGAAAATAGCCAGAATAAGAACAAAAGCACAATTTGAGGTTTTTATTAACGTGGCCGTATTTTATTGTGGTTTTCTGTGCTTTCTGCTAATACCTGGCTGCCTGGAAATCTCGATACAAACATCACTCTCTACCCCAAGCCACAGCACACACTGAAAACATTTCGAGTTCTCAGACGTGACCCAGAAAATGAAGAGTTAAAACACAAGCCTTGTTCCCTTTAACTGATAGGAAGTGAATATAAAAGGCACAATAACTCTCAATTTCTAGGGAGTTAATACAATAGCCAGTAAGTATCACCCTGAATTCCCTGTGCAGTGCCTCACTTTGCTGAAATGCAGAAGAAAACCTGAGTATCTCTAATTGAAACTCAGCTATTGTGCTGTTTCATTTAGTGGGAGGCCGTGGGTTTGTGGTGAGAGTCACGACTAAAATGGAGCTGAGAATGAGCTGCCAATTCCCACAAAAGTGGAGGTGACCTCGCAGTTCCTTTAAAGGCTTCTCCAAAGAGGAGACATTATCATTCTAATTAGGGCCTCCTTTTAGTGGGCAGAAAATTTGTATTGCACTGCTGCCATAATTCTCATTATAAGTGAGCAAATAATTGTTCCTACTTGACACATAAAATTCCTTTTATATCTTCAAAACATTATCTAAACCCAAAAGTCAAAGGAGGACTTTTTTCTGCTGGAGGCCAGTGCTTGAATTGTTCTGCCAGGAAAAGTGCAACAGTTATAGGCACATCACATCTCATGGCAGATGTACGTGTCAGACAACAGAGACTGATCCTCACCTACTTTAATGATCCTTTTTGAGGTCCCAGCTGTGTGTGTCAGCATGAGAAGAAAGGAATTTGTACCAGGAGCAAAGGAAATATTTGGAATTCACAGGATGCCAGGGTGCGTGAGGCTGCAGGAGCTGAGTGGGCACCTGGTGTCCCCTCCCTGCTCCAGCAGGGCCATCCCAGAGCCCAGGGCACAGCATTGTGTGCAGCCAGCTGTGCCCCAGCCCCAGGGAGGAGAGCCCCCAGGCTGTGTGGGCAATGTGCTCAGGGCTGGGCAGTGCCCAGGGAAGAAGTTGTGCCTCCTGTGCAGGGCAATTGCTGGGCTCAGGCCCTGCCCGTGGCTCTGGTGCCATTGCTGGGCCCCGGGGCAGAGCCTGGGCCCTGCTCTGCCCCTCCCTGCAGCCAGGGCCAGCCAGGCCTGAGGGCCCCTCTCAGCTGGGGCTCCTCTCCAGGCTGAGCAGCCCCAGCTCCCTCAGCCTTGCCTGGGCACCCACACGCTCCAGGCCCTGGCTCAGCTCCAGCAGCTCCTGGCCCTGCTGTGCTCAGCACCCAGAGCTGGACACAGCACTGCAGAGGTGCCTCCAGGGCTGCCCCAGGGCCACGATCCCTCCCTGCCCTGCTGCCAATGCTCTGCTGCTGCCCCAGGCTCCATTGGCCTCCTTGGGCCAGGACACTCTGCTGGCTCAGGGACAGCTCGGTGTCCCCCAGGACACTCTGCTGGCTCAGGGACAGCTCGGTGTCCCCAGGACACTCTGCTGGCTCAGGGACAGCTCGGTGTCCCCAGGACACTCTGCTGGCTCAGGGACAGCTCGGTGTCCCCAGGACACCCTGGATGAGATTTCCCTCATCCAACCCTCTGCCACCCACTCCTCAGTGACATCAGGCATCCCTAGGACACTCCAGGAATTATGGAATAATCTGGATGCCCATCTTTAAACTGTTGCCCCTCCAGTTGGCCACAAGCATTCTCCTCTTCCTCAGAGGCCACAGAAGCATCTCTTTGCTTCCCACTTCCCTCTATCCAGCTGTCAATTTTCCTGAAGTTTGAGAAAAATTAATTAATTTGGAGACTGTGAATCTTCCTTCAAATTTGGATGGAATTGGCCATTTGGTTCAGAAATTATTTTGAATAATCCTGACAGGTGGATGGACACTGCATCCACCTCAGTGTTATTTCCATAGAAAATAAATTTGAAAGCAGAAGTGTAGGGAGAAGATTATTTTAAAAAAAGAGGGCCTCCAGTCTTAGGGGAGTTAATTAGTATCTCACACCTGCTGGAGAGCTAATTACTGACGGGCTAATTTTGACCAGGCACCTGGGGAGTGCTGGTGATGGAAGCACAGTGGGGCTGTGGTGTTCCAGGGCAGGAGTGCTTCCCACAGGATCCATGGCTGTGGATCACAAGGCTCTGCCAAGTGCAACAAGCCCACTCCAACCTGTAAATAAAGCACTCAGAAAAAACCCTTGGATTTCTGTTTTTTTTCAGGCTGCTTTTGGGATTTAAAGTTAATGAGAAATGCTACTCTGAGTTTTTTTGGGGTGTATAAGTGATCCTCGTGGGTTCCTTCCAATTCAGGGCCTATGAAGAAATCATTTTGCTTGGTTGGTTTTGGGGATTTTAGTGATCCTCTAAGAGCTACACTGACACTCATTTCCCTGGATCCAGCCAGGACAAGTCTGGAAACATGTTCTTAACCAAGACTGTGAAGCAAAGCCTTATTTCCTAAACCTTCTTCAAAAGAGAATTCTGCAGCATTTATAATAATGTAGAGTAGGAAAGAGACCTGTGTTCAGTTTGGGGTTGTATTTTCCTCTTCAGTTCTCCCACACAGAGCTGTACTCAGCTGTAAATAAAATCTCCCCAAGAGTTCCTACCTGACCAGACCTTTTTTTTAATCATTTCTATAAAAAACCAAACTTTTTATAGAAAGATGGAGGTGGATTAAACACCAGCTAAATTCACATTATTGCTGTTTATAATAACATGCAGATGTGCCAGGGGAGGTTTGGAATTCCAGAATCCCAGCATGGTTCAGGTTGGAAGAGACCTTAAAGGCCATCTCATTCCACCTTACCATGGGCAGGGACACCTTCCACTATCCCAGGCTGTCCAAGCCCCATCCAACCTGGCCTTGGACACTTCTAAATATGCTCTATTTTAGGGCAATAAAATCTAATAAATCATATGTACACAGGCTAGTGCAAAGGTGCAGCTGCTGTGGCTGGGTGGGAGCAGCTTTTCCAAATTCCTGACCTTCTTTTGCTGATTATTTTGTAAGAATTTGTCAAAAAAAGGGCAAGGTCTTGATATTTGGGCTATCTCGATACTCATGAACGATACAGGTGGCTCTGAAGTGATAGCTCATCCTCAAATCCTTCCTGAGGAAGCTTCTTTCTTTGGCACAAAGGAAAAGGGTGTGAATTGGCCAATTAAATCCCAGAATTCCATCAACTGGCATGGGATATGTTTATCCTGGGCTGGATTTGTGTTGTAGCAGCTGAGGCCAAGCCTGTCACCTGCAGCTGGCTCAGCTGCTGAGCCTTGGCCAGATTTCCCTGCAGATCCCTGGGGATACAGTGATTCCTTTGGGAGAGGGGTAGAGATTACCAGGATGCTGGGAATCCTTGATTCCCATCCTTCCCAGCTTTTCCTACCATCCCACCCACTTTTCCTGCTAACTTTTTTTTTTCCCTTTTCCTAGGGATAAATATTCCTCCCTTCCAACCCAAACTATTCTATGATCTCGTGTTATTTCCCATGGAGGCTGAACCAGCAGCATTCAGATGAGTGCATGTCACCATCCAGGAGTGAAGAACTTCCCTCTAAATCCCTAAAAGGCAAATCATGCTGGGAAGGAAGCACAGGAATCAAGGTGACACCTCGTGCAGCAGCAGCAGATAGGGTGATTTCACTGCCTAAAACCCAACAGCTTTGCTGTCTGTTCCTTTTATACTCTTCCTTTAACAATCCTGTGGTAATTTGAGGACTCCCAGGTTATTGGGAAGGCTGGGAAGCTGTGTCAGGAGCAGAGCAGCTGCTCAAATCATTGTCAGCTCCCAGTTTGGGGAGCACTTTGCCCCAAACACATTTGGAGCCCTTCAGCTGCCTTCCCCTCCTGAAGGGAATGCCTTCCCCTGGGAATGTTGCTCTGGGTTTGGGGGAAGCTGCACCTCGTGCCTGTGGGCTGCTCCTTCCTCCTGCTCCCTTGGGGACAGATCCAAATTTTCCACCAGGATTTCATTTCCCAGGAAGATGTGTTTGTCTGCACATTCCCAGCAGGAGAACCATGATGGTGGGTGGTTCTGTAAGGGCAGGAAGGGAGCAAATCCCCTCCAGACACACCAGGATAGGGCTATTCCATGAGCTTGGACTGAAATTTGTCATCCTGGCAGCATAATTAATTAATTGGCCTGGGCAGCATAATGCCCAGTGTGGCACCTGTGTGTGTCTCCATCCCTGGGCACAGTCCTGCCCTCCCTCACCTTTTGGGAGGAAAGGAAGGAGGATGCAGTGGTGGAGCCAAGAATGAGAGCCCTGGGATCACCACTCCCCTCCCTGTGCCTCTCCTGCCTTTAATAATCCCTCCCACGCCCCCATCCATGTTCAAGGTCCATGTCTTGACGTCTCCTCAGATTCCCCACCCTCAGCCCCCAGTTGTTTATGCATTTCCAGCCTGCAAGGCAAAAATGTGCAGCAGTAAATTAAGCTGCTGGGAGAGACAAAAATTTATTATTCTTGGCTTGGTGATGGGGTAAAGTTTTGAGTTTATCCTTCGTGTTCCTCATTTAAACCGTGGTGATTAATCAGCAGTGAGCAATTTGTTTCCCCTCCTCTCTGTAGGACTAGCTCTGTGTAATGCTAAATCCTGCTCAATATTTGATATATTTAAACCCTGCACTTTCATTTTTTCATTAAAAGAGCCTCTCACCCACATTTCTGAGATAACAACTTGGAATAAAGTAGCTCTTTGTGAATGCTGGGAGAGCGATGCTGTCTAGGTCTGATGTCTGAAATGTAACACATTAAAAAATAATCATCTTTCTACCTGTGCAAAATTCATCAGATTAAATAATGGCCCTAATACAATTTCCCTGGTGACCTTTATTGAGGAAAGAAGAAATTCTTCCCGAGGTACTGAAAATAACCACGACAAAACAGAGTTTCTCTAAACTTTGGTGTTGTCATTCTCTCTAAACTCTTTGAAAGAAATCTAAATGTCCTCCCAGCATTACAACATTTGGTTCTGCACCATCCTCTAGAAGCATCCCATCCCTGGAACCCCAAAACTATGCCCTGGATTTCTGTGGGATTCCCAGGAATACGTGCCCTGAGAACAGCCCCAGGCCTTCTCTCACATTCCACTTAGTTGGGTACCATCCCCACAATCTTCTGGGAGCAGAAAACATTATCTGAAGTGGTAAGCACTAAAAAAGGTCAATTTGGGGTTTGTTGCCCTAAAAAGATGATGTTTCCTATTCTCTAAGCAGTTCATCAGAGCGTTGAAGGCAAAGAGAAAGGTGTTCAGCAGTTTTACTCAGGATTTTGTCCTTTCTCTTAGAAGAGCTGCAGAAGAGCCACTGCAGAGATACTTCCCTTCCCCAAATCCACTTGGGAATCCAACACAAACAACTTCTTTGCTGTTTTCCCCTCCAAGCAAAGCTTCCAGAAAATTCTGGAAGCCAAATATTGGCCAAACCCCACAGGTCTGTGCAAATACAGCATCTCCACAGGAATCCCATTGCCAGAGGGCAGAGCTGGATGGGATATGGGGAAGGAATTGTTCCCTGTGAGGGTGGGCAGGCCCTGGCACAGGGTGCCCAGAGCAGCTGTGGCTGCCCCTGGATCCCTGGCAGTGCCCAAGGCCAGGTTGGAACCACCTTTTGCAGGGTTGTTGCTTCTGCTGGGGGACTCCAGAGAGGATGAATTCAATTTCATCCTGTAAAGAGCAACCATCCTTGCAGAAACAGGAACAACATTCCAGCTGTCCTGACTGGTGCCACCTCAAAAGCCATGTGGGAATTACCTGATTCTGCTCCTGTTGTTGCTACAGCTTTGTTCCAGCTCCAGGTTTAGCCTGGGATCAGCTGGGCTCAGTGCAGATAGGAAAATCACTGACACTCCCTTCTTCCGGAAATAAGGAAAAAAGGCAGAACTCCTCAGTTCTGATCTAATGAGCTTCTGAGAGGCAGCTGCCTCCAAAATTCACCTGATAAACTGCACTGCTCTTTGGGCTAATCAAAGCTTGAGGTTTACCAGTGCTTTGTAATAAATGCACATCTTCCTCAGACTGCAAACAATGGTAACTCAGCAACGTGGAACCATGGAATGGCTTCCCTTGGAACTAAAGTTCATCTCACCTCACCCCTGTCATGGACAGGGACACCTTCCACTGTCCCAGATGGCTCCAGCCTGGCCTTGGGCACTGCCAGGGATCCAGGGGCAGCCACAGCTGCTCTGGGCACCCTGTGCCAGGGCCTGCCCACCCTGCCAGGGAACAATTCCTTCTCAATATCCCATCTAAATTTCCCCTCTGTCAGTTTGAAGCCATTCCCCCTTGTTACTCCATCCTTGTAGTCTCCATCTTTCTTGTTGGCTCCTTTAGGCCACAGTTTGGTCACCCCAAAGCTTCTCCTGTCCAGGTGAGCAGCCCCAGCTGTGCCAGCCTTTCCTCCCAGCAGAGCTGCTCCATCCCTCTGCCCATCCTGGTGCCTCCCCTGGGCTCTCTGCAGCAGCTCCAGGTCCCTCCTGTGCTGGGCCCCAGGGCTGGGGCAGCTCTGCAGGTGGGGTCTCACCTGAGCCCAGGGGCACAGGGGCAGAATCCCCCCCTGCCCTGCTGCCCACGCTGGGGCTCAGCCCAGGGCACGGGGGGGTTCTGGCTCCCAGCTCTCACCCCCAGCACCCCCAGGGCCTTCTCCAGGGCTGCTCCAGCTGCTCATCCCCAGCCTGGATCCATCCCAGGGCTTGCCCGACCCAGGTGCAGCACCTGGCTTTGTTAAACCCATAAAATTCCCATGGGCCACTTCTGGACCTTGTCCAGGTCCCCTGCGTGGCCCTGTCCTTCAGGAGAGCTTTAAAGTCACCATTTCTGCAGCAGCATTTGAGGGGTGAGCAAATGTGTGCAGGAAAACAAGGTGAGAACCATTTACCCCCAGCTGGAAATTATCCCTAATTTTAACCTTTCTAGTTACACCTGGCATTTACTGGGGTAAACTGCTGGAAAATGAAGAAGCGACTTCCCAGCCACTGAGAGCACTGTACAGAAGGAACTTGGGGACAACCACTGTGGCTGTCATGCACTGGAGATCCTGTAAATATCAAGCAGTATTCCGTTGGCATGTGTGACAGTTCCCAGGAAGCATTTCCATGGCCCACTCCCACTGTGTGTTTGCCCAGCATTTGCTAAAAAAACACCTTTTTTTTTGGTTTTCCAATCCATTTTCCATTTTGCTGACTGTTTTCCAAGTTCTGGAAGGATTCAGGCTGTGATGGGAGGATGCTGAGTGACTGTGCTGGGGCATTTCTGCCAGCAGACAGACACTTGTAACCCACCACCATCACACTGTCCTTTCCCTCACTCCAAATCCTGGGTGCAGGGACTCCCCACCATTAATACAAACATATTTAATATTAATATTTGATTCCCCAACAGATTCCTGACAGATCTGTGGGGCTTTCTTTATAGTCTTAAGTAGTAAATACTTAAACAAGGGAGAAAACAGAAATAATTCCATTTTCCACCTTGTTTTCCTTTTCCCCTCCCAGTGGGAATTACACTGCCCTACCACAGCCCCAGAATTTCTCATTTGGATCTTCCCTGGTCTAAAACTGTACCAGATACTGTGCTAAGCCACAGAATCCTGCTTGGAGGAGTGCAGGAATTAAATCAGTGGCAGGAGGGGTGATTATCACCTTGATCCACCAGCGAGTGCTTCTGCCACTCAGGGGAAGCTGCTCGTGCCTTGCCTCAGCCCGACAAATTTCGGTGCTTAAACAGCTGCAAATTACATCCCAAGGCACAGAGCTGGAATTCTACTCCCTCTATCCAAAGCTGGGTTAATGCCTTGCTTCCCAAAGGGAAATAAAAGGGTTTTTTTTTTTTTTACTGGCTCAATCTGTGAGGTTCCTGCTGTTGGTTCTGGCTGCCAGTGCATGCTCACAGCCTAAAATCCAGAGTTATTCGTGGCAGGGCATCCTGAAAAGGCAAAATTTTGAATTCTGTATTGATTTACAGGATAACACCCCTAGAAAATAAAAAGGGAAAAAAATACCCCCCACATGCCCAAATCTTGTCCACCTGAGGGAGATTTCCCCACAGTATTCCCATTTTTTAAAGTTTAGCTAAAATTGAGTTAATTTTAGATAACACAGCCCCCTCACTGCTGAAAAAAAGTGAGAATTGTGATCTCTGCATTGTGGGAGAAGCTCTGAGCACCTGGACAGCACAAAGGAGCAGGTGGGGTTAGAATTTCCCTTGGATAATAAGCAGGGACATCACTACTGACCACCAGTGTCCAGCCTCAGAATCCTTCCCAGAGCTACACATGCTGTAGTTGGTTCAGAAATAAAGAAACAACTTCTGTTTTCCCTCAGAAAACTGGGAGAAAACGAATATCAGGAACAGAGCTGACAGACTTTGCAATAAAAGTGAGGCAGTGAAATAATAACAGTGTCTTAAACAGGATTAAAATATAACATTTTACTCATTATTTCAAAGAATAGATTTTTTTTTTTCTTTCTTCCATCAGTCTTATCTGTATGTCCAGCCTCCAGCTTAACTCCAAACAGCTGTTTTAGCGCCGGTCCCAAGTGCAAATATGCCAAGAAAAAGGAATTAGGGCAAAGAAACATCTGGTGGGTTTGTTTTCCCCACGAGTGAGAGGCTACAGTGCATTTCTCTTGCCTGAAAACAAGCACCATTGCTCAAAATATTTGGTCAGAAACCTCAGCTTGAGAAGGAGGTATTGGACAGAGAAGTCACATCGACACCACATGCAGACAGCTCCCAAAGACAAACATTCCCAGGGATCTGCTGGGGGAAGAACCTGGGCAAAGGGAAACCAACACAGCACAAAGTCTTTTACTGCCAGGGCAGATCCATCCTCACCCAGACCTGGTGGTGAGGCCTCAGCAGCTGAAAGGGAAGAGAATGGTGGTGCCAATCTCTTCCTTGCTAATTGCACACATTTATCTGCTGGCTTTTCCAGTCTTCCCAGAGAAATCCAGGTTGTTCTCACAATTTGTTTGATTTTACCCAAAAAAAGTTTGCACAACACAGCAGGGCACTTTTCTCATGTGAACGTGGTTCTGCTTTTTTTTCTTTTGTTGCTTCATATTGGAGAAAAGCATTTTGTCTTTTTCAAACAGTGAAAATTCTGAGCTCCCTGCCCAAACTGTGACAACACACTCACAAAAAACTTCAAGGTAAAACCAGAAATTGTAACCAGGTGCCTGAATTTATGTTGTGTATTTCACAGGTAATGGGTGCTAAAAGTTTTGGAAACAACTCTGTGTGTGTGTGTGTTTGTGTGCGTCCTGTGACCCCCTTTGCCCTTCCCAGATCTGTCTGTGCACGTTCACCTCATAAAATATTCCCTTTTTCTCCTCTTCCCTGTGGGATTCATTTGTCTTTTCAGCACGTTTGTGTTCAGTTAGCAAAGTGGAATGGTGATGGCACCGCTTAACCCACCAGCCAGCTGGGCTTGGGAATGGATCCATCCTCTTCCCATTATCTCCTCTTTAGTGCCTCCCACTGTCACAGGCTCATGGATCACCCTGCTTTATTCCAGAGGAATACAGCCATAGGATGACAATTACTGATAGAGCACAAAAGCTGGAGCTAAAGACCATGGAAAGAAGCAAACAGAACTGATGTGGGAAGAGATGAAAAGATGAAAAATTGACCGGAGAAGAAAATTGGAACGAGCTAATTTACAAAAGAAAATGAACAAACCACGGCCAGGTAGCTCTGAATAAGATTAATTGCTAAACATTGCCTTCCCCTTTTGCAATTTTTATCTTATTTCAGCTTCTCTTGCACTTTTCTAAGTGGCAGTGCTGTAATCTCAGGAACTTTGATTCCATAACTTTGCCAGCTGGGCATTGTTTGCATAAATTGCTCTGACTTCGGAACTGGGATTCAAATTCCAGCAGCAGCCGAGGATTTGCTCCATTGACTTGGATGGGTTTATTTTTAATTTATTACTCTGAGGTCAGAAGGCAGAGCTCTGGATATCAATCTTGAACATAAATAGACAATTCCCAAATCTAGACGGTAGAGCCACAAGTACCATACAGAAAAACAAAGCCAGGCAGGTATAGAACTGTCTGGAGGGTTAAACCAATGGGGGCTGTGCATTTATTAGTAGCTTACTGTTTATTAAACAAGAACTCCAGATCCAAAAAGAACTCATTAATTGAAACCAAGTAGTGTTTAGTGAAATGGGAGCCTGTCAAAACTGGGGAGGGACAATGGATCGGTCCAAATGTGAGTGCAAATTTTGTCTGGGAATTTTAAAGCGTGCCGTTTGTCATGGACAACGGATGTGCACCATACAAACTCCGTACGTCTGCCCCTGGGTGACAATAAAAAGCGCAGTTTATTATAAACCGAAGTAAAAACCAAAATTAAAAAAAAAAAATCAACTAAAATCACAGTTTTGTCATTGGTATGTGGAGGTTGTTCCAAGGGCCCATCCAGAGCTCCTCCTCGTCGGACTGTGTGTGTTCACTGTGCGACTCCAAGGGCTCCTTGACTTCCTCGTGGTCAACAACCGATTCCTGCTCGTCTGTGCTTTTCAGTTTGGCCGCCCCGGCCTTTGTCACTACATTTTCAGCCCCTATAGTAGAGGAAAAGGACACACTGCACGGCCTGGAGTTCATTTTGTCACCGGGGGACGGTCCCTTGGACAACGTGTTCAGCGGGACGCTCTCCTCGTGCGTCACCGCCAGCTTGTCCAGTTTCTTGAACTGCTTCCCCAGCCTCACTGGGGAGGTGACTTTTAAATTGTTGCCCAGGCAGGCGCGGCGGGTGCGCACCACGGAGCCGTTCTGGGCCACGTAGACGTTGCTGCTGCCATTGGCTTGGAAGCCGGGGTTGCTCAGCCGGTTCCTCTGGCTGGAGTCGGGAGCGCTCTCCTCGCCCGTGGAGCTGGTCTCGTACTCCGGGTCCACCACCAACTTGATCCTCTTCTTCTTGGCCCACTGTTGGACAACAAAAAGAAATGTCAGTTCATTTCCCTGCCCTTTCTGTTTGTTTATTAATAATTCTCATCAGTTTCTATTAATTTTGCACCTTTCCCCTTGGATTTGCACAGCAATGGGAGGGCCCTGAGGAGGAAGCTGCTGTGTGAGAGATACCTTGAAGAAATTACTCCAAGGTGTAAAATTCTAGGAGGGCCTTGGAGGTTTTCTTCTCTTGCATTGTGAATTCCGTGCACTGGCCAGCTCTGCTTTGTGTGCATCACACATCCAGCAGAGAAAATCCCAGGACATACACCAGGGAAAATCTCAGGCATAGCACTGGCAAAACTGGCTGGTTACAAAAAGAGCAGCTCCATGTAAGGCTTTGTGACTGTTCCAGACAGGTGGGATCAGTGGAAATGCTCAGGAAGATGGTAGAGAAACCATATATTATATGACTTAAATATTTCTTCAAATAATTAATGCAAACAACTTCCACGCTGCTGTGACTCTGTAGTAGCAGTGATTGCCCAATGGTGAGCACACAACCCCCACTAGTTATTATAATTTATAATTGATCTTTTAAAAATAAATGCCTCCTTGCACCACGCTGAAAAGAGCTATTACCCTTTTTGAATGAATAATTCAAACACTAAGATGCCATCACAGTTAACCCCCACTGCAAAACACACACAAGAATATGAGAAAAGCCAGTTTTTAGTGAAAAAATCATGCAAGGTACAAATAGGTGATTACTCTTCAGCTTTTGAGAAGTTAAGCTTGCTAAAAATTACTTGGATGCCTGTTTTATTGTTCCTGGAAAAGACAGACAATGTTCTTCACATGGATATATTCCAGTGGATCTATTCCTGCTTAGTTTAAGTGAGATTTACATGAAAACATTGTGTGCAGCTACAATGTTGTGCTGCACGAGGACACAAAGGGGCAGGTAAGTGACCATGGATCGAGTTTAAAGAGATGCTAAAATAATAAAATAAAATAAAACTACTGTACTGTCATAGGCAGGAAAGGCAGAAGTTGGGAAATGTAATCCATTTCCTTTCCTGACCCAGCTCACTTGTTCCTCCTGGCTTGTGCATCACTGGTGATTGCAACCTGAATCCTGTGATGCACAAACAGCCCAATGCCAGCTCTCCCAGTTATCCCCTGCAGTTTTGGGAATGTAGTTTTGCTGCAATTCTACTTGTCCTCCCTGCAAACAGAGCTGCCCTTGACAGCAGAGAACTCACCTGAAGATTTGCAAATGTATTAATACAATATTAATGTATAGGATGAAAACATGGATGGTTTTTAAATCTTTACATCCTCCTCCTCATCATTTCCATTCTTCCCTAAATCCCATGTTTCATTACTCCATGAAAATGAAACTTTCTGTATTTATGACTGACTATATCTATAATGTGTGTATATATATGTATGTATATTTTTATATATATCCATAGGGCTGGAATTAGTTTGGTTTTCCACAGTTCTCTCCCAAGGACAGTGAAATGCTGGATCAATACACTTTGCCCTTTCCTTTTGGCTGTCTCCAGCCTGTCAGCATTGCTTAGGAAAGACCACACAGAAGGCACAGCAAACAAAGCCACTCCTCACTGCAAACCATCACCTACTGTCACTCCTCTTTAAAAGGAGGTGGAATCACCCGTGGCCTCAGACTCTGTAACTCCAGTACCCAGGGCCTCATCTGACTGGGACTGGCTGCTTTCCTGGGACACCTTTTTCCTTGTTTTCACTCCTTTCCTGTTGGTGTCAGAGCTCTGAGTCCCAGGGGACGTGGCAGTTTTCCCGGATGTGGCGCTACCTGAGCTTTTTTTCCCTGTGGTAGCTTTGGAAGTTGCACTGATTTCACTGTCTAGGCAAGAAGATTCATTCTTACTGGCAGTGTCCTCCCTGTCACTGTCCTCTGGATCAGCCTCTTCTTCACTTTCCTCCTCGCTGTCCTCACCAGCAGCAGCTGATTGTCCTCCCTTGCTCCCTCCAGCAGCAGCAGCTTTTGCATTGGCAGTTTTAGAAGCCGCCTTGTTTGAGCTGCCTGCTGTCTCCTCTGCCTCTTCCTCTTCTTCTGACACCTCTTCTATGGTGTCCTCTATTTCCACACTGGCAGAGGAGGTTTTGCTCTTGTAGCTGGATCCTGAGGTTTTCTTGTAGCTCGTGTCCCTGTCGCTACCCGAGGCAGTGGAGCTCACGGATTTCTGGCTGGAGCGTTTGCCACGGGAGCTGCCTGTCCTGCTTTTCACACTGGACATTTCCGTGCTTCTCCTGCTGCTGGACTCACTGGTCCCTGTGGATGAGCTCTTGGACAGGCTGCCATCCTCATCACTCTCAGACTCTTCCTCATCATCATCCTCTTCTGACGAGTCCTCTTCTGACCCGCTGCTGGAGCTGGATTCAGACTCCTCATCGGAATCCCCCACATCCCCAGTTTCTTCATCCGAGTCCACGGTGCTTTCCGTGGCCTCATCCTGATCCAGGGTTATTTTCAAGTAGTCTTTGTCTTCTGACTCAGAGCTGCTGCTCTTCTCAGAGGACTCATCCGAGGCACGCCTCCTCCTCCTCTTCCTCCTCCTCTCCTGGTCACTGTCCTCCTGCTCGCTCTCTGCTGTGATGCTGATTGAAACTCCTGACTTGGCTTCATCCCTTTCAGACCCTTCCTCTCCACGTGCCAAATCCTTGTCGAGGCCCTCCTGGAATTTCTTGGAGACGCTGATGCGCTTCAACACGTGGTTTAGTTTTCTCATGGAGGGCCTGGCATCCGTGGCTTTCTGGAAGTAGCTTCCCCTGATCATCATGGGCTTGTCCCCCTCGGCTTGGCGAGCCGACAGCAGCTTGGCATAGCTGGAATCTTTCCTACCTTTCACCTTCTGCAGGATCATTGGGAATATCTTTGCTTTCTTCCACCGGGAATGGGCAGCCTCAGCTCTTCCTGGTTTGTGGGCAGTGACTGCCACACGACTTATATGCATTGCTCCCTTTAGCCTCCTTTTCCCCTGGCTGCTCCTAAATCCTCTTCCAGGACCACGGCTGAGGTCCATCCCAACACCTACAGGTCTCCCTTCCATTTGAGGCCCTGCTGCCTGGCTTATACCTCTGCTGGGAGGGCCTCTGACTGGACTCATGCCCTGGAAATTATGAAAATTAATTGGTTACCACTCGAAAGAGAGTTATTGTGAAAACCTGTACCTTAAAGTAGGGTAGGAGAAGGTGCAACATTTATGTCCCAGCATAAAAACGAACTTACCTGTTTTAGAACAGTTTTCTTACCAAAGGTATGGGAAATGGTTGGGAATTTTGGAGTTTAGAAAGTTCTAGAATAGGCTGAAAATGCACAATTACCTTACTCTGCAATGGGGAAAACACTGAAATGTTCTGTCTTCTCATTTATTAATGGATTAAGATCTGGCACTTAGGACAATTGGACTTTTTTCTCAAAAGAAATGTTTACATTGACTTTTTTCTGATTGTCACTGACATTTTAAATTTTTTTAGATTTTACTGTGAACTTTATGACAGATGAGTTTAGGTACTGCTTTTCTCAGTGCAAAGTCATAATTTATAGGAAGAATATTAGTAACAGACTTTTACAGTCCAGGAGTGCTTTTAGTGGAAGGGACCTTGAAGCCCATCCAGTGCCACCCCCCACCATGGACAGGGACACTTTCGAATATCCCAGGTTCCTCCAACCCCTGTCCAACCTGGCCTTGGACAATTCCAGGGATCCAGGGGCAGCCCCAGCTTCTCTGGGCACCCTGTGCCAGGGCCTGCCCAGCCTCACAGGGAGGAATTTTTTTTTAATATACAAGCTAAATTATCCATTCTTCAGTCTTTAGCCATTCTTCTTGTCCTGTCACCCCAGTTCCTGCTGAAGAGTCCTCCTCCAGCTTCCTTGTAGGCCCCTACAAATACTGGAAGGTTTCTTTATTTGGAAATGATATAAAATGGAATTACTGAAGTCTAGGTAGATTTTTCTTTGAACTAAAACCAGATGTGGATACTAACAGAAACTCAGGAATTCTTTTTTGTGCCTGGAAAACAAAAGGAATTTAATGCTGACAAACTTTATGGGGCCAACACTGCTTAACGCTGATCTATACAAAACCTAATTCTGATCAATTCCAGCGTACAACTGATGAGGTTTGGTGGCCCTTCAAGCTGTTCAAGAGACACAATGATCCCTCCAGAGCTGGTTCCTTACCTCCTCAGCTGCTGGCCCATGGGGACTGTAGTAGTAGCCACCGTCGCTCTCCACCACCACCTCGCCGTACTCGTCGTACATTCCCGACGGGGACAGCAGGCGCCGGCGGCTCCCGTACTGCGGCAGCTCGTACCTGCCAGGGACACCACAGCTCCTCAGGACAGCCCAAGTGTGCTCACACCTCTCACCACACTGCCAGCACTGCACTTGTTCACATCCAGAGCTAAGGGAACGGCTTTCCTTGTTTTACTCCCTCCTTTTTTCCCTTAGCGGCAACCAAATCCCAGAGATCCTTCTGTTCCAACAGCCCCTCAGGGTAACCTGAATTTTGGGGTCTGTTGGATCAGTCAAAACCTCTCTAAGGACATCAAGCTTCCTTCAATCCACCTGATATTTTTGGGGATCTTTCTTAATAATAAATGGAATGAAAGAATAATTCTTTCTTAATAAAATGGAATGAAAGAGCAGCGTCCCTGGGATCAGTTCTGAGGAACGCCAGCAGGAATTCCTGAACGTCTGCAATCCAATGGGATTTATCAGAACAAGGCAGGGTGGGGTTTCTTGAAGGAAATTCAAAAGGCCACCAGGCAGGTGGGCTTAAATTTGAGGGATATTTAAAAAGCTACAAGGCAGGATGGAGTATTTTGAGGGAAATTCAAAAGGCCACCAGGCAGGATGGGGTTTTTTTTGAGGGAAATTTAAAAGGCCACCAGGCAGTATGGGGTTTTCTGAGAGAAATTTAAATGCCTAAAGGCAGGATGGGGTTTCTTGAGAGAAAATTTAAAAGGCTGCAAGGCAGGATGGGGTTCCTTGAGAGAAAATTTAAAAGGCCACCAGGCAGGATGGGTTTTTTTGAGGGAAATTTAAAGGCCAGCAGCTGGCTGGAAACTGGGAGAAGAAAGGATTAATCCCTGAACACAGGAGGGGAGGAGGTGATAGAAATTAATCTCCCAGGAGCAGAAATACACACACTAAGGGTATAAACCCAGCATGAGGGATGTGATGTGCACTCTGTAAGTGGAATACTGACATCCCTGAAGAAGCAGGGAGTTATCACACACCCCCTTAACCTCTGAAAAGAGTTTTGTTGTTGGTTCACGCCTTTGTGGACACAAAGATTAAAGTAATCCTTAGGTGAAGGGAAGTCCCACGATTAACTGCTGGAATAATAAACATCACCAGCCTGGAAAAGCAGCACTTTCAGAAATAAAGAGGAAAAATGAAACTATACCCGTGCTCATAACTGTAGTAATCCTGGCCATAGTATTCCTGCCCTGGATCAATTCCAGACTCCATACTCAACTCCTGGAAAAGAGAAACACTGATTGAATGCAAACAGTGTGAAAAAGGCCCAAATGTAATTACTGATTTTATTATTCTTTATTATGTAATTACTTCTTCTGACTGCAGAAATAATCCCCATCCTGGAGCACAAAAATACCAACGTCTCACATTTGCTCTTATTGCTTATTCTGGAAACGATTTTGGGCCTAAAAGATTGGAAATGGAAAGATTTGCAATTGCACTGCACAGCAAGGTGCTAAAGCTTCCAGCACCAACTGCTCAGCTCAGCTCCAGCTGCAGTAATCCATCAGCAGCTGAGTGACACCAGCAAAAAATCAGCAGTTGGAGAGCAATGGAATGATTCCGTTGGGAAATCTGAAACTGTGGGATGAAGCCAGTGGGAGCCACTGAAAGATGCTCATGGGGAAAATCACAGATCCCAGAGTGGTTTGGAAGAGACCTTAAAGCCCATCCATTCCCACCTTTCACTATCCCAGGCTGCTCCAAGCCCCACCCTACCTGGCCTTGGGAGTACCAAGATGCAGTAAATTGAAGGTTTTTAATTAAAATAACATAACTGGGCTCACAATGCCAGAACTTTGCTTTTTATCTAAGAGCCAAGGGGAAAAAATTACCTGAGACAGACAAGTTCTTATTAGAAAATTATATAAAAACCATTTCAAAACTTACAGAACAATTAAGAAATGAAAAGTGGTTGTACCTCTGGTCTGAGAAGAGAAGGTCTCAGCAACTGCTGCTGCTACAAAAGAAAATGAGAAAGTGGTTAATTAGGCAGCAACAATTAAAGGGCAGGTGATTGGTGTATAAGATTAGTAATAAATGCTGAAACCATAGGTCCTTTTTAACTTTTTTATGGCAGGCAGCTGGAGACTTCCATCCCCTGTGAGAACACAGAGCTCTTGATGCAGTAAAATCTTTTCACAGTCCACCATTTATTTTGCCTAAATAAAAAAACAATTTCCCAGTTTTTGTGGTGATTGCCTGACATATTTAACTCAAAAAACTACTATCAGAGGACAAGAGAACTAAGTTCTATATTTAAATTAAGAGACACAAACCAGCTGTGCAAAGAAAGGGAAAAAAAATCAGCAAATATCAACCTTATGATAGAAATGTATTTTGGAGAACTTTCCAATGATCAAATGAGATTGTACTGAAGGAAACTCTTCTGCCTGTTATTCATTTCTGGAGAAAATAATACTGCAGGAGCAGCAGACCTCACAGAGCTGCAGGGGAGGTCCGTGGAGCCCCATCCCTGCCTGGCAGGGGATTGGGTGTGACACTGGAAAACACACCAGGCATGGAGGGAATTCCCTGGGAAGCTCTTTCTGGCAGCTCCTTAAGCAGCAATCTCTGAGCCTGGAGGTCACACTCCTGCCACAGTGGCTCTCAGCCCCCAGGGGATCTATGGCTCATAAACTTCTTGAAGCACTTTCAATTTCTGGTCTCTAAAGCACTCAGTACCAGGGAGCTCCACACACACAATCTCAGACTGGTTTGGGTTGGGAGGGAATTTTAGACTCAGCCTAATTCCACCCCCTGCCATGGGCAGGGACAACTTCCACTGTCCCAGGCTGCTCCAAGCCCCATCCAGCCTGGCCTTGGGCACTGCCAGGGATCCAGGGGCAGCCACAGCTGCTCTGGGCACCTGTGCCAGGGCCTGCCCACCCTGCCAGAGAACAATTCCTTCACAATATCCCACCTAAATTTCCCCTGTGCCAGTCTGAACCCATTCCCTGTGTCCTGTCCCTCCAGTTCCTGTTGCAGGGTCCCTCTCCAGCTCCCCTGTGTCCCTTCAGGCCCTGGAAGGAGCTGTGAGCTCTCCACACACCCTTCCCTTCTCCAGGCTGAGCATTCCCAGCTCTCCCAGCCTGGCTCCACAGGGAAGCTGCTCCAATCCCCTCAGTAACTCCATGGCCTCCTCTGGACCTGCTCCAACAATTCCATGTCCTTCTTATTTTTGGAGAACTGTGCACAGAATTCCAGGAGGGCTCTCACAAGAGCGGAGTAGAAGGGGACACTCCCCCACTCCCCTGCTGCCCACACTCTTGGGCTGCATGGGAAAAGCACATTGGTATAATCAATATTTGAAAGGTAATTGGGCTCTGGCCTTACCTCTTGCTGTGCATATCCTCGCCTAGAAGTCAGAAAAAGACAAGAAATGAATTAGTATAATGCTGTGAGCCTGCACAAAGATGCCTATTACCATTCTCACTGGAGAGGGGTGAAAGAGAATGTAATTAGAAATAGAATTAGCATGGAAAGCAATACATATCTCTAATACCAAATATGTTTTTCTTTGGGTTTGCTCTGGACATGGGGATTGTTGTCTAGGAAAGGTTGGAGATGCTTTGGGATTTCTTCCTGCTTTGGATTGTGAATGGGTGAGGAGAAATCCCCAATCCCCAGGAGCCAGAGCATCCAGAGAGACTCAGCACAGGGAAAGGGGGACTGGGAGAGGCCCTGTCCCATCCCCTCCCTGCTGTTCCACCATCCACAGAGGGACCCTGTTCCCTCACACATCTGCTCAGGCAGTGAGACAACTTCTCCTTCTCCAAGGGAACCAACTTCTCCTCCTCCAGGACTTTCTGTATCCATCAGGAATCACCCTGGAGCTTGTATTACTAATTTCTTGTACCAACATTATCATTCCAATTACACCTTCCCTAACATTTGCTCAGTGTGGGGGAGGTAGATCCCTTTTTTTTTTTTTGCTATCTGCTGTTATTTTGCCACAGACTTTGTGCTTCTGATCTTATGGGGAATTTATTGTTGGTTTAATTAATTTTCTTGGAGCCATTCTTGGGCATGACCAATGCATTTATGTGCGTCAAGTTCTCTATTTTCACGTTTTGTGCCTGAAAATTTAAATGGTTTTGGCAAAACTAGAGAACAAAAATTTAGGTCTTGGAATTTTTCTTAAGGATAAGTCTGGATTACTTTTATTATGGTTTTTAAGAAGGAAAGGGTAAATGCTTAAAATTATGTTAGGCTTAACCTAGGACACAGCCAGCAGTCATGGGGAAGTCTTTAATTACACTAAATAAATAATAAAGACCAGAGAAATCCTTTTAATTCTTCAATATCCCCATCTCTAAATCTTCCTATTAATATTCAGCAGATGGAATTGATTATCAGCATTGAATTAATGCTGTCGCCTATATAATATAAACCTCATGGCCAGCTGAAATGAAGATTTATCATCCAAAGATGATCTGTGACTCTTCAAAGCCCACTTGAGGGGTGCTGGATTTAGTTCCCATATCGCCTACAACAATCTTCAGATAAAGGAGGTCTGAGGAGAAGCAAGTCTATTACTTTTAATTGCACTATATTGCAGATTAAAGGCATAATATGAGTAATTCTAATTAAATTTGGAATTCAACTTTCATAAAAATAGCACCATGCTGAGTATTGCTGATATTTCTCGAATAGTTTTTGTGTGGTCATGATTAGAAAGAACAAAAAGTCCCCAAAAGACATAAAATACCCATTCATTCATGACAGCACAAGGATTTGTTCTGGCACAAAGACAAAGGTCAGGACAACATCATTTGTTTCCAGGAAGGAATGAAAGCTCTCCACAGAGGGAGGGATTGCTTCTGGGAAATGCTCTCAGCCAGACTTCACTGCAGTCTGGAAATCTTCTGTGTGGAAAGGGAAGTGAGGCCATGGAGCCTGTGAGGATGTGGGTAACAGGACAGCCAGAACATGGAGCTGGTACTCAAGGGGAGAGACAAAGCTGTAATGAACTCATGTGGACAGGATGTACCAACCTTTCCCTGCTAAAAGAGGTTAGAGGAACTGGGATTTGCCTAGAGCAGCATTTCCTGGCACCCCAGCAGGCGTCTGCTCTTCCATAACTTAAATCTCTTCTCATATCAAAAGCAAGATCATCACAAATCCCAAATGCTACAGATACTCCTCAGAGGGAACAACTACTTATCAGTTTGCCCTGGCTCCTAAGATAAAGATTTTCCTGCAGTTTAGAGCTGGAACTGAGAACAAATTGGGAAGGAGGATGAGTAATGATAACAACATGGTTCAATTCCAGCTCTCCACTGATGCCATCTCTGCTCCTGCTCAGGACTTGGCCCCGTCAAGGTGATGATGAAAGGATGAGAGATACAGACAGGGTCACAGAGGACCCCAACTGACCAAATCAGACAACCTGGGAGGGCTAAATTATATATAAATATAAATTATTACAGATGTTCAACTCGCTACCAACTCCTACACTGGATCTAATCCTTTGTAGCACTGCAGAACTGCAGCACCATGGAATTGTGGAATGGTTTGGGTTGGAAAGGACCTCTATGCTCATCCTCTTCCACCTCCACCCACTTTCCACTGTCCCACAAGCCCCAGTGTCCACCCTGGCCTTGGGCACTACCAGGGATCCAGGGGCAGCCACAGCTGCTCTGGGCACCCTGTGCCAGGGCCTGCCCACCCTGCCAGGGAACAATTCCTAATTCCCAATATCCCATCTAAATCTCTCTTCTTGTGCTTCAAAATAATTTTCCCTGCCCCACCCAGACATCTCAATGGGACAGAATTTCCCTGGTACAACTTCTTTCCCAGTCTAACAGAGTAATTTTTTAAACAAAGGCTATTAAACAAAATCCAGCAGGAGAACAAAGGTTACATTATATCCAGAGAAAACTGAATCCAGTTTTGAAAAGTTTTCAACTTCATAAAGATTTTCAGAATGAGAAAGTAAATGTCCCTCATCAGTGAAGAGGTGATTGCCATGGCCCCCTCCCAGACTGCTCTGAAATGATGAAATCAAATATTTCAAGTGGAACTTGTGTGTGATGTCCACTCTTTCTGCTTAAGGAACACCCCAATTAATTGTAGCCAAACTGAACCATTGGAATGTGAATGACTAAACACCTCCACTTTTGCTATGTGATCCCAAAATCAGGTCCCGTTTGTGTCATATATCACTGGGGATGTAAAGATTTGCATGACAGCCACTGTTTATAAGCTCTAACATGGGACTTGGGTACTTAAATTTAAATTTCTGTCTTTGGGGCTGAACCAGTCTGACCATGAGCAGCCCAATAATTTTTCATGCCCATCTCTGCCCTCTTCCCACTGTCCCCTCACCAGGAGCATGGCTGGGACACAGAGGGGAACATTTAAGTCATATTTCCCCTCTGGCTCTTCAATCCTAAAAATTTTCTACCTAATAGATGCTGAGCTTTGGGGATATGATTAAAACATTGCAGTTGTGCCACCTGTGGAGAATTGAGCATCAAAAATGTGTACGTTTCATAAATTACACAGATTCTGTTACAGCAAAAATAGGACAATAGGACAATCCCTTCCCTCACACATTTAGCTACTCCTACACCACCGTGATCCCACAACCTATCCCAACAAGGGGTTTAAGCAAAGGAAAATTCTAAAGGATCAGCAGAACTGGTGGGATGGAGTTCATGGAGTTTGGCACTGGGACAAACAAAGAGAAACTACCTTGAGCAGCTTTTGACTGAAGCATCCACACATGTCCTAACTGCAGACTTCAAAAACAAAACCAAAAAAACCAAAGAAACAAACAGGAGAAAAGAGAAAAAGCCAAGCACCATGAAAATGTTGAGTCTGATAAACAGTCTGATAAAGAATTAATTACCTTTTTGCTCAGAATGACAACGTTGATACTGAACTGGAGTTTTAGTTTTGCTTCATTAGGTAATATCTGCTTTTCCCAAGATGGTTTTTCGAAGTTGTCATATTAAACTTTTTAGATTTTGGCAAAGGACTGAAAGGACACTTGCAAGTTGAACCAAACATTTAAATGCCCAGACTGCTTTTACTTACCATATTTTCAAAGGACAAGCTAATTTACTTTATATACACATTTATAATTGACATATTTATGTAAATGTAAAGATCTGATTTAGACCACTGTGAGCAAAAAAGCTGGTAAGTAAATCCACATTATGTGGATTTTCACAAGTACTTGGAAACCCTTCACCTGGTGACACTAATCAGAGTGACTTTATTACAATTTAAGTGAGATGTTTCAGCTCGTGACAGACCAGCATGGAAATTAAAGAGAAAGACAGCAACAACATGCACATGCAAAATCATAAAAAACAAACAACAAATGCTTTGTACATGAAAGGAATTTAGAAAATATAAACTTTTCACATGCAGTTACAATATAAAAAAAAATGCAATGGAAGGCAGAAGATGGAGAACAGGAGTGGGGGGACAGGTGTATTTGCTGAGAAACCAAGAGCAAACCCTTCTTCTGACTGCAGACTGGAACTGAGCTGCCAGAAAACGTCAGCAGAGCAGAGCCCATGGAGCAGGGAGATGCAGCATGGAATTATGGAATGCCTGGGTTGGAAGGCACCTTAAAGCTCATCCCATGGGCAGGGCCACCATCCCAGGCTGTTCAAGGCCCATCCAGTAACCCAGCTCACCAAAGCTGAGCCTGCTACTCCCAGGCCTTCCTTGCTTTGATGCCCAATGTGTGGCAGAAGATTCCTTCCAGGTGGGGAAAAATTCCTTCCTTTTTATGGGCAAAGCAAGAGATTCCAATCACAGCTGCAGGAAAATCTGACTGACGTTACCTACAGTGAAGGCTGCTTAAAGAAGTATGGAGCCTGCTGCCACATCTATGCCACATCCTTGGGTAAAAATGGACAGTTTCCCCCAAGAATTTCCAGAAAACAGACTAAGAACCAGCAAGATGCAGTTCTGAGAAAACAACTTGGAGAATTGTATTTTACATCACAAATTTCCGAGCGAACGGGAAGGACAGCGTCTCTCCATTTGGGATCGGGAGCGGGCAAAGTCGTGTACAGCAGAGAAAAGGGGGAAAGTCAGGACTTCTGGAGAGTCTGAGGCAGATACTGTGTGCTGCATTTGAGTCCTCCCACTCAAAAAAAAAGCAGGGAACATCCACCTGTGAGCACTACAGAGCTGTCGACTGGGAGGGGAAGCGTTTCTCCAGCTCCTCCACGACACAGCTCAAGTTCCCATTCTGCTGGTTGTGCTCAGCTGCGGCTTCTGGAGTCGGGAGCTCCGGGGTTGGGGCTGGCTTGAGCTTGGGGACGTGCTTGGGCAGCAGGTGGTTCTTGTCTATTTGGCTGTACATGTTGGCCACCGACTTCTCGATGGCGGCCAAATTCTGAATGTTTTTAAGAATTCCTTTGAGCTCCCTGCGGGGAGGAGGCTCTGGCACTGCGGCCGGGGTGGGGACAGCTGGCTGTTTGGCAGGGGATTTGGAATGCTTGGCAGGGGACAGGAGCTGCGTGCTAAGAGGAGATGGAGAGGAAGAAGAGGAAGAAGAAGAAGAAGGAAGAGAAACTGCGGGTGGAGGCGGAGGATATGGTGGCAACATAGGAGGGGATGGAGGTGGTGGTGGCAGTGGAGGTGGCAGCTGTGGAGGAGGGGGTGGGGGCATTTTAGGCGGATCTGGAATGCTTTCTACATTTTCTTTGGTCTGAGGAGCTAGAAAACTTTGGCAAAGTGGTTTCTTTATCCTAGAAGATGGAGGAGTTGGTTTGCGAGTCGGTGGAGGAGAATGTTCCTGAGGGTCGTCGTGGTGAGTGACGATTACAGCGGGGACCACGGCGGCCTCTGCTTCAACTCCTTCAGCACAGGGTGTTGGAGAGGACAGAGGGGAGGAGCGAAGGTGGGGAGAAGCCACCACGCTTTTGGGAGACTGCTCTGGCGCGCTCTCTCCCTCCTGGACGCTGGCGCTGTGCGTGGGTGACCGCGCGGATTTCACCTCAGGAGACCTCACTTGCTTCATCTCCTGCAGCGCCTCAAACTGCCTCGCCTTCTCCTTCACAGTCAGCTTGGGGCCACTGATCTTTTGGAAGAGTGGACTGCTGACATCGTCACTGTTATCGGGGTTTTCAGCTCCTTCCTCCTTGCCCGTGAGTCTCTGCTGCTGCCACTGGATGGGGTCCATGATAACCGGCCTAGCCAGGGACCCTGACATGTGTCTCCTGGTCAGGTGGGTGGGCACCGTCCACGCCCGGTGGCTGCCCCCAAAAGAGGCCTCCCTCCAGGCCAGTCTTGAAGGAGAAAGAGTATCTAAAGTATCGTTCCTTTTCCGTAGGAACCCAGAGGCAGCGGGGCTTTGAGGGAGACCTTCCACGTACAATGGGTTTCGGGTCGTTAGCGGGTTCTCATCAGACAAAAAAGTGATGTTACTCGAGGATTTGGGGAGGTTATTGTTCAGGGATCCATTGATACTGGATTGCTTGTGAGCCTCTATAGCACGGGAAGCAAAGCTGCTTATAACTCTCTGTCGGTCTCCTTCTTCTAAGACTGACTTTTTTCCCCTGCTTTGTTGGAAATGGTAGAGAAGAAAAAGACTTGAAAGAAAAGAAGATAACCACATGTGAGGAAACATGCATGGACATAGGTATTTATGAGAGAGAGAAAAAAAAGAACTTATGACATGAATCAGAGCCATTAAATCACTTCTAGCAAACTACAACCCAACAGCAGGAGCACATCTACTACCAGCAAGACATTTACTTTTGCATCTTCTTTAAGGGGGAAGGAAGGAAAATTAAAACAAGCTGCTGCTTGCTTTAATTTGAAGCTGCGTTGCTACTTGGTGAGTTCAAAAATAAATTCATTTCTTGAATTTATCTAAGAAAATATCATCTAAGAAAAACCTCTTAGATTTCAAAATTATCAGTTATTACTGTGGCCTATCACCTAGAAGCACAAAACATCACAGAAGTATCAATATGTGAATGGATTTCATCACTTGTGTGTATGAATTTCATGTCTTCATCAGACTGAACCCAATGGAAAGCCCCTGTGGTTGGGTGACATCGAATTTCTACACCAAAAGTGGGAGGTGTCACCACTTTCTGGACTGCATCTATCACCTCCCAGTCCCTCATTAACTTCTTCTCTCAAATATTTTTAATATCACAATCTTCTGAGCAGATTTGAAAATAAACAGTATTTTAAAAGGAATAGCCCCAAACTGCCTGCTAGAAAAGTGCTCTTTGAGCCCTATTTTAAATAATCCTCACCACAGGCTGAAATGAGATTTATTTTTCTATCAAACTGTGAGAAATTTAAGATTTGGACCTGTGTCAGGCAGAGCTAAAGTACACCATGAGTAGCAATTTTATCTACCTGCCCAAATTAAATTTAATTTAAGATTGGTTTTAGTGACTTAGAGATGTCCAGTGTTTTCACACAAGTTCTGAGTTAAAAATTCGAAGCCTTGTCTCAAACAAAATTTGAATTTTGGTAAAGGATTAGGAGAAAAAAATGGACTTTTCCATGATTTTGTGAATATTGGAAGATGAAATTCTGGATCTCTTGGTCACATCGTTCTATGCATTTTGGTGGTGCTGTTTTAAATCTCAGAAAGCATAACCAAATCCAAATTAATAAAAAATTAATCTCTGGTGGTTAAATAGTCCCTAACAAAATGGGAAGGGAAACTTAAATACCTAGAAGGAGTTAATTAAGAGATCTTCTTTTTCCTCTAAGTTATTTAAGATGTAAAAGTCCCCTGAGGGTTGTATTTAATAACAAAACACTTTTGTTTCTTAACTTTTGTTTCCTGTTTTGATCAGAGGACCACCCAGGCAGGGAATCCTCAGCTTCCCAACGTTCCAGGGAACCAGGAGGACTGGAATTCCCACACTGAACCCAGGGATCATTCTCCCAGGGATCATTCTCTCATTTTTGTTTTGCAAAACACACCCAGCAAAGCACCACAAATTGAATAAACTCTCCCCAAGCACTGCAGTTTGCCAGAGCTGAGTGCGCCTAAGGCTTCCTCTGGGCTGAATGAATAAAAATAATTAAGTTCATACTAATTAGAGAATCCCAGAAGGGTTTGGATTGGAAAGGACCTTTAAAATGACCTAGCTCCAACCCCCTGCCATGGCAGGGACACCTACCACTGTCCCAGGCTGCTCCAAGCCCCAAAGTCCAGCCTGGCCTTGGGCACTGCCAGGGATCCAGGGACAGCCACAGCTGCTCTGGGCACCCTGTGCCAGGGCCTGCCCTCCCTGCCAGGGAACAACTCCTAATTCCCAATATCCCATCCAGCCCTGCCCTCTGGCACTGGGAGCCATTCCCTGTGTCCTGATGACCCATCCTTTGTCCCAAATCTCTCTCCATGTTTCCTGTAGCCCCTTTCGGCCACAGTTTGGTCACCCCAAAGCTTCTCCTTCCCAGGTGAACAATCCCAGCTGTGCCAGCCTTCCCTCCCAGCAGAGCTGCTCCATCCCTCTGCCCATCCTGGTGCCTCCTCTGGGCTCTCTGCAGCAGCTCCAGGTCCCTCTATAAAGGAGCTCTGGATTCTGAAGCAGCCAGCTTTGAGGTCAGCCAAGCACTGCATCTACGGAGAGGCGAGAGAAGCAGCGACTGAACTTGAAGGAGCCCCTCCAGCAGAAGGCTCATGCAAGGTGCCACCACCTTTCTGCCACTGGAGCAGATTATTTCAAAAGCTCCTCAGCCTCCTCCTCGCTCCACACGAGGCCTCTGAGAGCTGAGGTGACCCCACCATGTTTTTCTGTCTGTGTGGAGCTGTTTCCATCACTGAGGACCAGAGAGTTCAGGTTCTGTAGCTCAAAGACTCCCCAGGCCTTGCATGGGATTTGAATTAACAGCTAAGGAAAGTTTAAACCCAGCCATAAATCCATGAACTCCCAGCAAACCTCTCTGTTCATGCACTCAGTGCTGGTTTGGCTTTTTTTGACCCTTTGGCTTTAGAAATAATGCCCTTCAAGTTCAGCAATCACCCCTCCTCTCTCTGCTTCCAAGAAGAGGGATAAAGAAGCACAGAAGTATTGCAACTTCCCAGTAAATGTCTTTTCTGCTCAATGGACAAATAAAATACGAACTTCACCTTGCAAGGTTGGATGGAAATTGCTGGAAGGAAAATTAACTAATTTCTACCAGCTACAAATATTAAGAATATGAAATAAGCTTACTTACTGATGCCTAAGGATCCAGAGACAGAGAAAAATGAAAATGGTGAGACAAGGCAGATTTAAAACTAAAGAGCTTTGTTCCATTTCATTTGCTATAAACACCAAAGAAAGCAAACAAGACACTGCAAATGAAAGATGACAGACTTAGGACAACTAAAACAGGGAACAATGTACTAAAACTCATGAAAAAATGGCAGTAAAAGATATTTCCCAAATAAGAATTTCCTAAGGTATACCGGTGCCCTGAAGTAAAATATTTATGGCAAAGAAAAAGTTAATTTGTAATTATATTTATTGAAGCCTGTTATTTTCTTGCAAATCCTATGGATTTTGATTTATCTTTGAAGGATTTTTGTGTTTAATCAGTTCCTCAGCATGACAGATAAGCCTTGGTTGTATGCAAAGGCATCTGAGAGAAATTATTCCAACTACAGCACCTTTTTGGTGCAATGAAGATTATTTTTTGTCCAAATTAACATAAAGCTAAGACTCAAAGTCAGTACTGCAGATCTGGGAACTGGCACCTCTTTGGGGCAGTTCTGAACCCCAAAAAACCTCGGCAGATAAAACAAAGCACAATGAGAATTTTTCTGGGTTTAGCATCACATAATTAATTTCAGCAGAAATTTGGTTTAGTGTAAAAAAAGATGAATTTTATCCAGATGGCACCTCCCTGCATAAGGGTACAGATGTGATTCACAAACTGAAGGGCTCCCATTCCAAAAAAACTTTATGTCACACGTCTTTCCTCCCTTCCTGCCCAAGCATAACTTGACCAAGGCAAAAGGCAAAAATTCACCCCTTAGGAGAAACTATTCCTACTCCTGGCATTTTTTAGCCTCCTATTTACCCAGAAAATCTCAAGCCCTGGAATTATTCCACATGCAGACACTGCACCCAGTTGTCCAAGAGTTAAAGCTCTGTCATGGCCCTGTAACATTTTATAAACACCATCACAGCAGTTGGAAAATTTCAACTTTCTGGGCAAAACAAATCATGATTGAAAACGGAGCAATCCTCATTTCCACCATCCACTCACTCCCTACCTACCAAATATTACTCAAGCTGGGCTCTTCAGCACTCCTTGCTTTTCAAGTATAAACAGAGATGAAGAAGTGTGGCAAAGCTTATCAAACAATCCCCTCAGTATCACACAAATAATAATTGGCTGGAATATTTTCCTACTGAGAGTTAAATTGTTATTGGAGTCCATCAACTTCAGGTTTACAGAGGCATGAAAAGGGATGCAGACTTGCAAGATTATTATTTTATGTGCATGTAAGAGGTAAAAGATGAGTTTATTGAGCTACCAGGGATTTCTCTGCTTTGATAGTTCCTTTAATTTCAATATTTAAACAGGTTTAAATTTAGAACAAAAACCCCCAACAAACCGAACACATCTTACTACAGAAAATGAAGAGTTTGGGCCACCAATTTTCAGGGAATTGTCATTTCAGATGAGTGCAATGGATAAGAATGAATTTTATTGGATGTGTTTAGTCAACAGCTTTGGAAAACGTGGAGTGCTGGCCTGGATGTGCCAAGGAATCCAATCCTGGCAGCAGTGACCTGCTGCAGGATCTTGCTCTTAGGAAAACCATTTGGTGAGACCATTTTGCCCACTTAAAGTCTGATTAAGGTTGCCCTATGCATTACAAGAAGATAAAATTGTTTTTTTTCCCCTCCTTCCAGAGCCAGCCTATGCCTTTTCTGGCTGTTGGAGAACCCCAAGCAGCTGGGGAATGAAGGAAACCCTTTGCACAGAGAGTGCACGAAGTGATTCTATAGAATCCCAGAATAGTTTGGATTGGGAGGGACTTTCACACCCATCCCATTCCACGAGCAGGGACACCTCCCACTATCCCAGGTGGCCCAGGGCAGTGATTTTTCTGGGGATCTGGATGGATCTCAAGGAATACTCACATGGTGCTGTCTCCAAGCTCCTCATAGAGGTTGTTGGCCGCGGCTCCGGACGGTTTTCCTGCTGGCAGGGCCATCTGGATCCTCGCAGTCTTGGCACACTCAGCCTGTCGCCTTTGGAGAGCCACGGGGGGAGGGAGAAACACTCATCAGGAACACTCCAAAACATGCCCCAAAGGAAAGCCAGAATGGGAGGTGTTCTATGTTCATGGCCTTTGGTTAATAAACGTCCCCTGGATTTTGTCCTCATCAAAGTAACAACATGATCATCTTCTCCTGGATTTATCAGCTCCTAGTTCTGCTTTGGTGCAATCCCAGAGCTTCCCAATCCCAGCGTGGTTTGGGGTGGGAAGGACCCTAAAGTCCATCCAATGTCACCCCTGATCATCCACATCCAATCATCCTCATTAAATCCCGGGAGGATTTTAAGCATCCCTCCCTTGAAATTCTGGCAGGGACACCTCCCACTGTCCCAGGCTGCTCCAAGCCCCAAAGTCCAGCCTGGCCTTGGGCACTGCCAGGGATCCAGGGGCAGCCACAGCTGCTCTGGGCACCCTGTGCCAGGGCCTGCCCACCCTCACAGGGAACAATTCCTAATTCCCAATATCCCATCTAAACCTATTTCTTTCAGTTTGATGCCACTCCCCCTTGTCCACTCAGAACTCGTTTTTCTTAATGGAGTTGGCTGGGAAATTTCTGTTCAATGAATGGTTTGTCCCAAAAGACTCCTTTTTTATTTTTTATAATTTTTTTAATTTACTTTTTTTCCATGGAGTAAAATCACAGTGGAAAAAAATTCTGTTCCCTGTCTAGAAAACAGAGCTCCTTGTGTGGGGAGCACCACCAGGGTGATGTGCCTGATATACCCCAATGACACCGAGTAGCCATAAAAATAAATCACATTTAAAATCATCACACCAGGAGTTCAGGAGCAAGTTGAGTATAGGAATTTAAAAAACCCCTTACATTTAATAAATGTTGAGAACAAAATTTGTCAGTATTCCTGGAAGAAGCAAAGCTGGAAATAAATACTTACTCTTTGAATCTGTTTGGTTGCAAAAAAAAAGAGATAAAAAGGAAGGTTAAATAAATTCTGCTTCCAACAACTGCCCATAACAGCGACTCTAACAGGAGTAATAAACTAAAGGCTACTTAATTATTCCACACATCAAATTCCAGAATTAATGACTTGTTTAAAGAATCAAAACTTCCAGAGCTGAACAGCATTTGGCTGCTATTTTTGATCCCCTGGAAACAATTCTGTAGTCAGCAGAAATACAAATTACAGCAGGGAATGAAAACAAGACATGAAAACATGAATATTTCTCCTGTTTTTTCTTAAGCAGGCACATTTTCAGGCTTGTTTCTTTGTATTATTTTTATATAACAATATAAATAATATAATTATGATTCTATTTATATTTTATCATTTTAGCATATTTCAAAATGTATAAAAATATTTTTAACAATGAAGGAGCATAATTTTTGATTATTATTTAGAAGATGCCATTCTTTTGTGATTACTTAATAATAAATAATTTAAAAGTACCTTACAGGTTTGTGCTGGATGCTGGATTTCAAAGGAGTTACTTTTAGATTTATTACTAAAGAAATATTTTAGGAAAAATCCTGAGATTCCTTTGGAAAAGGAGTGAAAAAGGCTGGAATGCAAAAACAAACCACGAGGCTCAGGATTTTAATTTAACTCTAAAATTCCTTTCATTTTCTTTGGCCCTCTCCATAAAAATAGAATTTATTTGCAATGGGCTGCTATAAATCCAACTCTAAGTCAGATGTCTAGATTGGAAAAATGGGATTTTTGGATGAAATGAATTTAAGCAGATTCCTGAGAGCTCCTAAAAGAGATTGATGATGTTTAGATAATCTAACAGATGCCAAGGAAAAATGAGGCTGCTTCATTTCTTTAAGGAATCTGCAATTCAGATAATAGCCACCAATGAATTGCAAGATGAACTGGCTCATGAAAGCAATTTTTCCACAGAATTCTGGGAGAGGAAGAGCAGTTTGGGAATTATCTGCCATCCCAATAATGCAGAAGTTGGTCAAGCTCTTCCAAACTTCTTTAAAAGGAGTTTTCTCTTCATCCCAAATGAAGAAAAGGGGATGTGAATTTGATCATTAATTAAAGAATAAATCAGTGAATAAATGGATTTATAAATCTATGAACTGGAATATAATGTACATGAAAATTGAATTAGAGAATAAATCTATGTAGATATATATATATATCTACAATATATATCTACAATATCTACAAATAAATAAATTAATAGATATGGAGCCTTCAAGTCCAAATGCAGCGATTTTAGATATGAGTAGACCTGGACATTTTAGTTGAAAGGAACTTGTTGCAGATGTTGATTTGAATTAATTTATCAGCCAGTTACTGGAATCTCTTCAGTGTATAAGAGGCAAGAGGAAATATCAAAAAGTATCCCCAATGTTGCCCTATAATGACAGAAACCAACTCTCCAGGAAACATTTGCAATTAAGAAGCTGGGAAAAATATTTTAGGATTTAAGCAAAAACACTGGAATCCTCTAATTTGATTTGATTCATTTCTTGAAAAAGCACCTTTTTCCTAAATATTTTTTATTTTTGGAATGGAATTCAGCTCTGAATCTTCACTTCTGTGTCCAATACCTGGGTTTTGAGCCGGTATTTTGGCACAAAAATCCTGCACTGTGTTAGGAAACCCAGGATACACTTCCCATGTTCATCACACCAAACATTGAGCAACCCTTGTGTGGTGAGAAGGGGATTAAACCCAGAAATTATTTTATATAATAGAAATCTAGATAATACACACAAAATATTATAGAACTAGGCAATAATAAATAGAAATTAATCTAGAAAAGATAAATGTTGAAGTGGCTCTGCTACGAACTGCAGCACCCCTACTATGACCTTACAACCCTGGGATGTCACTGTCATATTTTCTGAAAAATCCTCTTTGCCCAGGATTTTTCTCCTGGGAAGCTGAGAAGCCTCAGAGAAAAAGGAAAACAATAATTATCTCCTTTGCTTCTCCTGTGTTTTGCTGCTTTGGAATATGGTTTGGACATTGTTTATCCAACATGTGATTTGTGCTGACTTAATGAACAATCACGGTCAGGCTGTGTCAGGACTCTGGAAGGAGTCACAAGTTTTTTATTAGTATCTTGTTAAGCCTTTTGTAAGTATCCTTTCTCTATTCTTTAGTATAGCATTCTTTATTATAATACCATAAAATAATAAATTAGCTTTCTAAGAACGTGGAGTCAGATTCAACATTTCCTTCCTGCTATGAAGAACCTGCAAATACCCCACTGGGAGAGGAGGAGGAGGAGGAGGAGGAGGAGGAGGAGAAGGAGAAGGAGAAGGAGAAGGAGGAGAAGGAGGAGGAGGAGGAGGAGGAGGAGGAGGAGAAGGAGAAGGAGAAGGAGAAGGAGAAGGAGAAGGAGAAGGAGGAGGAGAAGGAGAAGGAGAAGGAGAAGGAGAAGGAGAAGGAGAAGGAGAAGGAGAAGGAGAAGGAGAAGGAGAAGGAGAAGGAGGAGGAGAAGGAGAAGGAGAAGGAGAAGGAGAAGGAGAAGGAGGAGGAGAAGGAGGAGGAGAAGAAGGAGGAGGAGAAGGAGAAGAAGGAGGAGGAGAAGAAGGAGAAGAAGAAGAAGAAGGAGAAGAAGGAGAAGGAGGAGAAGGAGGGTACTCACTGGCGGTAGCTGACCATGACGATGAGGATGGCTGGCATGCAGCACAGGATGATGATGACAGCCAGGGCCAGCAGTGCCCCCTCCGTGAAGCCCACGGCCTGCGCCTGCTTCTTCACGTTGGCCACCACGTCCGGCGTGCGGATCTCCAGGATTCGCCCGCCCTGGCCCAGGTAGGGCTGGAACTCCTTGTTGATATCCAGCAGTTTGCCGTCCAGGAACCTTCAAGGGCAAAAAAACACCCCGCTATTAGGGTCAAATTCATGAAGAGAGCTTTAATTAGGGCAGGTTAATAGCCCAATAAAGCACATACGCTGTCTTTGTGGGCTTTGGAATAGCGGCAATTCCCTGTAATCCCAGTGCCAGGGACAATTCCAATGTACTTAACACCAGGACACAGTTTAGACACTAAAAATGAGGGCTGAGCTGAGCTTATCCTGATTTCTAGGGGCACAAAGTTCTTGCTGGCATCACAAAGGCCTTGCTTTGTGCTTTTCCTTCTCTGCTTTGATCCTGAGGATCAACCAACCCTTCCTGGACTGTCACTGTCATATTTTCTGAAAACCCTTTTGCCAGGATTTCTTCTCCTGGGAAGCTGAGAAGCCTCAGAAAAGACTGAAAACAGTAATTATCTGATTGCTTCTCCTTCTCCCTGTTTTTCTGCTTTGGAATGTGGTCTGGATATTGTTTTCCAACTGGTCAATGTTTGATTGGCTTCATGTGAATTTGTTTTCTTTAATGACCAATCACCATCAGCTGTGTTGGACTCTGAGGAGTCAGTCATGAGTTTTTCATTATCATTCTTGTTAAACCTTCTGTCTGTATGCTTTCACTTTCTTTAGTATAGTTTTAGTACAGCAGTTAAAAAATAATATAATATCATAAAATAATAAATCAGCCTTCTGAGAACAGGGAGTCAGATTCTCATCTCTCCCCTCGTCCCAGGGACCCTCACAAAGACCAGACTGGGCACATCCCTAAGGACCACTCTGCCCAAAAGATCACCAAGGCAAAGGTGGAGGCACCATCCCTGAAAATATTCAAAGAACCTGTGGATGTGGCACTTGGGGACATGGGCAGTGGTGGCCTTGGCAGTGCTCTGGATGTTGGATTTGGTGACCTCAGATGGCTTTTCCACCCTTAATGACTCGATGGTTGCTGTCACCCTAAAATCAGGCAATTTTTAGAGGATTTGCTGAGCTCCTTAGGGAAATTCTTTGGCTGGCTGGACAAAAAATACATTGTCCAAGGCTTCAACTTCTGAAGGAGAATAAAAATCCTTGGATCACTCCAGAAGTGAGGATTCAGTGTCTCACAAGCTGTTAAACTCCAGAGACCAAAGCAGGAGATGTGTTTGGATGAAGGATCCTAAAAGGTGGGAGCTATAGCAGAATTCCAGATCCTAACACATACAGTGGTTCTCCTGTAGAAAGATGAGGGGGAATAACCTCCAGAAAATGTCAAATAAAAACCAGCAAAGAACTCCCATAAGTATTTTTGTGTATAAACTCTGAATGTCCAAAGAAAGCCCGAGATAGCTTTGATTTCCTTACTCTGATCACAGACAGAAATTCCACTCCTAAAAGACCTTTTCTTTAAGGGCAGTAATTTCTTAAAATTGACTTCTCCTCAGATTAATTCCCTGATACATCCTCGTGGTATTTCTTGTCCCTGGTTTTGTTTTTTTTTTTGATTTTTGGGGAGAATCCACTCTGCTCTGGGCGTGTAATGGATGAACTGGATCTCATCACAGGCAGAACAGCTCGTCCTGAATTATGAATTTGGGCTGGTTTCATGATACTGAGGGAAAAGGGGCTGCTCACCCCCACCCTCACAAAGGTGTCTGGAAGAATAATTCCCATTCCTGACATCTTCCACAAACCATTTCTTTGGTACTTGAGAAAAAAATCCCTGTTCCAACCTAAATGACGGCATAAAGTGCATAGGAACATTCTCTTGCTGCTCACTAGATGTCACTGGTGCATGTCCCACGTCCTTGGAGCTGGCAAAAGCCTTCCCAGCAGGACACATTAAATCCCTGGATGATTTTAAGCATCTCTCCCTTGAAATTCTGCTGGCATTTTCCCGACAGAGCCTTTTTAACAGGTCCGTAACTCAGCCGTGAGCGTTTGCTCCGTGATGGAACCTGACGCGTTGAGCAGGAGCTTCACACAGTTTTCTTTTTAACAGGGGACATTTTCCACTTAATTTATGCAGGAGGAATTTGCTGCATTCAACTGGTTTTTATGCTCCAATAAATCAAAGCCTCTTCCCTTTATAAGATAGGAAAGGAGGCTGAACGTTTCAGTCTGGGAAATTATCTGAGCGCCTTCAGAGTCTTTCAGGGTTTGTGGAAGAGGGAGGACATAGTGAAGTACAGGTGCTATTCAGACCTGTTTTTGGGGTGTAATCAAACAGATTTGGAGCAAAAATCAGAGGAGGAATGGCTGAGGGAGCTGGGAAGGGGCTGAGGCTGGAGCAAAGGAGGCTCAGGGGGGACCTTGTGGCTCTGCACAAGTCCCTGCCAGGAGGGGACAGCCAGGGGGGGTCGGGCTGTGCTGCCAGGGAACAGGGACAGGACAAGGGGAAAGGGCCTCAGGCTGGGCCAGGGGAGGCTCAGCTTGGCCAGCAGCAGCAATTTCTGCATGGAAAGGGTGCTCAGACCTTGGCAGGGGCTGCCCAGGGAGCTTTGCAGTGCCCATCCCTGCAGGTGTCCCAGGAATGTGTGGATGTGAGGACATTGTTTAGGGGTGGGCTTGGAAATGCTGGGTTAAGTGTTGGACCTGAGGAGCTCAGAGGTTATTCCCAACCTGAATGACTCTGGTTTATGAGATCCCTGATTAATAAAAACTTCAGGTAATCAATCATAACAATCTGAAGGAAAAATACAGATCTCTCTTTGCGTATCAATTTTACAAAGTACAGGACAGGAAAAATTCTGCATATCTTGAGAAACACGTGGGTTTTACCCCCTGGCACTGGCTGCTGCATCCACGACTTCTAAATCATGCCTTTGTTTTCCAGGCAAACATTTCCCTGGAATTATTGTGGGATTAATATTATGGATTACAGGAGCCTCATGCTTTGGTTCAGTGGGGTTTGCTTGTCCTGGTGCCAACTGTGATTGTTCAGCTGCTGCTTGGTGAGCTGCTGTGTCCACCCCCTTGTCCCAGCTCCACCTGATTTGGGTTTGGATCCCTGACTCCTGCCTGCATCCCTGCAGCTCCCCACCTGCTGTTCCACTTCATCCTCGATTCCCCTCGCATTCGACCTTCACAAATAAGTGTTTTCAAACAGTGACAGGTTCACAAGAAACTCTCTTAAATCAGAGCCTCCACTCTGCTTTAGAAGCAGGAACACAGCAGGTGTTCCCAAAAAAGCCCATTCTGGAAAAGCCACAGGTATATTCCAATACACAATCACTTGGTGAGCTGTATAAAAATCCAAGCTGGCAGATGTCACTAATTCTGTGCTCTTGGTCCTGGATACATCATGAAATTGTTAAACACTTGGAAAATCACCTGTGGGAATTTATCTTCCTTATTGGTAATTAAATGTTCAGGTAAAACATTTAAATTTTAATTAAATAGGATTTTTTAAAATTTAATTTTTAGTAAAAGAGGATGTTCTGTTTCTTTTGGACTTATTCACATTTCTCCCTTCATATCCAGTTTATGAAATGATCCTTTCTCCCCCTGATCCCTTTTCTGTCAGTTCCAGTGCAGACTTTTGGCTGGCAGAAGAGTGGCTGGGACTTGTGCCTTTCCAGTGAGGGGACAACCACTGCTAAAGTGTCCTCTTACCATGGCAGGAAGAACCCTGAGCCATCCCTCTGAAATCAAACTCCCAGGAGAGATCTTTATCTTTTTAGGATGCTAAAATCTTTGTGGATTTGGGTACATTCCAAGTCCACAAAGAGTTTCTCCCACTTTCCAGTGAAAACTTGGGAACTCCAGCTGCAAACTCTCCTTACTCCAGTGAGCTGACAGCCACTCACCTCTACCCTAAAGTCAGGGAAGCATTCCCTGGGATTTTGCTGATTTAAATTTTTAAAAGCTTTTGAAGACAAGAAAAAAAGCCCTTAAAAAGCTGAGTGTGCAGGCACAGGGAGCATTTTAATGAAGTTGTTTCTCAGATGAACCCCCTTCCCTTCCTGTTGGAAAATCTGATTTTAACCCATCTTAATTCTATTCTGGTTTGGGTACTTCACTGGACACCTGAACATCCCTAAAAAGATATTTCAGTATTTTCAAAGGGTGCCAAAATGAAGAGGGACTTTTTTTATGAGCATGAAGAGAGCCTGCAAAGGGAAAAGTATATTTTTCCTGAAATTCAAAGAGCCAACTGCCTCCTTGTTCAGATAACAGCTGATTTTCATATCCTGATAGCAGTGGATTTACTGAGTTTTCCAAAGGGAGGTGGAAAAGCATGTCAGAATCTTGAATAAAACTGGGAAAAAATCATAATAACATCATTCTGGGAATGACCAACACTGGACAAGTGACCACAAACACCCAGAGCATCACTGAGGCCTGAGAAGACTGAATGACCATGGGGATACCTAAAAACAAATGCAAGGAGAAGGAAGGAGGCTCTGTTGTCACCCCCCTGAAAGCTGTTATTGCTATTAATTAGATTTAATATAACTTTTAAATATAAAATATTAATTTTTTTATATTCCTACTTCAGAAAAATGATGCTGTAAGACTAGAGTGAGTTCAGAGAAAACTTCAAGTGATTAAAAGAATTACAGCATAGCCCAGAGCAGAACTTATCAAGAATAAAAATACAGAGGATGATGTGAACAGGAGTTTAAACCTAGGTGAGACCCAGAAATTAAAAGCACCAATGGATGCTTTAATTTAGCATCCAAAGTTATAATAAAACTGAGCCTGGAAAAATTAAAAAAAAAAAGACAAAAGGCCTAATTTTTGACAGGGAACTAACCTGCAGTAACAACCCCCAAGTTGCAGTTGATTGGATTGTCTGGTGCAATTGCTTTGCTGACAGATATGTTCCAAGCAGA